>JBBFKN010000011.1:2203722-2835119 GCA_039654755.1 Calcarius lapponicus | reverse complement strand
TATTTTCCCATCCCTGTTCACCTCAGAAGGGAGAATCATTGAGTGGCTACAGGGAACTGGCCATCCAGCCAAGGTCAACCCAGAGCAGCTGGTAATAACAACCAAGGATTGTTGGTAAGAACATGTGGTGAGAAAGACCAGTATGTGGCTGGAGAAGGGGGCCCTAGGGAGGTAGGGCAGTTTCTGAGAGAAGTGTCCCTGCTGTGGTTACTCGAAAGAAACAAAACACAGCACAAGAGAAGAGCAGGAATGAGGTGGAGAAACGGGCATGGATTGTTGACCAATTAGGCTGACCTTGTAGGGAGGAATCAAAATGCAACACGTGCCTGGATGGAATGCCATCAGACCATGATCCGAGCATTCTGCCCACTCTGACATGTTTAGGGCCCGGAAATTCTTGTGCCTCTCATCCCGGTCCTAACAGAAGACTTCAGATAGGAAGGCACACGGCAGAAGCCAGGAAATGATAGGCAGAAATGCAGGAAACCAGGATACAGCCCCTACTATTAACTGGGATGGTGCATATTTGACATGAGCTGGTCACAAAATTATGACTTCCACTAAGGGTGCCTGTGGGCCTGAGGCAGGGCAGGACTGCTATAAAAAGGCAGCCCAAGTCTCTGCTCTCTCATCCACTTCTCTCACCTCCTCCTCCTCAGGAATCAGGTGAGTGGGAAACCCACTTCTTCTCCTCCTGCTGTTGCTTCAAGAGCAGCTCCTGCCTGGCTGGAGGTCTGAACTGAGAGGGGGTACAAGAGTCCAGGGCTGGGAGCTGCTTGTGCTGGGAGAGGGCAGGGGAGAGAAGGTCTTTTGCAGACAGAGAGAAGTGGGAAACTTGGCTGAGGTGGCTCCTGGGGCTTTGAGCTGGGCACTGCAATGTGGGGCCAGGAGGTGCCTTGGCTGCAGGGTGTTTGAGTGCAGTGCTGCTTCTCATGTGTCCTCACTTTGTGCTTCTCCCTGCCCTCTGTTCCAGGTGCACCTGTGACCCCGAGCCATGTCCTGCTGCAGGCCCTGTGACCCTTGCTGCCAGCCCTGTGGGCCCTGCCCGCTGGCCAGCAGCTGCACTGAGTGCTGTGTCAGGCAAGTGCCAGAGCTCCCACGTTGTCATTCAGCCGCCTGCTGTGCTGGTGACCCTGCCGGGCCCCATCCTCAGCTCCTCCCCACAGAACACCGCCGTGGGATCCTCCACCTCTGCTGCTGTTGGCAGCATCCTCAGCTGTGAGGGGAGTGCCCATCAGCTCTGGGTGCCTTGACCTCTCCTGCATCACCAACTGCTATGGCAGCAGTTGTTGTCGTCCCCTGCTAAAGCTGCTGATGACATCCTTAAGGAAGTCCCTCCAAGACCTCAGAACATGGTGCTGGAATGAAGATGGATGTTTTGGAACGTTAAATTTATGCTGTTAGCTTACTGTTGCCTTCTACGATTCTCTTTCTTTTCTTTTGCATTCTTTTCCTGTCACCACCATGCAATGTCAGCCTAGTGGGACCTGTTGGCTTCTCTCCCTCCCTATCTCTGGAGGCCAGGCAGATGGACACCCCCACTGCACCTAAGTGGCTGTTCCCGATGCCTTCTGTGAGCCTCCTCCTTTTCTTCTTTAGTCTCAATAAAGTTGTTTTGCATCCAAGCCTTGGCCTCTGATTCTCTTTTCATCTGTGGCATGTTCTTCCAGAGAGCTCAGGAGGAAAACATAGAGAAGTAGAGGGTGGACTCCCCTACAGTGGATTTTACTTTTTGCCCTTTACGTGGTAGCTGTCAAACACATCCCTGGCTACTCAACTGAACTGACTCTCAGGGTGAAGATGGCAGGGAATGGAAACCAGGGAGGCCTGGGGAAAGCCGCTTCTCTTCCAATTGTCCTCACATTTAATGTTCATCCCAGCTTCTGTCCAGACAGGCAGGACTGAGGGGTTTCATGATTAGCATTCTATCAGCCACACAAAAGAGCTGATTGGGAACACCTTTTCTTTGAGGTCCTTTGCTAGTTCATCCAGGAACCGCCAATCTTCCTCCAATGTCGCAAAATGCAACCAAGTGGGGATTCTTTTACCATGCCCCTTTTAGATTGTCTACTATGTCCACTACTTATTTCCAAATATGTTGTGGTTTGATACTGCCCAAATGCCCGGCACCAAAATTCATTGGCTCACCCTCTTCTGCTATAGTTGGGCAGAGGAGACGAGAAAAATTAACAAAGGGCTCATGAGTTAGGTAAGGACTGGGAGAAAAACACTCCAAGGGCAATTCAGGTTCAAATTTCAAGGTTTAAAGTAAATTTATTATTAACAGTCAGAGGAGGGTAATGAGAAGTAAGTCTTTTAAACCACCTTTTTTCACTCACAGCCCCTCCCTCTTTCTCACTGACAGTGAAGGGAGGCAGGTCATTCAGGTTTTGGCCAGTTCCTACGTCAAGGTCTTCTGTTTGCCCAGGGAGAGGAGTATTTTGTCTGCTATGCCATGGGGTCCCTCCCACGGGGCAAACAGCTGTGGCATGGCTCACTCATCCATAGGGTGCAGTTTTTTGAAGGATAGGCTGCTCTAGTTTGGAAGCAAGGGCTCTCTCCCTCTATCTCTGGAAGCAGGAACCCTCTCGCTGTATTTTGGGTCTCCCACTGGATCACAGCTGTCCCTGGCATCCACTCGCTCCAGCGTGAGCCCTTTCCCCATGAGCTCCAGTGGATCTCTGCATCCATGTGGACTTCACGGATTACTGGGGGACAGTTTCTTTCACCATGGTCCTCATCACAGCTTGCAGAAGAATCTTGGCTCCAATGCTTGAAGCACTTCTCTCCCTCTTTTTTTTTCACTGAACCTTGGTGCCACCATGTTCCTTTCCCTCACATGACCTCACTTCCTCCTCTTCTCTGACTAGAAGAAGAACTGCTGCTTCTAGGTATCATTGCAAAGATGTTCCACGTATTCAAAGATTCCTAGAGGAGCACTGAGAAGTTGATTCATCTAGGATCTGCACGGGCAAGTTCCTCACCATGTTTTTGCCGCCGGCCATGCAGCCCTGCCAACATGCTCTGAGTGCAACAGGCATTCAGTTAAAGAGATTTTTTTTATCATATGCACTAATTACATATTCATTAGCTAGCCCAACACACTTGACTTATTATACATAGTTGCCATCCTTGTCATTTGTCCTTCTATGCTTCTTGGGGGTCTGTCCTCAAGCCTGATGTCCTTCTTAGGCAGCTGGTACTCCACTGCCATATTTGAGTCAGCCCAATCATGTTGTTTAGCAGAACTTCTGCTTTGTCAGACTTCCAGGGCTGAGCAACCAGCCTACTTGCCATTTGCATGACTTCTGTTTGCCTAAGTTACATCCTTAAGGTATTTTTCCAAGGCTGTGCTGTTCTGGGATACTGTACTTGTCAAAATGAAATGCCGTTCTTTTCAGCTGTCCATTTAAACCTCCCTACTTCCACCACTCAGACATGGTCAAACTCTTTTCCCCACACGCCTCATTCTTTTGGCAGAAACATCTTCCAAGAGCTCCTGGCACAGGACAAAGGCCAGTGTGGTCACACAACTCCGACAGGCACACAGAGCGAACGAACACTGTCAAATCAAAGCCTCCAGATAAGGCAGGAACAAGGACCCTGAGGAACAGCTGAGGGCCCCAGGGCTGCCTGGAGGTGGCATCAAAGGCATGGCCTGGGTTTGGGATTGTCCTGGAGAGATGTGGGTGCCGTGGCCCTGTCCAGGCTCCTGCAGAGGAGGAACTGGGGGCTGAGGGTGTGTCAGTGGCTGGGCACTGCTGGGCAGGGAAGGCCCTGCAGGCCGTTGCAATGGCTGGGCTGAGAGCTCAGCTCAGGCCCAGCTGTTCACACACAGCCAGGGCACTGACCCACTGCCAGCCTGGCCAGGTGTGCTCAGAGATGAGCCCAGAGCACAGAGCCCAGCACACGGGCACAGGCACATGGGCAGGGGGGCTGCACACAAGTGCCCTGCCCTGTGCACAACCATCCCCGTGCAGGCCAGAGGCTCTCAGGGGCTCTTCCCAGCAGGGCACAGCACAGGCATGGGCAGACACCGGCACACACTGGGCCACAGCCACACTGCCACGCACATGATTGTGGGGGAGCACACGGATGGGGCAGAGGCCTGAGGAAGGGATGGGACTGAGGAGATGCTGGGGAGCTCCCAGCCAGAGCAGATTCTGGGAACACCAAGCAGGGCAGAAGATCAGGCAGCAGTGCTACAGGACTCTCATGCACTGTGAAGGCCGAAGAGGAAGGCAAAGTGGTTTTACCTCAAAGGCACGGCATGAAGGAGAGCCGTTGAGTGATGAGCCAAAGGCTGGAGGGCTGGGAGCAGATGAGGCACATCCATTCAGCAGGAACAGAAAATATTCCAAAGAATGCCTCAGGCTGCCATCACCTGCCTCCTTGTGATCCCTTCTGCACTTAGTTCCCGTCTCTTTTCCACACTGACACATTCTTGGCCCCAGGAATCATGGAATCTCGCATAGCAGCACTCAGAAGAAGTGTCCGTGAGGGATTGGGAATGAGGTAAGCCAGGAAATGCAAAGTCATTGTAGAGGGGAAAATCCAACTCATGCCATACCATTCCCAGAGATCTTTCCATTCATTTGGGATCATGCAGGAATATCATCACCTCCGCAGCACAAACTGTGGGCCCTGAGGCACTGTGGGGCCAGGATAAAAGGCAGCCCAACTGGGAGCTCCCTCACCCACTCCTGTCTCCTCCTGCTCCTTGGCAACCAGGTGAGTTGGAAGCCCCTTTCTCCTCTATTCTCTCCATGGCAGCATTGAGATTTCTGGCCCTTGCTGCTGCTCCTTGTTCTTCTGGGGCTGCTCTGCACTGGTGCTGGTGTGGGCAGAGGGGAGAGCGTGTGTTCTGGCCAGAGGCTGAGGCTGGTCTGAGGGGCTGATTTTCCTCCAGCTAAGGCAGGAGCAGAGCTGGGCCTGGCTGAGCTGGGAAGGAGCGTGCTGGGCTGGGGCAAAGGATGCCCAGGTTGGAACTGCCCACGCTGGAGCTGTGCGGGCAGCAGGGGCCTTGTGCTGCTGGGGGTGCCTTGCGGGCTGTGTCTGAGGTGTGCGTGTGCTCTGCTTCCTCCCTGCCCTCTGTGCCAGGTGCAGCGCCAGGCTCCAGACATGTCCTGCTCTGAGAAGTGCCAGCAGTGCCGGCCCTGTGAGCCTTGCTGCCAGCCCTGTGGGCCCTGCCCGCTGGCCAGCAGCTGCACTGAGTGCTGTGTCAGGCAGTGCCAGAGCTCCCACGTTGTCATTCAGCCGCCTGCTGTGCTGGTGACCCTGCCTGGGCCCATCCTCAGCTCCTCCCCACAGAACACCGCCGTGGGATCCTCCACCTCTGCTGCTGTTGGCAGCATCCTCAGCTGTGAGGGAGTGCCCATCAGCTCTGGGGGCTTTGACATCTCCTGCATCACCAACTGCTGTGGTAGCAGCAGATGCTGTCGGCCCTGCTAAAGATGTTGTCGCCAACATCCTCGGGCAAGAGCCTCCAAGACCTCGGATCATGGTGCTAGAATGAAGTCAGAACTTCACAGATTGGATTTAGACCTTCAGACTAGTGTTTCCATCTTCTCATCCTGGTTTTTTTCCCCTTCCCTTTTTTTTCCTGTTACCACCCCTCAATGCCAGCTTAGTGGGAACTGCTGGCTTCCTTCCCTCAGCAACCCAGGATAGCAAACATGCTGCTGCATCTTAATTGCTGCCCTTGGGTGTCCTCTTTGAGCCTCAGCATTTTCTTCTTTTGACTCAATAAAGCTTCGGTTGCATTCAAACCTTGGCCTCTTATTTCCCTTTCTTTCTGTGATAACTCTTCCTGTTTGCTCACTTGGAAATGGGTGGAAGAAGCATATTCTTGCAATTCCTGCAGTGCAATATTATTTGTTCCCTTTCCCTTTGGAGGTGGCAAAGATGTCCCTCTCTATGAGGAACAGTGAGGCATTGAAAGAACTTGCCCAAATAGGTTTTTGATGCCTCAAGACTAGAAGTGTCCAAGACATACACAGAGGTTTGAAAAAGCTTCAAGAAAACTTGTTTAGTGGATGCCCAACTGTTGAGGAAGGGAGAAGTTGAAAGAAATGGTTTGCA
Source organism: Calcarius lapponicus (assembly GCA_039654755.1). Lineage (NCBI taxonomy): Eukaryota > Metazoa > Chordata > Aves > Passeriformes > Fringillidae > Calcarius > Calcarius lapponicus. The sequence continues at coordinate 2,829,038 of JBBFKN010000011.1, read as the reverse complement.
GTGGCCTTCCAGCCCAAACCATTTCTAATGAAATCTGCACTCACAGAGGCATCAGCACTGGGGCAAATGTGCTCAGTGCTGGGCAGCGCTGAGTTCCCTTCGGACACAGCTGGAGCTGACTCAGTCACAGCTGGCTGCAGCCATTGGACTCTTCTCACAGAGCCCATTCCTGCAGCCTTGGTTACTAAGTGTGCCATCATGGGCAACCATGACACAGGAGGAAGCCCTGCTTCCTGGGAAATTGCCAGCCACAATTTCCTGAGGGAAGGAGGACATAAATTGATTTTCTTTCCAAGAGCACGTGCGCATGCATAATGATTCCCTTTTGCTTTAGCAACCTGCCTTCTATCAACCTTCAAGTTGTTATCAGTTTGGTTTTATCTTGTCTTACTGCCTGAGAAACGGGATTGACAGAGCAGCTTGCTGGGCACCATCCATCCAGCCAAGGGCCACCAAGCACAGCTCACAGTCCAGCCCAGGGCAAGAGAAGGAAAAAGCTGCAGAAGCAGGCATGGAGTGCTGACCAAAGGGAGATGTAATAGAGGGGAAGCAAGACCACAAAGAATACCTTCTGTCCCCTATCCACTCCCAAAATGGGCCAGGAAAACAGGCTGCATGTAAAAACTCATGGGATGTCACAAAGGGATGCGGGAGAGGTGGGCAGGGATACAGGAAGAATGAGATTGATGCCCTGAGTGCTTTGCCACAGAGAAACCCACAGGAATGACACAGGGTCACGTCATGAGCCTGCATGGAATGCCACCAGACCATAATCCAAGCATTCTTCCTACTCTGACATGTTTATATCCTGGAAATATTTGAATCCCTCACTCCTGGCCCTGGAAGGAGTCTCCAGATAGGAACGCACAGGGCTAAGGCCTGGAAATAGAGGCTGCAGTGCAGGAAACCAGGGCACAGCCCCTACTATTAACTGGGATGGTGCACATTTGACATGAGCTGGTCAGGAAATTATGGCTTCCACTAAGGTGCCTCTGGGCCTGAGGCAGGGCAGGACTGCTATAAAAGCCAGCCCAAGTCTCTGCTCTCGCATCCACTTCTCTCACCTCCTTCTCCTCCTCAGGAATCAGGTGAGTGGGAAACCTCTCCTTCTCCTCCTGCTGCTGCTTCAAGAGCAGCTCTTGCCTGGCTGGAGGTCTCAGCTGAGAGGGGCTGTCATAGCTCAGGGCTGGGAGCTGCTTGTGCTGGGAGAGGGCAGGGGAGAGAAGGTCTTGTGCAGACAGGGAGAGGCTGGGACTCTGTAGTGGTTGCTCCTGGGCTTTGAGCTGGGCACTGCAATGTGGGCCAGGAGGTGCCTTGGCTGCAGGGTCTTTGGGTGCAGTGCTGCTTCTCATGTGTCCTCACTTTGTGCTTCTCCCTGCCCTCTGTGCCAGGTACTCCTGTGACCCCGAGCCATGTCCTGCTGCAAGCCCTCTGACCCTTGCTGCCAGCCCTGTGGGCCCTGCCCGCTGGCCAGCAGCTGCACTGAGTGCTGTGTCAGGCAGTGCCAGAGCTCCCACGTTGTCATTGAGCCGCCTGCTGTGCTGGTGACCCTGCCTGGGCCCATCCTCAGCTCCTCCCCACAGAACACCGCCGTGGGATCCTCCACCTCTGCTGCTGTTGGCAACATCCTCAGCTGTGGTGGAGTGCCCATCAGCTCTGGGTGCCTTGACCTCTCCTGCATCACCAACTGCTATGGCAGCAGTTGTTGTCGTCCCTGCTAAAGCTGCTGGCAACATCCTTGGCCAAGAATATCCACAGCCTCAGAACGTGGAGATGCACTGAAGATGGATCATTGGAAGAATGGATTTGTGCCCTTGATTTACTGCTGTTTCCTTCCACTCTCTTCTCTTCCCTTCCTCTACTGTCTGCATCACCCATTGCCAGCCTAGTGGGACCTCCTTGCCTCTGTCTGTCCTTCTGCAGGCCAGGCAAATGGACACCCCCACTGTGCCCCCATGGCTGCTCCTTTCCTGTCCCCACCTCTTTCAGCTCCCTCCTTGTCTTCCTTAGACTCAATAAAGTTGTTTTGCATCCAAACCTGGGTCTCTGCTTTCTCCTTCCTTCTGTGGAACTCTTCCATGCAGCTCAGGGCAAAAGGCGGAAGAAGCCGTGGGTGAACACTCCGTGGTGGAGTCCCTTTACTTTGTGCCTTTTCTATTGGACCTCCTAAATACAACCCAGGGTTCCCCAAAATAGTGATCATCAGAAGAAAATGATGTCAAATGGTCACAGGAGTGGGAAGGGAAAACAGCAATGCCTGGGGATATTCCACAACCTCCTCTCTTCAAACACCTCCCTCTCATTAGCCTGCTGCTCTGCCCTCAACCAGAGAAGTGGGGGTGAGGCATTTCACAGGATCAAGTAAGCAGGGGGAGAGAACCAAAACCATCCTCCTACTGTGTTGGCAGATGCCAGTGTTTCCCCTTCTGGATGTGGGAGAGCATAAACTCGCCAATCTTTTGGATTCCACCTCCCAGACATGGTTAACTGTTTCTCTCCACATCCCTCATTCTCAGTGACAGGATCCATTTCCCACAGCTCCTGGACTATGGGCCAAAGGCCTCTGTGGGCAGTGGATTCCCCATCCCCACACAGACAACAGAACCCTGTCATATCAACCCTTCTCCATGAGGCAGGAACAAGGACCCTGAGGAACAGCTGAGGGCCCCAGGGCTGCCTGGAGGTGGCATCAAAGGCATGGCCTGGGTTTGGGATTGTCCTGGAGAGATGTGGGTGCCGTGGCCCTGTCCAGGCTCCTGCAGAGGAGGAACTGGGGGCTGAGGGTGTGTCAGTGGCTGGCACTGCTGGGCAGGGAAGGCCCTGCAGGCCGTGCAATGGCTGGGCTGAGAGCTCAGGCCCAGCTGTGCACACACAGCCAGGGCACTGACCCACTGCCAGCCTGGCCAGGTGTGCTCAGAGATGAGCCCAGAGCACAGAGCCCAGCACACGGGCACAGGCACATGGGCAGCGGGGGCTGCACACAAGTGCCCTGCCCTGTGCACAACCATCCCCGTGAAGGCCAGAGGCTCTCAGGGGCTCTTCCCAGCAGGGCACAGCACAGGCATGGGCAGACACCGGCACACACTGGGCCACAGCCACACTGCCACGCACATGATTGTGGGGGAGCACGTGGATGGGGCAGAGGCCAGAGGAAGGGATGGGACTGAGGAGATGCTGGGGAGCTCCCAGCCAGAGCAGATTCTGGGAACACCAAGCAGGGCAGAAGATCAGGCAGCAGTGCTACAGGACTCTCATGCACTGTGAAGGCCGAAGAGGAAGGCAAAGAGGTTTTACCTCAAAGGCAAGGCATGAAGGAGAGGCGTTGAGTGATGAGCCAAAGACTGGAGGGCTGGGAGCAGATGAGGCACATCCAGTCTGTAGGAACAGAAAATAACCAAAGAATGCCTCAGGCTGCCATCACCTGCCTCCTTGTGATCCCTTCTGCACTTAGTTCCCGTCTCTTTTCCACACTGACACATTCTTGGCCCCAGGAATCATGGAATCTGGCATACCAGCACTCAGAAGTGTCCGTGAGGGATTGGGAATGAGGTAATCCAGGAAATGCAAAGTCATGGTAGAGTGGAAAATCCAACTCATGCCATACCATTCCCAGAGATCTTTCCATTCATTTGGGATCATGCAGGAATATCGTCACCTCCGCAGCACAAACTGTGGGCCCTGAGGCACTGTGGGGCCAGGATAAAAGGCAGCCCAACTGGGGGCTCTCTCAACCACTGCTGTCTCCTCCTGCTCCTTGGCAACCAGGTGAGTTGGAAGCCCCTTTCTCCTCTATTCTCTCCATGGCAGGATTGAGCTTTCTGGCCCTTGCTGCTGCTCCTTGTTCTTCTGGGGCTGCTCTGCACTGGTGCTGGTGTGGGCAGAGGGGAGAGCGTGTGTTCTGGCCAGGGGCTGAGGCTGGGCTGAGGGGCTGATTTTCCTCCAGCTAAGGCAGGAGCAGAGCTGGGCCTGGCTGAGCTGGGAAGGAGCGTGCTGGGCTGGGGCAAAGGATGGCCAGGTTGGGGCTGCCCAGGCTGGAGCTGTGCGGGCAGCAGGGGCCTTGTGCTGCTGGGGGTGCCTTGCGGGCTGTGTCTGAGGTGTGCGTGTGCTCTGCTTCCTCCCTGCCCTCTGTGCCAGGTGCAGCGCCAGGCTCCAGACATGTCCTGCTCTGAGAAGTGCCAGCAGTGTCGGCCCTGTGAGCCTTGCTGCCAGTCCTGTGGGCCCTGCCCGCTGGCCAGCAGCTGCACTGAGTGCTGTGTCAGGCAGTGCCAGAGCTCCCACGTTGTCATTCAGCCGCCTGCTGTGCTGGTGACCCTGCCCGGCCCCATCCTCAGCTCCTCCCCACAGAACACCGCCGTGGGATCCTCCACCTCTGCTGCTGTTGGCAGCATCCTCAGCTGTGAGGGAGTGCCCATCAGCTCTGGGGGCTTTGACCTCTCCTGCATCACCAACTGCTGTGGTGGCAGCAGATGCTGTCGTCCCTGCTAAAGATGTTGTCGCCAATATCCTCGGGCAAGAACCTCCAAGACCTGGGATCATGGTGCTAAAATGAGATCAGAACTTCACAGATTGGATTTAGACCTTCAGACTAGTGTTTCCATCTTCTCATCCTGTTTTTTTTCCCTTCCATTTTTTCCTGTTACCACCCCTCAATGCCAGCTTAGTGGGAACTGCTGGCTTCCTTCCCTCAGCAACCCAGGATAGCAAACACGCTGCTGCATCTTAATTGCTGCCCTTGGGTGTCCCCTTTGAGCCTCAGCATTTTCTCCCTTTTGACTCAATAAAGTTTCTTGTGCATTCAAACCTTGGCCTCTTATTTCCCTTTTTTTCTGTGATAACTCTTCCTGTTTGCTCACTTGTTAATGAGTGGAAGAAGCATATTCTTGCAATTCCTGCAGTGCAATATTATTTGTTCCCTTTCCCTTTGGAGGCGGCAAAGATGTCCCTCTCTGTGAGGAACAGTGAGGCATTGAAAGAACTTGCCCAAATAGGTTTTTGATGCCTCAAGACTAGAAGTGTCCAAGACATACACAGAGGTTTGAGAAAGCTTCGAGAAATCTTGTTTAGTGGATGCCCAACTGTTGAGGAAGGGAGAAGTTGAAAGAAATGGTCTTGCAGTTGCCTTCCAGCCCAAACCATTTCTAATGAAATCTGCACTCACAGAGACATCAGCACTGGGACAAATGTGCTCAGTGCTGGGCTGTGCTGAGTTCCCTTTGGACACAGCTGGAGCTGACTCAGTCACAGCTGGCTGCAGCCACTGGACTCTTCTCACAGAGCCCATTCCTGCAACCTTCGTTACTAAGTGTGCCATCATGGGCAACCATGACACAGGAGGAAGCCCTGCTTCCTGGGAAATTGCCGGCCACGATTTCCTGAGGGAAGGATACCATAAATTGATTTTCTTTCCAAGTGAACTTATGCATGCACAATCTTTTCCTTGTGTTTAAGCAAACTGCTTTCTCTCAAGCTTGAAGTTGTTATCAGTTCGGTTTTATCTTGTCTTACTGCCTGAGAAAGGGGACTGATCGAGCAGCTTGCTGGGCACCATCCATCCAGCCAAGGGCCACCAAGCACAGCTCGCAGTCCAGCCCAGGGCAAGAGCAGGAACGAGCTGCAGAAGCAGGCATGGAGTGCTGACCAAAGGGAGATGGAATAGAGGGGAAGCAAGACCACAAAGAATACCTTCTGTCCCCCTGTCCACTCCCAAAATGGGCCAGGAAAACAGGCTGCATGTGAAAACTCATGGGATGTCACAAAGGGATGCGGGAGAGGTGGGCAGGGATACAGAAAGAATGAGAGTGATGCCCTGAGTGCTTTGCCACAGAGAAACCCACAGGAATGACAGAGGTTCAGGATATGAGCCTGCATGGAATGCCACCAGACCATAATCCAAGCATTCTTCCTACTCTGACATGTTTATATCCTGGAAATATTTGAATCCCTCATTCCTGGCCCAGGAAGGAGTCTCCAGATAGGAACGCACAGGGCTAAGGCCTGGAAATAGAGGCTGCAGTGCAGGAAACCAGGGCACAGCCCCTACTATTAACTGGGATGGTGCACATTTGACATGAGCTGGTCAGGAAATTATGGCTTCCACTAAGGTGCCTCTGGGCCTGAGGCAGGGCAGGACTGCTATAAAAGGCAGCCCAAGTCCCTGCTCTCTCATCCACTTCTCTCACCTCCTTCTCCTCCTCAGGAATCAGGTGAGTGGGAAACCTCTCCTTCTCCTCCTGCTGCTGCTTCAAGAGCAGCTCTTGCCTGGCTGGAGGTCTCAGCTGAGAGGGGCTGTCATAGCTCAGGGCTGGGAGCTGCTTGTGCTGGGAGAGGGCAGGGGAGAGAAGGTCTTGTGCAGACACAGAGAGGCTGGGACTCTGTAGTGGTTGCTCCTGGGCTTTGAGCTGGGCACTGCAATGTGGGCCAGGAGGTGCCTTGGCTGCAGGGTCTTTGGGTGCTGTGCTGCTTCTCATGTGTCCTCACTTTGTGCTTCTCCCTGCCCTCTGTTCCAGGTGCACCTGTGACCCCGAGCCATGTCCTGCTGCAAGCCCTGTGACCCTTGCTGCCAGCCCTGTGGGCCCTGCCCTCTGGGCAGCAGCTGCACTGAGTGCTGTGTCAGGCAGTGCCAGAGCTCCCACGTTGTCATTGAGCCGCCTGCTGTGCTGGTGACCCTGCCTGGGCCCATCCTCAGCTCCTCCCCACAGAACACCGCCGTGGGATCCTCCACCTCTGCTGCTGTTGGCAACATCCTCAGCTGTGGTGGAGTGCCCATCAGCTCTGGGGGCTTTGACCTCTCCTGCATCACCAACTGCTATGGCAGCAGTTGTTGTCGTCCCTGCTAAAGCTGCTGGCAACATCCTTGGGCAAGAACATCCACAACCTCAGAACGTGGAGCTGCACTGAAGATGGATCATTGGAAGAATGGATTTGTGCCCTTGATTTACTGCTGTTTCCTTCCACTCTCTTCTCTTCCCTTCCTCTACTGTCTGCATCACCCATTGCCAGCCTAGTGGGACCTTCTTGCCTCTGTCCGTCCCTCTGCAGGCCAGGCAAATGGACACCCCCACTGTGCCCCCATGGCTACTCCTGTTGTCCTCTTTCAGCTCCCTCCTTGTCTTCCTTAGACTCAATAAAGTTGTTTTGCATCCAAACCTGGGTCTCTGGTTCTCTCTCTCTTTCTCCTTCCTTGTGTGGAACTCTTCCATTCAGCTCAGGGCAAAAGGCGGAAGAAGCCGTGGGTGAAGACTCCGTGGTGGAGTCCCTTTACTTTGTGCCTTTTCTATTGGACCTCCTAAATACAACCCAGGGTTCCCCAAAAAAGTGATCATCAGAAGAAAATGATGTCAAATGGCCACAGGAGTGGGAATGGAAAACAGCAATGCCTGGGGATATTCCACAACCTCCTCTCTTCAATCACCTCACATTCTGCTCAGCCTCTTAGTAAACACGTAGAGCTCAATGGTTAAACAGGATCAAGTGAGCATGAGGACAGATCCAATACCTAAAACATCCTCCTACTGTGTTGGAGGATACCACTGTTTCCCCTTCTGGATGTGGGAGAACATAAACTCTCCAATCTTCTGGATTCCACCTCCCAGATATGGTTAACTGTTTCTCTCCACATCCCTCATTCTCAGTGACAGGATCCATTTCCCACAGCTCCTGGACTATGGGCCAAAGGCCTCTGTGGGCAGTGGATTCCCCCATCCCCACAGAGACAACAGAACCCTGTCATATCAACCCTTCTCCATCAGGCGGGAACAAGGACCCTGAGGAACAGCTGAGGGCCCCAGGGCTGCCTGGAGGTGGCATCAAAGGCATGGCCTGGGTTTGGGATTGTCCTGGAGAGATGTGGGTGCCGTGGCCCTGTCCAGGCTCCTGCAGAGGAGGAACTGGGGGCTGAGGGTGTGTCAGTGGCTGGCACTGCTGGGCAGGGAAGGCCCTGCAGGCCGTGCAATGGCTGGGCTGAGAGCTCAGCTCAGGCCCAGCTCTGTACACACAGCCAGGGCACTGACCCACTGCCAGCCTGGCCAGGTGTGCTCAGAGATGAGCCCAGAGCACAGAGCCCAGCACACGGGCACAGGCACACGGGCAGTGGGGGCTGCACACAACTGCCCTGCCCTGTGCACAACCATCCCCGTGCAGGCCAGAGGCTCTCAGGGGCTCTTCCCAGCAGGGCACAGCACAGGCATGGGCAGACACCGGCACACACTGGGCCACAGCCACACTGCCACGCACAAGATTGTGGGGGAGCACGTGGATGGGGCAGAGGCCTGAGGAAGGGATGGGACTGAGGAGATGCTGGGGAGCTCCCAGCCAGAGCAGATTCTGGGAACACCAAGCAGGGCAGAAGATCAGGCAGCAGTGCTACGGGACTCTCATGCACCTTGAAGGCCGAAGAGGAAGGCAAAGAGGTTTTACCTCAAAGGCAAGGCATGAAGGAGAGCCGTTGAGTGATGAGCCAAAGGCTGGAGGGCTGGGAGCAGATGAGGCACTTCCAGTCAGTAGGAACAGAAAATAACCCAAAGAATGCCTCAGGCTGCCATCACCTGCCTCCTTGTGATCCCTTCTGCACTTAGTTCCTGTCTCTTACCCACACTGACACATTCTTGGCCCCAGGAATCATGGAATCTGGCATACCAGCACTCAGAAGAAGTGTCCGTGCGGGATTGGGAATGAGGTAAGCCAGGAAATGCAAAGTCATTGTGGAGGGGAAAATCCAACTCATGCCATACCATTCCCAGAGATCTTTCCATTCATTTGGGATCATGCAGGAATATCGTCACCACCGCAGCACAAACTGTGGGCCCTGAGGCACTGTGGGGCCAGGATAAAAGGCAGCCCAACTGGGGGCTCTCTCAACCACTCCTGTCATCTCCTGCTCCTTGGGAACCAGGTGAGTTGGAAGCCCCTTTCTCCTCTATTCTCTCCATGGCAGCATTGAGCTTTCTGGCCTTTGCTGCTGCTCCTTGTACTTCTGGGGCTGTTCTGCACTGGTGCTGGTGTGGGCAGAGGGGAGAGCGTGTGTTCTGGCCAGAGGCTGAGGCTGGGCTGAGGGGCTGATTTTCCTCCAGCTAAGGCAGGAGCAGAGCTGGGCCTGGCTGAGCTGGGAAGGAGCGTGCTGGGCTGGGGCAAAGGATGCCCAGCTTGGGGCTGCCCAGGCTGGAGCTGTGCGGGCAGCAGGGGCCTTGTGCTGCTGGGGGTGCCTTGCGGGCTGTGTCTGAGGTGTGCGTGTGCTCTGCTTCCTCCCTGCCCTCTGTGCCAGGTGCAGCGCCAGGCTCCAGACATGTCCTGCTCTGAGAAGTGCCAGCAGTGCCGGCCCTGTGAGCCTTGCTGCCAGTCCTCTGGGCCCTGCCCGCTGGCCAGCAGCTGCACTGAGTGCTGTGTCAGGCAGTGCCAGAGCTCCCACGTTGTCATTCAGCCGCCTGCTGTGCTGGTGACCCTGCCTGGCCCCATCCTCAGCTCCTCCCCACAGAACACCGCCGTGGGATCCTCCACCTCTGCTGCTGTTGGCAGCATCCTGAGTTGTGAGGGAGTGCCCATCAGCTCTGGGGGCTTTGACATCTCCTGCATCACCAACTGCTGTGGTGGCAGCAGATGCTGTCGTCCCTGCTAAAGATGTTGTCGCCAACATCCTCGGGCAAGAACCTCCAAGACCTCGGATCGTGGTGCTAGAATGAAGTCAGAACTTCACAGATTGGATTTAGACCTTCAGACTAGTGTTTCCATCTTCTCATCCTGTTTTTTTCCCCATCCCTTTCTTTTCCTGTTACCACCCCTCAATGCAAGCTTAGTGGGAACTGCTGGCTTCCTTCCCTCAGCAACCCAGGATAGCAAACACGCTGCTGCATCTTAATTGCTGCCCTTGGGTGTCCTCTTTGAGCCTCAGCATTTTCTTCTTTTGACTCAATAAAGTTTCTTTTGCATTCAAACCTTGGCCTCTTATTTCCCTTTCTTTCTGTGATAACTCTTCCTGTTTGCTCACTTGTTAATGAGTGGAAGAAGCATATTCTTGCAATTCCTGCAGTGCAATATTATTTGTTCCCTTTCCCTTTGGAGGTGGCAAAGATGTCCCTCTCTGTGAGGACAGTGAGGCATTGAAAGAACATGCCCAAATAGGTTTTTTGATGCCTCAAGACTAGAAGTGTCCAAGACATACACAGAGGTTTGAGAAAGCTTCGAGAAAACTTTTTTAGTGGACGCCAAACTGTTGAGGAAGGGAGAAGTTGAAAGAAATGGTCTTGCAGTTGCCTTCCAGCCCAAACCATTTCTAATGAAATCTGCACTCACAGAGGCATCAGTAGTGGGACAAATGTGCTCAGTGCTGGGCAGCGCTGAGTTCCCTTCGGACACAGCTGGAGCTGACTCAGTCACAGCTGGCTGCAGCCACAGGACTCTTCTCACAGAGCCCATTCCTGCAAACTTGGTTACTAAGTGTGCCAACATGGGCAACCATAACACAGGAGGAAGCCCTGCTTCCTGGGAAATTGCCAGCCACGATTTCCTGAGGGAAGTAGGACCATAAATTGATGGTCTTTCCAAGTGAACTTATGCATGCACAATTTTTTCCTTGTGTTTAAGCAAACTGCTTTCTCTCAAGCTTGAAGTTGTTATCAGTTCGGTTTTATCTTGTCTTACTGCCTGAGAAAGGGGACTGATCGAGCAGCTTGCTGGGCACCATCCATCCAGCCAAGGGCCACCAAGCACAGCTCACAGTCCAGCCCAGGGCAAGAGCAGGAACGAGCTGCAGAAGCAGGCATGGAGTGCTGACAAAAGGGAGATGGAATAGAGGGGAAGCAAGACCACAAAGAATACCTTCTGTCCCCCTATCCATTCCCAAAATGGGCCAGGAAAACAGGCTGCATGTGAAAACTCATGGGATGTCACAAAGGGATGCGGGAGAGATGGGCAGGGATACAGGAAGAATGAGAGTGATGCCCTGAGTGCTTTGCCACAGAGAAACCCACAGGAATGACACAGGGTCACGTCATGAGCCTGCATGGAATGCCACCAGACCATAATCCAAGCATTCTTCCTACTCTGACATGTTTATATGCTGGAAATATTTGAATCCCTCATTCCTGGGCCTGGAAGGAGTCTCCAGATAGGAACGCACAGGGCTAAGGCCTGGAAATAGAGGCTGCCGTGCAGGAAACCAGGGCACAGCCCCTACTATTAACTGGGATGGTGCACATTTGACATGAGCTGGTCAGGAAATTATGGCTTCCACTAAGGTGCCTCTGGGCCTGAGGCAGGGCAGGACTGGTATAAAAGGCAGCCCAAGTCCCTGCACTCTCATCCACTTCTCTCACCTCCTTCTCCTCCTCAGGAATCAGGTGAGTGGGAAACCTCTCCTTCTCCTCCTGCTGCTGCTTCAAGAGCAGCTCCTGCCTGGCTGGAGGTCTCAGCTGAGAGGGGCTGTCATAGCTCAGGGCTGGGAGCTGCTTGTGCTGGGAGAGGGCAGGGGAGAGAAGGTCTTGTGCAGACAGAGAGAGGCTGGGACTCTGTAGTGGTTGCTCCTGGGCTTTGAGCTGGGCACTGCAATGTGGGCCAGGACGTGCCTTGGCTGCAGGGTGTTTGGGTGCAGTGCTGCTTCTCATGTGTCCTCACTTTGTGCTTCTCCCTGCCCTCTGTTCCAGCTGCACCTGTGACCCCGAGCCATGTCCTGCTGCAAGCCCTGTGACCCTTGCTGCCAGCCCTGTGGGCCCTGCCCGCTGGCCAGCAGCTGCACTGAGTGCTGTGTCAGGCAGTGCCAGAGCTCCCACGTTGTCATTGAGCCGCCTGCTGTGCTGGTGACCCTGCCTGGGCCCATCCTCAGCTCCTCCCCACAGAACACCGCCGTGGGATCCTCCACCTCTGCTGCTGTTGGCAACATCCTCAGCTGTGGTGGAGTGCCCATCAGCTCTGGGGGCTTTGACCTCTCCTGCATCACCAACTGCTATGGCAGTTGTCGTCCCTGCTAAAGCTAATGGCAACATCCTTGGCCAAGAACATCCACAACCTCAGAACGTGGAGCTGCACTGAAGATGGATCATTGGAAGAATGGATTTGTGCCCTTGATTTACTGCTGTTTCCTTCCACTCTCTTCTCTTCCCTTCCTCTACTGTCTGCATCACCCATTGCCAGCCTAGTGGGACCTGTTTGCCTCTGTCCGTCCCTCTGCAGGCCAGGCAAATGGACACCCCCACTGTGCCCCCATGGCTACTCCTGTTGTCCTCTTTCAGCTCCCTCCTTGTCTTCCTTAGACTCAATAAAGTTGTTTTGCATCCAAACCTGGGTCTCTGGTTCTCTCTCTCTTTCTCCTTCCTTGTGTGGAACTCTTCCATTCAGCTCAGGGCAAAAGGCGGAAGAAGCCGTGGGTGAAGACTCCGTGGTGGAGTCCCTTTACTTTGTGCCTTTTCTATCGGACCTCCTAAATACAACCCAGGGTTCCCCAAAAAAGTGATCATCAGAAGAAAATGATGTCAAATGGTCACAGGAGTGGGAATGGAAAACAGCAATGCCTGGGGATATTCCACAACCTCCTCTCTTCAAACACCTCACTCACATTCTGCTCAGCCTCTTAGTAAACACGTAGAGCTGAATGGTTAAACAGGATCAAGTGAGCATGAGGACAGATCCAATACCAAAAACATCCTCCTACTGTGTTGGCGGATGCCAGTGTTTCCCCTTCTGGATGTGGGAGAGCATAAACTCTCCAATCTCCTGTATTCCACTGCCCAGACATGGTTAACTGTTTCTCTTCACATCCCTCATTCTCAGTGACAGGATCCATTTCCCACAGCTCCTGGACTATGGGCCAAAGGCCTCTGTAGGCAGTGGATTCCCCCATCCCCACAGAGACAACAGAACCCTGTTATATCAACCCTTTTCCATCAGGCGGGAACAAGGGCCCTGAGGAACAGCTGAGGGCCCCAAGGCTGCCTGGAGGTGGCATCAAAGGCATGGCCTGGGTTTGGGATTGTCCTTGAGAGATGTGGCTGCCGTGGCCCTGTCCAGGCTCCTGCAGAGGAGGAATGGGGGGCTGAGGGTGTGTCAGTGGCTGGCACTGGTGGGCAGGGAAGGCCCTGCAGGCTGTGCAATGGCCGGGCTGAGAGCTCAGCTCAGGCCCAGCTGTGCACACACAGGCAGGGCACTGACCCACTGCCAGCCTGGCCAGGTGTGCTCAGAGATGAGCCCAGAGCACAGAGCCCAGCACACGGGCACAGGCACACGGGCAGTGGGGGCTGCACACAAGTGCCCTGCCCTGTGCACAACCATCCCCGTGCAGGCCAGAGGCTCTCAGGGGCTGTTCCCAGCAGGGCACAGCACAGGCATGGGCAGACAGCGGCACACACTGGGCCACAGCCACACTGCCACGCACAAGATTGTGGGGGAGCACGTGGATGGGGCAGAGGCCTGAGGAAGGGATGGGACTGAGGAGATGCTGGGGAGCTCCCAGCCAGAGCAGATTCTGGGAACACCAAGCAGGGCAGAAGATCAGGCAGCAGTGCTACAGGACTCTCATGCACCTTGAAGGCCGAAGAGGAAGGCAAAGAAGTTTTACCTCAAAGGCAAGGCATGAAGGAGAGCCGTTGAGTGATGAGCAAAAGGCTGGAGGCCTAGGAGCAGATGAGGCACTTCCAGTCAGCAGGAACAGAAAATAAGCCAAAGAATGCCTCAGGCTACCATCACCCGCCTCCTTGTGATCCCTTCCTCACTTAGTACCTGTCTCTTACCCACACTGACACATTCTTGGCCCCAGGAATCATGGAATCTCGCATACCAGCACTCAGAAGAAGTGTCCGTGCGGGATTGGGAATGAGGTAATCCAGGAAATGCAAAGTCATTGTGGAGGGGAAAATCCAACTCATGCCGTACCATTCCCAGAGATCTTTCCATTCATTTGGGATCATGCAGGAATATCGTCACCTCCGCAGCACAAACTGTGGGCCCTGAGGCACTGTGGGGCCAGGATAAAAGGCAGCCCAACTGGGGGCTGTCTCAACCACTCCTGTCTCCTCCTGCTCCTTGGCAACCAGGTGAGTTGGAAGCCCCTTTCTCCTCTATCCTCTCCATGGCAGCATTGAGCTTTCTGGCCCTTGCTGCTGCTCCTTGTTCTTCTGGGGCTGTTCTGCACTGGTGCTGGTGTGGGCACAGGGGAGAGCGTGTGTTCTGGCCAGGGGCTGAGGCTGGGCTGAGGGGCTGATTTTCCTCCAGCTAAGGCAGGAGCAGAGCGGGGCCTGGCTGAGCTGGGAAGGAGCGTGCTGGGCTGGGGCAAAGGATGCCCACGTTGGGGCTGCCCAGGCTGGAGCTGTGCGGGCAGCAGGGGCCTTGTTCTGCTGGGGGTGCCTTGCAGGCTGTGTCTGAGGTGTGCGTGTGCTCTGCTTCCTCCCTGCCCTCTGTGCCAGGTGCAGCGCCAGGCTCCAGACATGTCCTGCTCTGAGAAGTGCCAGCAGTGCCGGCCCTGTGAGCCTTGCTGCCAGTCCTCTGGGCCCTGCCCGCTGGCCAGCAGCTGCACTGAGTGCTGTGTCAGGCAGTGCCAGAGCTCCCACGTTGTCATTCAGCCGCCTGCTGTGCTGGTGACCCTGCCTGGCCCCATCCTCAGCTCCTCCCCACAGAACACCGCCGTGGGATCCTCCACCTCTGCTGCTGTTGGCAGCATCCTGAGCTGTGAGGGAGTGCCCATCAGCTCTGGGGGCTTTGACATCTCCTGCATCACCAACTGCTGTGGTGGCAGCAGATGCTGTCGGCCCTGCTAAAGATGTTGTCGCCAACATCCTCGGGCAAGAACCTCCAAGACCTCGGATCATGGTGCTAGAATGAAGTCAGAACTTCACAGATTGGATTTAGACCTTCAGACTATTCTTTCCATCTTCTCATCCTGTTTTTTTCCCCGTCCCTTTCTTTTCCTGTTACCACCCCTCAATGCCAGCTTAGTGGGAACTGCTGGCTTCCTTCCCTCAGCAACCCAGGATAGCAAACACGCTGCTGCATCTTAATTGCTGCCCTTGGGTGCCCTCTTTGAGCCTCAGCATTTTCTTCTTTTGACTCAATAAAGTTTCTTTTGCATTCAAACCTTGGCCACTTATTTCCCTTTCTTTCTGTGATAACTCTTCCTGTTGGCTCACTTAGAAATGGGTGGAAGAAGCATATTCTTGCAATTCCTGCAGTGCAATATTATTTGTTCCCTTTCCCTTTGGAAGTGGCAAAGATGTCCCTCTCTGTGAGGACAGTGAGGCATTGAAAGAACTTGCCCAAATAGGTTTTTGATGCCTCAAGACTAGAAGTGTCCAAGACATACACAGAGGTTTGAGAAAGCTTCGAGAAAACTTGTTTAGTGGACGCCCATCTGTTGAGGAAGGGAGAAGTTGAAAGAAATGGTCTTGCAGTTGCCTTCCAGCCCAAACCATTTCTAATGAAATCTGCACTCACAGAGGCATCAGCAGTGGGACAAATGTGCTCAGTGCTGGGCTGTGCTGAGTTCCCTTTGGACACAGCTGGAGCTGACTCAGTCACAGCTGGCTGCAGCCACTGGACTCTTCTCACAGAGCCCATTCCTGCAGCCTTGGTTACTAAGTGTGCTATCCTGGGCAACCATGACACAGGAGGAAGCCCTGCTTCCTGGGAAATTGCCAGCCATCATTCCTGAGGGAAGCAGGACATAAATTGATTTTCTTTTCCAGTGTACTTGTGCATGCATAATGTTTCCCTTGTGTTTCAGCAAACTGCCTTCTATCAAGCTTCAAGTTCTTATCACTTTGGTTTTATCTTGTCTTACTGCCTGAGAAAGGGGATTGACAGAGCAGCTTGCTAGGCACCATCCATCCAGCCAAGGGCCACCAAGCACAGCTTGCAGTCCAGCCCAGGGCAAGAGCAGGAACGAGCTGCAGAAGCAGGCATGGAGTGCTGACCAAAGGGAGATGTAATAGAGGGGAAGCAAGACCACAAAGAATACCTTCTGTCCCCTATCCACTCCCAAAATGGGCCAGGAAAACAGGCTGCATGTGAAAACTCATGGGATGTCACAAAGGGATGCGGGAGAGATGGGCAGGGATACAGGAAGAATGAGAGTGATGCCCTGAGTGCTTTGCCACAGAGAAACCCACAGGAATGACACAGGGTCACGTCATGAGCCTGCATGGAATGCCACCAGACCATAATCCAAGCATTCTTCCTACTCTGACATGTTTATATCCTGGAAATATTTGAATCCCTCATTCCTGGCCCTGGAAGGAGTCTCCAGATAGGAACGCACAGGGCTAAGGCCTGGAAATAGAGGCTGCAGTGCAGGAAACCAGGGTACAGCCCCTACTATTAACTGGGATGGTGCACATTTGACATGAGCTGGTCAGGAAATTATGGCTTCCACTAAGGTGCCTCTGGGCCTGAGGCAGGGCAGGACTGCTATAAAAGGCAGCCCAAGTCCCTGCTCTCTCATCCACTTCTCTCACCTCCTTCTCCTCCTCAGGAATCAGGTGAGTGGGAAACCTCTCCTTCTCCTCCTGCTGCTGCTTCAAGAGCAGCTCCTGCCTGGCTGGAGGTCTCAGCTGAGAGGGGCTGTCATAGCTCAGGGCTGGGAGCTGCCTGTGCTGGGAGAGGGCAGGGGAGAGAAGGTCTGGTGCAGACAGAGAGAGGCTGGGACTCTGTAGTGGTTGCTCCTGGGCTTTGAGCTGGGCACTGCAATGTGGGCCAGGAGGTGCCTTGGCTGCAGGGTCTTTGGGTGCAGTGCTGCTTCTCATGTGTCCTCACTTTGTGCTTCTCCCTGCCCTCTGTTCCAGGTGCACCTGTCACCCCGAGCCATGTCCTGCTGCAAGCCCTGTGACCCTTGCTGCCAGCCCTGTGGGCCCTGCCCGCTGGCCAGCAGCTGCAATGAGTGCTGTGTCAGGCAGTGCCAGAGCTCCCACGTTGTCATTGAGCCGCCTGCTGTGCTGGTGACCCTGCCTGGGCCCATCCTCAGCTCCTCCCCACAGAACACCGCCGTGGGATCCTCCACCTCTGCTGCTGTTGGCAACATCCTCAGCTGTGGCGGAGTGCCCATCAGCTCTGGGGGCTTTGACCTCTCCTGCATCACCAACTGCTATGGCAGTTGTCGTCCCTGCTAAAGCTAATGGCAACATCCTTGGGCAAGAACATCCACAACCTCAGAACGTGGAGCTGCACTGAAGATGGATCATTGGAAGAATGGATTTGTGCCCTTGATTTACTGCTGTTTCCTTCCACTCTCTTCTCTTCCCTTCCTCTACTGTCTGCATCACCCATTGCCAGCCTAGTGGGACCTGTTTGCCTCTGTCCGTCCCTCTGCAGGCCAGGCAAATGGACACCCACACTGTGCCCCCATGGCTACTCCTGTTGTCCTCTTTCAGCTCCCTCCTTGTCTTCCTTAGACTCAATAAAGTTGTTTTGCATCCAAACCTGGGTCTCTGGTTCTCTCTCTCTTTCTCCTTCCTTGTGTGGAACTCTTCCATTCAGCTCAGGGCAAAAGGCGGAAGAAGCCGTGGGTGAAGACTCCGTGGTGGAGTCCCTTTACTGTGTGCCTTTTCTATTGGACCTCCTAAATACAACCCAGGGTTCCCCAAAAAAGTGATCATCAGAAGAAAATGATGTCAAATGGCCACAGGAGTGGGAATGGAAAACAGCAATGCCTGGGGATATTCCACAACCTCCTCTCTTCAAACACCTCACATTCTGCTCAGCCTCTTAGTAAACACGTAGAGATGAATGGTTAAACAGGATCAAGTGAGCATGAGGACAGATCCAATACCTAAAACATCCTCCTACTGTGTTGGAGGATGCCACTGTTTCCCCTTCTGGATGTGGGAGAGCATAAACTCTCCAATCTTCTGGATTCCACCTCCCAGACATGGTTAACTGTTTCTCTCCACATCCCTCATTCTCAGTGACAGGATCCATTTCCCACAGCTCCTGGACTATGGGCCAAAGGCCTCTGTGGGCAGTGGATTCCCCATCCCCACAGAGACAACAGAACCCTGTCATATCAACCCTTCTCCATCAGGCGGGAACAAGGGCCCTGAGGAACAGCTGAGGGCCCCAGGGCTGCCTGGAGGTGGCATCAAAGGCATGGCCTGGGTTTGGGATTGTCCTGGAGAGATGTGGGTGCCCTGGCCCTGTCCAGGCTCCTGCAGAGGAGGAACGGGGGGCTGAGGGTGTGTCAGTGGCTGGCACTACTGGGCAGGGAAGGCCCTGCAGGCCGTGCAATGGCTGGGCTGAGGGCTCAGCTCAGGCCCAGCTGTGCACACACAGCCAGGGCACTGACCCACTGCCAGCCTGGCCAGGTGTGCTCAGAGATGAGCCCAGAGCACAGAGCCCAGCACACGGGCACAGGCACACGGGCAGCGGGGGCTGCACACAAGTGCCCTGCCCTGTGCACAACCATCCCCGTGCTGGCCAGAGGCTCTCAGGGGCTCTTCCCAGCAGGGCACAGCACAGGCATGGGCAGACACCGGCACACACTGGGCCAGAGCCACACTGCCACGCACATGATTGTGGGGGAGCACGTGGATGGGGCAGAGGCCTGAGGAAGGGATGGGACTGAGGAGATGCTGGGGAGCTCCCAGCCAGAGCAGATTCTGGGAACACCAAGCAGGACAGAAGATCAGGCAGCAGTGCTACAGGACTCTCATGAACTGTGATGGCCGAAGAGAAAGGCAAAGAGGTTTTACCTCAAAGGCAAGGCATGAAGGAGAGCCGTTGAGTGATGAGCCAAAGGCTGGAGGGCTGGGAGCAGATGAGGCACTTCCAGTCAGTAGGCACAGAAAATAACCCAAAGAATGCCTCAGGCTGCCATCACCTGCCTCCTTGTGATCCCTTCTGCACTTAGTTCCTGTCTCTTACCCACACTGACACATTCTTGGCCCCAGGAATCATGGAATCTCACATACCAGCACTCAGAAGAAGTGTCCGTGCGGGATTGGGAATGAGGTAAGCCAGGAAATGCAAAGTCATTGTAGAGTGGAAAATCCAACTCATGCCATACCATTCCCAGAGATCTTTCCATTCATTTGGGATCATGCAGGAATATCGTCACCACCGCAGCACAAACTGTGGGCCCTGAGGCACTGTGGGGCCAGGATAAAAGGCAGCCCAACTGGGGGCTCTCTCAACCACTCCTGTCTCCTCCTGCTCCTTGGCAACCAGGTGAGTTGGAAGCCCCTTTCTCCTCTATTCTCTCCATGGCAGCATTGAGCTTTCTGGCCTTTGCTGCTGCTCCTTGTTCTTCTGGGGCTGTTCTGCACTGGTGCTGGTGTGGGCAGAGGGGAGAGCGTGTGTTCTGTCCAGAGGCTGAGGCTGGGCTGAGGGGCTGATTTTCCTCCAGCTAAGGCAGGAGCAGAGCGGGGCCTGGCTGAGCTGGGAAGGAGCGTGCTGGGTTGGGGCAAAGGATGCCCAGCTTGGGGCTGCCCAGGCTGGAGCTGTGCGGGCAGCAGGGGCCTTGTGCTGCTGGGGGTGCCTTGCGGGCTGTGTCTGAGGTGTGCGTGTGCTCTGCTTCCTCCCTGCCCTCTGTGCCAGGTGCAGCGCCAGGCTCCAGACATGTCCTGCTCTGAGAAGTGCCAGCAGTGCCGGCCCTGTGAGCCTTGCTGCCAGTCCTCTGGGCCCTGCCCGCTGGCCAGCAGCTGCACTGAGTGCTGTGTCAGGCAGTGCCAGAGCTCCCACGTTGTCATTCAGCCGCCTGCTGTGCTGGTGACCCTGCCCGGCCCCATCCTCAGCTCCTCCCCACAGAACACCGCCGTGGGATCCTCCACCTCTGCTGCTGTTGGCAGCATCCTCAGCTGTGAGGGAGTGCCCATCAGCTCTGGGGGCTTTGACATCTCCTGCATCACCAACTGCTGCGGTGGCAGCAGATGCTGTCGTCCCTGCTAAAGATGTTGTCGCCAACATCCTCGGGCAAGAACCTCCAAGACCTCGGATCATGGTGCTAGAATGAAGTCAGAAGTTCACAGATTGGATTTAGACCTTCAGACTATTGTTTTCATCTTCTCATCCTGTTTTTTTCCCCTTCCCTTTTTTCTCCTGTTACCACCCCTCAATGCCGGCTTAGTGGGAACTGCTGGCTTCCTTCCCTCAGCAACCCAGGATAGCAAACACGCTGCTGCATCTTAATTGCTGCCCTTGGGTGTCCTCTTTGAGCCTCAGCATTTTCTTCTTTTGACTCAATAAAGTTTCTGTTGCATTCAAACCTTGGCCTCTTTTCCCTTTCTTTCTGTGATAACTCTTCCTGTTTGCTCACTTGTTAATGGGTGGAAGAAGCATATTCTTGCAATTCCTGCAGTGCAATATTATTTGCTCCCTTTCCCTTTGGAGGTGGCAAAGATGTCCCTCTCTATGAGGAACAGTGAGGCATTGAAAGAACTTGCCCAAATAGGTTTTTGATGCCTCAAGACTAGAAGTGTCCAAGACATACACAGAGGTTTGAGAAAGCTTCAAGAAAACTTGTTTAGTGAATGCCCAACTGTTGAGGAAGGGAGAAGTTGAAAGAAATGCTCTTGCAGTTGCCTTCCAGCCCAAACCATTTCTAATGAAATCTGCACTCACAGAGGCATCAGCAGTGGGGCAAATGTGCTCAGTGCTGGGCTGTGCTGAGTTCCCTTTGGACACAGCTGGAGCTGACTCAGTCACAGCTGGCTGCAGCCACTGGACTCTTCTCACAGAGCCCATTCCTGCAACCGTGGTTACTAAGTGTGCCATCATGGGCAACCATGACACAGGAGGAAGCCCTGCTTCCTGGGAAATTGCCGGATATCACTTCCTGAGGGAAGGAGGACATAAATTGATTTTCTTTCCCAGTGTACTTGTGCATGCATAATCTTTCCCTTGTGTTTCAGCAAACTGCCTTCTATCAAGTATCACGTTGTTATCAGTTTGGTTTTTTCTTGTCTTACTGCCTGAGAAACGGGATTGACAGAGCAGCTTTCTGGGCATCATCCATCCAGCCAAGGGCCACCAAGCACAGCTCGCAGTCCAGCCCAGGGCAAGAGCAGGAACGAGTTGTAGAAGCAGGCATGGAGTGCTGACCAAAGGGAGATGGAATAGAGGGGAAGCAAGACCACAAAGAATACCTTCTGTCCCCCTATCCATTCCCAAAATGGGCCAGGAAAACAGGCTGCATGTGAAAACTCATGGGATGTCACAAAGGGATGCGGGAGAGGTGCGCAGGGACACAGGAAGAATGAGAGTGATGCCCTGAGTGCTTTGCCACAGAGAAACCCACAGGAATGACACAGGGTCACGTCATGAGCCTGCATGGAATGCCACCAGACCATAATCCAAGCATTCTTCCTACTCTGACATGTTTATATCCTGGAAATATTTGAATCCCTCATTCCTGGGCCTGGAAGGAGTCTCCAGATAGGAACGCACAGGGCTAAGGCCTGGAAATAGAGGCTGCAGTGCAGGAAACCAGGGCACAGCCCCTACTATTAACTGGGATGGTGCACATTTGACATGAGCTGGTCAGGAAATTATGGCTTCCACTAAGGTGCCTCTGGGCCTGAGGCAGGGCAGGACTGCTATAAAAGGCAGCCCAAGTCTCTGCTCTCGCATCCACTTCTCTCACCTCCTCCTCCATTGGAATCAGGTGAGTGGGAAACCTCTTCTCCTCCTCCTGCTGCTGCTTCAAGAGCAGCTCTTGCCTGGCTGGAGGTCTCAGCTGAGAGGGGCTGTCATAGCTCAGGGCTGGGAGCTGCTTGTGCTGGGAGAGGGCAGGGGACAGAAGGTCTTGTGCAGACAGAGAGAGGCTGGGACTCTGTAGTGGTTGCTCCTGGGCTTTGAGCTGGGCACTGCAATGTGGGCCAGGAGGTGCCTTGGCTGCAGGGTCTTTGGGTGCAGTGCTGCTTCTCATATGTCCTCACTTTGTGCTTCTCCCTGCCCTCTGTTCCAGCTGCACCTGTGACCCCGAGCCATGTCCTGCTGCAAGCCCTGTGACCCTTGCTGCCAGCCCTGTGGGCCCTGCCCGCTGGCCAGCAGCTGCACTGAGTGCTGTGTCAGGCAGTGCCAGAGCTCCCACGTTGTCATTGAGCCGCCTGCTGTGCTGGTGACCCTGCCTGGCCCCATCCTCAGCTCCTCCCCACAGAACACCGCCGTGGGATCCTCCACCTCTGCTGCTGTTGGCAACATCCTCAGCTGTGGTGGAGTGCCCATCAGCTCTGGGGGCTTTGACCTCTCCTGCATCACCAACTGCTATGGCAGTTGTCGTCCCTGCTAAAGCTAATGGCAACATCCTTGGCCAAGAACATCCACAACCTCAGAACGTGGAGCTGCACTGAAGATGGATCATTGGAACAATGGATTTGTGCCCTTGATTTACTGCTGTTTCCTTCCACTCTCTTCTCTTCCCTTCCTCTACTGTCTGCATCACCCATTGCCAGCCTAGTGGGACCTTCTTGCCTCTGTCCGTCCCTCTGCAGGCCAGGCAAATGGACATCCCCACTGTGCCCCCATGGCTACTCCTGTTGTCCTCTTTCAGCTCCCTCCTTGTCTTCCTTAGACTCAATAAAGTTGTTTTGCATCCAAACCTGGGTCTCTGGTTCTCTCTCTCTTTCTCCTTCCTTGTGTGGAACTCTTCCATTCAGCTCAGGCCAAAAGGCGGAAGAAGCCGTGGGTGAACACTCCATGGTGGAGTCCCTTTACTGTGTGCCTTTTCTATTGGACCTCCTAAATACAACCCCGGGTTCCCCAAAAAAGTGATCATCAGAAGAAAATGATGTCAAATGGTCACAGGAGTGGGAAGGGAAAACAGCAATGCCTGGGGATATTCCACAACCTCCTCTCTTCAAACACCTCCCTCTCATTAGCCTGCTGCTCTGCCCTCAACCAGAGAAGCGGGGGTGAGGCATTTCACAGGATCAAGTAAGCAGGAGGAGAGAACCAAAAACATCCTCCTACTCTGTTGGAGGCTGCCAGTGTTTCCCCTTCTGGATGTGGGAGAGCATAAACTCTCCAATCTTCTGGATTCCACCTCCCAGACATGGTTAACTGTTTCTCTCCACATCCCTCATTCTCAGTGACAGGATCCATTTCCCACAGCTCCTGGACTATGGGCCAAAGGCCTCTGTGGGCAGTGGATTCCCCATCCCCACACAGACAACAGAACCCTGTCATATCAACCCTTCTCCATGAGGCGGGAACAAGGGCCCTGAGGAACAGCTGAGGGCCCCAGGGCTGCCTGGAGGTGGCATCAAAGGCATGGCCTGGGTTTGGGATTGTCCTGGAGAGATGTGGGTGCCATGGCCCTGTCCAGGCTCCTGCAGAGGAGGAACTGGGGGCTGAGGGTGTGTCAGTGGCTGGCGCTGCTGGGCAGGGAAGGCCCTGCAGGCCGTGCAATGGCTGGGCTGAGAGCTCAGCTCAGGCCCAGCTGTGCACACACAGCCAGGGCACTGACCCACTGCCAGCCTGGCCAGGTGTGCTCAGAGATGAGCCCAGAGCACAGAGCCCAGCACACGGGCACAGGCACACGGGCAGCGGGGGCTGCACACAAGTGCCCTGCCCTGTGCACAACCATCCCCGTGCAGGCCAGAGGCTCTCAGGGGCTCTTCCCAGCAGGGCACAGCACAGGCATGGGCAGACACCGGCACACACTGGGCCACAGCCACACTGCCACGCACAAGATTGTGGGGGAGCACGTGGATGGGGCAGAGGCCTGAGGAAGGGATGGGACTGAGGAGATGCTGGGGAGCTCCCAGCCAGAGCAGATTCTGGGAACACCAAGCAGGGCAGAAGATCAGGCAGCAGTGCTACAGGACTCTCATGCACTGTGATGGCCGAAGAGGAAGGCAAAGAGGTTTTACCTCAAAGGCAAGGCATGAAGGAGAGCCGTTGAGTGATGAGCCAAATGCTGGTGGCCTAGGAGGAGATGAGGCGCTTCCAGTCAGCAGGAACAGAAAATAACCCAAAGAATGCCTCAGGCTGCCATCACCTGCCTCCTTGTGATCCCTTCCTCACTTAGTACCTGTCTCTTAGCCACACTGACACATTCTTGGCCTCAGGAATCATGGAATCTCGCATACCAGCACTCAGAAGAAGTGTCCGTGAGGGATTGGGAATGAGGTAATCCAGGAAATGCAAAGTCATGGGCGAGGGGAAAATCCAACTCAGGCCATACCATTCCCAGAGATCTTTCCATTCATTTGGGATCATGCAGGAATATCGTCACCTCCGCAGCACAAACTGTGGGCCCTGAGGCACTGTGGGGCCAGGATAAAAGGCAGCCCAACTGGGGGCTCTCTCAACCACTCCTGTCTCCTCCTGCTCCTTGGCAACCAGGTGAGTTGGAAGCCCCTTTCTCCTCTATTCTCTCCATGGCAGCATTGAACTTTCTGGCCCTTGCTGCTGCTCCTTGTACTTCTGGGGCTGTTCTGCACTGGTGCTGGTGTGGGCAGAGGGGAGAGCGTGTGTTCTGGCCAGAGGCTGAGGCTGGGCTGAGGGGCTGATTTTCCTCCAGCTAAGGCAGGAGCAGAGCTGGGCCTGGCTGAGCTGGGAAGGAGCGTGCTGGGCTGGGGCAAAGGATGCCCACGTTGGGGCTGCCCAGGCTGGAGCTGTGCGGGCAGCAGGGGCCTTGTGCTGCTGGGGGTGCCTTGCAGGCTGTGTCTGAGGTGTGCGTGTGCTCTGCTTCCTCCCTGCCCTCTGTGCCAGGTGCAGCGCCAGGCTCCAGACATGTCCTGCTCTGAGAAGTGCCAGCAGTGCCGGCCCTGTGAGCCTTGCTGCCAGTCCTCTGGGCCCTGCCCGCTGGCCAGCAGCTGCACTGAGTGCTGTGTCAGGCAGTGCCAGAGCTCCCACGTTGTCATTCAGCCGCCTGCTGTGCTGGTGACCCTGCCCGGCCCCATCCTCAGCTCCTCCCCACAGAACACCGCCGTGGGATCCTCCACCTCTGCTGCTGTTGGCAGCATCCTCAGCTGTGAGGGAGTGCCCATCAGCTCTGGGGGCTTTGACATCTCCTGCATCACCAACTGCTATGGCGGCAGATGCTCTCGTCCCTGCTAACGATGTTGTCGCCAACATCCTCGGGCAAGAACCTCCAAGACCTCAGATCATGGTGCTGGAATGAAGTCAGAACTTCACAGATTGGATTTAGACCATCAGACTATTGTTTCCATCTTCTCATCCTGTTTTTTTCCCCTTCCCTTTTTTCTCCTGTTACCACCCCTCAATGCCAGCTTAGTGGGAACTGCTGGCTTCCTTCCCTCAGCAACCCAGGATAGCAAACACGCTGCTGCATCTTAATTGCTGCCCTTGGGTGTCCTCTTTGAGCCTCAGCGTTTTCTTCTTTTGACTCAATAAAGTTTCTGTTGCATTCAAACCTTGGCCTCTTATTTCCCTTTCTTTCTGTGACAACTACCTGTTTGCTCACTTGTTAATGGGTGGAAGAAGCATATTCTTGCAATTCCTGCAGTGCAATATTATTTGTTCCCTTTCCCTTTGGAGGTGGCAAAGATGTCCCTCTCTGTGAGGAACAGTGAGGCATTGAAAGAACTTGCCCAAATAGGTTTTTGATGCCTCAAGACTAGAAGTGTCCAAGACATACACAGAGGTTTGAGAAAGCTTCAAGAAAACTTGTTTAGTGAATGCCCAACTGTTGAGGAAGGGAGAAGTTGAAAGAAATGCTCTTGCAGTTGCCTTCCAGCCCAAACCATTTCTAATGAAATCTGCACTCACAGAGGCATCAGCACTGGGGCAAATGTGCTCAGTGCTGGGCTGTGCTGAGTTCCCTTTGGACACAGCTGGAGCTGACTCAGTCACAGCTGGCTGCAGCCACTGGACTCTTCTCACAGAGCCCATTCCTGCAGCCTTGGTTACTAAGTGTGCCAACATGGGCAACCATGACACAGGAGGAAGCCCTGCTTCCTGGGAAATTGCCGGATATCACTTCCTGAGGGAAGGAGGACATAAATTGATTTTCTTTCCCAGTGTACTTGTGCATGCATAATCTTTCCCTTGTGTTTCAGCAAACTGCCTTCTATCAAGTATCACGTTGTTATCAGTTTGGTTTTTTCTTGTCTTACTGCCTGAGAAACGGGATTGATCGAGCAGCTTGCTGGGCACCATCCATCCAGCCAAGGGCCACCAAGCACAGCTCACAGTCCAGCCCAGGGCAAGAGCAGGAACGAGCTGCAGAAGCAGGCATGAAGTGCTGACCAAAGGGAGATGGAATAGAGGGGAAGCAAGACCACAAAGAATACCTTCTGTCCCCCTGTCCACTCCCAAAATGGGCCAGGAAAACAGGCTGCATGTGAAAACTCATGGGATGTCACAAAGGGATGCGGGAGAGGTGCGCAGGGATACAGGAAGAATGAGAGTGATGCCCTGAGTGCTTTGCCACAGAGAAACCCACAGGAATGACACAGGGTCACGTCATGAGCCTGCATGGAATGCCACCAGACCATAATCCAAGCATTCTTCCTACTCTGACATGTTTATATCCTGGAAATATTTGAATCCCTCATTCCTGGGCCTGGAAGGAATTCTTCAGCTAGGAACGCACAGGGCTAAGGCCTGGAAATAGAGGCTGCAGTGCAGGAAACCAGGGCACAGCCCCTACTATTAACTGGGATGGTGCACATTTGACATGAGCTGGTCAGGAAATTATGGCTTCCACTAAGGTGCCTCTGGGCCTGAGGCAGGGCAGGACTGCTATAAAAGGCAGCCCAAGTCCCTGCACTCTCATCCACTTCTCTCACCTCCTTCTCCTCCTCAGGAATCAGGTGAGTGGGAAACCTCTCCTTCTCCTCCTGCTGCTACTTCAAGAGCAGCTCTTGCCTGGCTGGAGGTCTCAGCTGAGAGGTGCTGTCATAGCTCAGGGCTGGGAGCTGCTTGTGCTGGGAGAGGGCAGGGGACAGAAGGTCTTGTGCAGACAGAGAGAGGCTGGGACTCTGTAGTGGTTGCTCCTGGGCTTTGAGCTGGGCACTGCAATGTGGGCCAGGAGGTGCCTTGGCTGCAGGGTGTCTGGATGCAGTGCTGCTTGTCATGGGTCCTCACTTTGTGCTTCTCCCTGCCCTCTGTTCCAGGTACTCCTGTGACCCCGAGCCATGTCCTGCTGCAAGCCCTGTGACCCTTGCTGCCAGCCCTGTGGGCCCTGCCCGCTGGCCAGCAGCTGCACTGAGTGCTGTGTCAGGCAGTGCCAGAGCTCCCACGTTGTCATTGAGCCGCCTGCTGTGCTGGTGACCCTGCCTGGGCCCATCCTCAGCTCCTCCCCACAGAACACCGCCGTGGGATCCTCCACCTCTGCTGCTGTTGGCAACATCCTCAGCTGTGGCGGAGTGCCCATCAGCTCTGGGGGCTTTGACCTCTCCTGCATCACCAACTGCTATGGCAGTTGTCGTCCCTGCTAAAGCTAATGGCAACATCCTTGGCCAAGAACATCCACAACCTCAGAACGTGGAGCTGCACTGAAGATGGATCATTGGAACAATGGATTTGTGCCCTTGATTTACTGCTGTTTCCTTCCACTCTCTTCTCTTCCCTTCCTCTACTGTCTGCATCACCCATTGCCAGCCTAGTGGGACCTTCTTGCCTCTGTCCGTCCCTCTGCAGGCCAGGCAAATGGACACCCCCACTGTGCCCCCATGGCTACTCCTGTTGTCCTCTTTCAGCTCCCTCCTTGTCTTCCTTAGACTCAATAAAGTTGTTTTGCATCCAAACCTGGGTCTCTGGTTCTCTCTCTCTTTCTCCTTCCTTGTGTGGAACTCTTCCATTCAGCTCAGGCCAAAAGGCGGAAGAAGCCGTGGGTGAACACTCCGTGGTGGAGTCCTTTTACTGTGTGCCTTTTCTATCGGACCTCCTAAATACAACCCAGGGTTCCCCAAAAAAGTGATCATCACAAGAAAATGATGTCAAATGGTCACAGGAGTGGGAATGGAAAACAGCAATGCCTGGGGATATTCCACAACCTCCTCTCTTCAAACACCTCCCTCTCATTAGCCTGCTGCTCTGCCCTCAACCAGAGAAGCGGGGGTGAGGCATTTCACAGGATCAAGTAAGCAGGAGGAGAGAACCAAAACCATCCTCCTACTCTGTTGGAGGCTGCCAGTGTTTCCCCTTCTGGATGTGGGAGAGCATAAACTCTCCAATCTTCTGGATTCCACCTCCCAGACATGGTTAACTGTTTCTCTTCACATCCCTCATTCTCAGTGACAGGATCCATTTCCCACAGCTCCTGGACTATGGGGCAAAGGCCTCTGTGGGCAGTGGATTCCCCCATCCCCACAGAGACAACAGAACCCTGTCATATCAACCCTTTTCCATCAGGCGGGAACAAGGGCCCTGAGGAACAGCTGAGGGCCCCAAGGCTGCCTGGAGGTGGCATCAAAGGCATGGCCTGGGTTTGGGATTGTCCTTGAGAGATGTGGCTGCCGTGGCCCTGTCCAGGCTCCTGCAGAGGAGGAACTGGGGGCTGAGGGTGTGTCAGTGGCTGGCACTGCTGGGCAGGGAAGGCCCTGCAGGCCGTGCAATGGCTGGGCTGAGAGCTCAGCTCAGGCCCAGCTGTGCACACACAGCCAGGGCACTGACCCACTGCCAGCCTGGCCAGGTGTGCTCAGAGATGAGCCCAGAGCACAGAGCCCAGCACACGGGCACAGGCACATGGGCAGCAGGGGCTGCACACAAGTGCCCTGCCCTGTGCACAACCATCCCCGTGCAGGCCAGAGGCTCTCAGGGGCTGTTCCCAGCAGGGCAGAGCACAGGCATGGGCAGACACTGGCACACACTGGGCCACAGCCACACTGCCACGCACATGATTGTGGGGGAGCACGTGGATGGGGCAGAGGCCTGAGGAAGGGATGGGACTGAGGAGATGCTGGGGAGCTCCCAGCCAGAGCAGATTCTGGGAACACCAAGCAGGACAGAAGATCAGGCAGCAGTGCTACAGGACTCTCATGCACTGTGAAGGCCGAAGAGGAAGGCAAAGAGGTTTTACCTCAAAGGCAAGGCATGAAGGAGAGCCGTTGAGTGATGAGCCAAAGGCTGGAGGGCTGGGAGCAGATGAGGCACTTCCAGTCAGCAGGAACAGAAAATAACCCAAAGAATGCCTCAGGCTGCCATCACCTGCCTCCTTGTGATCCCTTCTGCACTTAGTACCTGTCTCTTACCCACACTGACACATTCTTGGCCCCAGGAATCATGGAATCTCGCATACCAGCACTCAGAAGAAGTGTCCGTGAGGGATTGGGAATGAGGTAATCCAGGAAATGCAAAGTCATAGTGGAGGGGAAAATCCAACTCAGGCCATACCATTCCCAGAGATCTTTCCATTCATTTGGGATCATGCAGGAATATCGTCACCTCCGCAGCACAAACTGTGGGCCCTGAGGCACTGTGGGGCCAGGATAAAAGGCAGCCCAACTGGGGGCTCTCTCAACCACTCCTGTCTCCTCCTGCTCCTTGGCAACCAGGTGAGTTGGAAGCCCCTTTCTCCTCTATTCTCTCCATGGCAGCATTGAGCTTTCTGGCCTTTGCTGCTGCTCCTTGTTCTTCTGGGGCTGTTCTGCACTGGTGCTGGTGTGGGCAGAGGGGAGAGCGTGTGTTCTGGCCAGAGGCTGAGGCTGGGCTGAGGGGCTGATTTTCCTCCAGCTAAGGCAGGAGCAGAGCTGGGCCTGGCTGAGCTGGGAAGGAGCGTGCTGGGCTGGGGCAAAGGATGCCCAGCTTGGGGCTGCCCAGGCTGGAGCTGTGCGGGCAGCAGGGGCCTTGTGCTGCTGGGGGTGCCTTGCGGGCTGTGTCTGAGGTGTGCGTGTGCTCTGCTTCCTCCCTGCCCTCTGTGCCAGGTGCAGCGCCAGGCTCCAGACATGTCCTGCTCTGAGAAGTGCCAGCAGTGCCGGCCCTGTGAGCCTTGCTGCCAGTCCTCTGGGCCCTGCCCGCTGGCCAGCAGCTGCACTGAGTGCTGTGTCAGGCAGTGCCAGAGCTCCCACGTTGTCATTCAGCCGCCTGCTGTGCTGGTGACCCTGCCTGGGCCCATCCTCAGCTCCTCCCCACAGAACACCGCCGTGGGATCCTCCACCTCTGCTGCTGTTGGCAGCATCCTCAGCTGTGAGGGAGTGCCCATCAGCTCTGGGGGCTTTGACATCTCCTGCATCACCAACTGCTGTGGTGGCAGCAGATGCTCTCGTCCCTGCTAAAGATGTTGTCGCCAACATCCTCGGGCAAGAACCTCCAAGACCTCGGATCATGGTGCTAGAATGAAGTCAGAACTTCACAGATTGGATTTAGACCTTCAGACTATTGT
This sequence comes from Calcarius lapponicus, assembly GCA_039654755.1. NCBI lineage: Eukaryota > Metazoa > Chordata > Aves > Passeriformes > Fringillidae > Calcarius > Calcarius lapponicus. The sequence continues at coordinate 2,798,842 of JBBFKN010000011.1, read as the reverse complement.
TTTCATCTTCTCATCCTGTTTTTTTCCCCTTCCCTTTTTTCTCCTGTTACCACCCCTCAATGCCAGCTTAGTGGGAACTGCTGGCTTCCTTCTCTCAGCAACCCAGGATAGCAAACACGCTGCTGCATCTTAATTGCTGCCCTTGGGTGTCCTCTTTGAGCCTCAGCATTTTCTTCTTTTGACTCAATAAAGTTTCTGTTGCATTCAAACCTTGGCCTCTTTTCCCTTTCTTTCTGTGATAACTCTTCCTGTTTGCTCACTTGTTAATGAGTGGAAGAAGCGTATTCTTGCAATTCCTGCAGTGCAATATTATTTGTTCCCTTACCCTTTGGAGGTGGCAAAGATGTCCATCTCTGTGAGGACAGTGAGGCATTGAAAGAACTTGCCCAAATAGGTTTTTGATGCCTCAAGACTAGAAGTGTCCAAGACATACACAGAGGTTTGAGAAAGCTTCAAGACAACTTGTTTAGTGGATGCCCAGCTGTTGAGGAAGGGAGAAGTTGAAAGAAATGGTCTTGCAGTTGTCTTCCAGCCCAAACCATTTCTAATGAAATCTGCACTCACAGAGGCATCAGCAGTGGGGCAAATGTGCTCAGTGCTGGGCTGTGCTGAGTTCCCTTTGGACACAGCTGGAGCTGACTCAGTCACAGCTGGCTGCAGCCACTGGACTCTTCTCACAGAGCCCATTCCTGCAACCTTGGTTACTAAGTGTGCCATCATGGGCAACCATGACACAGGAGGAAGCCCTGCTTCCTGGGAAATTGCCAGCCACAATTTCCTGAGGGAAGGATACCATAGATTGCTGGTCTTTCCAAGTGAACTTATGCATGCACAATCTTTTCCTTGTGTTTAAGCAAACTGCTTTCTCTCAAGCTTGAAGTTGTTATCAGTTCGGTTTTATCTTGTCTTACTGCCTGAGAAAGGGGATTGACAGAGCAGCTTGCTGGGCACCATCCATCCAGCCAAGGGCCACCAAACACAGCTCGCAGTCCAGCCCAGGGCAAGAGCAGGAACGAGCTGCAGAAGCAGGCATGGAGTGCTGACCAAAGGGAGATGGAATAGAGGGGAAGCAAGACCACAAAGAATACCTTCTGTCCCCCTGTCCACTCCCAAAATGGGCCAGGAAAACAGGCTGCATGTGAAAACTCATGGGGTGTCACAAAGGGATGCGGGAGAGGTGCGCAGGGATACAGGAAGAATGAGAGTGATGCCCTGAGTGCTTTGCCACAGAGAAACCCACAGGAATGACACAGGTTCACGTCATGAGCCTGCATGGAATGCCACCAGACCATAATCCAAGCATTCTTCCTACTCTGACATGTTTATATCCTGGAAATATTTGAATCCCTCATTCCTGGGCCTGGAAGGAATTCTTCAGCTAGGAACGCACAGGGCTAAGGCCAGGAAATAGAGGCTGCAGTGCAGGAAACCAGGGCACAGCGCCTACTATTAACTGGGATGGTGCACATTTGACATGAGCTGGTCAGGAAATTATGGCTTCCACTAAGGTGCCTCTGGGCCTGAGGCAGGGCAGGACTGCTATAAAAGGCAGCCCAAGTCTCTGCTCTCGCATCCACTTCTCTCACCTCCTTCTCCTCCTCAGGAATCAGGTGAGTGGGAAACCTCTCCTTCTCCTCCTGCTGCTGCTTCAAGAGCAGCTCTTGCCTGGCTGGAGGTCTCAGCTGAGAGGGGCTGTCATAGCTCAGGGCTGGGAGCTGCTTGTGCTGGGAAAGGGCAGGGAGGAGAAGGTCTTGTGCAGACAGAGAGAGGCTGGGACTCTGTAGTGGTTGCTCCTGGGCTTTGAGCTGGGCACTGCAATGTGGGCCAGGAGGTGCCTTGGCTGCAGGGTCTTTGGGTGCTGTGCTGCTTCTCATGTGTCCTCACTTTGTGCTTCTCCCTGCCCTCTGTGCCAGGTGCACCTGTGACCCCGAGCCATGTCCTGCTGCAAGCCCTGTGACCCTTGCTGCCAGCCCTGTGGGCCCTGCCCGCTGGCCAGCAGCTGCACTGAGTGCTGTGTCAGGCAGTGCCAGAGCTCCCACGTTGTCATTGAGCCGCCTGCTGTGCTGGTGACCCTGCCTGGGCCCATCCTCAGCTCCTCCCCACAGAACACCGCCGTGGGATCCTCCACCTCTGCTGCTGTTGGCAACATCCTCAGCTGTGGTGGAGTGCCCATCAGCTCTGGGGGCTTTGACCTCTCCTGCATCACCAACTGCTATGGCAGTTGTCGTCCCTGCTAAAGCTAATGGCAACATCCTTGGCCAAGAACATCCACAACCTCAGAACGTGGAGCTGCACTGAAGATGGATCATTGGAACAATGGATTTGTGCCCTTGATTTACTGCTGTTTCCTTCCACTCTCTTCTCTTCCCTTCCTCTACTGTCTGCATCACCCATTGCCAGCCTAGTGGGACCTTCTTGCCTCTGTCCATCCTTCTGCAGGCCAGGCAAATGGAAACCCCCACTGTGCCCCCATGGCTACTCCTGTTGTCCTCTTTCAGCTCCCTCCTTGTCTTCCTTAGACTCAATAAAGTTGTTTTGCATCCAAACCTGGGTCTCTGGTTCTCTCTCTCTTTCTCCTTCCTTGTGTGGAACTCTTCCATTCAGCTCAGGGCAAAAGGCGGAAGAAGCCGTGGGTGAACACTCCGTGGTGGAGTCCCTTTACTGTGTGCCTTTTCTATCGGACCTCCTAAATACAACCCAGGGTTCCCCAAAAAAGTGATCATCAGAAGAAAATGATGTCAAATGGTCACAGGAGTGGGAATGGAAAACAGCAATGCCTGGGGATATTCCACAACCTCCTCTCTTCAAACACCTCCCTCTCATTAACCTGCTGCTCGGCCCTCAACCAGAGAAGTGGGGGTGAGGCATTTCACAGGATCAAGTAAGCAAGAGGAGAGAACCAAACCATCCTCCTACTGTGTTGGAGGACGCCACTGTTTCCCCTTCTGGATGTGGGAGAGCATAAACTCTCCAATCTTCTGGATTCCACCTCCCAGACATGGTTAACTGTTTCTCTCCACATCCCTCATTCTCAGTGACAGGATCCATTTCCCACAGCTCCTGGACAATGGGGCAAAGGCCTCTGTGGGCAGTGGATTCCCCATCCCCACAGAGACAACAGAACCCTGTCATGTCAACCCTTTTCCATCAGGTGGGAACAAGGGCCCTGAGGAACAGCTGAGGGCCCCAGGGCTGCCTGGAGGTGGCATCAAAGGCATGGCCTAGGTTTGGGATTGTCCTGGAGAGATGTGGGTGGCGTGGCCCTGTCCAGGCTCCTGCAGAGGAGGAACGGGGGGCTGATGGTGTGTCAGTGGCTGGCACTGCTGGGCAGGGAAGGCCCTGCAGGCCGTGCAATGGCTGGGCTGAGAGCTCAGCTCAGGCCCAGCTGTGCACACACAGCCAGGGCACTGACCCACTGCCAGCCTGGCCAGGTGTGCTCAGAGATGAGCCCAGAGCACAGAGCCCAGCACACGGGCACAGGCACACAGGCAGCGGGGGCTGCACACAAGTGCCCTTTCCTGTGCACAACCATCCCTGTGAAGGCCAGAGGCTCTCAGGGGCTGTTCCCAGCAGGGCACAGCACAGGCATGTGCAGACACCGGCACACACTGGGCCACAGCCACACTGCCACGCACATGATTGTGGGGGAGCACGTGGATGGGGCAGAGGCCTGAGGAAGGGATGGGACTGAGGAGATGCTGGGGAGCTCCCAGCCAGAGCAGATTCTGGGAACACCAAGCAGGGCAGAAGATCAGGCAGCAGTGCTACAGGACTCTCATGCACTGTGATGGCCGAAGAGGAAGGCAAAGTGGTTTTACCTCAAAGGCAAGGCATGAAGGAGAGCCGTTGAGTGATGAGCCAAATGCTGGTGGCCTAGGAGGAGATGAGGCACTTCCAGTCAGCAGGAACAGAAAATATTCCAAAGAATGCCTCAGGCTGCCATCACCTGCCTCCTTGTGATCCCTTCCTCACTTAGTACCTGTCTCTTACCCACACTGACACATTCTTGGCCCCAGGAATCATGGAATCTCGCATAGCAGCACTCAGAAGAAGTGTCCGTGAGGGATTGGGAATGAGGTAATCCAGGAAATGCAAAGTCATTGTGGAGGGGAAAATCCAACTCATGCCATACCATTCCCAGAGATCTTTCCATTCATTTGGGATCATGCAGGAATATCGTCACCTCCGCAGCACAAACTGTGGGCCCTGAGGCACTGTGGGGCCAGGATAAAAGGCAGCCCAACTGGGGGCTCTCTCAACCACTCCTGTCTCCTCCTGCTCCTTGGCAACCAGGTGAGTTGGAAGCCCCTTTCTCCTCTATTCTCTCCATGGCAGCATTGAGCTTTCTGGCCTTTGCTGCTGCTCCTTGTTCTTCTGGGGCTGTTCTGCACTGGTGCTGGTGTGGGCAGAGGGGAGAGCGTGTGTTCTGGCCAGGGGCTGAGGCTGGGCTGAGGGGCTGATTTTCCTCCAGCTAAGGCAGGAGCAGAGCTGGACCTGGCTGAGCTGGGAAGGAGCGTGCTGGGCTGGGGCAAAGGATGCCCAGCTTGGGGCTGCCCAGGCTGGAGCTGTGCGGGCAGCAGGGGCCTTGTGCTGCTGGGGGTGCCTTGCGGGCTGTGTCTGATGTGTGCCTGTGCTCTGCTTCCTCCCTGCCCTCTGTGCCAGGTGCAGCGCCAGGCTCCAGACATGTCCTGCTCTGAGAAGTGCCAGCAGTGCCGGCCCTGTGAGCCTTGCTGCCAGTCCTCTGGGCCCTGCCCGCTGGCCAGCAGCTGCACTGAGTGCTGTGTCAGGCAGTGCCAGAGCTCCCACGTTGTCATTCAGCCGCCTGCTGTGCTGGTGACCCTGCCTGGGCCCATCCTCAGCTCCTCCCCACAGAACACCGCCGTGGGATCCTCCACCTCTGCTGCTGTTGGCAGCATCCTCAGCTGTGAGGGAGTGCCCATCAGCTCTGGGGGCTTTGACATCTCCTGCATCACCAACTGCTGTGGTGTCAGCAGATGCTGTCGTCCCTGCTAAAGATGTTGTCGCCAACATCCTCGGGCAAGAGCCTCCAAGACCTCAGATCATGGTGCTGGAATGAAGTCAGAACTTCACAGATTGGATTTAGACCTTCAGGCTATTGTTTCCGTCTTCTCCTCCTGTTTTTTTCCCCTTTCTCTTTTTTTTCCTGTTACCACCCCTCAATGCCAGCTTAGTGGGAACTGCTGGCTTCCTTCCCTCAGCAACCCAGGATAGCAAACACGCTGCTGCATCTTAATTGCTGCCCTTGGGTGTCCTCTTTGAGCCTCAGCATTTTCTTCTTTTGACTCAATAAAGTTTCTGTTGCATTCAAACCTTGGCCTCTTTTCCTTTCTTTCTGTGATAACTCTTCCTGTTTGCTCACTTTTTAATGGGTGGAAGAAGCATATCCTTGCAATTCCTGTAGTGCAATATTATTTGTTCCCTTTCCCTTTGGAGGTGGCAAAGATGTCCATCTCTGTGAGGACAGTGAGGCATTGAAAGAACTTGCCCAAATAGGTTTTTTGATGCCTCAAGACTAGAAGTATCCAAGACATACACAGAGGTTTGAGAAAGCTTCAAGAAAACTTGTTTTGTGGACGCCCAACTGTTGAGGAAGGGAGAAGTTGAAAGAAATGCTCTTGCAGTTGCCTTCCAGCCCAAACCATTTCTAATGAAATCTGCTCTCCCAGAGGCATCAGCAGTGGGACAAATGTGCTCAGTGCTGGGCTGTGCTGAGTTCCCTTTGGACACAGCTGGAGCTGACTCAGTCACAGCTGGCTGCAGCCACTGGACTCTTCTCACAGAGCCCATTCCTGCAACCGTGGTTACTACAGTGTGCCATCATGGGCAACCATGACACAGGAGGAAGCCCTGCTTCCTGGGAAATTGCCGGATATCACTTCCTGAGGGAAGGAGGACATAAATTGATGGTCTTTCCCAGTGTACTTGTGCATGCATAATCTTTCCCTTGTGTTTCAGCAAACTGCCTTCTATCAAGTATCACGTTGTTATCAGTTTGTTTTTTTCTTGTCTTACTGCCTGAGAAACGGGATTGACAGAGCAGCTTTCTGGGCATCATCCATCCAGCCAAGGGCCACCAAGCACAGCTTGCAGTCCAGCCCAGGGCAAGAGCAGGAACGAGTTGTAGAAGCAGGCATGGAGTGCTGACCAAAGGGAGATGGAATAGAGGGGAAGCAAGACCACAAATACCTTCTGTCCCCCTATCCACTCCCAAAATGGGCCAGGAAAACAGGCTGCATGTGAAAACTCATGGGGTGTCACAAAGGGATGCGGGAGAGGTGGGCAGGGATACAGGAAGAATGAGAGTGATGCCCTGAGTGCTTTGCCACAGAGAAACCCACAGGAATGACACAGGGTCACGTCATGAGCCTGCATGGAATGCCACCAGACCATAATCCAAGCATTCTTCCTACTCTGACATGTTTATATCCTGGAAATATTTGAATCCCTCACTCCTGGCCCTGGAAGGAGTCTCCAGATAGGAACGCACAGGGCTAAGGCCAGGAATAGAGGCTGCAGTGCAGGAAACCAGGGCACAGCGCCTACTATTAACTGGGATGGTGCACATTTGACATGAGCTGGTCAGGAAATTATGGCTTCCACTAAGGTGCCTCTGGGCCTGAGGCAGGGCAGGACTGCTATAAAAGGCAGCCCAAGTCCCTGCTCTCTCATCCACTTCTCTCACCTCCTTCTCCTCCTCAGGAATCAGGTGAGTGGGAAGCCTCTCCTTCTCCTCCTGCTGCTGCTTCAAGAGCAGCTCTTGCCTGCTGGAGGTCTCAGCTGAGAGGGGCTGTCATAGCTCAGGGCTGGGAGCTGCTTGTGCTGGGAGAGGGCAGGGGAGAGAAGGTCTTGTGCACACAGAGAGATGCTGGGACTCTGTTGTGGTTGCTCCTGGGCTTTGAGCTGGGCACTGCAATGTGGGCCAGGAGGTGCCTTAGCTACAGGGTGTTTGGGTGCAGTGCTGCTTCTCATGTGTCCCTCACTTTGTGCTTCTCCCTGCCCTCTGTGCCAGGTACTCCTGTGACCCCGAGCCATGTCCTGCTGCAAGCCCTGTGACCCTTGCTGCCAGCCCTGTGGGCCCTGCCCGCTGGCCAGCAGCTGCAATGAGTGCTGTGTCAGGCAGTGCCAGAGCTCCCACGTTGTCATTGAGCCGCCTGCTGTGCTGGTGACCCTGCCTGGGCCCATCCTCAGCTCCTCCCCACAGAACACCGCCGTGGGATCCTCCACCTCTGCTGCTGTTGGCAACATCCTCAGCTGTGGCGGAGTGCCCATCAGCTCTGGGGGCTTTGACCTCTCCTGCATCACCAACTGCTATGGCAGTTGTCGTCCCTGCTAAAGCTAATGGCAACATCCTTGGGCAAGAACATCCACAAACTCAGAACTTGGAGCTGCACTGAAGATGCATCATTGGAAGAATGGATTTGTGCCCTTGATTTACTGCTGTTTCCTTCCACTCTCTTCTCTTCTCTTCCCTTCCGCTACTGTCTGCATCACCCATTGCCAGCCTAGTGGGACCTTCTTGCCTCTGTCTGTCCCTCTGCAGGCCAGGCAAATGGACACCCCCACTGTGCCCCCATGGCTGCTCCTTTTCTGTCCCCACCTCTTTCAGCTCCCTCCTTGTCTTCCTTAGACTCAATAAAGTTGTTTTGCATCCAAACCTGGGTCTCTGCTTTCTCCTTCCTTGTGTGGAACTCTTCCATTCAGCTCAGGGCAAAAGGCGGAAGAAGACGTGGGTGAAGACTACGTGGTGGAGTCACTTTACTTTGTGCCTTTTCTATCGGACCTCCTAAATACAACCCAGGGTTCCCCAAAAAAGTGATCATCAGAAGAAGATGATGTCAAATGGTCACAGGAGTGGGAATGGAAAACAGCAATGCCTGGGGATATTCCACAACCTCCTCTCTTCAAACACCTCCCTCTCATTGGCCTGCTGCTCGGCCCTCAACCAGAGAAGTGGGGGTGAGGCATTTCACAGGATCAAGTAAGCAGGAGGAGAGAACCAAAACCATCCTCCTACTCTGTTGGAGGCTGCCAGTGTTTCCCCTTCTGGATTTGGGAGAGCCTAAACTCTCCAGTCTTCTGGATTCCACCTCCCAGGCATGGTTAACAGTTTCTCTCCACATCCCTCATTCTCAGTGACAGGATCCATTTCCCACAGCTCCTGGACTATGGGGCAAAGGCCTCTGTGGGCAGTGGATTCCCCATCCCCACACAGACAACAGAACCCTGTCATATCAACCCTTTTCCATGAAGCAGGAACAAGGACCCTGAGGAACAGCTGAGGGCCCCAGGGCTGCCTGGAGGCGGCATCAAAGGCATGGCCTGGGTTTGGGATTTTCCTGGAGAGATGTGGGTGCCGTGGCCCTGTCCAGGCTCCTGCAGAGGAGGAACTGGGGGCTGAGGGTGTGTCAGTGGCTGGCACTGCTGGGCAGGGAAGGCCCTGCAGGCCGTGCAATGGCTGGGCTGAGAGCTCAGCTCAGGCCCAGCTGTGCACACACAGCCAGGGCACTGACCCACTGCCAGCCTGGCCAGGTGTGCTCAGAGATGAGCCCAGAGCACAGAGCCCAGCACACGGGCACAGGCACACGGGCAGCGGGGGCTGCACACAAGTGCCCTGCCCTGTGCACAACCATCCCCGTGCAGGCCAGAGGCTCTCAGGGGCTCTTCCCAGCAGGGGACAGCACAGGCATGGGCAGACACCGGCACACACTGGGCCACAGCCACACTGCCACGCACAAGATTGTGGGGGAGCACGTGGATGGGGCAGAGGCCTGAGGAAGGGATGGGACTGAGGAGATGCTGGGGAGCTCCCAGCCAGAGCAGATTCTGGGAACACCAAGCAGGGCAGAAGATCAGGCAGCAGTGCTACAGGACTCTCATGCACCTTGAAGGCCGAAGAGGAAGGCAAAGAGGTTTTACCTCAAAGGCAAGGCATGAAGGAGAGCCGTTGAGTGATGAGCCAAAGGCTGGAGGCCCAGGAGCAGATGAGGCACTTCCAGTCAGCAGGAACAGAAAATAAGCCAAAGAATGCCTCAGGCTACCATCACCTGCCTCCTTGTGATCCCTTCTGCACTTAGTACCTGTCTCTTACCCACACTGACACATTCTTGGCCCCAGGAATCATGGAATCTCGCATACCAGCACTCAGAAGAAGTGTCCGTGAGGGATTGGGAATGAGGTAAGCCAGGAAATGCAAAGTCATGGTAGAGGGGAAAATCCAACTCAGGCCATACCATTCCCAGAGATCTTTCCATTCATTTGGGATCATGCAGGAATATCATCACCTCCACAGCACAAACTGTGGGCCCTGAGGCACTGTGGGGCCAGGATAAAAGGCAGCCCAACTGGGGGCTCTCTCAACCACTCCTGTCATCTCCTGCTCCTTGGGAACCAGGTGAGTTGGAAGCCCCTTTCTCCTCTATTCTCTCCATGGCAGCATTGAGCTTTCTGGCCCTTGCTGCTGCTCCTTGTACTTCTGGGGCTGTTCTGCACTGGTGCTGGTGTGGGCAGAGGGGAGAGCGTGTGTTCTGGCCAGAGGCTGAGGCTGGGCTGAGGGGCTGATTTTCCTCCAGCTAAGGCAGGAGCAGAGCTGGTCCTGGCTGAGCTGGGAAGGAGCGTGCTGGGCTGGGGCAAAGGATGGCCAGGTTGGGGCTGCCCACGCTGGAGCAGTGCGGGCAGCAGGGGCCTTGTGCTGCTGGGGGTGCCTTGCGGGCTGTGTCTGAGGTGTGCGTGTGCTCTGCTTCCTCCCTGCCCTCTGTGCCAGGTGCAGCGCCAGGCTCCAGACATGTCCTGCTCTGAGAAGTGCCAGCAGTGCCGGCCCTGTGAGCCTTGCTGCCAGTCCTCTGGGCCCTGCCCGCTGGCCAGCAGCTGCACTGAGTGCTGTGTCAGGCAGTGCCAGAGCTCCCACGTTGTCATTCAGCCGCCTGCTGTGCTGGTGACCCTGCCCGGCCCCATCCTCAGCTCCTCCCCACAGAACACCGCCGTGGGATCCTCCACCTCTGCTGCTGTTGGCAGCATCCTCAGCTGTGAGGGAGTGCCCATCAGCTCTGGGGCCTTTGACATCTCCTGCATCACCAACTGCTATGGCAGCAGATGCTGTCGTCCCTGCTAAAGATGTTGTCACCAACATCCTCAGGCAAGAACCTCCAAGACCTCATTACATGTTGCTGAAATGAAAATGGAATTTTGGAGTATTGGATTTAAGGCTTTGGACGACTGTCTCCTTCTCCTCCTCCTCCTTTTTTCTCCTCCCTTACTTTTCTGTCACCACCATTCAGTGCCAGCCTAGTGGGACCTGCAGGCCTCCTTCCCTCGGCATCGCATCAAACATACACACTTCATCCTAGTGGCTTCTCTCAGGTGCTCCCTTTGAACCTTCTCCTTCTCTTCTTTTGACTCAATAAAGTTCTTTTGCATTCAAACCTTGGCCTCTGATTTCTTGTTCTTTCTGTGACAACTCTTCCAGTTTGCTCACTGGAAAAAGGTTGGGAGGAAGCACAGCATTGAATTCCCTGCTGTGCAACTTAATTTTATTTTTTATTTTATTTAATTTCCCTTTCCCTTGGAGCTGACAAAGGTTTCCCTCTATGACAGGACGGTGAAGCATCGTAATAAATTGCCCTGAAAGGTTTTAGACTCTTCAGCCCTGGAAGTGTGTACGTCCAGGATGGACACAGCTGTGAGCAAGCTGGTTTAGCAGATGCCAAACTGATGAGCAAGGGAGGAGGTTGAGAAAGAAATGGTCTTGAATTTGCCTTCCAGCCCAAACCATTTCTAATGAAATCTGCACTCACAGAGACATCAGCACTGGGACAAATGTGCTCAGTGCTGGGCAGCGCTGAGTTCCCTTTGGACACAGCTGGAGCTGACTCAGTCACAGCTGGCTGCAGCCACTGGACTCTTCTCACAGAGCCCATTCCTGCAACCTTGGTTACTAAGTGTGCCATCATGGGCAACCATGACACAGGAGGAAGCCCTGCTTCCTGAGAAATTGCCAGCCACGATTTCCTGAGGGAAGGATACCATAAATTGATTTTCTTTCCAAGTGAACTTATGCATGCACAAACTTTTCCTTTTGCTTAAGCAAACTGCTTTCTCTCAAGCTTGAAGTTGTTATCAGTTCGGTTTTATCTTGTCTTACTGCCTGAGAAAGGGGATTGACAGAGCAGCTTGCTGGGCACCATCCATCCAGCCAAGGGCCACCAAACACAGCTCGCAGTCCAGCCCAGGGCAAGAGCAGGAACGAGCTGCAGAAGCTGACCAAAGGGAGATGGAATAGAGGGGAAGCAAGACCACAGAGAATACCTTCTGTCCCCTATCCACTCCCAAAATGGGCCAGGAAAACAGGCTGCACGTAAAAACTCATGGGGTGTCACAAAGGGATGCGGGAGAGATGGGCAGGGATACAGGAAGAATGAGAGTGATGCCCTGAGTGCTTTGCCACAGAGAAACCCACAGGAATGACAGAGGTTCAGGATATGAGCCTGCATGGAATGCCACCAGACCACGATCCAAGCATTCTGCCTACTCTGATGTGTTCATATCCTGGAAATTCTTGGAACTCTCATTCCTGGCCCAGAAAGAAGTCTCCAGATAGGAACGCACAGGGCAGGAGCCAGGAAATGGAGACTGCAGTGCAGGAAACTGGGGCACAGCCCCTACTATTAACTGGGATGGTGCACATTTGACATGAGCTGGTCAGAAAATTATGACTTCCATTAATGTGCCTCTGGGCCTGAGGCAGGGCAGGACTGCTATAAAAGGCAGCCCAAGTCTCTGCTCTCGCATCCACTTCTCTCACCTCCTTCTCCTCCTCAGGAATCAGGTGAGTGGGAAGCCTCTTCTCCACCTCCTGCTGCTGCTGCTTCAAGAGCAGCTCTTGCCTGGCTGGAGGTCTCAGCTGAGAGGGGCTGTCATAGCTCAGGGCTGGAAGCTGCTTGTGCTGGGAGAGGGCAGGGGAGAGAAGGTCTTGTGCAGACAGAGAGAGGCTGGGACTTGGCTGAGGTGGCTCCTGGGCTTTGAGCTGGGCACTGCAATGTGGGGCCAGGAGGTGCCTTGGCTGCAGGGTCTTTGGGTGCTGTGCTGCTTCTCATATGTCCTCACTTTGTGCTTCTCCCTGCCCTCTGTTCCAGGTGCACCTGTGACCCCGAGCCATGTCCTGCTGCAAGCCCTGTGACCCTTGCTGCCAGCCCTGTGGGCCCTGCCCGCTGGCCAGCAGCTGCACTGAGTGCTGTGTCAGGCAGTGCCAGAGCTCCCACGTTGTCATTCAGCCGCCTGCTGTGCTGGTGACCCTGCCTGGGCCCATCCTCAGCTCCTCCCCACAGAACACCGCCGTGGGATCTTCCACCTCTGCTGCTGTTGGCAACATCCTCAGCTGTGGTGGAGTGCCCATCAGCTCTGGGGGCTTTGACCTCTCCTGCATCACCAACTGCTATGGCAGCAGTTGTTGTCGTCCCTGCTAAAGCTGCTGGCAACATCCTTGGGCAATAACATCCACAACCTCAGAACGTGGAGATGCACTGAAGATGGATATTTGGAACAATGGATTTATGTCCTTGTTTTACTGCTGTTTTCTTCCACTCTCTTGCCTTGCCTTCCCTTCCTGTGTGCCCCACCCATTGCCAGCCTAGTGGGACCTGTTTGCCTCCCTCCATCCCTCTGCAGGCCTGGCAAATGGACATTCCCCACTGTGCCCCTGTGTCTACTTCTGTTGTCCTCTTTCAGCTATCTCCTTGTCTTCCTTAGACTCAATAAAGTTCTTTTGCATCCAAACCTGGCCTTCTGCTTTCTCCTTCCTTGTGTGGGAACACTATGATTCATCTCACAGCAAAAGGTGGATGAAGCCGAGGGTGGACACTCCATGGTGGAGTCCCTTTACTTTGTGCCTTTTCTATTGGAGCTCCCAAACACATCCCAGGCTTCCCCAAAATAGTGATCATCAGGAGAAGATGATGTCAAATGGTCACCAGAATGGGAATGGGAAACAGCAGTTCCAGGGGATAGTCCACAATCTCCTCTCTTCGAATACCTCCCTGACATTTGCCTTCTGCCCTGCTTCTGACAAGATTGGAAGGGCTGTGTGGTGTCACAGGATCAATTGAGCATGGGTGCAGAACCAAAACCAAAACCATCCTACCACCATGCTGGAGTCTGCCAGTGTTTCCTCTTCTAGATTTGGTAGAGGAGAAACTCTCCCATCTTCTGGCCTCCACCTCCCAGACATGGCCAAATGTTTTTCTCCACTTGACTCATTCTTTTTGACAGCATCATTTTCCCACTGCTTCTGGCTCATGACAAAGGCCACTGTGGCCAGAGGACTCTTCCATCTCCACAGAGACAAAAGAACCCTGTCACCTCAAAGCCTTCACATGAGGCAGGAACAAGGACCCTGGGAAACAGCTGAGGCCCCAAGGCTGCCTGGAGGTGTCATCAAAGGGATGGCCTGATGTCCTGGGTTAATTATATGATGCTGTTATCCCCAGTTGTCTTGTTCTGTTTATGCTGAATAATAAGTTTTGCACCTTTAAGACTTGTTGCAGAGAGTGAAGGGGGAAGAGAAGAAGCGTGCAGTTTGTTTTCAGACACTGCACTCAGTCCTCCTCATTCCCGCTCCTCGACTGTTGCTGTCTGTGGATGGACAGACAGTGGGGCGGAGCTCTCTTTGTTTTAGTTAGTTTTAACTAGCTGAGGCAAAGAAGTTCCCCGAACTGTGTTTTTTATCCCTTTTCATGGGACCTGTTTAAACCTGCTCTGGACTGAACACCCAGGGGAGCACCGGCAGCTCCACCTGTGGCCCACCGGGCCGGGCCTGGCCCGCGACATTTCCAGCACCGGAGGGACTGACAAGAGACTGGGTGAGCTGAGCTGCAACCCAGAGAGGGGACACTCTGAGTTTGTCATCTCTTTGGAGCAGCAAGGGGTTTTATTGTTTAATATTTTTTATGTTTTCTCGTTCAACAAACAGTTTTTTTCCACTTTTCTCTAAGGAGGTATTTTCTCCCGCCCCACTAGGGGAGGAGCCAAATGAATCTGCTTTTCTCCAGGAGCCCTTTTGGGGGTTGTCTCCCAAATTTTCCCTGAAGCAAGACGCTTGGGTTTGGGATTGTCCTGGAGAGATGTGGGTGCCGTGGCCCTGTCCAGGCTCCTGCAGAGGAGGAACTGGGGGCTGAGGGTGTGTCAGTGGCTGGCACTGCTGGGCAGGGAAGGCCCTGCAGGCCATGCAATGGCCGGGCTGAGGCTCAGCTCAGGCCCAGCTGTGCACACACAGCCAGGGCACTGACCCACTGCCAGCCTGGCCAGGTGTGCTCAGAGATGAGCCCAGAGCACAGAGCCCAGCACACGGGCACAGGCACACGGGCAGCGGGGGCTGCACACAAGTGTCCTGCCCTGTGCACAACCATCCCCGTGCAGGCCAGAGGCTCTCAGGGGCTGTTCCCAGCAGGGCACAGCACAGGCATGGGCAGACACTGGCACACACTGGGCCACAGCCACACTGCCACGCACATGATTGTGGGGGAGCACGTGGGGCAGAGGCCTGAGGAAGGGATGGGACTGAGGAGATGCTGGGGAGCTCCCAGCCAGAGCAGATTCTGGGAACACCAAGCAGGGCAGAAGGTCAGGCATCACGGCTACAGAGGTCTCTAGGATTTTGCAAGATTATGAGGAGAGCAAAGAGGTTTCATTAAGTAGAGAAGTCACATAATGGGGGTGATTGGTTCATGAGCAAAAGAAATGAGTGCTGAGAGCAGAGGAGGCCCCTGCAGTCAACAGGGATTACAAAAATCTGGCAGCATTACAAAACTCCAGCAGAGTGCCCCAGGCTGGCATCACCTGCCATCCTTTGGATCCATTGTGCACTTAGTTTATGTCTTATGACTACGCTGACACATCTTTGCCCCAGGAAACATGGAATCTCACATACCAGCACTCAGAAAAATATTCATGAGGTTGTGGTCTGAAATCAAGCATTGCTGATTCCCATGCACCCCCTATTTCTGTCAAGCTTGGGAGCCATCTTCCTCTCCTGGTAGTTGTAGTGGAGTACAGAGGGATGCGTTTGTGAGCTCCAAGAGAAAAGTCACAAAGTAAAATCCACTCTAGGGAGTCCCAAGCTCTGCTTGCTCCACCTTTTGCCCCGAGCTCACGGGAGAAGTTGACATGGATGAAAGGAGAATCAGAGGCCAAGTCTTGGATGCAAAACAACTTTATTGACTCTAAGAAAGAAAAAGGAGATGGTTCCATAAAGAACCAGGAGCAGCCACTAAGGTGCAGTGGGGGTATCCATTTGCTGGTTTCCAGGGCAAGGGAGGTAGAGAAGCCAACAGGTCCCACTAGGCTGGCATTGAGTGCTATTGACTGGAAAGGAATGCAAGAGAGAGAATAGAGGAGAAGAAGGAAACAAAAGTCAGAGGCCCTACATACAGTCCCAAAGTTCTGTCTTCATTTCAGCTCCAAGTTCTGAGGTTGTGGAGGTTCTTGCCCGAAGATGTTGCCAGCAGATTTAGCAGGGACGGCACCTGCTGCCACCATAGCAGTTGGTGATGCAGGAGAGGTCAAGGCACCCAGAGCTGATGGGCACTCCCTCACAGCTCAGGATGCTGCCAACAGCAGCAGAGGTGGAGGATCCCACGGCGGTGTTCTGTGGGGAGGAGCTGAGGATGGGCCCAGGCAGGGTCACCAGCACAGCAGGCGGCTGAATGACAACGTGGGAGCTCTGGCACTGCCTGACACAGCACTCAGTGCAGCTGCTGGCCAGTGGGCAGGGCCCACAGGGCTGGCAGCAAGGGTCACAGGGCTTGCAGCAGGACATGGCTCGGGGTCACAGGTGCACCTGGCACAGAGGGCAGGGAGAAGCACAAAGTGAGGACACATGAGAAGCAGCACTGCACCCAAACACCCTGCAGCCAAGGCACCTCCTGGCCCACATTGCAGTGCCCAGCTCAAAGCCCAGGAGCCACCTCAGCCAAGTCCCAGCCTCTCTCTGTCTGCACAGGACCTTCTCTCCCCTGCCCTCTCCCAGCACAAGCAGCTCCCAGCCCTGAGCTATGACAGCCCCTCTTAGCTGAGACCTCCAGCCAGGCAAGAGCTGCTCTTGAAGCAGCAGCAGGAGGAGGAGAAGAGGTTTCCCACTCACCTGATTCCAATGGAGGAGGAGGTGAGAGAAGTGGATGCAAGAGCAGAGACTTGGGCTGCCTTTTATAGCAGTCCTGCCCTGCCTCAGGCCCAGAGGCACCTTAGTGGAAGCCATAATTTCCTGACCAGCTCATACCAAATGTGTGCCATCCCAGTTAATGGTAGGGGCTGTATCCTGGTTTCCTGCATTTTTGCCTTTTCATTTCCTGGCTTCTGCCATGTGCTTTCCCATTTCCCATCTGAAGACTCATGTTAGGGCCGGGATGAGAGGCCCAAGAATTTCCATGATATGAACAGGTCAGCACAGGCAGAATGCTTGGATCATGGTCAGGTGACATTCCACACAGGCATGTGATATTCACCTGTGTCATCCCTGTATGTTTCTTTGTGGCAAAATTTTCAGTGTGTCAGGCTTGTTCTTCTTGCCCACATGCATAAGAGCAGCCATGTGAGATAAGCGGAAACATCCTTTTCTCCTTCTGCCCCATCTCTCTTTGGCAAAGAGTGAAACTCTTTGTTTCACTTAGAAGGGCTTCTGCTTGCTAGGTTTTTTCTTCTTGCTATATTTACTGTATCTCAGGGAAATTGTGCTGGTCTCATTGAACTCACCCTATTTCTGTACGCTCTCTGTCGGTCCTTTGGGAAGGCAAGACCATTTCTGCAGCCAGGTTCCTTCACAGGTGCTTGAGTTCTCTTCTCTCAGAGTTGTCCCCAACACCTCAACAGAGCGTTCACTTTTTGACAGTTTTATTTTACGAATGTTCAGATTGCAAGGTCTAAGAGAGGCCTTCCTAAGTGCATATCTGTCAGTCTGTGCATGTGTGCATCATGAGAGTGTAGGAATGTGCCCCCTGTTGATGGATGAACAAATTATCCTTTGTCTCCTTAAAAAGGAAAAAAGCACAGAAGTTTCTCTCCTCAATTTGGTAAAAAGACACCTCATAAGACCTTGAAGGCTTCACCTCAATCCTAAGGATACCCAATCAGACAGAAGCCAAAAAGTCCCACCTAAGCAATTCGCTAGAAAAAGAAGAAAACAAAAGAAGTTATCACTTTTGTGGGGTGTTTTCACCAGGGGCAAGAACCTCTTACCCCCAACTCGGTTTTCTCTGTAAAGAGCTTTGTTATTTTGCCTTTTATTAAAACTTTTCTGTTTCCAACACTACCTCAAAAGCAATCCTACTAATTTTATACCATCAAAGTAGATAAGCTATCTCAAGTGTGCTATATTTCTCTAAGAACTCATAAGACCTGGCTCGAGGCAAAAATATAACATGCGGGCACATGAAGGTTCTCATTGTTAGTCCCCCCTGCAGCATGTCTTTTGGTCCCAAAGAGGCACTGGCTGCCCTGGAGAGCAATGTACAGCTGAACAGTGCTGCTTTGACCTTGCAGAGAAGTGTCTGGAGAACTGAAATGCAAATTCTGCCTCCTCCACTTCTTGCTTTATGTTCAGGGAGAAAGCCCAGAAATCCTGCCAGCCTCTGCAAGCCTTCATCCCAAATGGATCCCCCTCTGCTGGAGGGTTGCTGGTGAGGGAGTGTCGTGTCCCACTCTTAAGAGGGAGGGAACAGCCAGGATTTGTACATTCTGGTGGTTGAGACAAAAAACAAAGTCAGAGAGTCCACAGAAGATTTCACATTTTATTAATAAATTCCACACTTGGCATTGAAATGGAATAGGAATAGGAACAGGAACAGGGACAGGAACAGGAACAGGAACAGGAACAGGAACAGGAATAGGAATAGGAATAGGAATAGGAATAGGAATAGGAATAGGAATAGGAATAGGAATAGGAATAGGAAAGGGCAAGGCCAAGGCAAAGGCCAGGCCAAGGTTGACAGGGATGAGAAAATAAGATGGGAAACAACTTGAGGCTTGAAGTAGTTGGCTAAAGCAAAAGGGTGCATAACAAGCTGCTGTTGAAATTTTTATTCTTCTGATAGTGCTTCACACTGTGTAGGACACTCTCCCTTGAGTAAAAGTGGTGAGGTTTGGTAGCTGGGGCAGAAAACTGTAAGAATGGGCTCTGGGACAAGAGTCCAGTGTCTCCCACCACGTGTGACTGAGTCACAGCTCCAACTGTGTCCAAAAGGGGCTCAGCACTGCCCAACACTGAGCACATTTGTCACACTGATAATGCCTCTGTGAAAGCAGATTTCATTAGAAATCATTTGGGTTGGGAAGAAAGGACTAAAAGCAGAAGAATTAGGAGGATGATTGTAGTTTTGTTGAAGTGACCTTGCAGCCAAAGCATGGAGGAGATCAATGTGGGAAAAACCATAAAGGAAGCCTTCTGCTGCCCTGTCCTGCGTTTGGAGAAGCAGAATCTCTGTGTAGAGACAATGCCAGTGTTTGAAGAGACTTGGAGGGCCATCTCATGGACATGCTTGAGCTCCCTGTTTTGGGAGAGAGAAAAATCAAAGCTCAGAGGTCACAAAAAGCACAGATACAGCATAGCACTGGAGTAAAGAGGAACCATGCCAGCAGGGACTGATCTGAAGAAGGACAATGTTCCCAATTGTGCATCCCTGCCCGAGTGTTGATTGCACTTCCTCTTCGGAGTGAGGTAAAGCAATAAATTCACTCTTTGCCTTTCCACCATGGTTTATGGCTGTTCCCTCTGCCCAGCTGTATTGACGGAAACACTTGGAATAGAAGGGAACCTAAACATTTCTTTGTTTGCAACACTCCACCCAGCCCACAAGACCTGGGCAAGAATGGCCCCCACCAAACCAAGTGGCTCAAAGTCCTGAGCAACCATGCCTTGAAGACATCTAGAAATGAGAAATCTACAATTTCTCTGGGCAACTTGTTCCAGTGCCTCATCACCCGGACTGTCAGGGTATCTTTGTCAGCTTCAAGGGAAAGGGCACAGGGAAAACACATAGCAGTGAGTCTAGCTCTCTGCTTTACCACTTTAGTTCTGAGGAGACTGAAAGAGTTGTCACAGAATGAAGGAGAAATCAGAGGCTGAGGTTTGAATGCAAAAAAATTTATTGAGCATAAAGAAGAAAACTGGGTATACCAGAGACAGCACCAGGAACAGCTACAATGATGAAGTGGGGGTGTCCAGAAGATTGGCCAGCAGATAGATGGGGCGAAGGCAGGGGGCCGCTAAGGTGACATTAGCTAGTGTCAACATAAAAGGAAGGGAAGAAAGAAGAGAGAACAGAAGAAGGAACTAATAGCTAAAATGTCTAAATCCAATGTCCCAAAATTTTGTCTTCATTCCAGCTCCATATTGTGAGGTCTTGGAGGTTGTTGGCTGAAGACATTGCCGGCAGCATCGTTAGCAGGGACGACAGCATCTGCTGCCACCATAGCAGTTGGTGATGCAGGAGATGTCAAAGCCCCCAGAGCTGATGGGCACTCCCTCACAGCTGAGGATGCTGCCAACAGCAGCAGAGGTGGAGGATCCCACGGCGGTGTTCTGTGGGGAGGAGCTGAGGATGGGGCCGGGCAGGGTCACCAGCACAGCAGGCGGCTGAATGACAACGTGGGAGCTCTGGCACTGCCTGACGCAGCACTCAGTGCAGCTGCTGCCCAGCGGGCAGGGCCCACAGGACTGGCAGCAAGGCTCACAGGGCCGGCACTGCTGGCACTTCTCAGAGCAGGACATGTCTGGAGCCTGGCGCTGCACCTGGCACAGAGGGCAGGGAGGAAGCAGAGCACACGCACACATCAGACACAGCCTGCAAGGCACCCCCAGCAGCACAAGGCCCCCTGCTGCCTGCACAGCTCCAGCCTGGGCAGCCCCAACCTGGGCATCCTTTGCCCCAGCCCAGCACGCTCCTTCCCAGCTCAGCCAGGCCCAGCTCCGCTCCTGCCTTAGCTGGAGGAAAATCAGCCCCTCAGCCCAGCCTCAGCCTCTGGCCAGAACACACGCTCTCCCCTCTGCCCACACCAGCACCAGTGCAGAACAGCCCCAGAAGAACAAGGAGCAGCAGCAAGGGCCAGAATGCTCAATGCTGCCATGGAGAGAATAGAGGAGAAAGGGGCTTCCAACTCACCTGGTTGCCAAGGAGCAGGAGGTGGCAGGATTGGTGAGAGAGCCCCCAGTTGGGCTGCCTTTTATCCTGGCCCCACAGTGCCTCAGGGCCCACAGTTTGTGCTGCGGAGGTGACAATTATCTTTTATAATCTCAATGAACGGAAACATGTCCCAGAAGGTTCTGGCATGAGTCGCTGCTTCCCTCCACAATGACTTTGCATTTCCTGGCCTACATCATTCCCAATCCCTCACGGACACTTCTTCTGAGTGCTGGTATGCCAGATTCCATGATTCCTGGGGCCAAGGATGTGTCAGTGAGGACAGAAGACATGAAAAATGTGCCCAATGGATCCCAAGGCTGCAGGTGATAGTGTTAGCGTTCAGAGACACATAACCACAAGAAGTGATTACATGGGTGCTTTTATTGAAGAGCTCTGGGTGCCAGGGGTATGAACCCAAATCTGACTCTGACCATACAGCCGAGATGAACATGTTTTTATATTCTATAGTTATATAACTTTCATGTTCATTATTAAACTTATATTGTTCTATTGTATACATAGATTTCAGCTAAGTTTAGCCCCCTTTGAATTTTTAACATACTTTCTCACTATTCTTCCTATGGTTATATAATAATTATATTTAATTACTAAACAATCATCACATCTAACAATTATATCATTTATCATGTTGCTTACGCAGGTGCAGTGATCTGGGAAAGCACAAAGCCTACAATTTCAGAGTCTATTTTAATATTTTCCCAGGCCCCACTATCAATAGCAGCCTCAGGCATTCCACTGGAGTTATGTAATGCTGCCATATTTTTGTAATCCTTGTGACTGGATGGGTCCCATCTGCCCCCAGCTCTCCAGTCTCTGCATCGAATGCCTCCCCTGACAATGTGATCTGCACCTCCACTGAAATCTATTTGCTCTCCTCATCATCCTGCACAATCCTAGGGAGCCCTGTAGCACTGCTGCCTGAATTTCTGCCCTGCTTGGTGTTTCCAGAATCTGTGGCCACTGGCCTTTGTCCTGAGCCAGGAGCTCTTGGAAGATGTTTCTGTTAAAGAGAAGGAGGCATGTGGGGAAAAGAGTTTGACCATGTCTGGGTGGTGGAAGTTGGGAGGTTGAAAAGGACAGTTGAAAAGAACAGCATTTCATTCTGATAAGAACAGTATCACATAACAGCACAGCCTTGGAGAAATACCTTAAGGATGTAACTTAGGCAAACAGAAGTCATGCAAATGGCAAGCAGGCTGGTTGCTCAGCCCTGGAAGTCTGACAAAGCAGAAGTTCTGTTAAATAACATGATTGGCCTGACTCAAATGTGGCAGTGGAGTACCAGCTGCGTAAGAAGGACTCCAGGCTTGAGGACAGACCCCAAAGAAGTATAAAAGGACATGTGATAAGGGTAGCAACTATGTAAAATAAGTCAAGTGTGTTGGGCTAGCTAATGAACATGAATATGTAACCACTGCATATGATAAAAAAGAATTTCTAACTGAACACCTGGTGCATTTTGCATTATTCCGAGCATGTTGGCAGGGCCACATGGCGGGTGGCAAAAATATGGTGAGGAACTTGCCTGTGAAGATCCTAGATGAATCAACTTCTCAGCGCTCCTCTAGGAATCTTTGAATACGTGGAACTTTTTTGCAATGATACCTAGAAGCAGCAGTTCTTCTTCTAGTCAGAGAAGAGGAGGAAGTGAGGTCATGTGAGGGAAAGGAACATGGTGGCACCAAGGTCAGTGAAAAAAAAGAGGGAGAGAAGTGCTTCAAGCGTTGGAGCCAAGATTCTTCTGCAAGCTGTGATGAGGACCATGGTGAAAGAAACTGTCCCCCAGTAATCCGTGAAGTCCACATGGATGCAGAGATCCACTGGAGCTCATGGGGAAAGGGCTCACGCTGGAGCAGGTGGATGCCAGGGACAGCAGTGATCCAGTGGGAGACCCAAATACAGCGAGAGGGTTCCTGCTTCCAGAGATAGAGGGAGAGAGCCCTTGCTTCCAAACTAGAGCAGCCTATCCTTCAAAAACTGCACCCTATGGATGAGTGAGCCATGCCACAGCAATTTGGGGAAGACTGTTTGCCCATGGGAGGGACCCCATGGCATAGCAGAGAAAATACTCCTCTCCCTGGGCAAACAGAAGACCTTGACGTAGGAACTGGCCAAAACCTGAATGCCCTGACTCCCTTCACTGTCAGTGAGAAAGAGGGAGGGGCTGTGAGTGAAAAAAGGTGGTTTAAAGACTTACTTCTCATTACCCTCCTCTGACTGTTAATAATAAATTTACTTTAAACCTTGAAATTTGAACCTGAATTGACCTTGGAGTGTTTTTCTCCCAGTCCTTACCTAACTCATGAGCCCTTTGTTAATTTTTCTCGTCTCCTCTGCCCAACTATAGCAGAAGAGGGTGAGCCAATGAATTTTGGTGCCGGGCATTTGGGCAGTATCAAACCACAACATATTTGGAAATAAGTAGTGGACATAGTAGACAATCTAAAAGGGGCATGGTAAAAGAATCCCCACTTGGTGCATTTTGTGACAGTGGAGGAAGATTGGCGGTTCCTGGATGAACCAGCAAAGGACCTCAAAGAAAAGGTGTTCCCAATCAGCTCTTTTGTGTGGCTGATAGAATGCTAATCATGAAACCTCTCAGTCCTGCCTGTCTGGACAGAAGCTGGGATGAACATTAAATGTGAGGACAATTGGAAGAGAAGCGGCTTTCCCCAGGCCTCCCTGGTTTCCATTCCCTGCCATCTTCACCCTGAGAGTCAGTTCAGTTGAGTAGCCAGGGATGTGTTTGACAGCTACCACATAAAGGGCAAAAAGTCAAATCCACTGTAGGGAGTCCCACCCTCTACTTCTCTACGTTTTCTCCTGAGCTCTCTGGAGAACATGCCACAGATGAAAAGAGAATCAGAGGCCAAGGCTTGGATGCAAAACAACTTTATTGAGACTAAAGAAGAAAAGGAGGAGGCTCACAGAAGGCATCGGGAGCAGCCACTTAGGTGTAGTGGGGGTGTCCATCTGCCTGGCCTCCAGAGATAGGGAGGGAGAGAAGCCAACAGGTCCCACTAGGCTGACATTGCATGGTGGTGACAGGAAAAGAATGCAAAAGAAAAGAAAGAGAATCGTAGAAGGCAACAGTAAGCTAACAGCATAAATTTAACGTTCCAAAACATCCATCTTCATTCCAGCACCATGTTCTGAGGTCTTGGAGGGTCTTCCTTAAGGATGTCATCAGCAGCTTTAGCAGGGACGACAACAACTGCTGCCATAGCAGTTGGTGATGCAGGAGAGGTCAAGGCACCCAGAGCTGATGGGCACTCCCTCACAGCTGAGGATGCTGCCAACAGCAGCAGAGGTGGAGGATCCCACGGCGGTGTTCTGTGGGGAGGAGCTGAGGATGGGCCCAGGCAGGGTCACCAGCACAGCAGGCGGCTGAATAACAACGTGGGAGCTCTGGCACTGCCTGACACAGCACTCAGTGCAGCTGCTGGCCAGCGGGCAGGACCCAGAGGACTGGCAGCAAGGGTCACAGGACTTGCAGCAGGACATGGCTCGGGGTCACAGGTGCACCTGGAACAGAGGGCAGGGAGAAGCACAAAGTGAGGACACATGAGAAGCAGCACTGCACCCAAACACCCTGCAGCCAAGGCACCTCCTGGCCCACATTGCAGTGCCCAGCTCAAAGCCCAGGAGCCACCTCAGCCAAGTTCCCACTTCTCTCTGTCTGCACAGGACCTTCTCTCCCCTGCCCTCTCCCAGCACAAGCAGCTCCCAGCCTGGGCTCTTGTA
Organism: Calcarius lapponicus; assembly: GCA_039654755.1. Taxonomy (NCBI): domain Eukaryota; kingdom Metazoa; phylum Chordata; class Aves; order Passeriformes; family Fringillidae; genus Calcarius; species Calcarius lapponicus. The sequence continues at coordinate 2,774,894 of JBBFKN010000011.1, read as the reverse complement.
GCCCCTCTCAGTTGAGACCTCCAGCCAGGCAAGAGCTGCTCTTGAAGCAGCAGCAGGAGGTGAAGGAGAGGTTTCCCACTCACCTGATTCCTGAGGAGGAGAAGGAGGTGAGAGAAGTGGATGAGAGAGCAGAGACTTGGGCTGCCTTTTATACCAGTCCTGCCCTGCCTCAGGCCCAGAGGCACCTTAGTGGAAGCCATAATTTCCTGACCAGCTCATGTCAAATGTGCGCCATTCCAGTTAATGGTAGGGGCCGTATCCTGGTTTCCTGCATTTCTGCCTTTTCATTTCCTGGCTTCTGCCGTGTGCGTTCCTATCTGAAGACTTCTGTTAGGGCCGGGATGAGAGGCACAAGAATTTCTGCGCTATAAACATGTCAGAGTGGGCAGAATGCTTGGATCATGGTCTGGTGGCATTCCATCCAGGCACGTGTTGCATTTTGATTCCTCCCTACAAGGTCAGCCTAATTGGTCTACAATCCATGCCCGTTTCTCCATCTCATTCCTGCTCTTTTCTTGTGCTGTGTTTTGTTTCTTTCCAGTAACCACAGCAGGGACACTTCTCTCAGAAAAGTACTGCCTACCTCCCTAGGGCCCCTTCTCCAGCCACATACTGGTCTTTCTCACCACATGTTCTTACCAACAATCCTTGGTTGTTATTACCAGCTGTGCTGGGTTGACCTTGGCTGTATGGCCAGTGCCCTGCAGCCACTCAATGATTCTCCCTTCTGAGGTGAACAGGGATGGGAAAATAAGTAGGAAATCAACTTGAATATTAAGATCTGAATGTTTGCCAAAACATACTCAAAAGACTGTGCTTGTAGTAGTAAACTGGAAGAAAACCCCACTTCTTCTGCTCTACGTCCAATCAGAAAGTTCTGTCTGGCCCCTTCCTAGGAAGCAGGGTGTGAGCACATGTAGTGGTGTTACTTGAAGGTAAACATTGCAAATTACAAATGCCTGCCCTTGTGTCTCCTTTCCTTAGCTGTTGACTCTGAGCTCATGTCATATGGCACAGAATATCCCTTTTACTCAGTTTGGGTCAAGTGTCTGAGTTTTTTTCCACTCCCAGGGTCTTGCCACCCCCCAGCTCCTGATGGGGAAGGGAATGTTGGTGAGACAATGCTGGTGCTGTGTGCGCAGTTCTCAGCCGGAGCCAAAGGACTAGAGTGTTACCAGCACCTTTGTAACACCCAGTGCAGAGCGCAGCCCTGCCAGGGCTGCTGTGGGGAGTGTGAACAGACTCAACACACCCAGAAGCCTTGGCTGGCCCCAGGGGCATCCAGCTCTCTGTGTTTGAGACATACACATCAGCCCTTATCTCCTAGACTTGTCCACTGGGATGGGACACAGTCTCATCCTGTCCAGGCCAATGCTACCACTCAGACTGGTGCTGAGTGGGTGCCAAGACCTTACAACAAATGCACATATGGAATGGGAGCAATCAGGGTACAGATATTGCCTTGCTCTGAGATGTAGGATAGATGTTCTGGGTAGCACAGGGACAGTCAAAGAGCTGTGAACTCTCTTTAGTGTTCAAGCACCAGGACATCCATTTCTCCCAAAAATGGTGTTCCCAGCAGCTATGTCCAGGATAGCAGCGACACATCATTCAGGACCAATTGGCCAAAAACACAGCTCCTCTTTCAAGGAGGAGGTCAGGAAATTCCTTCTTTGCCGCAGGACCACTTATATAAATTTTATTTAGGTTACAGAAAGTTACATTCATCCCAGGCTTAAGCCTGGACCAACTTGTGGCTGTTAGAAATTTTTATTCATCCATTTGTTTTTCACACTGTAATGGAGCTTCCCTCTTGTGTTGAAGTGGCAAAGTTTGGCAGCTGGGGAAGAAGGCTGCAGGAATGGGCTCTGGAACAACATTCCAGTAACTCCTGCTGTGTCTGACAGTCAGCTCAGACTGTGTCCAAAAAATCCCCCATAAATGATACCTTCTGCTGTTTATCCTCAGTTTGAAGAAGCAGAATCTGTGTAGAAACCACACCAGTGTTTAGAAAGACATGGAGGCCTTCTCACAGACATACTTGAGCGCTGGTCAAAGAGGAGCCTTGCCAGGAAGGACTGAGCCTAAGGGGGATAGTGTTCCCACTTGTGCATCTCTGCCCAAGCATTGTTTCAACCTCCCCCATGGAGTGAGGTATGGAAATAAATTTACTCTTTGCCTTTCCACCATGGTTTTTGGGTGTTCATTCTGCGCAACTGTGTCAACTCAAGGGAGCCTCAATAACATTTAATTTCATTTTCAAATACACAGCAAACCCACAAAAGAAGCATTGACAGCATCCAACAAACCAAGTGGCTCAAAGTCCTGAGCAAACCATGCCTTGAACATTTCCAGGAATGAGAAATCTACAATTTCTCTGGGCAACTTGTTCAAATGCCTCATCACCCTCACTGTCCACAGCTGTCTTTGTCAGCTCAAAGGGAAAGGGCACAAGGAAAATCCATAAGAGTGAGTCCCACTCTCTGCTTTTCCACTGTACTCTTGAGGAGACTGGAAGAGTTGTCACAAAATGAAGGAGAAATTAGAGGCTGAGGTTTGAATGCAAAACAACTTTATTGAGACTAAAGAAGAAAAGCAGGTACGTAGGGGACAGCACCAGGAGCAACCCCAAAGATGCAAAGGGGGTGTCCAGAGGCATGGCCAGCAGATAGAGGGAGGAAGGGACGGGGGGTTCCACTAGGCTGGCATTGGGTGGTGGTGAAAGGAAGGGAAAGGGAAGGAAGGGAGGAGAGAGGAGAAGATGGAATTAATAGCAAAAAAGTCTAAATTCAATGTTCCAAAATTCTGTCTTCATTCCAGCACCAGTTCTGAGGACTTGGAGGTTGTTGGCCGAGGACATTGGAGGCAGGATCTTTAGCAGGGGCGACAGCATCTGCTGCCATAGCAGTTGGTGATGCAGGAGAGGTCAAGACACCCAGAGCTGATGGGCACTCCCTCACAGCTCAGGATGCTGCCAACAGCAGCAGAGGTGGAGGATCCCACGGCGGTGTTCTGTGGGGAGGAGCTGAGGATGGGCCCAGGCAGGGTCACCAGCACAGCAGGCGGCTGAATGACAACGTGGGAGCTCTGGCACTGCCTGACACAGCACTCAGTGCAGCTGCTGGCCAGCGGGCAGGGCCCACAGGGCTGGCAGCAAGGGTCACAGGGCTTGCAGCAGGACATGGCTCAGGGTCACAGGTACACCTAGGATGGAAGGAAGGGAGAGGGACAAAGTGAGGACACATGAGAAGCAGCACTGCACCCAAACACCCTGCAGCTAAGGCACCTCCTGGCCCACATTGCAGTGCCCAGCTCAAAGCCCAGAAGCCACTCAGCCAAGTCCCAGCCTCTCTCTGTCTGCACAAGACCTTCTCTCCTGTGCTCTCCCAGCACAAGCAGCTCCCAGCCCTGGGCTCTTGTAGCCCCTCTTAGCTGAGACCTCCAGCCAGGATCTCGTCTGGAGGAGATCTCGTCTTTGAGGAGGAGATGGGGAGAAGAGGCTTCCCACTCACCTGATTCCTGAAGAGGAGGAGGTGAGAGATGTGGATGAGAGAGCAGAGACTTGGGCTGCCTTTTATAGCAGTCCTGCCCTGCCTCAGGCCCACAGGCACCTTCATGGAAGTCATAATTTTGTGACCAACTCATGTCAAATGTGAACCATCCCAGATAATGGCAGGGGCTGTGTTCTGATTTCCTGCATTTCTGCCTTTTCATTTCCTGTCTAATTCAATCTGAATTCCTATCTGAAGACTTCTGTATGTGCTGTGATGAGAGGCCCAAATATTTCCAGGATACAGGCATGTCAGCTCAGGAAGAAGGCTCAGATGGTGGCATTCCAAGTAGGCAGTTGATGTGAACCTGTGCCAAAAACTCTGTGTGGGTTTTTTGTACTAGAATTGTCAGGAATGTACACTGCTCTCATTCCTCCATGTGCTGGACTGCCATATGAGGGGACATTAAGCATCCTTTTTTGTTTTTCTCCCTGACTCTGTGACAGTCAGTCATTGCTGCACTGACCCCATTGCTGCACAAACATTGCTCACAGGAAAATTCAGCTGATATCATTTGCCTCTTCCTCTTACTGTGCAGTCTCTGTTGGTCACCTACGAACAGCAGCAGTGTGTCTATGATCTGGTCTTTCTCTGGTATTCCTGAGCCCCCTCCTGCCAGACCTGCTCCCAGCATGTCCTCAGCAGAGTTCTGAGTTGCTGGTATTTTTATGGCCTTTTATGAATATATAGAGTTTTTCTTGGCTCCATGCAGCCGTGCATGAGCACACATGAGTCAGTCTCTATGTGTGTGTGCATTTGTATGTGTGTGACCCTCATCATGAGGGCACATGAAGATTCCCTCAGTCAGCCCTGCCCGTGGTGTGTCCTTCAGCACCACAGAGTAGCCGGGTATCTTTGCCAGAAGAAGCCAATCCACAACTGAATGGTGCTTGCAGAGAAGTACCCACAGAACTGAAATGCAGCCTCTGACTCCTTCATCCTCCATTTTTTGCTATATTTTCAGGGAAAAAGGCCAAGAATGTCTTTCTACCTCTGCAGATTTTCATTCCTTAATTGAAAATTAAGGGATAAAAGGGACAATATCCAGCGCTGGGGTGCCTGGCAAGCTGCCAGAAGCACACTGTTAGCTTAAAACAATTGTCATATATACTTTTTCATTAAATTAGTTACATACATATTCATGGGGGTAATACATATTCAAACATTCCTGTGAGTTCTTTTACATGTTCCAGGAACTCTTTAGCTTTGTTCCACCCTTGACCTGTCATGCAATAGTGTAGATTTGATTTCTGGGAGTTGTGTATGTCATTTCCTCACAATGTATATGCCATTTTCTCACAACGTGTATGCCATTTCCTCACAACAACAAACGGAGAATTATTGATCACCACAGGGTCAATGGCAGGAGTCTTTTCACATCCCTTCTTTCAGTGTTATCTGTGTGGTTCCTTCTATGTTATCTAATCATACAGACAGTTTTAGCTATTTCCACAAACTTATCTGAGTTTTCTCACTATTGTCAGCTAGTTACAAAGATAAAAATGTTCTGCAAAAGTTAATATTACATTGTCTCTATTTTGATATTTTGTGAAAGCCAAAACTATAATATATTTATCACATTAATATATATAAACTACACATGGCCAGAGCATTGGCTGCAAAAGCTGACAAATTATGCTATATCCAAAACCAGTTAAAAGTGATTGCAAATTGTACTACATCATAATTATTGTAATTAATAATAATCTGCAAAAGCTAATACACAAGAGCAAAAGCCAACAACTATCCAGTTATTTATTACACACCTAATTCTCCAAGACTACATTGTTCTATTAATTTGGTAAGAGTAAAATGCTGTTCTGCTGTTCTTATCAGGCATTCAAATATTTGGCCTTGATTTCAGGGCCTCATGGCCTCGGGGAATAGCGGGGAACTCCAGCATTAGCTGGCATCACCCCACAGGGAAACCACCCACTGTCTCTCCTCTTGAAGAGTTTTCATTAAAAACAAGCTTCCTGGCAAAGTGGTTTGGCCTTTGGCAGATGCAGCCTTTCATCTGCAGATGCTGCAGCTCCCTGCTCTGACTCCTGCCAAGTTTGCAGTGTTTCCAGGCAACCTGCAGCCTTCCTTTTCCCAGAGGCTTACATTCCTGGAAAGGCCACTATCCACATCTGAACCCAGTCCCTAAGCCAATTCCTTCACTGCTTCTGACCTTGAGCATTTTAGAATCCTGAGTATTTCCCTGTCCTTAATGAAGGCAAGGTGCCGCCCCAAGTGTGCTCAACTTGATTGGCAGATGCTGATCCCAATTTCTGCATCACCCTGCATGTCTGGACAGCAGCTGGGTCCTGCCAGGTGCTGAAGGACTCTATGAGGTACCTGTCTCATCTGCCTTTGACCACATGTGCTGCTCATGGGCCCTAGACTGGGTAATGCAGGGGAGGAGAAGGAAGAGATGAGGCTGTGGGCTGGTCCCAGATATTGCTGTTTCCCTTCCCATTCCTGCCGCCCTTTGGAGCCATTTTTTCCCTGTTTGTCATTGGCTGTGGAGTAGCCAGGGATGTTCTTCATCAACTCCAATGGAAAAGGCTGAAAGGAAAATCCACTACAGGGAGTCCCACACGCTCCCCATCCACTTTTACCCTGTGAAGACTGCAATATTTTCCATAGGAAAAAAAAAAAAGGAAAATATGGAGGCCAAGGCTTGGATGCAAAACAACTTTATTGAGCGTAAAGTGGGAAAGGAGGTGGCTCACAGAGAGCACCAGGAGCAGCCACTAAGATGCAGTGGAGCTCATGCAGGGTGTGCACCTGCCTGCCCTGCAGAGGACAGCAGGGCAACATGTCCCCACTAGACTGGTCTGGGGAGACACAGACAGCAAAGAGAGAAGAAAGAAAAGTAGAAGGGAATAACAACTTGAAGATGTAAATACAGTGTCCCAAAGCTCTATCTTCAGCCCAGAACTAGGTTCTGAGGTCATGGAGGTTCTTGCCGAAGGATGTTGCCAGCAGCTTTAGCAGGGACGGCACCTGCTGCCACCATAGCAGTTGGTGATGCAGGAGAGGTCAAAGCCCCCAGAGCTGATGGGCACTCCCTGAGAGCTGAGGATGCTGCCAACAGCAGCAGAGCTGGAGGATCCCACGGCGGTGTTCTGTGGGGAGGAGCTGAGGATGGGCCCAGGCAGGGTCACCAGCACAGCAGGCGGCTCAATGACAACGTGGGAGCTCTGGCACTGCCTGACACAGCACTCAGTGCAGCTGCTGCCCAGGGGGCAGGGGCCACAGGGCTGGCAGCAAGGGTCACAGGGCTTGCAGCAGGACATGACTCGGGGTCACAGGTGCACCTGGAACAGAGGGCAGGGAGAAGCACAAAGTGAGGACACATGAGAAGCAGCACTGCGCCCAAACACCCTGCAACCAAGGCACCTCCTGGCCCTCATTGCAGTGCCCAGCTCAAAGCCCAGGAGCCACCTCAGCCAAGTCCCAGCCTCCCTCTGTCTGCACAAGACCTTCTCTCCCCTGCCCTCTCCCAGCACAAGCAGCTTCCAGCCCCGAGCTCTTCTACCCCCTCTCAGCTGAGACCTCCAGCCAGGCAAGACCTGCTCTTGAAGCAGCAGCAGGAGGATGAGGAGAAGAGGCTTCCCACTTACCTGATTCCTAAGGAGGAGGTGAGAGAAGTGGATGCGAGAGCAGAGACTTGGGCTGCCTTTTATAGCAGTCCTGCCCAGCCTCAGGCCCAGAGGCACCTTAGTGGAAGCCATAATTTCCTGACCAGCTCATGTCAAATGTGCACCATCCCAGTTAATGGTAGGGGCTGTGTCCTGGTTTCCTACAATGCCTCATTTTCATTTCCTGGCACATGCCATATTCTTTCCCCCTTGAGGACTTTTGTAAGTGCCAGGAGGATGAGCCCAAGGATTTCCGGGAGGTAAATACATCCACACCTGCCAAATGCTCAGATCAAGGGCTGTTGGAATTCCATGCATTCAGCTGATGTGAACCTGTGTCATTCTTGTGGGTTTGTTTGTGTCCAAGTTGCCAGGAAATGGGCACCAGTTTTGTGCTTTTTGCCCAAGGACTGCCATGTGCGGGGATATGTTAACAGAGACCGCACGTGCTGACTTCTTCCTGTCCTTATATGAGCGCACATATTTTTGAGTTGTTCCAGGCAGACCACTGAATTGATATCCCTGAAAAGATCCTCTTATGCTGGAGTGTTTCTGGTGACTGGGATGGGACACAGGTTCCTCCTCTCCAGACCAGTGCTGGATACACTTGTACAGCTCATCTCCCTGGTGCTGAGTGAGGAGGTGGTTGCATCTCACAGCAAATGGGTGTTGAACTGAATGGACTGAGACCTGGGTTGTGCTCTGCTGTGAGATGTAGAACAGACTCTCTTGTGGGGTACAGGTGAAGTCAAACATCTTTGAATCAAATTCCTTTCATGTTCAAGGACCAGGACTTCCATACCCCCACCAAAATTGCATGTCTAGCATCTGTGTCTGGAAGAGTAGGAAAGTGTGATTTTTTTTTAGGCTAACTGCCAAAATCCTGCTGCTTTTTCATGATCAGTTCTGTTGAAGTCGATCTTTCCCCAAAAATTAACTTGTGTTCTGACTGCAACCCCTCATTCTCTATCCTGCTGTGCTGCTTAAACATGCAGGAAATAGAAGAGAACCAGGGATGAAGAAGAGCAGTTGCATCACTGAAAAAGAGTTGGAGATGGAGTGAAGTTATATTAGTGTTTTTTTGCACAATCTTGCTTTGTTTTGTCTGTAAAGTGTACAATGAATGTTCCCCAAATCAAGCCTTGTTTTTTCTCTTGATCACTGGTAAGAAATCCCTCTGTCTTTATCTCAACCCACAACACTTTCTCATTACTTTCTCTCAGAGAAGACAGATACTGCTCTTCCAGCACAGCCTTGCAGTGCCCTGTGCAGCCCCAGATGTTCATTGCACACATTTTCAGGGCTGAGGCGTCTTGCAGACAGCACATTCCCAACTCTCATCACACAGAGCACCTCTGGGAGAGGAAAAGTTATTCACATGGGCTGGCAAGGTGACAGAGACAAGCCACCAGCAATTCCTGCCATGGTCCTGGAAAGACAGCACCAGTCAGAACAACCCTTGCTCTCTCACTGCAATTGCAATCCCAACCTGGGATGGTTCCATAACAGAAGCTCTTTCCTCCACCATTTCCTCTTCTCTGAGGCAATAATCCCTGCCCCTCACAGCAAGAGGATCTTTTTCCCATCTCTGGGTGAATGGGGAAAATTGGGATGCCAGGGGAGAACTGAGGCCCCTTCCTGCAGAGCTCAGCCTTGCACCAAAGGGTGGGAGGTCCTCCTACCTGGATGCCAACACAGGAGAATTCTACTTTGCATCTATCCCTCTCTCCCACCTCTCCAGAGCTCATAGGGAACACCCTTCAGTGCTCAAACCTCAGAAATTTGGCACTAGAAAGACAATTGATATCTTCTGAAAAGCCTGTCTGGGAAACACAGAGTGGACTGGCCAGAAGAGAGGGTCATTGAAGGATAGATGGTTGGGAAAAGAACAAAATAGACTTAAGCTGGGGAACATTTAAGTGCAGACCATGCATTGTCATGTTTAAGACACTGACAATGAAAAATTAAAACAAGATAGTGAGAAACAGTAGAAAAGAAAAAACCACAACCACCTCTCCCCCCAAGCAACCACGGAATTAAGTTGAGTGTCCTTGCCCATGGCAGGGAGGGTTTGGACATAGATGATCTTTAAGGTCCTCTCCACCCTTAACATTCTATGATTCTTTGATTCCATGATTCAGTTCATCCGCAGCTCTTTCTTAAAGGTTCAACTTCCATCTTTCATTAATGAATCTTCTATTTCCTCCAGCCCTCCACGGCACTGCGGGCTGTGGAATGGAGGAGTTTTGGTCAGTGCACAACTGTTCTTTTCTGCCTCCTCACATTTTTCTCTCTTGCAGGATGAGCTCTTCCTATAGGCTGCAGTCCTTCAAAGTTGGCATGGATGCCAATACAGGAGAACTCTACTTTGCAACTACAGCTTTGCCATATTTTTATATGAACAAACACACAGAAATTACACAGCTTTACATTACACGTGCCTGCATGGGATGCCACCAGCCCAGGACTTGGGCATTTTGCCTGTTTTTATGATCCCGGAGTTCTTGGGCCTCTCATCTCAGCACTTACAGAAGAATTCACATAGGAACGCACGTGGCACGTGCCAGGAAATGAAAATGAGGCATTGTAGGAAACCAGGACACAGGCCCCTACCATTAACTGGGATGGTGCACATTTGACATGAGCTGGTCAGGAAATTATAACTTCCACTAAGGTGCCTGTGGGCCTCAGGCAGGGCAGGACTGCTATAAAAGGCAGCCCAAGCCTCTGCTCTCTCATCCACTTCTCTCACCTCCTTCTCCTCCTCAGGAATCAGGTAAGTGGGAAGCCTCTTCTCCTTCTCCTCCTGCTGCTGCTTCAAGTGCAGCTCTTGCCTGGCTGGAGGTCTCAGCTGAGAAGAGCTACAAGAGCTCAGGGCTGGGAGCTGCTTGTGCTGGGAGAGGGCAGGGGAGAGAAGGCCTTGTGCAGACAGGGAGAGGCTGGGACTTGGCTGAGGTGGCTCCTGAGCTTTGAGCTGGGCACTGCAATGTGGGCCAGGAGGTGCCTTGGCTGCAGGGTGTTTGGGTGCAGTGCTGCTTCTCATATGTCCTCACTTTGTCCCTCTCCCTTCCTTCCATCCTAGGTGTACCTGTGACCCCGAGCCATGTCCTGCTGCAAGCCCTGTGACCCTTGCTGCCAGCCCTGTGGCCCCTGCCCCCTGGGCAGCAGCTGCACTGAGTGCTGTGTCAGGCAGTGCCAGGACTCCCATGTGGTCATCCAGCCACCTGCTGTGCTGGTGACCCTGCCTGGGCCCATCCTCAGCTCCTCCCCACAGAACACCGCCGTGGGATCCTCCAGCTCTGCTGCTGTTGGCAGCATCCTCAGCTCTCAGGGAGTGCCCATCAGCTCTGGGGGCCTTGACCTCTCCTGCATCACCAACTGCTATGGTGGCAGCAGGTGCCGTCCCTGCTAAAGCTGCTGGCAACATCCTTGAGCACAAACCTCCATGACCTCAGAACCTAGTTCTGGGCCGAAGACAGAGCTTTGGATCATTGTGTTTACATCTTCATGCCATTATTCCCTTCTACTTTTCTTTCTCCTCTGTTTGCTGTCTGTGTCTCCCCAGACCAGTCTAGTGAGGACATGTTGCCCTGCCATCCTCTGCAGGGTGGGCAGGTGCACACTCTGCATGAGCTCCACCGCTCCTTAGTGCCTGCTCCTGGTGCTCTCTGTGAGCCACCCCCTTTTCTTCTTTCAACTCAATAAAGTTTTTTTGCATCCAAGTCTTGTCCTCCAAGTTCTCATTCTTTCCATGGCAACTCTTGCAGTCTGCTCAGGATAAAAGGTGGAGAAGCAGAGGGTGGGAGTTCCTGCAGTTGATTTTTCTTTCTGCCCTTTTATTTTGGAGCTGAGGAAAACGTACCTGGGTACTGCACAGTCAATGGCCATGAGGAACAGCAAGGCTCCAAAGGGCAGCAGGAGTGAGTTGGTGTGTGAATTGATACTTTCAAGTCACCAAACCACAGCTGAAATACGCAGAGTAGATTTATTTCATTACCTCTTTAACTCACGGGTCCCAAGGCACTCCCAGGCTGCAAAGACACATAAGAGAGGAAAAGTGGCACCATTAGGGTCAGTCCAATCCTGCGTCAGAAAGCTGACGTTACTTTATTAGAGAGCTGGATGCCTGGGGACGTCTCCTCTAAGCATGCCCACTAACCTAACAGACCAGGTTGTATTCCAAAAACTAATACATATTCATCCTTTTTTTGAATGATGTGCATATGGACTTATTCGGGTATGGTTCCAGACCTTCTGATAAATCTTTTCTTTTTGAGAATATCCCAAATATGTGGTCAGGTCATAATGTACTTCTCTCATCATTCTTCACTCTGACACACAGTCCATGTTCTCATGTTGGGGTTTAGGATTTTTCCTTTTGTTTCTGTCTCTCATGGAATTTTCTCCCATCTCTTGCCAATAAACCATAACAATAGATACATAAGAGAGACAAATGAAATTGCTAAGGGAAGGGTGCAGCTCTCAGCTGGGGAGTTTCTCTTGGAGGGACAGAGATACTGTCAGATTTCGTCTGGGTTAAAGGGAGCTGGGTGCAGCTCCTAGCTCTCTTGCTCTCTCGGCATTTGGAGGAAAGCAGGCTACAGTCACTGTCGGGGAAGCTCACCAGAACTGTGGGGCTCCATCTCCTGCTGACTTGTCCTACCATGACTGAAGCTCTGCTTGTGGGGCCAGCCGTTGCACTGGGACCTTAACACCCCGTCTCACTAGAGCTGGGACCCTTTTCACCATCTGCCCACATGCCTCAGGCAAAACTTGATCCGGGGCCCTTTCCCAGGCCCTTTCCCCCTCCAGTATCCTGGGCCCTTTCCCCCTCCAGGAAAGCCTCTCCTGGTCATGTTTGGGAGCCAGGCTGCTGCTGCTGAGTTTCTGCTGCCTCTTGCTTGCTTCCTTGGGTGAGCCCACCCTGCCGTTCCAGCCACCATTCCAAGGTTCCTGCTGGAGCCCATTTCCCCGTCCAGCCCTGTTCCGAGGTTCCCGCTGCAGCCCATTTCACCATCCAGCCCTGTTCTGAGGTTCCTGCTAGATCCCATTTCCCCATCCAGCTCCATTCTGAGGTTCCTGATGGAGCCCATTTCCCCATCCAGCCCTGTTCTGAGGCTCCTGCCGCAGCCCATTTTCCCATCCAGCCCCATTCCAAGGTTCCTGCAGGAGCCATTTCCCCATCCAGCCCCATTCCAAGGTTCCTGCTGTAGCCCATTTCACCATCCAGTTCCCTTCTGACGTTCCTGCTAGAGCCCATTTCACCATCCAGCTCCATTCCAAGGTTCCTGCTGGAGCCCATTTCCCCATCCAGCCCGTCCACCATTCCCATGTGAGGGAGCCGAGCTCGCCCCACAGCGCCCCCTGCTGGCGCGGGGGAATCACCGCACCCGCCCTGCCCGGCCGGGAGCCAGCAGCGCCCCTGCTGGCTGTGCCCGGAACTGCACCACAGGGGAAAGCACCTGCTGCCCAGAGAGGCCAGGCCTGGGTGTCTGGGTCTGTTTGGTTTTGTTGTTTGTTTGATTTTTTATACGTGTATTTATTAGTAAAGGACTGTTATTCCTTTTCCTACATCTTTGTCTGAAATCCCCTTAATTTCAAAGTTATCATAATTCAGAGGGAAGTGTGTCATTGACAAATATTACACATTGCTTTTCTCTGCTGAGCCTGATTGTGGCAGACGCTGATCCCAGCTTGTGAATCACCTCAAGCCCTGCATCTCTGGACAGCAGCTGGGCCCTGCCAGTGCTGAAGGATTATACAGATGTCATAAGGGTGTCATGTCTTTGACCACATGTGCTGCTCATGGACTGTCACTCGTGCACCGGGGTCGAGGCAGGAACAGGCAAAGGAGGCTTTATTCAAAAGAACCACGCGGTTTTTATAGAGTGGTACGATAGATTCTAGTCTATTGGCTAACTAACAGAAACATCTTTCTCACGCACTGTCCTTCAGAGGAACAGAAAAATAAAGTAGTAAAACATCACCTGCAAATTGTTTATAGTCAACAAGTTATCACATCTTTCCAGCTCACTAAAACTTCTCACAAGCCACTGTGAGAAATGCTTGCTGTTTCCCTCTCTCTGTCCCATGGCATCCACAATAGACCAGGTAATGGAGAGGAGTAGAAGGAAGGGATGAGGTTGTGGGCTGTTATCCCCAAAGTGAAAATTGTTTCTCATATTCACTGCTGCCACTCTTAATATCCAGGATCTCCCTGATGGCCATTGGCTGTAGAATAGCCAGAGATGTCTTCAGCAGCTGCAAGGGAAAAGACACAAAGTAAAATCTGCTACAGGGAATCCCACTTAGAGCTTCTACACCTTTTTTCCTGAGCAGACTGGAATTTCTGCCACAAAACAAAGGATGAAAAAGAGTCCCAGTTAGGGATGCACAAATAATTTGGTGAGTCTAAGGAAGAAAAGGAGGTGGCTCACAGAAGGAACCAGGAGCAGCCACTAAGATGCAGTGGAGCTCCAGTGGGGTGTCCATCTGCCTCTCAGGCTGAGGGAGAGAGGGCAACACATCCCCTCAAGACTGGCCTGGAGAGACACAGACAGCAGGTGGAAAAAAGGAGATGAGTGGAAGAAGGAAACAACATGCCAAACCTCTGTCATGTCCCCTCACCCTGCTGTTCTTGGGCATGTGACCAAGAAGAACAAGACCAGAGCCCCTTTCCTGACAATTTTGCCACAAATGAACCACTCAGAAATGACAGAAGAGAACATCACCTGCCCACAAAGGACACTGCTGGCACTTGATCAGAGACTTCTGCCTGTGCTGACGTCTTTCTGTCCCGGAAATCCTTGGGCTTATCCTGTCGGCACTTACAGAAGTAGCCTTTCATATAGGAAAGCAAGCGAAATTACCAGGAAATGAAAAGGCAGCAGAGCAGGAAACCAGGATACAGCCCCTACCATTAACTGGGATGGCACACATTTGGTATGAGCTGGTCAGGAAATTATGGCTTCCACTAAGGTGCCTCTGGGCCTGAGGCTGGGCAGGACTGCTATAAAAGGCAGCCCAAGTCTCTGCTCTTGCATCCACTTCTCTCACCTCCTCTTCAGGAATCAGGTGAGTGGGAAACCTCTTCTTCTCCTTCTGCTGCTTCAAGAACAGCTCTTGCCTCGCTGGAGGTGTCAGCTGAGAAGAGCTACAAGAGCTCAGGGCTGGGAGCTGCTTGTGCTGGGAGAGCACAGGGGAGAGAAGGTCTTGTGCAGACAGAGAGAGGCTGGAACTTGGCTGAGGTGGCTCCTGGGCTTTGAGCTGGGCACTGCAATGTGGGCCAGGAGGTGCCTTGGCTGCAGGGTGTTTGGATGCAGTGCTGCTTCTCATGTGTCCTCACTTTGTGCTTCTCCCTGCCCTCTGTTCCAGGTGCACCTGTGACCCCGAGCCATGTCCTGCTGCAAGCCCTGTGACCCTTGCTGCCAGCCCTGTGGCCCCTGCCCCCTGGGCAGCAGCTGCACTGAGTGCTGTGTCAGGCAGTGCCAGAGCTCCCACGTTGTCATTGAGCCGCCTGCTGTGCTGGTGACCCTGCCTGGGCCCATCCTCAGCTCCTCCCCACAGAACACCGCCGTGGGATCCTCCACCTCTGCTGCTGTTGGCAACATCCTCAGCTGTGGCGGAGTGCCCATCAGCTCTGGGGGCTTTGACCTCTCCTGCATCACCAACTGCTATGGTGGCAGCAGGTGCCGTCCCTGCTAAAGCTGCTGGCAACATCCTTCAGCAAGAATGTCCAAGACCTCTGAACCTTGTTCTGGGCAGAGATAGAGCTTCTGGACATTGTAGTTGGAACGTTGGACCATCGCTTCCATGTTCTTCTCTCCTCTCCTTTTCTTTCCCTCACTCCCGAAGGTGTGGACCTGCCATCCTTCCTACCTCTGCAGAGCAGTGCTAAGAACACCACATGGGAGCTCCATCTTAGCGGCTGCTCCTGGCGCTCTCTGTGAGCCATCTCCGTTTCTTCTTTAAACTTATTAAAACTGTGTTGCATTCAAGCCTCTGCCTCTGAGTCATCTGTTGTTCTGGGGCAACTCCTCCAGTTTGCTCAGGAAAAAGGTGGCAAAAGCAACGTGTAGGGCTCGCTGCAGCAGATTTTATTTTTGTGCCCTTTTCCTTTGGAGCTGATGAAGAACATCCCTGGGTACTTGGCAGCCAAAGGCTATCATGGAGACTTTGGCTTCAAAGGAGTGGGGATGGGAAACAACAACGCCTGGGGACAGCCCACACTTCATCTTTTCCTATCCTTCCTTCATTACCTGGCCTAGGGCCTATGGTCAGCACTCCTGGGAACAAGGAGATGATCCAAACCTCACAAAGTCCCTCAGCACTCAGCAGGGCTCAGCTGCTGCCCAGACACACAGGGCTGAGGGGATTCACAGGTAAGGATTTGTAACACACTCAATCTGTGCAGTGGAGTCTCCATCAACGTGAATCCAACACCTCCCAAAGGATGTAATGTTTTGCTCTAGGTGTCCATCTTCCCTGTGCAAGGGACTTGTGGCTTCAGTACTAATGCCAACATTTAGGAATGTTTTCAGCTCTACTTGAAAATTTATGGTTAATCCTTGGCCTTCAGCTCCAGGCAATGGTCCAAATATTGTTCCCTGGGTATCCATGTTCTCTTGGGTGCAGAAAATGAACTCCTGAAGGCATTGCTGGGCTCCAAATACCAACTCGGGTTCATAGGCCTCTGTGATGCACATGACCTTCCTCCCATGCTCCTCCTGCCTGGATTCCAGGCAGAGACAGTGGCTTTGTCCATCTCACGGGATGGACAAAGGCACACCTTGCTCTGTCCCAGAACCAAGGCTTCACCTGCTCCTAGTGAGACCTGCTGCCCAAACACTGGTCTCAGTTGCCAGAACCAAACTATCTCCAGTTCCACTTTGCTCTGTGCGTGACCCCCACAGGTAACTCCTCCACATGGCTCCATTACCAAAACTTTCTGCCCTCTGAAATAATCCTTATAGCCAAACTAGGGAGATACAAGCTGGAGAAGTGGAGTTTGAGGTGGCTGAAAATTCCACTAGATGTCCAGGCTCAGAGGATTCTCACCATAGCTAAATATTGCATCTCCCACACAGCCACCTTGATCCACTAAATTTGCATCACCAGAATACCTTGATTTTACCAAAAACAAAGGACAAAAGCTCAGACAAAGGAACACAGAAAGAAATGCCACTGTCTTGAGAGCTGATTACAATCCTCCTGTTTACCATCTCCTGTGCCGGCCAAAACAAACAAGGCAACAAAACTAGAAAAGCTCCCTAATTAACCACATGGGAAGGATTTGCCTTCCAGTTCTAATGAGTGGTGAGAAACATTCCACACTTCATTAGCGGCAGGGCCATGTGATGCCTTTAGGGGGATCACAGGTTTTAAAACCATTGCAGGCAACAAGGCAGCAAGTGCTCTGAGTCTGATGGTGCTGTACAAAAACTGTTCCTCTGGGAACTGTAGATGGACCCATCTGTGCCAAGGGGATCCATTTCTGTATAATATCTCCTCAGGATTGCAGTGAAAAGCACAGGTTCTATACCCATATAACACCCAAGGGATGGATGAATAAAGATGCAGGTGAAGGAGGCTGTTGGTTTCTTATGAGATTTAAAGATTATTTGCATGACTTTGTCAAATATTTCCCATCCTTGCTCTGTACCCCTCATTCATCACAAACATTTCCCTGGCAATCAAAACCAAATCTCTGCCTGCAACACAAAGCCTGCCATCGGGTTTTCACCCACAGGATGAGTTCTTTTCTACTCAGTCTTTTCCAGCTTGGGCCCTCACACCCTTACTACATCCCAGAGCTCTGTAGTCACTCCAGAAACACTTTTGGACATTATCCCTGGAGCCCACATCAAAGAGCAGCAAATGGTGTTGCTCCAAAGGCAGGGCAAGCTCAGCAGCCTTCTTCTGCAACAAGAAACCTCTCAAGAAATCAGGTGAGGTTAGGAGACTGCTGCTTAAGATTCCTAAGAGAGGGAGTCTCCTGAAGATGTCACAGGCATTTTCTCCTTCAAGGAGGAAAAACTGTTTGAGCACAGGTCCCTCTGGCAAGTTCCCAAATTTTGGGGAATTTTTGTCTTCAAAAATTCTCCAAAATTTTTGTCTTTTTGTCTTCACCAGTTTGCAGGTGACAGCACCCGCTCTGAAGTTAAAGTCCACAAGGGAGCAGAAGCCTTTTTTTCTATTGCCAAAACTCACCAGTTTCAAGCCTTTCTCCCCCTGGACTGGTTGGTCCTGGTCCCCATCTGCCTTCCTTGCTCTGTGCAGCTGAAGCACTTGGCTCCATGGGACAGGCACTGGAAACAGATCCATCCACTCAGGGCTTCCATGCACAAGCTGGGCAGGATTTCTTGGCATTTCTCCTAATGCTCTTTGAAGCTTTTTAACATGGAGAATGCAAGAGGCAGCCCAGCCTGCAGGGCCAGGCTGTGGGGATGGCCATCACATCCTGTTGTGATGAGTGCCAGAAATGTATAAACTCATTTGAGCTCATCTGCACAGCATTGCATGCAAATTTGTCTATGCCATGCATTCAAATGAATTTATCATCCACCTAAATGCATCCATCAAGCAAAAATGCCCTTATGTATTGGAATAAGATCCCAATATTACCGGGTGGAATGTGCCTGGGCTCGTCTGACCCTTGCTGCTGGACCAAAGGCGGCAGCTGTGGTATTTCACCTCAGAGACACCTTTGGCTGGCTGTGTCGCCGACATCTTTCATGAAAAATCCTTTCTTAGGATTTTTCCTTGTGAGAAGCTGCAGTTTCAGCAACCAAATGTGAACAGTGGTTGTCTGCTGCTGTGGAGTGCAGCAGGTGGACCCATGGTTGGTCTCTTGTGGATGTTTGGATTTACTGACCACTCATGACAGAGCTGGCTCTTGCTCTCTGTCTGAGACACAGATCTTTGTTATTCATTCTTTTCTATTCTTAGCTTAGCTTAGCTTCTGAAGAAACCTTTTCCTTCTATTTTCTTTTTAGTATAGTCTTAATGTAACATATATCATAAAATAATAAATCAAGCCTTCTGATCATAAAATCAACATTCTTGTCTCTTCTTCATCCTAAAAACCCCTGTGACCACGGTCACACTGGCTGGATGTGGCAGCTGGCACTTGGAACAGGCCCAGGCAAGCAGGAACTCAGTTTTACCTCTGGTGGAAATGCTTCAGGAGATGGTGAAAAGGAGACGGATTCTGCTGGAGGGTTTAATCCAGAGCTTTATTCCAGGGTCACAGATCTCTGAATCTTGTAACAGCTCCCACAGAATCCTGGACCGTGTGGTCACCGTGTCTTTTAAGCCCGAGGGGAGGGGGGAGGGAAGGGACAGGTGTGCCACCAACCAGGTGAAGGGGGGAAGGCTCAGGGGACAATGACACTTGGCTAGGCCAATGACCCCAGGGCTGAGAAGCATCTTTTGAACTTTTGCCAATCAGACGATGCCCTTGCTGGAATGTTAAGATTGACAGACAGCACTTAGCAAGGGGGCAAGGGGGAGGGGAAGGGAGAGGTTGTTGTTGGCACGCCCGAGGGAGGAACTGGGACAGGACATCGCATCACACCGCAACACTTATGGGACCACTGTGGGTTCAACAGGCATGAGCTGGAGCACACCAAGGCCCAAAGAAGTGAGACAGAGTAAAAATCCCTAGAGTAAAAGCCCATTTTGAATTAGGTGAAATGTCCAGGAGAGGTGAAAAGTCTCTGAGGTTAAAGCTGAAGGAAAAACTGCAGAACAGACATAACAGGGAGACAAGGGAGAAATAGATAAACAAGATCTACTGCAAGGCCAAGTCGACCTGACCTAAGAATTCTTTCTGATAAAAGGAACTAGCAGCAAATGTCACGCGAAATCCTGTAAAAATGAATATGTATGAACCTATTGTGAAACTGTATGCATATGTATTTGAAAGGAGGATAAAAAGAGACCTAAAGTTCCAAGAGGTACGCATGCCTTTTCAGGAGAGCATTCTCCGCATGCGTCCAGCTCTGCAATAAACATGCCGGCTTTTACAACTTTAACAAAGTTGTGAAGTTCTTTTCTTTGTCTCCGCAAAACAGAAGGATTGGCTGAGGATCCCCAGTCATGGCCTGAAGAGTGAAGGAAGCCAAACAGCCTTGTAAGAGATGGTGAATGAAGGAGAAATATTGAAGCTCAGCTGTGCAGTTCAGCTGCCTGGAAGAGAAAGACCAGTCGCAATCAGGTGCTGGGAGGGAGAGAAGAAAAGGACATGGATGTGTCCTCACAAATGGGATCCATTTGGGGCCTAGACAAGG
This sequence comes from Calcarius lapponicus, assembly GCA_039654755.1. Classification (NCBI taxonomy): domain Eukaryota; kingdom Metazoa; phylum Chordata; class Aves; order Passeriformes; family Fringillidae; genus Calcarius; species Calcarius lapponicus. Next base: position 2,755,424 of record JBBFKN010000011.1, on the reverse strand, counting down.
ATTGCAGGGCTGAGAGGAGCTTGGCCTTTTGTCGGTGTGGTTGAAAACACCATCTCAGGACTGCCCCAGGCCACTGGTCCTGGCCTGTAGAGGACTTTTCCAGCAATTGGTGTGAGTGTTCTGCCCACAATTACATGTTCCTGTCCCAGAAATTTTAGGAAATCTCATTTCAACCTCAAAACAAACATCCAGGAGGGAAATATCACAGTGTAAACAAGGAAGTGAATGGTACCAGGAACGTGAAACACAGCCTGCATCCATCATCTAGGATGCCTTACATTTCAGAAGAGCATGTCAAAATTTTTTCTGTCTGCTTGGGCAACCTCCTGAGCCTGGGGCGGCATAAAAGCCAATGCAGGTCCTTGGTGTCTCATCCACTTCACTCTCCTTTTTCTCCTTAAAAACAAGGCGAGTCTGCAGTCCCTTTTCCTTCTGTTACTCCCAGAGGACGAAGCCATTACTCAGTGGACTGCTATACTTTTTCCCATCTCTTTGCCTGAAAGCCTCATAATTTCAAAGTTATAATAATTTGGAGGGAAGGAGCTCACATTTTTCATTCCAAGGGAGGTTCCCACCTTTCTTGGCTGACATTTTTCAAACCAGGATATTTTTTACTCCCCTTGCCTCCATTCTGCAACAGATGAGATGGAACCCCTGTTCTCTTCCACCAGGATGTGGAATTGTGTGAACGGATCCTGTGCTCTGGGCTCAACAGAATGTTCATGGGCTGGTATTTGCAGAGTGCTTGGGACCTAAAGACAAGGATTATATTTGCCATCCTACATAAATAGGCCACATATAATGAGCCCTGTGTGCCATCCCACTGCTGGGCATGACTGTGTGCTCTGATAGAACTGCTGGCCTAGTTTGGGTTTTTTGGAATCCTTTCTACATTGTTCTTGCACTTTATCCAACTGCATCACAGTCCAAGGTTTATCTTTAGTTGTTACAGTGGGCTCTGCCTCATAAATTAATTCAGTTTTTACAAATTGGCAGAGTGTAGGGTGAGGCTTTACTGCATCAAACTTTTCTGACAATGGGTAAAGGATGGGGAGATCATATAGAATGTAGTCTGCCTCCCACTCTACCTCATTAGCAAGGCTGGAAAACTCCTCCTTATTCTCCAGCTCCCCAATGAGACAGGGAGTTTGCAAATTTAATTCTCTTTCTATTTGGAAGAAGTCAAACAACTAGTTCTTCAAGTTTTCAGCCAATCTCTTTTTAGCATTGAATTCCTTTTCAGCTTTCTCTCCAAGGTGTTCAACTTCTAATTTGCACAGCTTTAGTTAAGTAAAACAAAGACTAAATACCTTGGATACTTCTCTCACCAAAATGGCAGTGTGTTTTTCCTTTTCTGTTACCATGTCCCACGTTTTCTTGACTATACTGTGCCTCTGTAAATATTCTGTTGTGTCTGTTTCTCAAAATTTGCCATCCTGCCAACACCAAATTGTCACTGGTGAAGAGGGAGCTTCAGACAGAGGTTTTTAGAGAAGTCCTGATGAGCTGTGAGGACAGCAGAGAGGACACCCTGGCTTTCTAAATTCCTCCTCAAAGAGGATTCTGGGTTAGGCTGCATCCAATCTTAGCCCTAGACTATGAGTGGTTTAAGTGATCTTTTGTCCCACAGGATTAATAATGGAAAATTTTAGATATATATATATATATATATATATACAAATATATAAATTATGAAAATTATTAGAAAAAATATATTAATCAGAATTATTTACTATACAGTATAAAACCTAAAACTATTAGTACTGTGTAGAATATTATAGGATGCTGCACTATTTCAAAGCAATTATATTAAAGCAATTACATTAAAGCCAGCAAAAATAAAGAACTATTGAAACAGATATTGGTGCAACTCAGCATACCAACACTCATGGGCAGACCTCTTTTATTTGACATAAAGGAGCAGTCTTGATGGGACATTTCCACTCCAAGGCAGTAAAGTTCATACACACATCTAAGAAGGAAAATGTTAGAAGAACCTATTGTCTAAAATTGGACTGGACTTCTACAGTATAGAGGGATTGACTCTCAGTCACGTGTCTGTCATTGCAGCAATGTAAGGATGTTGACTGAAGTTTGGTGAGCCAGACAGAGAGCCCTCCCTCAGTCCACTACTGATAAATGAGCCTGGCAAATAAGGAATTCTGCAGGTTGCTTGATCACATTACAGGGCAGAATATCCTGCCATAGTGTCTTGCCCTTCCATCATTTGAGGAAGACCCACGGCTTTCATCACTGCCTGCCACATCCCCCCTTTCTCTCTGGCAGCTGGAGACAATGTAGGGAGAGAGAAGGACCACACAGAGGCACAGGCTGGGATGCAGCAAAACTTTAATGAGTTGATAGAGGGAAAGGAAGCCCTCTGAGTGGGCACCATAGTGCAGAGAGCACCAGAGGGATGAAGGAGACTCTGTCCCTTGGCCACAATGCAGTTCACACCTTGGATGGGGCTTAGCCAGTGATCACAGAGAAGAAAAAGAGAGAAAGAAGAGCGGGAGAAACGGGCAATTTAGTCAAGGTTTCAGAAAGCCCAGACACCCCACCTCCAGTGCAGGTGGAGTCACGGATGCTCAGTGCCTCTGAAAGCAATGGTCAGGATCTCCACACTCAGTCCATTTCCATCTTCTGTGTTCTGGGGGTCCTTCTGTGGGGCAGTCACCAGCAGCTTCAGCAGACCCTGTTCCGGTGGTGGTTGGTGATGTAGGAGATGTCAAAGCCCCCAGAGCTGATGGGCACTCCCTGAGAGCTGAGGATGCTGCCAGCAGCAGCAGAGCTGGAGGATCCCACGGCGGTGTTCTGTGGGAAGGAGCTGAGGATGGGGCCGGGCAGGGTCACCAGCACAGGGGAGGGTTCAATGATGATGGTGGAGTCCTGGCACTGCCTGACACAGGGCTCATTGCAGCTGCTGCCCAGCGGGGTGGGGCCACAGGACTGGTAGCAAGGGGGGCAAGGGTGGCAGCTGGACATGGCTCTGGGTCACACGTGCACCTGGGAGAGAAGAAAGAGACAAGATGGGGATGATTGAGGAGCCACCTCTCCACCCACCACAAGGGAGCCAAGACAGCCTGGCCTGGGAGATGCAGCCACACGACTCTGCCTGCTCCCCACCACTGGGCAAGGACAGACAGGCCCACAAAAGCTAGACAACAAGAGTTTGTTGCCTTTCTTAGTCAAGACAACAAGAGTTCCCCCAGCCCAGACACAGCCCTTCTCCACACCAAGCTCCCTCTCCACCTCCCCTCCCCAAACAGGCAGCCTCAAGCCCAGACAGAGCCTCCAACTCACTTGCTTCCAAAGGAGGAGAAGAGCAGTGGAGTGGATGAGAGAGTGAAAAGCTGGGACGCCTTTTATACTGGTCCTGCACTGCCCCAGGTCCAGAGGAAGTCACTCTGGCAACAATAATTTTCTGAGAAGCTCATTTCAAGTGCAAAACACTCCAATTTATGTGATGGGCTGCGTTTTGTTTTCCTGTATGGCCGCATTTCCATTGCCTTCTCTGGCCACACACGTTTCTCCCTGAAGGCTCCATTTTAGGGCTGATCAGGGAAGCCCATGGACCTGTGGGACAGGAGCTCATTGGTGCCAGCAGAAGATGAGTCTTGAGTGCCAGAGGCACTGCCTGCAGTCTGGGGACATTGGCTTGGGGCACTCCCGTGGGCAGGAAGGGCCCTGCTGCTCCAAGCCCTGGAATGCTTGCTCAGATGCTGAAGGGTTACTGAACGTGCTGATGGGCCACATCCCTTCCTCCCACCCTCCAAAATCTCTGATTGACACTGGCCATTGCCTTTGCAGGCTGGTCATCAGCACTGCCGCTCTTCTCTCTCTTCCTTTTAATGATGCCCTCAGAAGTCCTTGGTGCACTTGTTGTGCCTCATCCACTTCATGGACTCCCTCTGATCATCCCCTACAAACACAAACAACCTCATCATGTCCTCATCCACTCCATGGACTCTCTCTGATCATCCCCTACAAACACAAACAACCTCATCATGTCCTCATCCACTCCATGGACTCCCTCTGATCATCCCCTACAAACACCAACAACCTCATCATGTCCTCATCCACTCCATGGACTCCCTCTGATAGCCCCTACAAACACAAACAACCTCATCATGTCCTCATCCACTCCATGGACTCCCTCTGATAGTCCCTACAAACACCAACAACCTCATCATGTCCTTTCCCAGGATGCTCCAGCCTTGCCCACCCAAGAGGTTTCTCTCAGTCTCCTTTGCCACACAAGCCCACAGCTGCTCAAGTGGAGGCTCTTTTTTCAGTGGTGCTTTCACCACCTCAAGGCCCCTTCTGCTTCTCACATTGCCCCCCCAGTTAGTGGGACACAAAAACTAGGGAGGGGACGCAGCTGGGACAGCAGAGGCAATGGCCAGTGTCAATCAGAGATTTTGGAGGGTGGGAGGAGGGGATGTGGCCCATCAGCACGTTCAGTAACCCTTCAGCATCTGAGCAAGCATTCCAGGGCTTGGAGCAGCAGGGCCCTTCCTGCCCACAGGAGTGCCCCAAGCCAATGTCCCCAGACTGCAGGCAGTGCCTCTGGCACTCAAGACTCATCTTCTGCTGGCACCAATGAGCTCCTGTCCCACAGGTCCATGGGCTTCCCTGATCAGCCCTAAAATGGAGCCTTCAGGGAGAAACGTGTGTGGCCAGAGAAGGCAATGGAAATGTGGCCATACAGGAAAACAAAACGCAGCCCATCACATTAATTGGAGTGTTTTGCACTTGAAATGAGCTTCTCAGAAAATTATTGTTGCCAGAGAGGCTTCCTCTGGACCGGGGGCAGTGCAGGACCAGTATAAAAGGCATCCCAGCTTTTCACTCTCTCATCCACTCCACTGCTCTTCTTCTCCTTTGGAAGCAAGTGAGTTGGAGGCTCTGTCCTATACTGGGCTTGAGGCTGCCTGTTTGGGGAGGGGAGGTGGAGAGAGGATTTGGTGTGGAGAAGGGCTGTGTCTGGGCTGGGGGAACTCTTATTCTTTTGAGTAAGTTCTTTTGTGGGCCTGTCTGTCCTTGCCCAGTGGTGGGGAGCAGGCAAAGAGTCGTGTGGTCCTCTGAGACAGAGTAGTAATTCTCCAGAGTAGAAATCCATTTTGATTTAGGTGAAATGTACATCTTTGAGTCTGTGGTTAGAAAACATAGCTATGTAGCCTGACTGTAAAGCCTAGGCTCAGAGAAACTGCTTCAGTGAAGGACAGAGATAAGGGAGGGGAGACAGAGGGTGATAGAGACAGAGAGGCTGCTGTGAGAGCAAGTCAACCTGACCGAGGAATTCTTTCTGATAAAGAAGAACTAGCGGCAAATGTCACGCGAAATTCGTAAAAATGAATATGTAAGAACCTATTGTGAAATTGCATGCATATGTATTTGAGAGGGGGATAGAAAGGGACCTGAAGTTCCCAGAAGTATGCATGTTTTTTAAGGAGAACAATCTCCCCATGCATCCAGCGCTGTAATAAACATACTGGCTTTACAACTTTCACAAAAGTTGTGGAGTTTTGCATTATCTGTGCAAAACCCCTCCTTGCGCTGGCTGCATCTCCCAGGCCAGGCTGTGTCTTGGCTCCCTTGTGGTGGGTGGAGAGGTGGCTCCTCAACCATCCCCATCTTGTCTCTTTCTTCTCTCCCAGGTGCACCTGTGACCCAGAGCCATGTCCAGCTGCCACCCTTGCCCCCCTTGCTACCAGCCCTGCACCCCTTGCTACTGGCCCTGCACCCCCTGTTACCAGCCTTGCAACCCCTGCAGCCAGCCCTGTGGCCCCACCCCGCTGGGCAGCAGCTGCAATGAGCCCTGTGTCAGGCAGTGCCAGGACTCCACCGTGTTCATCCAGCCCTCGCCCGTGGTGGTGACCCTGCCCGGCCCCATCCTCAGCTCCTTCCCACAGAACACCGCCGTGGGATCCTCCAGCTCTGCTGCTGTTGGCAGCATCCTCAGCTCTCAGGGAGTGCCCATCAGCTCCAGGGGATTTGACATCTCCCACATCACCAGGCGCCACTGGAACAGGGTCTGCTGAAGCTGCCCCACAGGAGGACTCCCCGGAACCCAGAAGATGGAAATGGACTGAGCATGGTCGTTTAGAGGCATTGAGCATCCATGGCATTTGGGAAGAGCTCTGCCTGGGCTCTCACACCATGGCCTTTGTCTAACTTGCCTGTTTTCCTCCTGTCCTTTTTTTGTCTCTGCTCTCATGTCCTCCCCTGGGCTGTGATCACTGGCCAAGCCCCATCCAAGGTGTGACTGCACCATGGCCAAGGGACTCCGGCCAAGTTTTCCACATCCCCCTGGTGCTCTCTGCACTGTGGTGCCCACTCAGAGGACCTGCTTTAATTCTTAATTAAAGTTTTGTTGCATCCCAGCCTGTGCCTCTGTGTGGTCCTTGTCTCTCCCTGTCAGAGAGAAAGGTTGGCGTGGGTCTTCTGTTTCTCAGCAGCAGATTTAGTTTGGAAAACAGGAAAAGAGTCTTTTGCCTAGAGAATGGTAGGATATTGAAGAGGCTCCCCAGGGAATGGTCACAGTCCCAAGGCTGCACATTTGGACAATGCTCTCTGGCACAGGGTGGGATGGCTGGGGTGTCTGCAGGGCCAGGATTTAGACTCGGTGATCCTTGTGGGTGCCTTCCAGCTCAGGGTACATCACCATGATGTTTTCTGAAAAATCCCTTCACCAGGATTTCTTCTCCTGGGAAGATGAGAAGCCTCAGCTTCTCCATGTTTTGCTCCTCTGGAATGTGATTTGGAGAATTGTTTATCCAAACATGTAAATTGTTTTTAATTAATGGCCAATCACAGTCCAGCTGTGTTGGACTCGTTGAGTCAGTCACAGGTTTTTATTATTCATTCTTTTCTAGCCTTCTAATGTATATTTTCTCTTTCTTTATTATAGTTTTAGTATATTATTTCTTATAATATATCATATCATATCATATCACATCATATCATATCTATAATATATAATATATATAACATAATATAATATCATATCATACCATATCATATCATATCATATCAGGAAATAATAAATCAGCCTTCTGATAAACATGGAGTCAAATTCTCATCTCTCACCTCATCCTGGGGACCTCACAACACCACAAGGGTATTAAGTGATTCTATGAAGGCTGAGCTCTGGGTGCAGTTGCTATTTCACTTCCACAGCCAGATACATCCAGTCAATGGACCTTGTTCTGATAACAGCCACTTTTCAGAGGATGGACAAAGGGGTAAAAAGATTCTGTGGTGGAAATTTTATCTCTCCATGTCCCAAGACCACACTTCCTTGTGGACCATAATTGCCTACATTGACCTGGTCTCACTGCTCTGTTCCAAGGGCTGAAAGAAACTGTTAAGTCCACTAAGTCCAACACTTCAGTGACAAAAACTTTTTTTGTCTTTGCAGAGATTTTAATCCCACATTTAAAAAAAGGAGGGATTGTTTCCAGGTGGAGTGTTTAAGCATAAGTAAAGGGATTTTGGCATGCAGTTTTTGTGGGTAGTGACAAAGAAATGGTAATTTCATGGCATAGACAGGATTGGCAGATATGGACCAAGTTATCCTGGTGCACTAGAGAAAGAGTGGTGCTCCATATGAACTTACCATCCACAAAGATTAAAGCTGGCTCTGAATGCCATTAGCAATAAAATCCTTTTTGGAATCTGGAATGTCATCATCTTGCAAGTTTTGCAATATTTAGAAAGCAGAAAGTAATCCAGTGTCTGATTAAGCAAACTTGATGCAAGCCTGTGTTACCAGTCACTTCAGAGACATCCCCAAACACCTCCCAGAACAAAGACTGAGCAACACCCCTTTCCCTGGTTGTCTTGGGAGAGCATCTGCAGGAAAAATGACACAGAGGCAATGGCTCAAATGCAGCATAATTTTAATGAGTCAAGAGAGGGAAATTAGGTCACTTCAAGTGATGGTCGTGGTGCAGTGAGCACCAGGGACAGATAAGAGACTGTGCCCCATGGCTGTGGCTGAGAACCCCCTAGAAGTCCATCTGCCTGCCCTACAGAGGGAGCAGGGCCAGCAGGTGCTCCCCTGGCTGGATGTGTGGGGCTCACAATCCCACTGAGCACAAGGGAACAAGGACACAGGAGGGAGAGGAGAGAGGGGAAAAGGGCAGAGGCAGGGATGGGCTGTGCTTGCCAAGAGTCCTTCTGCAAGGGCTGCTGGGCTTGCTCAGCCCCTCAGGAAGCAACAAGGTGATGCTCCATCCCCAGTGAAGAACCATCCTGCTGAGTCCTTAGGTTCACACCCTGGAATCATCACCAGCAGCTTTAGCAGGGGAAGCATCTCCTGCCACAGAGGCCACTGCCCAGGCCAGAGAGGCCAAAGCCCCCAGAGCTGATGGGCACTCCCTGAGAGCTGAGGATGCTGCCAACAGCAGCAGAGCTGGAGGATCCCACGGCGGTGTTCTGTGGGAAGGAGCTGAGGATGGGGCCGGGCAGGGTCACCACCACGGGCGAGGGCTGGATGAACACGGTGGAGTCCTGGCACTGCCTGACACAGGGCTCATTGCAGCTGCTGCCCAGCGGGGTGGGGCCACAGGGCTGGCCACAGGGCTGGCACCGGGTGTAGCAGGACATGGCTTGGGGCTGCAGGTGCACCTGAGACAGAGGGAAGGGGGGTAGAAAGGCACAAGTGAGTAGAAGCCTGTAACACCATCACAGGGGAGAGAAGACACCTCACACAAAGAGCTGGAAGGATCATAGGGATGCCCACAGGCTTCTCGTTCTCTGTGGGGGTTTCAGTCATTGGATTTTCTGAGTGTGGATTGAAGGCACTTTGGATAGTAATTCGTGTAATTCGGACTCAGGTGTTTGTTTCTTATCAGTAAAACAGTCTCATTACTGTGAGCTGGCCAGCTTTTCATTAGAAGTCACAAAATGGCCAACAATCTCTTGCTACAAGGTCTTTTAAGACTAAACTGTCCAATTAAGAACTGACACCTGCGGATGCCATGGGACAGAGAGAGAGAAACCACAAGCGTTTCTCACCACAGGTTGTGAGAAGTTTTAGGGAGCTGGAAAGATGTGATAGCTTGTTGACTATAAACAATTTGCAGGTGGTGTTTTTCTACTCTATTTTTCTGTTCCTCTAAAGGACAGTGCATGAGAAAGATGTTTCTGTTAGTTAGCCAATAGACTAGAATCTATCGTACCGCTGTATAAAAAACACGTGGTTCTTTTGAATAAAGCCTCCTTTGCCTTTTCTACCATCCTGCCTCTCGCCTGTTCCTGCCCCAACCCTGGCACAAGAGTGACAGACACCTGGATTATTTTCCCTTTTAACCCAATAACTGATTCCAAAGAGCCTGCAATGAGGACTTTTCTGTCCAATTACATAATGCCACCCAAACCCATGAAGAAGAAGGAAGAATAAGCATGAAGAAGAAACCCAGGACAACACCCTGTGTCCTCCATCTTGCTTCCATCCACAACACACTAAAAATCCCAAAACCTAAATTTCTCCCCAAGTGATACATCTACAGTACTCTCTATAATCTATTTCACATTTTTGTGGATTCCAGTCTATCTTGAAGTTTAGTTTTCTCCATGAATGAGAGTCAAAGTCAGTGCTCCCCTGGGGACCAGGACACCCCACTGCAAACACAGAAATATTCCTGGTGCCCTGGGTTTCCACAGTTCTCCAAAGCCCAAAATAGACATGTAAAACACAACCAAGCTCTGGGAGATCCCTTCCTAGCCCACACCACAGGAGACACCTAAGTGAGCTCCATCCTCTCTCCATGTCCCCACTTTTGCTCCTTTCCCTGTCCCACATAGAGCAACCCCAGAATCGGGTATAGAACAAAGAGACAGCTTTGTGCTGAAAAATACCATGGAAGCACAATGATGAGAATGAATAAAAGAAGAATAAAGAGCTTCAGACGTACCTTGTTCCCAAGGAGACTGGAGAGGAGTGGATGAGACAGTGAGGAGATGGAAGAGCTTTTATAGTGCTCCTGTGCTGCCCCAGGCCCACAGTCACTGTAGGAGGACAGTAATTTTCCAACAGACTCATCTTCAAAGCAAAATATCCCACCTAATGCCCCAGGTTGTGTTTTGTTTTCCATCACCATTGCCAGTGCATTTCCTCGTTTCTGACGTGCCCATTATGCTATGTAGGCTCCTTTCAAGTTCCGGGATGACAGATCCAATGATTTCCCAAGATGGATCATGTCCCTGTCACCAGAAGACGTACCCTCAGGTGCAGGAGGTGTCTGTGCAGATGTAGGACATGGAACTGGGAAACCTGGTGCTGTTCCTTTCAAACCCCATTGCAGAAAGGTTTGACTCTCCCTCTGCCAGTGCAGGGGTCTGTCCTGGATATACAAAGGCTCCTGTGCCTAATGACATAACTTATCGTTCTCCCTCAATCCTTTACAGATTTCCTTGGAAGAGGCATCCCCTCTCATGGCAGTCTCTGGGGGTCTCAAATCACTGCCTTCAGTCACCATGAAGAAAGAAAATGTCATCCTTCCTAAGGACCATGATTACACTTCAGGTGGAGTCTCCCCTCACTACATGAGGGGTGTGTGTGTTGGGGCTTGGCACAGCACCTTGTTGGTCCCATTCTCCTCACAGTGCCATGAGCTTTGGCTGCATGCCTTAAACCCTGACCAGCACAAGGGACTTTTGCAAAACATGTTGACTGTCCTGTGAGCCCCTGAAGCTGTGGGAGTGTTGGCAAGAAGCTCATGCTGTCAGCAGTGGCTGTTGTGGCTGCCTGAAGCTGTGTACTCGGGTACAGCCCAGTGCTTGCACCACCTTTCCTGGGTTAGGGATGAATCTGCTCTTGCTGGAGGGCAGTTGTGTCCCTGCAAGGGCCATGGGTCTGCAGACATCACACCCTCCTGGCTTGGCCTCACACCAAAAGGCTGACACATGGCCAACCCAAAATTAGAGCCTGACTTGCCACTGGTAGGGAGAGTCTGGAAATTTGCCTACTGAAGGCATTCCCTTGCCCTCTGGGATGCATCCCAGCTGCATCCATGTCTGCAGGATGGGGAAGTGCATCAGTCCTTGATGTGGTTTGAGAGCAGGTTTTGTAGCCAGGGCTTTTCTAAGCGCATCCCCTCCCTCAGTGTTCTGAGGTGCGTGGCACTGCAGGGTTGTCACTGACAGCTGTCATTTATTAGGGAGCTGGACAAGTTCCTGCTTCCCCAAGGGTGCTGAGTTGCTCTCCAAGCAAGTCTTTTTGGGCATGGTAAACAAGGTCTGCTGAGGCACAAATGCCAAGAGAATACTCAGTGCACAGGAGTAATAGTTGCCTCCTCAAGCCAGGTCTCATAAGCTCTTGGAGGTCTATTACTCACCCAGGATAGCTCAGCTACCTTTGGAAGCATAAAATCAGCAGGATGGCTTCTGTGGTAGTGTTAAAAACAAAAAGGTTTAATAAAAGGCAAAATAACGAACTTCTTACAGAGAAAAACTGATCCAGGTGCAAGAGGTTCTTGCTTTTGGTAAAACACCTCACAAAAGTGATTAATTTCTTTGTTCTTTTCTTTTTCTAGTGAATTGCTCAGGTGAGACTTTTTGACTCCTGTCCAGTTGGCTATCCTTAAGTTTGAGGTGATGTCCCCTAGGCCTATAAAATGTCTTTTTACCCAATTGAGGAGAGAAACTTCTGGGCTTCTTTCCTTTTTAAGGGAATAAAGGAGAGCTTTGTCACTCCATCAACAGCGGGCACATTCCTACACACAGGACCATGGATGAGTCCCAACCAGTGGGGAGATTTTTCTGCAACCCCTCCTATCCCTCCACAGAGCATTCAGGAGAACTCCTCAACACAGCAAGGTCTCTTTGGCCAGGGGGATGAGGCTTGTGCACCCACTGCACCCTCCAAGCCTCTCCCCAAGGCATCTCTCACAAGAGAAAAGACAGCTGAGGCTCTAAGACTGCAGCATAGTTCAATCTCCAGCCCGTACTGCTGGAAGAGGTTTTTCATTTCCAAGTGCAGATCTTGCTGTTTGTCCTTCTTGAGGTCTAGAGGGCCCTGTGGCCCAGTTCTCCACACAGTCAATAACTCACTTTATAGAAGCTGTGACCCAGAATGCATTACCAGGCTTTCACTGGTTGACTCTTGTCAGAAAGTCTCTTTTTTTTGATACCCATTCACTGCTGGGAAGGCTCCCCCACCTTCTCAGGACTCTTTTAGGGGATGGAGCAGCCTGGGAGATGTTGTAAGAGAAGACTGAGAGAGGCATTGTCTCCTCTATCTCCACACTTCTGAGATTGCCTTCCATCATCTGAAATATGATGCCCAGGATATTGTCAGATGCCATTTCCACAAGGGTCCAGGGCTGTCCCATGGTGCCCTCCAGAACCCCTGTCCTCTGCTGTGAAGCTCTTTAGCAGAAAATCATCTCCAGCCTGTAGTGGGGAGGAGATTTTTCTTCCCCCAGTGGGACCTTGTGCAGGTAAACCTTTCCTGCTGGTGACTTTCCAAGGAGCCCAATCTCTTGACAGCAATTTCTGCCAGTAAAAACCAAGGCCAAGAATCCCTTGAGTACCTCCACCCTTCCTGTAACCCTCGCCCTCAGTGAAGCTGCTCCAGTCAGCCTTTGGACCTCTCATCTACCTGGAAGGATTTATTGTGTCCATCATGTATTTTGCCTGCTCTGATTCTGCTGTATTCTGTATTCTCTGTATTTTGCCTGTTTCAAACCCAGCCAGGCTTTGGTTGTCCCTAGTCCTGCATACTCAGACAAACTGGCAAATATTCTCCCCAGAAAAAAAGCTCAATAATAGGAAGAGAGCTGAAAATTCTTGCTACAAGGGGAGCTGTATAAAATTGCAATTGACTCCAAGCCAACATCCCCTGTGTTCATGGGACTCCACCACACTTCAAACACATCTTCTGCCTTTACTGATGCAGCATCACCCAGGATATCCTTGGGTGCCTCATCTGAGCACATGAAAGCAGAGCAGGAATGTTGACAATGAGGAAATGAAATGGCAGCACAGGTTGACAGAAACCAGAACACAACCTGCGCCACTAGGTAGAACATTTTGTTTTTGAGGTGAGTCTGCAGGAAAATTACTGCTGTCATGCAATGTCTGTGGGCCTGGGGCAGTGCAAGAGCAGTATAAAAGCAGGTCCTTCTCCTCACTCTCTCATCCACTCCTCTCACCTCCATCTCATTGAGAACAAGGTGAGTCTGAAGCTTTTTCTCCTCTTTCTCTTCCTATTCCTCCAACGCACCTCAGCTCATACCTGCCCCAGTCCTCCGTGGGGTCTTGGAACTGCTGTCGTGGGAGAGGGAAGGGGAGGAATTTCTGTCATCACCAGAGGGTGAAACTTGGTTAAGTGTCTTTGTTGGGTCCTATGTGGGGTCTTGGAACTGCTGTCATGGGAGAGGAAAGGGGAGGAATTTCTGTGATCACCAGAGGCTGAAACTTGGTTAAGTGTCTCATGGCAATGGGCTAGGAAGGGAGCCTCTTTGGGTTTGGTTGCTGTCCAGGGGGTTCTTTTGGGCAGAAAGGAATGAGATACCTGTGGATCTCACTGCAAAGTTCCCAGCTCTTTTCTCCAGCTTGTGACTTATCTTGCTCTTAGTGGACTGCAAGACTGCTCTTCATCCACAGTTTCTGTTCTGCTTCTCATTTCTCTCTCCCAGGTGCATCTGCAGCCCCAAGCCATGTCCTGCTACACCCGGTGCCAGCCCTGTGGCCAGTCCTGTGGCCCCACCCCGCTGGGCAGCAGCTGCAATGAGCCCTGTGTCAGGCAGTGCCAGGACTCCACCGTGTTCATCCAGCCCTCGCCTGTGGTGGTGACCCTGCCCGGCCCCATCCTCAGCTCCTTCCCACAGAACACCGCCGTGGGATCCTCCAGCTCTGCTGCTGTTGGCAGCATCCTCAGCTCTCAGGGAGTGCCCATCAGCTCTGGGGGCTTTGGCCTCTCTGGCCTGGGCAGTGGCCTCTGTGGCAGGAGATGCTTCCCCTGCTAAAGGTGCTGGTGATGATTCCAGGGTGCGAACCTAAGGACTCAGCAGGATGGTTCTTCACTGGGGATGGAGCATCACCTTGTTGCTTCCTGAGGGGCTGAGCAAGCCCTGCAGCCCTTGCAGAAGGACTCTTGGCAAGCACAGCCCATCCCTGCCTCTGCCCTTTTCCCCTCTGTTGTCTCCCTCTCCTTGTTCCCTTGTGCTCCGTGGGGTTGTGAGCCCCACACATCCAGCCAGGGGAGGACCTGCTGGCCCTGCTCCCTCTCTGGATCAGGCAGATGGACAAATTCTGAGATCTCCACCACAGTTATTTGGTGCAGACTCCTATCTGCCTCTGGTTCTCCTTTAACTCAGATTTATGTAGTTTTCATCTTTTGACTCAATAAAGTTCTACTGCATTTGAGCCATTGCCCTTTTGTCATCATTTCCCCTGTACATGCCCTCACAAAATGACATGGGGGGTTATTGCATATGCTTGTACGAGGACCATTATCACAGGACAGCTCTGACTATGCTTAGAGGGTGATCCTCTGCTTTTCAAACTTCTCTACCTATCTAGGGCTGGATGGAATGGTTCAACACAGTTCTTTGACTAGAGCTCCATCGGAGATGCTGTCATGGGAAAAGGGGAGAGTTCCTCGACCCTTAATGTTTAATTTGTCTGTCAGTGCCCCAGAAAAGCTGAGACCATTGTTCCAGCCACCTCTTAGGACTTCTGTGGGTCAGAGTGACCCCAAGAGGTGTTAGAAAGTCTCTTTTCCCACCCTGACAGTCAAAGAAGGAGTCAGAACTCTTCAGTTCTTGTTCTCAAGGTTGTTTATTGTTTCTTATCTATAAAATTCTTTCTCTGGCCTGCTGAGGTCCATTCAGCAGGTCAGACAGAGGCACTCTGGTGTTATCTTTTTATACTAAAAACTACGTGTACATTATTTACAATAATTTCAAAATACCTATCGCCTATGTTAGACAGTGAGCTTCTACCTTACACCAATCCAAAAGTGCCACCATCACAGCAGAAGATGGAGGCCAAGAAGAAGAAGGAGAAAGGCTGGACATGCCCAGATTCCTACATCTCACCTCCTGAACTCCCATTCTAAAAACCCCAAAAATCTATTTTTCACCCCGTGACAAAATAATTATTAATCTATTTAGACTTTCATGGCTTGCAGATCCTCATATAAGGTTGGTAATTTTTTCCATGGGTCATAATCAAAGTCACAGGTGTCTTGGACTCTGTGCCAGGGTCTCTGAGCCCCCTGGCAGGGGTTTGGGCAATCCAGGAGAGCCAGAGGGATGTGCTGAATTCTGACAGCCACCCTGTCAGTGTCCAATTAGGGGAGCCCTGCACTGAGCCATCCTGCTGGATCAGAGGGCAGCTCTACTGACTCAGTCAGGGAAACACCATCAGCCTCAGGGAGACCCCTCAGCAGATCTTCCCACTTTTTGACCCCTAAGTGGGTCTTCCACTGTATTTGAGTATGTTCCCTTGCTGCCAGAGACCACTGAAGGACTGACACTGACAGTTTATGGAATAATACTCTGAATAACATAAAATTGTCACAGGTTCAAGGATTGCCAGTGTGCCAGGGAAGAAGAATCAAGTGGAAAAATCCTCCCACTGGTTTGGCTGAATTGATGAAAGGGCTGTGCCATGCCACAGAACATGCTCAGCAAAAAACTGTAGGCAGTCTCTCCAAAGTAGAGAGCACGGTGCAAGGTGGTGGCTGATTGCATTTGTACAACTCGTGGTTTTTTTCTCTTTTCTCCCCTTCACTCAATTGACCAGTGACATGGTCCCATTCACTTCCTTGTCCACAATTTCTTTCCACTACTGGGACAATTTCCATAGGTGTTGTTTGGGTCCCTACCTCAGCCCTGGTGTTCTCATGTGTGATTTGGGTGTCGGCCTCCACTACTGTGTTCTTAAATGTAGTTCAGATGCATGGTGACATTTTCAGAAATTATTTGGGCCCCTGTCCTCTGATAGTGCTGGTCAAGCTCCAGAGCTGTGTTAAAAGCTGTCACCAGCCACCTCAGGATAAATTTCACTGTTGCCACACCAAAAAATTCTCTCTTCTTGCACCACCCTGACACCAGATACCTCAAACACCACATTAAGTCAGTAGAGTTAATTAGTGTTTTTCAACACCTCACACTAAGATGAAAAAGGACTTTGTGAGCCTGCACAACAAAACAACCTGCATCACTCGTGGATGAGAATGGAGAGGTCTATTTGCTCATTCCCCACACAGTCTCATCCTTCCTGGCCCTCAGGTGCCCATCAAAATGTTCAGTCATTCCCTCTCCTCAAAGAGTATGGTGGGAGAAGGTAAAATTAATATGCTGTGTATGGACATAAAGGTAGTTTAATGAAGAAAAGCAAGGAAACATGGCAAAAACACAGGGAAAAATGAGTTTTTATTATCACCTTCCATCAACTGTCAATGTCCAGGCTCTCCTGGGAAGCAGGAGCTCAGTACACTTAGCAGTTTCTTCCTTGACAAACAATCTATTAATAAATGCTCCCCTGACAGCTGCCTCCTCCTTTCTCTCAGCATTTTTTGCTGACCATGGTCCTCTCCCAGCCTCTTGACCACATCCACCTTCATGAGCTTTTTTGCAGAGGAGGGTGGAGAGACAGGGTTGATGCTGGGCATACACTGCCCAGAAAAACCCAAAATATTTCTGTGTTATCAGCACCATTCTAGCTCCAACTGCAAAGAATCCATAGAAGGGTTAATTTGGTGAAATTGAACTCCATCTTGTGTAAAACCTACACGATGCTATTATTATCTGTAGCCATGATATTTTCTGAAAAATCCTTTCCTTAGGATTTTTTCTCCTGAGAAGTTGAGAGGCCTCAGGAACAAAATGTAACCAATGGTTATCTGCTGCTGTGGAATGCAACAGGTGCATCTGTGATTGGTCTCATGTGGTTGTTTCTAATCAATGGCCAATCACAGTCAGCAGGCTCGGACTTTCTGTCTGAGACACAAGCCTTTGTTATTCATACTTTCCTTTTCTATTCTTAGCTAGCCTTCTGATGAAATCCTCATCTCTTCCCTCATCCTCTGACACCTGTGAACACGGTCACAATTCTCCATCATTGCATATTCATCCCAAGCAAACCCTCACAAAAACAGCACTTAAAAACATATTTTCCCCTGGGCGTGTTGAGAAAGAACCTGCAGAGGAAAGAATGACACAGACACATGGGCTGGGATGCAGCTGAAATTTAATGAGACAAAACGCAGAAACAAGGTTGGTCCGTCTGGAGGTCCCAGTGCAGAGAGCATGAGCGACAGAAGGGAATCTGTGCCCCAGGAGGTGTCACCTGCCTGATCCAGAGAGGGAGCAGGGCCAGCAGGTGCTCCCCAGGATGGCTGAGTGGGACTCAGCCCCGGGGAGCACAACGGAACAGGGACACAGGAGGGAAAGGAGAGAGTGGCAGGGAACAGAGGCAGGGCTGGGCTGTGCTTGCCAAGAGTCCCTCTGCAAGGGCTGCAGGGCTTGCTCAGCCCCTCAGGAAGCACCAAGGTGATGCTGCGTGCCCAGGGCGGTTCCATCCTGGCAGTGCCTGGGCTCCTTCCCCAGGGCAGCGCCAGCAGCTTCAGCAGGGGAAGCCACAGAGGCCACTGCCCAGGCCAGAGAGGCCAAAGCTCCCAGAGCTGATGGGCACTCCCTGAGAGCTGAGGATGCTGCCAACAGCAGCAGAGCTGGAGGATCCCACGGCAGTGTTCTGTGGGAAGGAGCTGAGGATGGGGCCGGGCAGGGTCACCACCACGGGCGAGGGCTGGATGAACACGGTGGAGTCCTGGCACTGCCTGACACAGGGCTCATTGCAGCTGCTGCCCAGCGGGGTGGGGCCACAGGACTGGCCACAGGGCTGGCACCGGGTGTAGCAGGACATGGCTTGGGGCTGCAGATGCACCTGAGAGAGAGGGAACAGAGTAGCAGATCATGAGAAGTGTTTGAAGTGCAGCCTCACCACACCGTGGCTCCATCCAAGCTGGAGATGCAGGGATGCCCACAGGTTTTTCCTCACATTGCACAGAATCCACAGAATCACTAGGTTGGAAGAGACCATCAAGATCATCGAGTCCAACCAGTCCCAACACTTCAACTAAACCCTGGCACCCAGAGCACCATCCAGGCTTGTTTTAAACACACGCAGGGATGGTGACTCCACCACCTCTCCAGGCAGACCATTCCAGAACTTCATCACCTTTTGCATGAAAAATTTTTCCTGATATCCAACCTATATTTCCCTTGATGAACCTTAAGACTGCGTCCTCTGGTTCTGTCAGTGTTGCCTGGAGAAAGAGCCCAACCCCTCCTGACTACAACCACCCTTCAGGAGGTTGTAGAGAATTATAAGGTTTAGCCACAGGTGAGACAGAGTAGAAATCCATTTTGACTTAAGTGAAATGTACATCTTTGTGTTGAGTCTGTAATTTGAAAACATTGCTATTTAGCCTGACTGCAAAAGCCTAGGCTCAGAGAAACTGCTTCAGTGAAGGACAGAGATAAAGGGGGGGAGACATAGGGTGATAGAGAAAGACAGAGGCTGCTGTGAGAGCAGGTCAACCTGACCTAGGAATTCTTTCTGATAGAGAACTAGCAGCAAATGTCACGCAAAATTCGTAAAAATGAATATGTATGAACCTTTTGTGAAATTGTATACATATGTATTTGAGAGGGGGACAAAAAGGGACCTGAAGTTCCCAGAAGTATGCATGTCATTTTAGGGGAACGATTCCCACATGCATCCAGTGCTGTAATAAACACACCAGCTTTACAACTTTGACAAAACACTTTCCAGAAAACACAGGTTCCCTGCCAAGAAGAACCAATCTCAGAATGTTCCTGCCCAGACTATCACTCACTTCAGCAAAGCCCCAGCCTCCCTCCATGCGACCCTCTCTCACATTCCACCCCTCACAGAGCAGTCCCATGATGCAGCAAAGGACCAAGCGACAGGCATGCACTGGAAAACAGGAGGAGGAGGAGGAAGGAGAGGAGAAAATGACCCAACTCACCTTGATCCCAAGCAGACTGAGGCAGGAGGAGTGGATGAGAGAGTGAGGATGAGCTCTCTCTTATATTGTCCCTGCAGTGCCCCAGGCCCACAGTCACTGCACAAGGGTAGTAATTTTCCTACAGACTCACCACCAAAGCAAAATGTCTTCTTTAACACCACAGGCTGTGCTTTTATTTCCATCAACACTGCCATTTGTTTGCCTCATTCCTGACAGGATCATTAGGCATCCAAGGATTCCTTTCAAGTATTGAGATGAAAGACTGAAGGATTTCCCAGGCAGGGATACATCAGCACAGGCAGAAGATGTGCTGGAGGTGTCTCTGGAAGGAAGGGATCATGGCACCAGGGAAAAATGGTAACAGAGATTTACACCTTTTTTGGCAGACAGTAAGGTCCTGCTGAGGGCAGGGTGTGAGTGTGGGTGTTTGGAGCTCCGGGCTTGGCTACAGCCCAGTATTGGAGATGTTTTCTCTTTGCATAGCAGGAGCTGCCCTTGCTGGAGGGGAACTCATCCTGGCAGACATCAGACACTGCTGGCTTGGCCTTTCACCAAAAGGCTGACACACAGCCAACCCAAAATTAGAGCATGACTCGCCACAGGTAGAGAGAGTCCCTCCCTGGAAATTTGCCTACTGAAGGCATTCCCTTGCCCTCTGGGATGCATCCCAGCTGCCTGCATGGCTGCAGGGCAGGGAAGTGCATCAGTCCTTGATGTGGCCTAGTTTTGTACCCAGGGCCCTCTTGAGCACATCTTTGCTCAGACGTCCTCTTGGTTTCTTGTGTTTTTCCTGGACCTTTCTTAATCCTTGCCCACAGGATGCCTAAGCTGCTGCCAGCTCTTCTAACTTCTTTTACTCTTCACAGGTGCCTCCATCCTGCCAGATGCCTGACTGGGTGTAAATCAAAGGCAAACTCCAATGAAGAGGAGAGAAAATGATGCATCTGATTCCACTGATATCAGAAAGCAAATTAATTACTTTATTATACTATACTATATACATTTCATCTAAACTCAATCTGCCAAGCACTCAACTCTGCACACACTGCACTGGATCTCGTGGCTGTCAGTGACAATCCCCCCTCACACACACACACACCTGGCCCTGACAGGCCAAGGAAACAAAACATCATCACTCTGGGTAAACAATCTCCATATTGCATTCTACTTGGGCACAAACACAGGCACAGAAAGTGATAAGAATTGTGCTTTCCCTTTCTCTGAGGTCCAGAGAATGTGAATCTCAGAAACCCTTGGGAAGCATTGTGCCTTGCTTTTCTCTGTGAAGGGAAATGTGGCAGCAGGGCTGTCCCTGCAGAGGCAGCTGCCAGCAGGGCCAAGGCACTGCCCTGAGCCAACATCCCCTGCCTGCAGGGACCCTCCGGCCTGGGGGCACCTCCTGTGCCTGCAGGGACACCTCTGATCCCGGGGGGGCTCAACCCTGGCCTGGCACACGTGCAAGGAGCTGCAGCAGAGAGCAAGCATGTCAGAAATGAGGAAATGAAATGGCAGCCTGGATGGAAACCAAACCACAACGTGTGGCGTTAGGGCGGATATTTTGCTTTGGAGGTGAATGTGTTGGAAAATTACTGTCCTTGTGCAGTGCCTGGGGGAATGGGGCAGTGCAGGAGCAGTATAAAAGGGGGACCTTCTCCTCACTCTCTCATTCACTCCTCTCACCTCCATCTCCTTGGGATCAAGGTGAGTCTGAAGCCCTTTCTTTTCTTCCTCCTTTGGGCTTTCTGATCACATTCTGTGCTTTAATCCCACGTGGGTTGTTGAGAGCTGCTTGTTATGG
Organism: Calcarius lapponicus; assembly: GCA_039654755.1. NCBI lineage: Eukaryota > Metazoa > Chordata > Aves > Passeriformes > Fringillidae > Calcarius > Calcarius lapponicus. The sequence goes on along the minus strand of JBBFKN010000011.1, from coordinate 2,734,611 downwards.
GAGAGGGAAGGGGCAGAAGTTGTGCATGGAAAGAGGTTGCGTTTTGGCTGAACTGTCTCCTGAGCTGTGAAGGAGCTTGGTCACTCTTAGGGGGATTCCTCATGGCTGAGTAGGAAGTGAGGCTGTTGGGCCTCTCTAAACAACATTGTGCAGTTTTGTGCTTCTGGCTTTTCCTCGAATGATGGACGAACAGAGTTCCCTCACTCAGCCCTGTGTCTGCTCCTCTCTTTGTCTCAGGTGCATCTGCAGCCCCAAGCCATGTCCTGCTCCACCCGGTGCCAGCCCTGTGGCCAGTCCTGTGGCCCCACCCCGCTGGGCAGCAGCTGCAACGAGCCCTGTGTCAGGCAGTGCCAGGACTCCACCGTGGTCATTGAGCCGCCTGCTGTGCTGGTGACCCTGCCCGGCCCCATCCTCAGCTCCTTCCCACAGAACACCGCCGTGGGATCCTCCAGCTCTGCTGCTGTTGGCAGCATCCTCAGCTCTCAGGGAGTGCCCATCAGCTCTGGGGGCTTTGGCCTCTCTGGACTGGGCAGTGGCCTCTGTGGCATCAGGAGCCTCCCCTGCTGAAGCTGCTCCCTGCATTGTAGCCTCCACTTGGATGCCCCTCTCCTCCTTCTTTTGACTCATTAAATTCTGCTGCATCCCAGCCTGTGCCTCTGTGTCATCCTTTCCCCTGCACATGCTCACCCAACATGTCCGAGAGAGGTGTTGCTGTGTGGTTCTGGGAGAGCGTTGTTGGAAGTGGTGCTGTCATGTTTGTCCAACATCACATTCATTATGTTAACACAGCATTGATTATTCATATTAAGTGTCACCTTTCTAAATTACTCTGCCTCTTTCTACCTGCAAGAAATACCTCTCACAGTTCGATGACCACCAATACTCCAAAAATACTTTTAGTTCTCCCAGCAAAGCTTTCTCTTCTCTGTTGCCAGCATGCCTGTATCCTCAGCCTCTCATCCACAAGTAAATGTCCCACCTCACTCATCACCCTGGCCAATCATCATGTACTTCACTTCCCTTGCTGGAGATCTTTTTGAGTTACAGTGCAGTAGGCAGCAGAACATGCTTGATGCCATCTAGGGAGTGCTGAGCAGAGTGGGAACTTTGCTCCCATCAATGTCCTGTTCACAGTTGTGCTGTGATAGCCCAGGATGTTGATGACAATCCTTGGTGTCCAGGAACACTCCTGGCAGTTCCACCTGTTTTGATGGTGCTGCCACTAAAGCACTTCATCCTTTTGAGACTGAAGTGTGGGGATTCACAGACATGAACTGGTGCCAGCAGAGCAAAGTCACTTTACTACACAAGTTCACCAGTATTTATAGGTCACTACTTTCGTACAAAATCTTCCACTCAGACCCCTTTGTCCCAGTCCCTTTAGAAACACTTGATAATCTTCTTGATTATCATTCTTACGCTAGTAATGTCCTTGTTATCTCTTTCACCAGCAAAGTCCTTGTTAATCTTCCCTGCTCAGAGTGGTCAGCATCAGAGGGTCAGAGTGTCCAGACGTGATGTCTTCACTTCTGTTCTTGCCTTGAGTTTATCTCTCCCTCAGCTTTCACTGTCAGAGTGTCCAGACGTGATGTCTTCACTTCTGTTCTTGCCTTGAGTTTATCTCTGCCTCAGTTTTCACTGGCCAAAAGGTTGGTGGCACTGCCCATCTCAGCTTCTGTAGCTGTCTGATTTTCCACACTGAGCCATGTGACAGGGTTGGCTGCTACAAAGCCACCTTCATGTAGAAGGGGCTGACAGCTGGCCTGCTAGCCAGAAAGAGTTAGCTGAAGAAGAGAAGCTGGTAAGAGTCACCTCTGCCCCTGAAAGGAGTTCTACCAAGGTTGTTGATATGGAAACCAAGGAGAAGAAAAAAAAACAGGGGGGCCTTGAGTTGGATGTTGATGGAAAACAGTGGTGGAGACTGCTCTGAGCCAATGAACATTATATTGATTTATTGTAGCCAATTAATAGGTATAAACTTAGTGAGAAGGTATAAAAGACAGGATACTGTTAAACAGTGAGAAGCCTTCTGAAGTGCATGCTGTCCTTCTGTGTGTTGTGACCATCTCAATAGCAACAACTTCAAATCTGGACTCTCTGAGGATGTGTGTCACTGTGCCCACCTGCATCCTACAGCAGTTCAGCCATTCCCCTCCCTCAGCTGCTCCCTCAGCCGCCACCTGATGCCTCTCCCTGCCTCCCTCTCCCCAGAAACTCTCCCAGGAAAGTTGCATTCTGGAAATCCACAATATCAGAACAGGCTGGGAGAAGGAAGGACTGAGAGCAGACCTTTAAGGAAGGCATGAGGACACTGGAGATTGAGAACTGGACATGAGTCAGCAATGTGTGTCTGCAGCTCAGAAATTCCATCAGGTCCAGGGCTACACAAACAGAAACACGGTCAGAAGGTAAAACGAGGGGATTCTCCTCTTTCTCTGCTCTTCTTAAACCCCACCTGGAACCCTGGATCCAGTTAGGAGTCCTTAATTCAAACAGGCGTGGACCTGTTAGAGCAGCTCCAAACAAGGCCTGCAAAAATGATCACAGGGATGCATTGTCCCTACCATGGAGAAAGGCTGGAGGGAGTTGACTTTTTCAGGCAGGACAAGAGCAGGGTCTGGGGACACTTTTTGATATGTAAAGGGGATGAATGAAGAAGTTGTAGAGAACTGTTTTCTCAAGGCCTGTAGTTATTGGACAAAGAGCAAGAGTTTTAACTGAAATAGGATAAATACAAAAGGGACATGAGGAAGAATTTTACTGTGATGAGTGTGATAAGAGACTGGAAAATATTGCCTAGAGAATGACAGGATGTCCTATCTTGGGAAAGGTTCAAGGTCAGGTTTACTCCAACCTTATGTGATGCAGTGAAGGATGTTTGTGTCATGGCAAGAGTTGGACTATATAAAACTTAATGGTCTCTTCCACCCAGCCCCATTCTGTGCTCCCATGATAGCAGGGGTCTGTGAGAAGGCAGCCCAATGCCCTCTATCTCTCCCTTTCAGAAACCTTTCAGATCCATGGGAACTGCTGGAGACTGATGGGAATCCAGTACCTCTGTCTGGACAGTAACACATTCACTGCTGAGTACTTGTGTCACAGCGTTGAGCTGAGAAAGGAAAAGAAGTGCAAACAAAGTGGAGGTTCAGCTGTGGACAATGTAGGGAAATTCTATCCTCATCCAAAGAGGCAGAAAAACTCAGAACCCAGAGGGTCCCTCAGTGCACAATGAGCACTGCCAATGCCAGCCCGTGCTGACAGCCAGTGCAAAACCAGTCCAAACAACACGCCTCAAAAACACCCCTGGGGCAAAAGCTCTGCCTTGGGAGAGTGTCTGCAGGGCAAAGGATGACACAGAGGCACAGGCTGGGATGCAGCAGAATTTAATGAGTCAAAAGAGGGAGGAGAGAGGGATCCAGGAGGAGCAGCTTCAGCAGGGGAGGCTCCTGATGCCACAGAGGCCACTGCCCAGGCCAGAGAGGCCAAAGCCCCCAGAGCTGATGGGCACTCCCTGAGAGCTGAGGATGCTGCCAACAGCAGCAGAGCTGGAGGATCCCACGGCGGTGTTCTGTGGGAAGGAGCTGAGGATGGGGCCGGGCAGGGTCACCACCACGGGCGAGGGCTGGATGAACACGGTGGAGTCCTGGCACTGCCTGACACAGGGCTCATTGCAGCTGCTGCCCAGCGGGGTGGGGCCACAGGACTGGCCACAGGGCTGGCACCGGGTGGAGCAGGACATGGCTTGGGGCTGCAGGTGCACCTGGGAGAGAGAGAAGGGAAAATCAAGGCATGAGGGATGTTTCAAGTGGAATGTGTCCCCCCCCGCTACATGAGGGAGTCCCTTTTCCTCATCCAAAAAGGACTTCACCAGGAGCCCAGAGGCATCTCCTTTCCCTCAGAAGAACACAGCAGGAATTACAAGCCCAGGGAGGACCCCATATAGCTCAGTGCTCCAGAGACATCTCAAAGCTTGAACCTTTTCCTCTCCCCACTTTCATCCTTTCCTCTCCCAGAGAAAACACTCTCAGAGCCCCAGAATATGACAGAGAGAGGTACGTGCAGAGACAACCCATAAGAGCTAGAGAAGGAGGACAAGAGGAAAGTCTTCAAAACTCACCTTGTTCCCAACAAGATGGAGCTGAAGGAGTGGATGGGAGAGTGAGGAGAAGGTGCTGCTTTTATACTGCTCCTGCCCTGCCCCAGGCCCTCAGGCACTGCACAAGGGCAGTAATTTTCTTACAGACCTGACTCCCAAGCAAAATATCCTCCCTGATGCCACAGGTTGTGCTTTTGTTTCCATCAACGCTGCCATTTTCATTTCCTCATTTCTGCTGTGACCAATAGGCCTCCAAGGATTATTTCAAGCACTGAGATGAAAGACCCAAGGGTTTTCTGGGCAGTGACACATCAGTACGTGCAGAAGATGAATTGCACGTGCTGGAGGGGTCTGTGCAGACAGTTGACACCTATCTGGGGAAATGTGCTCTGGTTTGTTTTCTACCCTCTTTGCAGGCAGCTGAACATTCCCTCCCACCAAGCCTGTCTTCTCCTCATGTGGCAGTTTGTTTGGCAAGGTTGTCCCCTCTCATGGCTTCGTTGTGGGGTTACCAATGTGTGCCACCAGTGTAGGAGCGTTGCGGGGTAGCACGGTCGGGACGGACGGAGATGAGACATCTCTGGAGCCAGGTTGTAGAACTTGGGGTTTATTGCAAAGGGCCTGGGTGCAGGGCCCTGCTGGGAGCTGCCAGGCACAGCTGGAGCAGGACTGAGAGAAGAGAGGGGGAGAGAGGATGAGAGGGTAAAAGAATAAGAGGGTAAGGGAGTAAAAGCATAAGAGAGTAAAAGAGGTAAGAGAGTAAAGTTCCCATTCCAATACAACAAATCTTCTTCTGTGTTGAATATTCTAATTCTCACTAACCAATCTAGTGCAATATACAAATTCTATAGCATTTATATACAGCCTATAAGAATCATTACATTCCCATACTGTGTTACATTTTAAACCCTAAAAACTCCTCTTTAGACCCCTTCTGCCAAGCTGGCAGGATCTGCTCTGACCCTTGGGCCTGTCTGCATGCAGAGGGTGTTGTTCCATCAAAAGGGGATCACCTTCAGCCAGCTACACCATTGTTTTCCAGTTGTTCAGGAACCGAGGGATCTCAAAGCTTGCTTTCATTTCAATCTCGCTGATCGTTTCTATATTCTCAAAATCTTTTGAGCAGTCATATTTATAAGGCTTTCCTGTTTCATCATCCCCAACATACCAGCAGTTGTGAGGGAAAATAACTTTGCTCTCTTGAATGCCAGGATTCCTTGAGATGTCTCATTGAGTTAGGTCCCTTTTCACTCTTGTAGGGGTGTGTGAAGGTTCAGAAAAGGCCTTGTTCACCCATTTTCCCCAGATCACCCTACACTTTGGCCCCATACTAGCCAAGGATACTTTTCCAGAACAAGCTGATTGTCCTGAGAGCCCCCTGAGCGGTGGGAGTGATGGTAACAAGTTCATGCTGAGGGCAATTTCTGTTTGAGCTGCCTGGAGCTCTGTACAAGGAAGAGCCCAGTGACTGAAGATGGTTTTGCTGAGGTGTGGATGGAGCTGCCCTTGCTGGAGGGGAATTCAGCAGTGTTGGGTCATGGGCTGCACACAGCATGTCACCAAAGGCTGACACACGGCCAACCCAAAATTAGACTGTGACTCCCCACAGGTAGAGAGAGTCTGTCCCTGGAAATTTGCCTACTGAAGGCATTCCCTTGCCCTCCTGGGACGCTCCCCAGCTGCCTCCATGTCTGCAGGGCAGGGAAGTGCAGCCCTGCTTGATGTGGTTTGAGAGCTGGACCCTTCTGAACTTGTCCCCTCCCCGAGCATCCCCAGGCATGTGGTACCACAGGGTCCTTCCAGCTCTCATTCACTCAGGAGCTGGGCATGTTTCAGCTTCTCCAGGGGTGCTATTTGTGCTCCAGGCTGAGGCAGACTTTGGGTCAGGGGAAAGGAAGCATGAGGAAGAGCTAATGCCAGAAGTCAAAGTCATGTCATGTGAAGCCCAGGGATGTGTCCCAGATGGTGGGGAGGTGTTTTCTACAAGCCTTGAACTCCATAAAGCATTCAGGAGAGCCCCCCACCACAGCCTGAGACAAGCCTCAGGCCATGTAGATGAGGCCTGTGCCTCCCTTCTTCCCTCTGCTGATATGGGTTGGCTTTTCTCAGGCAATCCTTGACTTGGAGTTCACCCACTGCAATTACAAACAGCACTTCACTGTCCCAAGCCAACATCTGCCTGCACAGGACCCCTCCTGTACCTCTGCACTCACTGGCATGACTCTTCATGGGCTATCTTCTCATTGTGGCACATGAAAGGATCATGCAAGGCAGAGCAGGAATGTCAGCAATGAGGAAATGAAATGGCAGCGCTGACAGAAACAAAAGCACAACCTGTGGCGTTAGGGAGGATATTTTGCTTTGGTGATGAGTCTGTAGGAAAATTACTGCCCCTGTGCAGTGCCTGTGGGCCTGGGGCAGTGCAGGAGCAGTATAAAAGCAGCACCTTCTCCTCACTCTCACATCCAGTCCTCTTGTCTCCATCTCATTGAGAACAAGGTGAGTTTTGAAGACTTTTCTCCTCACACTCTTTCTATTCTCCCTCCTGTTTTCTGGAGGGAGATTTGTTCTATGCCAGGTCATAGGGCTGCTTATGGTGGGAGAGGGACAGCAACAGAAAGTGTGTGCAGGGAGAGTTTGGGACTTGGCTGAAGTGAGTGATGGAATAGGTGGGATGACCCTGGGCTTGGTTGCTCTTAGCAGGGAACTTCTTTGGCTGAATGGAAGGAGAAGCCTGTGGGCATCAGTACAACACCTCCATCTCTTGTTCCCATCTTGGCTTGACAGTGTAGCTGCATGGTGAGGTGATGGGTTGCTGTTCAAAAACCCCTCATGACATTTTCTTCCCTCTCTCCCAGGTGCACCTGCAGCCCCAAGCCATGTCCTGCTCCACCCGGTGCCAGCCCTGTGGCCAGTCCTGTGGCCCCACCCCGCTGGGCAGCAGCTGCAACGAGCCCTGTGTCAGGCAGTGCCAGGACTCCACCGTGTTCATCCAGCCCTCGCCCGTGGTGGTGACCCTGCCCGGCCCCATCCTCAGCTCCTTCCCACAGAACACCGCCGTGGGATCCTCCAGCTCTGCTGCTGTTGGCAGCATCCTCAGCTCTCAGGGAGTGCCCATCAGCTCTGGGGGCTTTGGCCTCTCTGGCCTGGGCAGTGGCCTCTGTGGCATCAGGAGCCTCCCCTGCTGAAGCTGCTCCCTGCACTGTGGCCTCCACCTGGATCCCCCTCTCCTCCCTCTTTTGACTCATTAAATTTTGCTGCATCCCAGCCTGTGCCTCTGTGTCATCCTTTGCCCTGCAGACATTCTCCCAAGGTAGAGCTGTTGCCCCAGTGGTGTTTCTGGGTCTGGTTTTGCACTGGGTGTCAGCACAGGCTGGCATTTGGAGTGCTCAGTGTGCACTGAGGGACCCTCTGGGTTCTGAGTTTCCCTGTCTCAATGGGTCTGAAAAGAATGATAAAATCCCAGAATGGGTTGGGTTGGGAAGGCCCTTAAAGCTCATCCAGTTTCATCCCCTGTCATGGGCAGGGACACCTTCCTCTATCCCAGGGTGTTGCAAGCCCCATCCCAGCCTGGCCTTGAACACCTCCAGGGATCCAGGGGCAGCCACAGCTTCTCTGGGCACCCTGTGCCGGGGCCTCACCACCCTTGTAATAAAGGATTACTTCTTGATATACAGTCTAAAGTTACCCTCTGCCAGTGTGAAGCCATTCCCCTTGTCTTGTCACTACATATTCTTGTAAATAGTCTCTCTCTATCTTGACTGTAGATTCCCTTCAGGTACTGCAAGGCCACAATTGCATCACCCCAAAGCTTTTCCTGAGTGCTCAGTGTGCACTGAGTGACCCTCTGGGTTCTGAGTTTCTCTGCCTCTTTGCATCAGAATGGAATTTCTGTAACGAGTTCAGTGGCTAAGTTGTACTTTCTTCACATACTTTTCCATTGTCTCTCAGTCAGCTCAGCACTGCATTGGAAGTTCCAAGCAGTGAATGTGTTGCTTGCAAGGACACAGCTTCCAGCTTCCCATCAGGTGCCAGGCAAACCCTTCTATCAGTACTGTGCCACTCTATCAGTTACTCAAAGTTCCACTAAAACTCACCCAGAACACTTCCCATGATGGGACATCCCATTTTCCATTTCCCACCACATCATTAACTCCTTCCTTTTGACCCACCTACATCTACCCTATTTCAGTTTAAACGTGTTGCTCCTTGTCCAGTCACTGCAGGCCTTGATATAACGTCTCTCTTCAACTTCCTTATCCATCCCTTTTACATTTGAAATGCTGCAATAAGGTCTCCCCAGAGCCTGCCTGAAAAAACTCAAGTCCTTCAGCCTTTCTCCGTGGTAGGGACAATGCATCTGTGTGATCATTTCTGCAGCCCTTGTCTGGAGCTGCTCTAACAGGTTTTTGAATTGAGCATTTGGAATTGAGGATTCCAGACTGTATTCAGGGTTCCAGGAAGGGTCTAACAAGAGCTGACCTGCTGGCTGTGTTTCTGTTTGTGCAGACCAAGACATGATTTAATTTCTGGATGTCAAGAACACATTGCTGGCTCATGTCCAATTTTTCTACCTCCATGATTTCTGGTTCCTTCTCTGCAGGGCTGGTCTAAACTATTTCTCTTCCAGTGCTGGCCTTGGTGAAGTTCCTGAGTTTCACATGGGACCATTCTCAAATCTGCCAAGATCCCTCTGGACTGAAACACTTTCCACAAGCCTCAGTTTGGTGTCATTCACAAACTTTTTGAGTGTCCACTCAGTCTCCCACTATCTTTGTTATTGATGGAACATATCAACAAATACTGGTCCCTGTATTGATCCCTGGTGGACACTACTCATCCCTGGTTTCCACTTGGGCATTGAGCCCATGAGTATACACCCTTGAATGCTCCCAAAATTCTCCTGAGACACTGTAACTTGCAGGAGAGGAAGGAATCCATGACTCCCCAGCTGATCCCCTGACCATCAGATCCAGCTTTGCCCAGACCTCCCTCCTGGCCTTGGTGCTCATTCTGCAGAAGGACAAATTACCTCAGCTGACCAAAGGGCTGTTCCAGGTCATGTAGAATCATAGAATCACTTAGGTATGAAAAGACCTTTAAGATTAAGGGGTCCAACCATTAACCCAGCTCTTCCAAGTTCAACACTAAACCATGTTCCCAAGTGTCACAACCTAGTATCTTTTAAATCCCTCCAGGGATGGTGATTCCACCACAGCAGTGGGCACATGTAATATCATGATTAGCAATAAATCTGTGGAGAGTCTTCCCAGAGTAGCCATTCTTCAGACACTGCCTGGGCATTGATCTGGTGCAGCCACATGATTACCTATGAAACACTTGGTTTTCTCTTTTTTCTCCCATTCCTTCATGGAATGTCTTAATCTTGACACCAGGGTGTGTCACTCTCTTGCTTTTCCAATTCACCCCCTTCCCACTGGGTCAGCAGATCATGAGGACACTGCTGAGTGCTTAGTGCTGCTCATAACAACACACAGACCCACAGGCAGTGCTTGTCCTCTTTGCCCTGCTCCATCCTTGTCTCTGCCCAGGGCTTCCCAGGAAAGCTTTTGGAGAGGTGGTGGCAGGAAAAGACATTGGGAAGGAAGAGAGGCAGCAGGTGTGGGCTGAGTAACTCAAAGGGCTGCCCAGAAGCTGCTGAGGGAGAGCTGAACTGCTGCAGGACACAGAAAATCATCCTTGGAGTAGACAGGGCCAGCGAAGAGGAATGAACATTCTACCAGCTCCACACATATAAAGAAGGATAGAAAGCAGCACTACCATGATAAAGGAGATTTAACTCTCATGTCTTAAAAGGCATCCAAACACCTTCTCCTAAATCTGTCTCACAGAACCATCCCTGAGCAACACCTCCCTCCCCGGGAATCTTGGGAGACCAACAACAGGGAAAAGATGACACAGAGGCACGGGCTGGGATGCAACAGAAATTTAATGAGTCAAAAGATGAGAACAAGGTCACTCTGAGTGGAGGCCTCAGTGCAGAGAGCAGCAGGGTCAGCTCAGAATCTCCATCACGTGGCCGTGGCAGAGATCCCAGCAGGTTCCACCTGCCTGATGCAGAGAGGGAGCAGGGCCAGCAGGTGCTCCCCAGGATGGCTGAGTGGGACTCACAGCCCCGAGGAGCACAAGAAGTCACTCTGAGTGGTAGACAGAGCACTAATGCTCTATCCCTGGGCTTGGACCATCCTGGCAGTGCCTGGGCTCCTTCCTCAGGAAAGGAAGCTTGCAGCAGCTTCAGCAGGGGAGGCTCCTCGTGCCACAGAGGCCGCTGCCCAGGCCAGAGAGGCCAAAGCCCCCAGAGCTGATGGGCACTCCCTGAGAGCTGAGGATGCTGCCAACAGCAGCAGAGCTGGAGGATCCCACGGCGGTGTTCTGTGGGAAGGAGCTGAGGATGGGGCCGGGCAGGGTCACCACCACGGGCGAGGGCTGGATGAACACGGTGGAGTCCTGGCACTGCCTGACACAGGGCTCGTTGCAGCTGCTGCCCAGCGGGGTGGGGCCACAGGACTGGCCACAGGGCTGGCACCGGGTGTAGCAGGACATGGCTTGGGGCTGCAGGTGCACCTGGGAGAGAGGGAAGAGAGGAGCAGACCGTGAGGGGAGTTTGAAGAGCAGCTTCACCACACCGGCAGGGAGATCCTTTCTCTCAGCCCCTATGAGCACCACCCAGAAGCCCAAAGCCAGGGACCACCCCTCCCAAGCCACAGCTCAGGAGACACCTCCGTCTATAGCCAGCCTTTCTCCATGACACATCTGCCCTCTCCCCTGCCAAGCAGCCTCAAGACACAGCAGGGAACAAGGACAGAGATATCTGGTCAGAAATCCCTGAGAATTACAAGGTGGAAGAGAAAGGGAAGGAGAAAGAGCAGAAGGAGAACCCAGAGGAAGACCAGAAAGGGCTCAAAACTCACCTTGTTCCCAACAAGATGGAGCTGAAAAAGTGGATGGGAGAGTGAGGAGAAGGTGCTGCTTTTATACTGCTCCTGCCCTGCCCCAGGCCCTCAGGCACTGCACAGGGGCAGTAATTTTCCTACACACTCATCTCCAAAGCACACTGTCCTCCCAAATGCCCCAGGTTGTGCTTTGGTTTCTGTCAACGCTGCCATTTCATTTCCCCATTGCTGACATGGCCATTAGGCCACAGAGGATCTTTTGAAGTCTTGCCATGAGAGGCCTGAGGCTTTCCCGAGCACCATCACGTCAGTACAGGCAGAAGATGTGCCCCCATATGCTCCTGAGGTCTGTGGGCAAATATGTGGGGAATGTTTTTACAAACCCCTGTGAGAAAACATGCTCATGTCTTCCCACCAAAGCAATCCCCTCCTGAGCACCTGAAGTCTTCCCTCAGTGTGTTTGTGCTGCCTCCCTCTCCCTCCCTGCTGCCTCCCTGCTCAGGCCACCATTCACTGGGCATTGCCTCTCTGGGCAGGTTTGGTGCATTGCGGATTTCAAATGGCTTTGCCAAGGAAATCTTCTCCTTCAGGGAAGACATCTCCCAGTTTATTTGGCAGAGTTGTCTCCTCTCATCTCTGGGGGACCCCAACTTGTGCTGTCAGCAGGCTTGTGGAAGAAGAGCACTGTCCTATCAAAAACCTCTTGATCACCCCACAAATCCTGTGGGTTCAGGTGCCTCTTCTTTCACCACCTGAGGGATATGTTGGCTCTTGGGACATCACTCTCTTTCTCCCCCTCTCCTCACCCCACGATGCATTTTGGCTGCATCCTGAATAGAGGGGCACACAAAATCCTCCTCACTTTTTCAAAACACACTCTCAGTGCTGAGAACACCCCAATGCTGCCAAGCAGGTCAGGCAGAGGGCAATGGCATTTGGGGTTGCCTGGAGCCGTGGGGGTGTGGGGACAGCCCAGTGCTTGTAGATGGTTTTCCTGGAAAAGAAGTGGAGTTGCCCAAAGGTTTGAGGCCTGGCAAGACCCTGAGGCCTGGCAGGACCCTGAGGCCTGGCAAGACCCTGAGGCCTGGCAGGACCCTGAGGCCTGGCAGGACCCTGAGGCCTGGCAGGACCCTGAGGTCTGGTAGGACCCTGAGGCCTGGCAGGACCCTGAGGCCTGGCAAGACCCTGAGGCCTGGCAGGACCCTGAGGCCTGGCAGGACCCTGAGGCCTGGCAGGACCCTGAGGTCTGGTAGGACCCTGAGGCCTGGCAGGACCCTGAGGCCTGGCAAGACCCTGAGGCCTGGCAGGACCCAGAGGTCTGGTAGGACCCTGAGGCCTGGCAGGACCCTGAGGCCTGGCAAGACCCTGAGGCCTGGCAGGACGCTGAGGCCTGGCAGGATCCTGCAGTGCCACATGCCTGGGGATGCTCAGGGAGGGGATGCGCTCAGAAAAGCCCTGGCTACAAAACCTGCTCTCAAAATACACCAAGGACTGATGCACTTCCCTGCCTGCAGACATGCAGGAAGCTGGGGTGTGCCTCAGGAGGGCAAGGGAATGCCTTCAGTAGGCAAATTTCCAGGGACAGACTCTCCCTACCAGTGGCAAGTCATGCTCTAATTTTGGGTTGGCCATGTGTCAGCCTTTTGGTGTGAGGCCAAGCCAGGAGGGTGTGATGTCTGCAGGGCAGTCCAAGGCAGGGCTGAGTCCCCTCCAGCAAGGTCCGTCCTGGCTCAGGGAAAAGGGATGCTCAGCAGCTCCCTCACAGGTCAGGGATGCTTGCAGGACTGACAATGTGTATTGAAAAAGTGGCCTGTGCTTGTGTGTTCTGCAGATTTTGGTACAAAATGTAGAGGAAATAGCCAACAGACCCCTCTGATACAGAGGACAGTGAGCCCCAACCCTAAACGGCTTCTTCAGGAATCTTCAGGATTATGGAGGGCAACAATGTCCTTCCACAAGCCTGCTGACAGCACAAGTTGGGGTCCCCCCAGAGATGAGAGGAGACAGCTCTGCCAAATAAACCAGGAGATGTCTTCCCTGAAGGAGAAGATTTCCTTGGCAAAGCCATTTGAAATCAGCAATGCACCAAACCTGCCCAGAGAGGCAATGCCCAGTGAATGGTGGCCTGAGCAGGGAGGCAGCAGGGAGGGAGAGGGAGGCAGCACAAACACACTGAGGGAAGACTTCAGGTGCTCAGGAGGGGGTTGCTTTGGTGGGAAGACATGAGCATGTTTTCTCACAGGGGTTTGTAAAAACATTCCCCACATATTTGCCCACAGACCTCAGGAGCATATGGGGGCACATCTTCTGCCTGTACTGACGTGATGGTGCTCGGGAAAGCCTCAGGCCTCTCATGGCAACACTTCAAAAGATCCTCTGTGGCCTAATGGCCATGTCAGCAATGGGGAAATGAAATGGCAGCGTTGACAGAAACCAAAGCACAACCTGGGGCATTTGGGAGGACAGTGTGCTTTGGAGATGAGTGTGTAGGAAAATTACTGCCCCTGTGCAGTGCCTGAGGGCCTGGGGCAGGGCAGGAGCAGTATAAAAGCAGCACCTTCTCCTCACTCTCTCATCCACTCCTTCAGCTCCATCTTGTTGGGAACAAGGTGAGTTTTGAGCCCTTTCTGGTCTTCCTCTGGGTTCTCCTTCTGCTCTTTCTCCTTCCCTTTCTCGTCCACCTTGTAATTCTCAGGGATTTCTGATCAGATATCTCTGTCCTTGTTCCCTGCTGTGTCTTGAGGCTGCTTGGCAGGGGAGAGGGCAGATGTGTCGTGGAGAAAGGCTGGCTATAGATGGAGGTGTCTCCTGAGTTGTGGGTTGGGAGCGGTGGTCCCTGGCTTTGGGCTTCTTGGTGGTGCTCATAGGGGCTGAGAGAAAGGATCTCCCTGCCAGTGTGGTGAAGCTGCTCTTCAAACTCCCCTCACAGTCTGCTCCTCTTTTCCCTCTCTCCCAGGTGCACCTCCAGCCCCAAGCCATGTCCTGCTACACCCGGTGCCAGCCCTGTGGCCAGTCCTGTGGCCCCACCCCGCTGGGCAGCAGCTGCAATGAGCCCTGTGTCAGGCAGTGCCAGGACTCCACCGTGTTCATCCAGCCCTCGCCCGTGGTGGTGACCCTGCCCGGCCCCATCCTCAGCTCCTTCCCACAGAACACCGCCGTGGGATCCTCCAGCTCTGCTGCTGTTGGCAGCATCCTCAGCTCTCAGGGAGTGCCCATCAGCTCTGGGGGCTTTGGCCTCTCTGGCCTGGGCAGTGGCCTCTGTGGCACCAGGAGCCTCCCCTGCTGAAGCTGCTGGAAGCTTCCTTTCCTGGGGAAGGAGCCCAGGGACTCCCAGGATCGTCCAAGCCCAGGGATAGAGCATCAGTGCTCTATCTACCACTCAGAGTGACTTCTTGTGCTCCTCGGGGCTGTGAGTCCCACTCAGCCATCCTGGGGAGCACCTGCTGGCCCTGCTCCCTTTCTGCATCAGGCAGGTGGAACCTGCTGGGATCTCTGCCACAGCCACGTGATGGAGATTCTGAGCTGACCCTGCTGCTCTCTGCACTCAGGCCTCCACTCAGAGTGACCTTGTTCTCATCTTTTGACTCATTAAATTTCTGTTGCATCCCAGCCCGTGCCTCTGTGTCATCTTTTCCCTGTTGTTGGTCTCCCAAGATTCCCGGGGAGGGAGGTGTTGCTCAGGGATGGTTCTGTGAGACAGATTTAGGAGAAGGTGTTTGGATGCCTTTTAAGACATGAGAGTTAAATCTCCTTTATCATGGTAGTGCTGCTTTCTATCCTTCTTTATATGTGTGGAGCTGGAAGAATGTTCATTCGTCTTCACTGGCACTGTCTACTCCAAGGATGATTTTCTGTGTCCTGCAGCAGTTCAGCTCTCCCTCAGCTGCTTCTGGGCAGCCCTTTGAATTACTCAGCCCACACCTGCTGCCTCTCTTCCTTCCCAATGTCTTTTCATGCCACCACCTCTCCAAAAACTTTCCTGGGAAACCCTGGGCAGAGACAAGGATGGAGCAGGGCAAAGAGGACAAGCACTGCCTGTGGGTCTATGTGGTGTTATGAGCAGCACTAAGCACTGAGCAGTGTCCTCATGATCTGCTGACCCAGTGGGAAGGGGGTGAATTGGAAAAGCAAGAGAGTGACACACCCTGGTGTCAAGAGCAGGGCATTCTATGAAGGAATGGGAGAAAAAAGGGAAAACCAAGTGGTTACAAGGCAATCATGTGGCTGCAGCAGATCAATGCCCAGGCAGTGTCTGAAGAATGGCTACTCTGGGAAGACTGTCCACAGATTTATTGCTAATCATGATATTACATGTGCCCACTGCTGTGGTGGAATCACCATCCCTGGAGGGATTTAAAAGATATTAGGTTGTGACACTTGGGGACATGGTTTAGTGTTGGGCTTGGAAGAGCTGTGTTAATGGTTGGACCCCTTAATCTTAAAGGTCTTTTCATACCTAAGTGATTTTATGATTCTACATGACCTTTGGTCAATTGAGGTCATTTGTCCTTCTGCAGAATGAGCACCAAGGGCAAGAGGGAAGTTTGGGCAAAGCTGGATCTGGTGGTCAGGGCATCAGCTGGGGAGTCATGGATTCCTTCCTCATCTGCAAGTTACAGAGAGACATTTTCAAGAGAATTTTGGGAGCATCCAAGGATTTATACTCACGGGTTCAATGTCCAAGTGGAAACCAGTGATGAGTGGTGCCCATCAAGGATCAATACAGGGACCAATATTTGTTAATATGTTCATCAATAACATAGATAGTGGGACTGAGTGGACGCTCAACAAGTGAATAACACCAAGCTGAGGCTTGAGGAAAGTGTTTCAGTCCAGAGGGATCTTGGCAGATTTGAGAATGGTCCCATGTGAAACTCAGGAACTTCACCAAGGCCAGCACTGGAAAAGAAATAGTTTAGACCAGCCCTACAGAGAAGGAACCAGAAATCATGGAGGTAGAAAAACTGGACATGAGCCAGCAATGTGCTCTTGACATCCAGAAATTAAATCATGTCTTGGTCTGCACAAACAGAAACACAGCCAGCAGATCAGCTCTTGTTAGACCCCACCTGGAACCCTGAATCCAGTCTGGAATCCTCAATTCAAAATAGGCACGAACCTGTTAGAGCAGCTCCAGACAAGGGCTGCAGAAATGATCACACAGATGCATTGTCCCTACCATGGAGAAAGGCTGAAGGACTTGAGTTTTTTCAGGCAGGCTCTGGGGAGACCGTATTGCAGCATTTCAAATGTAAAAGGGATGGATAAGGAAGTTGGAGAGAGACATTATATCAAGGCCTGCAGTGATTAGACAAGGAGCAACACGTTTAAACTGAAATAGGGTAGATGTAGGTGGGACAAAAGGAAGGAGTTAATGATGTGGTGGGAAATGGAAAATGGGATGTCCCATCATGGGAAGTGTTCTGGGTGAGTTTTAGTAGAACCTTGAGTAACTGATAGAGTGGCGCAGTACTGATAGGAAGGGTTTGCCTGGCACCTGATGGGAAGCTGGAAGCTGTGTCCTTGCAGCAACACATTCACTGCTTGGAACGTCCAATGCAGTGCTGAGCTGACTGAGAGACAATGGAAAAATATGAGAAGAAAGTACAAGTTAGCCACTGAACTTGTTACAGAAATTCCGTTCTGATGCAAAGAGGCAGAGAAACTCAGAACCCAGAGGGTCACTCAGTGAACACTGAGCACTCAGGAAAAGCTTTGGGGTGATGCAATTGTGGCCTTGCAGTACCTGAAGGGAATCTACAGTCAAGATAGAGAGAGACTATTTACAAGAATATGTAGTGACAGGACAAGGGGAATGGCTTCACACTAGCAGAGGGTAAATTTAGACTGTATATCAAGAAGTAATCCTTTATTACAAGGGTGGTGAGGCCCTGGCATAGGGTGCCCAGAGAAGCTGTGGCTGCCCCTGGATCCGTGGAGGTGTTCAAGACCAGGCTGAGATGGGGCTTGGAACACCCTGGGATAGAGGAAGGTGTCCCTGTCCATGACAGCGGATGGAACTGGATGAGCTTTAAGGTCCTTTCCAACCCAACCCATTCTGGAGTTTTATCATTCTTTTCAGATCCATTGAGACAGGGAAACTCAGAACCCAGAGGGTCCCTCTGTGCACACCGAGCAGTCCCAGTGCCAGCCTGTGTTCACAGCCAGTGCAAAACCAGCCCCAGAAACACCCCTGGGGCAACAGCTCTGCCTTGGGAGAGTGTCTGCAGGGCAAAGGATGACACAGAGGCACAGGCTGGGATGCCGCAGAATTTAATGAGTCAAAAGAGGGAGGAGGGGGGATCCAGGTGGAGGCAGCAGCTTCAGCAGGGGAGGCTCCTGATGCCACAGAGGCCACTGCCCAGGCCAGAGAGGCCAAAGCCCCCAGAGCTGATGGGCACTCCCTGAGAGCTGAGGATGCTGCCAACAGCAGCAGAGCTGGAGGATCCCACAGCGGTGTTCTGTGGGAAGGAGCTGAGGATGGGGCCGGGCAGGGTCACCACCACGGGCGAGGGCTGGATGAACACGGTGGAGTCCTGGCACTGCCTGACACAGGGCTCATTGCAGCTGCTGCCCAGCGGGGTGGGGCCACAGGACTGGCCACAGGGCTGGCACCGGGTGGAGCAGGACATGGCTTGCGGCTGCAGATGCACCTGGGAGAGAGGGCAATAAAATGTCATGCGGGGTTTTTGAACAGCAACCCATCACCACACCATGCAGCTACACTGTCAAGCCAAGATGGGAACAAGAGATGGAGGTGTTGTACTGATGCCCACAGGCTTCTCCTTCCATTTAGCCAAAGAAGTTCCCTGCTAAGAGCAACCAAGCCCAGGGTCATCCCACCTATTCCATCACTCACTTCAGCCAAGTCCCAGACTCTCCCTGTGCACACTTTCTGTTGCTGTCCCTCTCCCACCATAAGCAGCCCTATGACCTGGCATAGAACAAATCTCCCTCCAGAAAACAGGAGGGAGAATAGAAAGAGTGTGAGGAGAAAAGTCTTCAAAACTCACCTTGTTCTCAATGAGATGGAGACAAGAGGACTGGATGTGAGAGTGAGGAGAAGGTGCTGCTTTTATACTGCTCCTGCACTGCCCCAGGCCCACAGGCACTGCACAGGGGCAGTAATTTTCCTACAGACTCATCACCAAAGCAAAATATCCTCCCTAACGCCACAGGTTGTGCTTTTGTTTCTGTCAGCGCTGCCATTTCATTTCCTCATTGCTGACATTCCTGCTTTGCTTTGCATGATCCTTTCATGTGCCACAATGAGAAGATAGCCCATGAAGAGTCATGCCAGTGAGTGCAGAGGTACAGAAGGGGTCCTGTGCAGGCAGATGTTGGCTTGGGACAGTGAAGTGCTGTTTGTAATTGCAGTGGGTGAGCTCCAAGTCAAGGATTGCCTGAGAAAAGCCAACCCATATCAGCAGAGGGTAGAAGGGAGGCACAGGCCTCATCTACATGGCCTGAGGCTTGTCTCAGGCTGTGGTGGGGGGCTCTCCTGAATGCTTTATGGAGTTAAAGGTTTGTAGAAAACACCTCCCCACCATCTGGGACACATCCCTGGGCTTCACATGACATGACTTTGACTTCTCCTGGCATTAGCTCTTCCTCATGCTTCCTTTCCCCTGACCCAAAGTCTGCCTCAGCCTGGAGCACAAATCAGCACCCCTGGAGAAGCTGAAACATGCCCAGCTCCTGAGTGAATGAGAGCTTGAAGGACCCTGTGGTACCACATGCCTGGGGATGCTCGGGGAGGGGACAAGTTCATAAGGGCCCAGCTCTCAAACCACATCAAGCAGGGCTGCACTTCCCTGCCCTGCAGACATGGAGGCAGCTGGGGAGCGTCCCAGGAGGGCAAGGGAATGCCTTCAGTAGGCAAATTTCCAGGGACAGACTCTCTCTACCTGTGGGGAGTCACAGTCTAATTTTGGGTTGGCCGTGTGTCAGCCTTTTGGTGACGTGCTGTGTGCAGCCCATGACCCAACACTGCTGAATTCCCCTCCAGCAAGGGCAGCTCCATCCACACCTCAGCAAAACCATCTTCAGTCACTGGGCCCTTCCTTGTACAGAGCTCCAGGCAGCTCAAACAGAAATTGCCTTCAGCATGAACTTGTTACCATCACTCCCACAGCTCAGGGGGCTCTCAGGACAATCAGCTTGTTCTGGAAAAGTATCCTTGGCTAGTATGGGGCCAAAGTGTAGGGTGATCTGGGGAAAATGGGGAGAACAAGGTATTTTCTGAACCTTCACACACCTCTACAAGAGTGAAAAAGGGACCTAAATCCATGAGACATCTCAAGGAATCATGGCATCCAAGAGAGCAAAGTTATTTTCCCTCACAACTGCTGGTATGTTTGGGATGATGAAACAGGAAAGCCTTATCAATATGATTGCCTGGCAAAAGATTTTGAGAATATAGAAACTATCAGCGAGATTGAAATGAAAGCAAGCTTTGAGATAGCTCAGTTACTGAACAACAGGAAAACAATGGTGTGGCTGGCTGAAGGTGATCCCCCTTTTGATGGAACAACACCCTCTGCTTGCAGACAGCTCCAAGGGTCAGAGCAGACCCTACAGCTTGGCAGAAGGGCCCAAAGAGGAGTTTTTAGGGTTTAAAATGTAACACAGTATGGTAATGTAATGATTCTTATAGGCTGTATATAAATGCTATAGAATTTGTATATTGCACTAGATTCGTTAGTGAGAATTAGAATATTCAACACAGAAGAAGATTTATTGTGTAGGAATGAGAACTCTACTCTCTTACCCCTTTTACTCTCTTATGCTTTTACTCTCTTACCCTCTTACTCTCTTACCCTCTCATCCTCTCTCCCCCTCTCTTCTCTCAGTCCTGCTCCAGCTGTGCCTGGCAGCTCCCAGCAGGTCCCTGCCCCCAGGCCCTTTGCAATAAACCCCAAGTTCCACAACCTGGCTGCAGAGATCTCTCATCTCTGTCCATCCCGACCCCAATGCTCCTACACTGGTGGCACACATTGGTAACCCCACAATGCTGCCATGAGAGGGGACAACCTTGCCAAACAAACTGCCACATGAGGAGAAGACAGGCTTGGTGGGAGGGAATGTTCAGCTGCCTGCAAAGAGGGTAGAAAACAACCAGAGCATATTTCCCCAGATAGGTGTCAACTGTCTGCACAGACCCCTCCAGCATGTGCAATTCATCTTCTGCACGTACTGATGTGTCACTGCCCAGAAAACCCTTGGGTCTTTCATCTCAGTGCTTGAAACAATCCTTGGAGGCCTATTGGTCACGGCAGAAATGAGGAAATGAAAATGGCAGCGTTGATGGAAACAAAAGCACAACCTGTGGCATCAGGGAGGATATTTTGCTTGGGAGGCAGGTCTGTAAGAAAATTACTGCCCTTGTGCAGTGCCTGAGGGCCTGGGGCAGGGCAGGAGCAGTATAAAAGCAGCACCTTCTCCTCACTCTCCCATCCACTCCTTCAGCTCCATCTTGTTGGGAACAAGGTGAGTTTTGAAGACTTTCCTCTTGTCCTCCTTCTCTAGCTCTTATGGGTTGTCTCTGCACGTACCTCTCTCTGTCATATTCTGGGGCTCTGAGAGTGCTTACTCTGGGAGAGGAAAGGATGAAAGTGGGGAGAGGAAAAGGTTCAGGCTTTGAGATGTCTCTGGAGCAGCAGGCTATGTGGGGTCCTCCCTGGGCCTCTAATTCCTGCTGTGTTCTTCTGGGGGAAAGGAGATGCCTCTGGGCTCCTGGTGAAGTCCTTTTTGGATGAGGAAAAGGGACTCCCTCATGTAGCGGGGGGGGACACATTCCTCTTGAAACATCCCTCATGCCTTGATTTTCCCTTCTCTCTCTCCCAGGTGCATCTGCAGCCCCAAGCCATGTCCTGCTTCACCCGGTGCCAGCCCTGTGGCCAGTCCTGTGGCCCCACCCCGCTGGGCAGCAGCTGCAATGAGCCCTGTGTCAGGCAGTGCCAGGACTCCACCGTGTTCATCCAGCCCTCGCCCGTGGTGGTGACCCTGCCCGGCCCCATCCTCAGCTCCTTCCCACAGAACACCGCCGTGGGATCCTCCAGCTCTGCTGCTGTTGGCAGCATCCTCAGCTCTCAGGGAGTGCCCATCAGCTCTGGGGGCTTTGGCCTCTCTGGCCTGGGCAGTGGCCTCTGTGGCACGAGAAACCTCCCCTGCTGAAGCTGCTGCCTCCACCTGGATCCCCCTCTCCTCCCTCTTGTGACTCATTAAATTCTGCTGCATCCCAGCCTGTGCCTCTGTGTCATCTTTTGCCCTGCAGACACTCTCCCAAGGCAGAGCTGTTGCCCCAGGGGTGTTTCTGGGGGTGTTGTTGGGGCTGGTTTTGCACTGGCTGTGAACACAGGCTGGGACTGGTAGTGCTCATTATGCACTGAGGGACCCTCTAGGTTCTGAGTTTCTCTGTCTCAATGGATCTGAAAAGAATGATAAAATCCCAGAATGGGTTGGGTTAGAAAGGACCATAAGCTCATCCAGTTCAATCCCCTGTCATGGACAGGGACACCTTCCTCTATCCCAGATTGCTCCAAGCCCCATCTCAGCCTGGCCTTGAACACCTCCACGGATCCAGGGGCAGCCACAGCTTCTCTGGGCACCCTGTGCTGGGGCCTGCCCACCCTTGTAATAAAGGATTACTTCTTGATATACAGTCTAAAGTTACCCTCTGTCAGTGTGAAGCCATTCCCCTTGTCCTGTCACTACATATTCTTGTAAATAACCTCTCTCCATCTTGACTGTAGATTCCCTTCAGGTACTGCAAAGCCACAATTACATCACCCCAAAGCTTTTCCTCTCCAGCCTGAGCAATCCCAATTCTCCCAGCCTTTCCTCACAGCAGAGCTGCTCCATCCCTCTGATAATCTCAGATTCCTCTGGACTCACTCCAACAACTCCACATCCTTCCTGTGCTGGAATCTCTGAGTTGGAGTCAGCTCTGCACATGGGGTCTCACCTGAGCTTGGCAGAATCCCCTCCCGTGTCCTGCTGCCCAAGCTGGTTTGGATGCAGCCCAGGGCTTTCTGGGCTGCCAGAGAACAATTCTGGTTCATGACAGGCCTATCATCCCAAAGTCCTTCTAGAATGGAATGGAATGGAATGGAATGGAATGGCATGGCATGGCATGGCATGGCATGGCATGGCATGGCATGGCATGGCATGGCATGGCATGGCATGGCATGGCATAGAATAGAATAGAATAGAATAGAATAGAATAGAATAGAATAGAATAGAATAGAATAGAATAGCCCTAGAGCAGAATAAAATTACTCTGCATAGTCCAGGGACAACCACGCACCTCTGTCCTCTTTAAGCTGAATGTTTGACACGTACTCAGCAGTGAATCAGTTACTGACAAGACAAAGGACCAGCTTCCCATCAGACTCCAGGAGGTCCCATCCTAACCAGAGGATTCCCAAAAGGAGGGACACAGTGCAGTGGGCTGCCTTCTCACAGACCTGTGTTCCCACGGAATCACAAATTGGGTTTGGTTGTGTTGCCCAGAAAATCAGATTTGGGACCCACTCCACAACAACTCAATCATCACACACTCAGCAGAGACATTGATTATTTATGTCAGAGATGCACAAGCCTGGTGCATGGTGGAATTCCCCAAATCAAGCATACCCACATGATTTTTCATGTCATTATTTGTACACAGAAATTCAGAATTAGAAGCTTCCATGTAATGGTCTCTATTGGGATTGATTGCTGAGTTCCATACAAGAGACACAACCCCAGCTCAGGGGAAGGCTCTTCACCTGGCCACAGGGTCTTTTTGACCTGTAGGTGTGACTTTCAGTATTGCAATGAACATAATTCAGCTATAGGATACATGGACCTTGAATATTCTGCCAGGTTAGCACTGTATACATGGGCACACATCAACAACTTGATTTACTACATCCTTGAAAACTTCTTTTTCCACTGATGTCCCAGAGTAAGAGATGCCAACTGCAATCTGCTCCACTGGCACACAACATCTTGATTTATTACTGTTGTGGTTTAGGGAAGGTATTCCCCAATTTAGTAGTCCTGCTAAAAAAAATCCACCCCAACACTGGCTTCCCCTTCCCCTCCAGCTGGAAGCACAAAAGTCAAAAATCAAAGCTTGAGATAAGAACAATTTACTGGAAGCAGCAATGAGACAAAAAAAACAAACAGTAACAGCTACAATAGTAATACCAAAAGCTATGAGACAAAGAAATTATTTACAGGAAAGTGAAACAATTTCAGATGGTTTCACCCTCCTCCAGGTTTTTTTCCCAATGGGAGGAACAGCCTTCTTCCTGGAAGCAAGAAAATAAATATGGAAAGGATATGAGCTGGAATGATAACATGGAGGTGTTGCCTATGCCCCCTCCTGCTCACCTGGGCCAAACCATGACAATGACATCTTTAAAGCTCTTTTAGTTCCCAGATGTCCTTGACTAGGGGAGGCAGCTGCTGCCTGTTCCACTGGTTAGGGCTCCTTTCTTACTGAATTAGGCTGGAAAGTACAGTGAGGTCTTTGTCATGGTTGGACAATGGTATTCTCCAGTTTAATGCTCCAAATAAAGCCATGTGCTGCTCTCACCCCTTCCCCTCCTTCTGTGGAGGGCTGTGGTGGAGAATTGTAGGCACAAAAACCAAAGATCACAGGCTTAGATAAGTACAATTTACTGGAAGCACCAATTAGATGTCAGTAGAGAAATTTAGAAAATGGAGTTACCTATTGCATCATTAAGAATATTTAAATTGTGCCTGTTAACAACCTGTGAACAACCATCCCTCACACTCCCTTCCCACAACCAGCCCTGAGCAACACCTCTCTCTCTTTGGGCACGTTGGGAGAGGATCTGCAGGGGAATAAATGAGAGGGAGACATGGACTGCGATGCAAAAGAACTTTAATGAGTCAAAACAGGAAAATGAGGTCAATCCAAGGTGAGGTGCCAATGCAGAGAGCACCAGGGGCAAACAACAGTCTGCTATTTTCCAAGGTGTGATTTCCAACCAGGTGCTCCCCAGGATGGCTGAGTGGGACTCACAGCCCCGGGGAGCATAAGGGAACAGGGACACAGGAGGGAAAGGAGAGAGTGGCAGGGGACAGAGGCAGGGCTGGGCTGTGCCTGCCAAGAGTCCTTCTGCAGGGGCTGCAGGGCTTGCTCAGCCCCTCAGGAAGCACCAAGGCGATGCTGCGTGCCCAGGGCGGTTCCATCCTGGCAGTGCCTGGGTTCCTTCCCCAGGGCAGCGCCAGCAGCTTCAGCAGGGGAAGCCACAGAGGCCACTGCCCAGGCCAGAGAGGCCAAAGCCCCCAGAGCTGATGGGCACTCCCTGAGAGCTGAGGATGCTGCCAACAGCAGCAGAGCTGGAGGATCCCACGGCGGTGTTCTGTGGGAAGGAGCTGAGGATGGGGCCAGGCAGGGTCACCAGCACAGCAGGCGGCTCAATGACCACGGTGGAGTCCTGGCACTGCCTGACACAGGGCTCGTTGCAGCTGCTGCCCAGCGGGGTGGGGCCACAGGACTGGCCACAGGGCTGGCACCGGGTGTAGCAGGACATGGCTTGGGGCTGCAGATGCACCTGGGAGACAGGGAAGGGGAAAGCAGAGTTGTCTGCACTATGTCAGTGCAGTTTGTTAGCACACCATGATGGAGAATAGCAAAGAGATGAACAAGACAGTAGGAGGCTGCTTAGAGATGCCCAACAGCCTCACTGTTTGCTCAGGCCCCCAAGAATCTCCTTAAGAGTAACCAAGTGCAGAGACTTCCACACCTAGGCCAGAACTCAGGAGACAAAAGCTCAGCCAAAACCCAGCCTCTCCCCATGCACAACTTCTGCCCCTTCCCTCTCCCATAACAAACAGTTCTCAACAACCCACGTGGGATTAAAGCACAGAATGTGATCAGAAAGCCCAAAGGAGGAAGACAAGAAAGGGCTTCAGACTCACCTTGATCCCAAGGAGATGGAGGTGAGAGGAGTGAATGAGAGAGTGAGGAGAAGGTCCCCCTTTTATACTGCTCCTGCACTGCCCCATTCCCCCAGGCACTGCACAAGGACAGTAATTTTCCAACACATTCACCTCCAAAGCAAAATATCCGCCCTAACGCCACACGTTGTGGTTTGGTTTCCATCCAGGCTGCCATTTCATTTCCTCATTTCTGACATGCTTGCTCTGTGCTGCAGCTCCTTGCACGTGTGCCAGGCCAGGGCTGAGCCTCCCCGGGGTCAGAGGTGTCCCTGCAGGCACAGGAGGTGCCCCCAGGCCGGAGGGTCCCTGCAGGCAGGGGATGTTGGCTCAGGGCAGTGCCTTGGCCCTGCTGGCAGCTGCCTCTGCAGGGACAGCCCTGCTGCCACATTTCCCTTCACAGAGAAAAGCAAGGCACAATTCTTCCCAAGGGTTTCTGAGATTCACATTCTTGGAACCTCAGAGAAAGGGAAAGCACAATTCTTATCACTTGCTGTGCCTGTATTTCTGCCAAAGTAGAATGCCATATGGAGATTGTTTACCCACAGTGATGGTGTTTTGTTTCCTTGGCCTGTCAGGGCCAGGTGTGTGTGTGTGAAGGGGGATTGTCACTGACAGCCACGAGATTCTCTGCAGTGTGTGCAGAGTTGAGGGCTGGGCAGATTGAGTTTAGATGAAATGTATATAGAATATTATAATAAAGCCTTTAATTAGCCTTCTGATATCAATGGACTCAGATGCATCATTTTCTCTCCCCTTCATCAGAGTTGCCTTTGATTTACAATACAGCCCCAGCTCTGCCCTGCCCCAAAGAGCAGCAGAGCACCCAAAGGCTCCTCTCCTCGCAGCACATCCTGCCTGCTGCTCTCTCCTCCCTCTCTCCTCACCTCAGCTCCCACTGGACACTGCTGCTCCAGGAAAATGCTTTCCCCTATCTTCCTCTTGATGCAGATCATTTTCCAGACTGAGGGTTCCAGGATTGGGGCTGGAAAGCCAAAGCCCGCCTGGAGCTGACTCAAGAAGAAGGTGGGAAAGAAGAAGCTCATCCACACAGGGCAACAGCAAAAGGGAGGCTTGAGCCAAGGCTGACTGGGGCAGCTTCACTGGGGACAGGGGGTTGCAGGAAAGGGGAAGGTTCTTCAAGGCTCCCATGCCTTGGTATTAATTTTAGTGTCAGAGGATCAACCTCCTGATATTCCTCAGAAATAGGGATAGGGAAAACCTCCCCTCCTGAGGAGGATCAGCTGTGGGAGCATTTAAACAGAGTGGAGCAATGTAAGTGTGTGACCTGGTGATGGGCACATGAGGGTTGGTGTCAAAAAAGTACCTCTGAGCTCCCTTTGGGAGGTGCCAGCAGTCAGGGAATGCAGCTGAGGACAGAGAGAAAGAGATGGTCAGGGAGGATTTGAGTAGCAATGCAGAGATCCTGGACTTCAAACATGCCAACTCTTCCACTCAGGTATCTGGTGTGCCTTCACAGGCACCTCTGAAGAGATCAGAAAAGCTGGCAGCATCTTAGGGGCACCTCGGGGTTCAAATAAACATGAAAAGTCAAGGAAAAACACAGGAAAACAGGAGGAGATGCTGATGGAGAGACAGAATAGACACAAGGACTCATCTTCCTGGTGAAAGACACCTGGCTGTGGAGGGGAGCTCTCCTGGAGGCTCAGGAATTGAAAGAGGTTTCAGAAATCAATGCCCCACTGCTATGGGGTCAAAGCTTTTGACATCCTGGGGTCTAAAGCTCTCTGGGCTCTGCAGGGAATTGGGACTAAGACCCACCCATTTCCAATGCTCCAAATGCCTCCTCAGCCTAGAGAACAGCCCAGCACCATTGGAGAGAGAAGGAAACCTCCTCCATTTCCCCACATGTGAGAACTTTGGAGAAACTGCAGTGCCACATGCCTGGGGATGCTCAGGGAGGGGATGCACTCAGAAAAGCCCTGGCTACAAAACCTGCTCTCAAAATACACCAAGGAGTGATGCACTTCCCTGCCTGCCCTGCAGCCATGCAGGAAGCTGGCGTGTGCCCCAGGAGGGCAAGGGAATGCCTTCAGTGGGCAAATTTCCAGGGACAGACTCTCCCTACCAGTGACAAGTCATGCTCTAATTTTGGGTTGGCCGTGTGTCAGCCTTTTGGTGTGAGGCCAAGCCAGGAGGGTGTGATGTCTGCAGGGCTGTCCAAGGCAGGGCTGAGTCCCCCTCCAGCAAGGGTGTCACAGACACCTTTTATGAAAAATCCTTTCCTTAGGATTTTTCCTCCTAAGAAGCTGAGAGGCCTCAGGAACAAAATGTAACCAATGGTTATCTGCTGCTGTGGGATGCAACAGGGGCATCTGTGACTGGCCCATGTTGGTTGTTTCTAATTAATGGCCAATCACAGTCAGCTGGCTCTGACTCTCTGTCCAAGACACAAGCTTTGGTTACCATTCTTTCTTTTTCTATTCTTAGCCAGCCTTCTGATGAAATCCTTTCTTCTATTCTTTTAGTATAGTTTTAATATAAAATATATCATAAAATAATAAATGAAGCCTTCTGAAAGATGGAGTCAGATCCTCATTCTTCTCTCATCCTAAGACCCCTGTGAACACGGTCACACAAGGGCAGCTCCATCCTGGCCCAGGGAAAAGGGATGCTTGGCAGCTCCCTGAAATGTCACACGTGTTGTCAGTACTGACAGCATGTATTGGAAAAGTGGCCTGTGCTTGTTGTGTCATCCAGGTCAGGCTCCACACTCTGCAGCCAAAGGGCATCGTGGGTGAGGACAGAGGGAGAACAAGGAACAGTCCAGACACCCAACACCTCCCTCACACACTGAGGAGCAACCCAGTGGCACAGGGCTCTGTTTGAGACTTGATTCCTGCCATGATCAGAGAATTAATGAATCAGAAGGATTGGTAAAGTGTGACCGTGTTCACAGGGGTCCGAAGATGAGGGAAGAGATGAGGATCTGACTCCATGTTTCAGTTTAGAAAGCTTGATTTATTATTTTATGATATATTTTATATTAAAACTATCCTAAAAGAACAGAAGAAAGGATTTCATCAGAAGGCTAGCTAAGAATAGAAAAAGGAAAGAAGGAATAACAAAAGCTTGTGTCTCAGACAGTGTCCAAGCCAGCTGATTGCGATTGTCCATTAATTAGAAACAACCACATGAGACCAATCCCAGATGCACCTGTTGCATCCCACAGCAGCAGATAACCATTGTTTGCATTTTGTTCCTGAGGCCTCTCAGCTTCTCAGGAGGAAAAATCCTAAGGAAAGGATTTTTCATAAAAGATGTCTGTGACACTAAAGACCTCCAAGATCATTGAGTCCAGCCATTACTCACGGGTTCCTGCAAGAAAAATCATTTGGCTTCTCATCCCTTAACATGAAAGGGATCTTCATGACCCAGTGGGGATGTCAGAAACGTGGAAATTAAATTACAGCATTGATGTAAACCAAAACACACCCTGTGGCATTAGGGAGGATATTTGGCTTTGGAGATGAGTCTATAGGAAAATTGTTGCCCTCTGCACTTACTGTGAGCCTGGGGCAGTGCAGGAGCAGTATAAAAGGGGCTCACTCTCCTCACTCTCTCATCCACTCTTCCTCTCTCCATCTCCTTGAGAACAAGGTGAGTCTGAAGCTTTTTCTCATCCTTCTCCTCCTGCCATGGGATTTCTCAGTCTATACATGCTTTATTTGTCTTATGTGGATTCTTGCCATGGGTGAGGGAGGGAGGCAGAAGGTGGAATATGGGGAAAGGCTGGGGCTTCTCTGAGGTGTTTCCAGAGCTATGGACCAGACAGGGATCTTCCTTGGGTAGCTCTTGGCAGGGCTTTCTGTCACACAAATACTGAGGAAAGGAGGAGCCTGTGGCTCTCTTTATACAGAACCTGGGCTTGTCTCCAGTTCATGCATTTGTTCCTTCATGCTGAGGTGCCAGGCTGATCCTCACCCACTCCCTGTGCTCTGCTTTCCCCTTCTTTATCTCTCAGGTGCACCTGCAGCCCCAAGCCATGTCCTGCTACACCCGGTGCCAGCCCTGTGGCCAGTCCTGTGGCCCCACCCCGCTGGGCAGCAGCTGCAATGAGCCCTGTGTCAGGCAGTGCCAGGACTCCACCGTGTTCATCCAGCCCTCGCCCGTGGTGGTGACCCTGCCCGGCCCCATCCTCAGCTCCTTCCCACAGAACACCGCCGTGGGATCCTCCAGCTCTGCTGCTGTTGGCAGCATCCTCAGCTCTCAGGGAGTGCCCATCAGCTCTGGGGGCTTTGGCCTCTCTGGCCTGGGCAGTGGCCTCTGTGGCATCAGGAGCCTCCCCTGCTAAAGCTGCTAGAAGCTTCATTCCCTGGGGAAGGAACCCAGGGACTCCCAGGATGGTCCAAGCCCAGGGATAGAGCTTCAGTGCTCTATCTACCACTCAGAGTGACTTCTTGTGCTCCTCAGGGCTGTGAGTCCCACTCAGCCATCCTGGGGAGCACCTGCTGGCCCTGCTCCCTCTCTGCATCAGGCAGGTGGAACCTGCTGGGATCTCTGCCACAGCCACGTGATGGAGATTCTGAGCTGACCCTGCTGCTCTCTGCACTGAAGCCTCCACTCAGAGTGACCTTGTTCTCATCTTTTGACTCATTAAATTTCTGTTGCATCCCAGCCCGTGCCTCTGTGTCATCTTTTCCCTGTTGTCATTCTCCAAAGATTCCCAGGGAGGGAGGTGTTGCTCAGGGATGGTTCTGTGTGACAGATTTAGGAGAAGTGGTTTGAGTGCCTTTAAGATGGGAGAGTTGAATGTGCTTTATTACAGTATAGCTGCTTTCTTATGTGTCTGTGTTATGACCCACTGCAGAAGGTGAGGGGTAGCCCTGGTTCATGTCTGTGCATCATTTGAGATTGATTAGAGAGAACCAACACTGAATTTTTGGTGTTTGTAAGTACACACAGAGGTATATTACTTATATAAGTACACACAGAGGGTTTATTTTCCTGCTTGGGCCAGGAAACACATCTGTAGCCATTTTGGCTCTTATTCTCTAAAGCAATACAACAACATGAAAGCATTGCAAGATGAAATTGCAACTACATCATCCATGGATATGCACAAGGTAAAAGGAAAGAAGAGAGATAAAGGGCAAGATTGTGAAGATCTCTCCAGCCATAGGACCTGTGATGAGACTTGGTTGCTGCATGTCTTGGTCAAAGTGGTCACAGACTGGACCTGTCAGGTCTCAAAGGGGGAAGTCTCAAAGAAGTGGTGGGGCGAAATCCCTGGGAAAATCCACAGAACACAAAATCTATTTGTTTATATTCACTCAATTTCAGGTGGGGACACCCAGGTTCCTCCCTTGGAGGGGGGAGCTTCACACTGGATCATGCCATGCTGTGGATCATAGGACCCTTCAGGAGCCCTTGACACCTTCTAGGACAGCACAGCTACCCATCACAGCCAGCAGAGCTGCTTTGGTTTTGGCCCATTATGGCCCATGAGCAGAGATGAACTCTGCCAGCCCACACCTGAATGTCCTTCTGCTTCCCCTGGGGAAGAGAGGGAGCCCCACAGCCCAGCAAGGTCTGTGCAAGGGAGGGCAGCTCAGAGTGACAAGAGGCACCACCACTCACCTCCCATCTCATTCAAAGCCCATCATTCACCCTCTGTCTGACTGGATCAGGGTTGGCCATTACACATCCAGAGCTCACTTCCCCCAGTTCACCAAAGCACCCTGGTCTCCACAAATGGGGGAATGTTTGGAGTCATTGTCCCTTAAGAATTCAGGGTCTCACAGCCTGCAGATGGATAGAATGAACCAAACCTCTTCACTGGCCCTGTCTACTCCAAGGATGATTTTATCTCCCTGACCAAACTCTTCTTGTCTCCATGCTCAGCAATCCCTGTGCCTAAGTAGAGTGCTCTGATCTCCTCACCATCCCAGCCGCCCTGCACTAAACTCAGTCCCCTTGGTCCTGGTGGTTCTTGCATTACAGCCTGTCCCCAATTATGGGGGTGTTGGATTATGCTCTTTTCCGAGCCAGAGATGGGGAAATTGAGAGCATTTTTTCTGTGTTCAATCTCATGAGAAGGCTGGGACAATACACATATTTTAATTGATGCTATTATGATTAGAAGCCAACTATTTCCTAATTACAATTAATTTTAAGTGTTTCTTGACCTATCAGCTTTTGTCACACCATGCTGTAAATGCTTTAAAGCTAATAATCTAAAATTACCCCTGGTGGGTCTTAATACAATGCATCTTTCATAGTTCTGTTTCTCTAAACTATTTAGTTTTATTGCAAGGCCATCCTGTGAAACTTGTTTCTAGTTCCATTTCTCTCTCAACACTGTCCATCAACAGATGCACACCATGTGAGCCTTCTGTCAGGCTTTGAGGATTCCCTAAATTCATTTCCCACACAGGGGATGGCAGCAGGTGAGTGCTGAGCAGAGCAGCATCCACATTTCGTGGTTCCACTCCTGCTGGCACAGCCCAGGGTGCTGCTGACAGCCCTGGGTGTCTGTGAGCATCAGTGACACAGACAGTGGGATTGGGTGCACCCTCATGGCACTTTGTTATGTGCTTTATTTCCCATAGGGGTATCTTGTCAAGGTGATGGTCTTGGAG
Source organism: Calcarius lapponicus (assembly GCA_039654755.1). Lineage (NCBI taxonomy): Eukaryota > Metazoa > Chordata > Aves > Passeriformes > Fringillidae > Calcarius > Calcarius lapponicus. Next base: position 2,703,040 of record JBBFKN010000011.1, on the reverse strand, counting down.
GTCTTTTCCAGCCTTAATGATTTGTGACCCTCAGCAATGACCTGAAGCTGAGGGGAGCAAGGGCTACTCGAGATAGGAGGGTTTAAATCCACAGGGATCTTGACAGACTTGAGGAATGGTCCCACGTGGAACTCAGGAACTTCAACAAAGCCAAGTGCAAGGTCCTGACACTGCTTTGGGGCAACCTCAGAAATAAACAGGGAGTGTGGGGTGGATGGAAGGAGAGCTGCCCTGCAAAAATGGTCACACAGTGTCGCCACATTTCTCTTCACTGAGAAAAGCAAGGCACAATTCTTCCCAAGAATATTTCTGAGATTCACCTTCTCTGAACCTCAGAGAATTCTTATCATTTGCTGTGCCTGTGTTTGTGCCCAAGTAGAATGCAATATGGAGATTGTTCACCCACAGTGATGGGGTTTGGGTTCCTTGGCCTGTCAGGGCCAGGTGTGTGTGTGTGTGTGTGTGTGTCAGGACTGTCACTGACAGCCACGAGATTCTGTGCAGGGTGTGCAGAGTTGAGTGCTTGCAGATTCACTTTAGATGAAATGTAATGGATGTAATATAGTATAGAATAATATAGTATAATAAAATAATTAATTAGCCTTCTGATATCAGTGGAGTCCTCCTCATCACTCTCCCCCCTCATTGGGGGATGCCTGTGAATTCCATAACACAGATGTCTCATCCCTGCTCTGAGGGGCAGCTGATGCAGGTGAAGTTTTTCAGTCAGGAGAAGAGCAGGGTCGGGGGGACCTTATTGCAGCCTTTCAGTACATCAAGGGGTGATGAAAGGAAGTTGGAAAGAGACATTATATCAAAGGGATTGGACAAAGAGCAGGAGTTTTATACTGGAATAGGCAAGGTGGAGCTGAGATGCTGTCCATGGCAGGAGGGTTAAACTAAACGATCCTTAACAATCTATTCCAACAAAACCCATTCTGTGATCCCATGATAACAGGGGTCTGTGAGAAGGCAGCAAAATGCCCTTTCAGAAGCCTTTCAGATCCAAGGGATCTGTTGGAGTCTGATGGGAATCCAGTACCTCTGTCTGGACAGTAACACATTCACTGCTGAGTATTTGTGTCACTGTGTTGAGCTGAGAAAGGAAAAGAAGTGCAAAGTGGATGTTCATGTGTGGAAAATGTAGGGAAATTCTATCCTCATCCAAAGAGGCAGAGAAACTCAGAACCCAGAGGGTCACTCTGCAAACTGAGCACTCCCAATGCCAGCCTGTGCTGACAGCCAGTGCAAAACCAGTCCAAACAACACCCCCCAAAAACACCCCTGGGGCAACAGCTCTGCCTTGGGAGAGTGTCTGCAGGGCAAAGGATGACACAGAGGCACAGGCTGGGATGCAGCAAAATTTAATGAGTCACAAGAGGGAAAAGAGGGGGATCCAGAAGGAGACTTCCAGGTGGAACAGTTTCAGCAGGGGAAGCCACAGAGGCCACTGCCCAGGCCAGAGAGGCCAAAGCCCCCAGAGCTGATGGGCACTCCCTGAGAGCTGAGGATGCTGCCAACAGCAGCAGAGCTGGAGGATCCCACGGCGGTGTTCTGTGGGAAGGAGCTGAGGATGGGGCCGGGCAGGGTCACCACCACGGGCGAGGGCTGGATGAACACGGTGGAGTCCTGGCACTGCCTGACACAGGGCTCATTGCAGCTGCTGCCCAGCGGGGTGGGGCCACAGGACTGGCCACAGGGCTGGCACCGGGTGTAGCAGGACATGGCTTGGGGCTGCAGGTGCACCTGGGAGAGAGCAGAGGGAAGTAAATCACAAAGAGGGGGTAAGGATCCAACTCTTACCTCACCATGAGGGAGGCAAGGCATGAGCTGGGAATGAGAGCTGAAGGCTGTTTGTGGAGGCACATGGGCTCTTCCCCTCAAGCCCAGGGATGTCCCCAGCCAGCCCAAAACTGGGGCAATACTTCTGCCAAGACCCAGCAGTCACAAACTTCCCACTCTTTTCCTTCTCTCACTGTCACAGACATCTTTTATGAAAAATCCTTTCCTTAGGATTTTTTCTCCTGAGAAGCTGAGAGGCCTCAGGAACAAAATGTAACCAATGGTTATCTGCTGCTGTGGGATGCAACAGGTGCATCTGGGATTGGTCTCATGTGGTTGTTTCTAATTAATGGCCAATCACAGTCAGCTGGATTGGACTCTGTCTGAGACATAAGCCTTTGTTATCATTCTTTCTTTTTCTATTCTTAGCTAGCCTTCTGATGAAATCCTTTCTTCTGTTCTCTTAGTATAGTCTTAATATAAAATATATCATAAAATAATAAATCAAGCCTTCTGAAAGATGGAGTCAGATCCTCATCTCTTCCCTTATCCTCGGATCCCTGTGAACACTGTCACACGTCTGCAAGATCTCACATGGGGCAAAGGCACAGGCATGTGCAGAGAAATCCTAGATAAGAGGGAGAAAATGGAGAATAGGCTTCAAACTCACCTTGTTCCAAGGAGATGGAAGTGAGTGGAGTGAATGTGAGAGTAGGGAGGAGAGCCTCCTTTTATACAGATCTTGCACCGCCCCAGGCCCACAGTCCTGCACAAGGGTGGTAATTTTTCAACAGACTCATCTTCAAAAGAAAATATCCCACACAGTGGCAGCGATTCACATTTTGTTTCCATCTACGCTGCCATTTAATTTCCTCATTTCCAACATTCCTGCCCTGCATTGCAGGATCCTTTCATGTTCTGTGGTGAGAAGCAAAGGATGTCCCAGGCAGAGCCATGTCAGCAAGGGCACATGACCCAAGTGCTGGATGAAGGCTGGGAATGTTGGTTTAGGGCAATGAGAAGCAACTTTTTGCAGTACCCCTTGCAGGAAGAGTCACACTGCACGTGTCAGAGGGCATCCAAATAATCTGCTTTTTATGGACATTTCACTTGCTTCTCTCTTTTCCCTCTCTCTCTGTTCTCTGCAAGGGTCATGAGCTGCAGCATGTCCAGGCAGCCAGGCTGTGCCAATGTTTCAGCTCTCTTCCTCTTGATGCCCTTTGCTCTGCAGGGGATGTTTGCCAGGCTTTAGGAAAGCCAAAGCCCCTCTGGAGATGAATCAGGCAGAGCACATGGAGGGGCAATAAGAAGGTCTTCTCCAGACAACCCAGCAGTAAAAGGAGCCTTGGACACAGGCAGCCCCAGGATTCAACAGGGCAGCTCCCCTGAGGGCAAGGGGTACAAGAAAGGTGAACATCCTCAAAGGTTCATGTCCTTGGTCTTTACCATCAGGAATTGCTGTTGGGAACTGAACTTCCTGGTCCTGCTTGGAACAACTGGAACAGAAAAGGTTTCCCCAAGCAGAACAGAATCCAGTGGGGGAACATTCAAACACACTGGTCTGAAATGAGTGTGTGTGAATTGATGTTTTGTGTTCACTGGTGTCAGTACAAAGCCTTTCTCAATTCCCTTTGAAAGTCACAGCGACCATGAAATGCACCTGAGAACTGGAAGAAATCCAGTTTCTGTCCTGTCTTCAAGAAAGGCATGAAAGAGGAGTCAGGGAATAACAGGCCAGTCAGACTTGTCTTGATATCTGGAAAGATCATAGAGAAAATCACTACAAAATCCAACAGGCAGTGCTCAGGGAGGAGGTGTGCTCAGAAAGGCCCTGGATGCAAAACCAGATTTCAAATTACACCAGTGAGGGACGCAGTTCCCTACCCTGCAGACATGGAGGCAGCTGGGGAGCGTCCCAGGAGGGCAAGGGAATGCCTTCAGTAGGCAAATTTCCAGGCAGAGACTCTCCTGACCTATGGAGAGTCATGCTCTAATTGTGGTGTGAGGTCAAGCCAGGAGTGGGTGATGTCTGCAGGCTTTGTGCCAGGCAGGGCTGAATTCCCTTCCAGCAATGGCAGCTCCATCCATAACCCTGCAGAACCATCTTCAAGCACTGGGCTGAGCCCAGACCCACAGCTCCAGGCAGCTTTGCCTTCAGCCTGACTTGCTTGGCAGCACTGCCACAGCTCAGGGTGTTTAAGGAATTGACAATGAGTGGCAGCACTTTGTGTGTCCTCCAGGTCAGGGTGCAAAGGGTGCAGACAAAATGCATCATGGGGTGAAAAGAGCGGTAGAAAAGGCACTGTCCCAAGAGTCAACACATCCCTCAGGCAGTAAGGAAGCACAGAACTTCACATGGGTCAGCTTGAGGCTTGGTTCCTGCCCATAATATTGTGTTCCTGCACAAGAAATCCTTGTACTTGTCATCTCACTACATGGTAGAGGCAACAATGACTTAGTGGGAATGTCAGAAATGGGGAAATGAAATGGCAAAAAGATGAAAACCAAACCACAATCTGTGCCATTGGGTAGGATGTTTTGCTTTGACATGAGTCTATAGGAAAATTACTGTCCTTGTGCAGCGACTCTGGGCCTGGGGCAGTGCAGGAGCAGTATAAAAGCAGGAGCTTCTCCTCACTCTCTCATCCACTCCTCTCACCTCCATCTCCTTGAGAACAAGGTGAGTCTGAAGCTTTTTCTCATCCTTCTCCTCCTCCCATGGCATTTCTCAGTCTATACATGCTCTTTTTGTCTTATGTGGATTCTTGCCATGGGTGAGGGAGGGAGGCAGAAGGTGTAATATGGGGAAATGCTGGGGCTTCTCTGAGGTGCTTCCAGAGCCTATGGACCAGACAGGGATCTTCCTTGGGTAGCTCTTGGCAGGGCTTTCTGTCACACAAATACTGAGGAAAGGAGGAGCCTGTGGCTCTCTTTATACAGACCCTGGGCTTGTCTCCAGTTCAGGCCTTTGTTCCTTCATGCTGGGGTGCCAGGCTGATCCTCACCCACTCCCTGTGCTCTGCTTTCCCCTTCTTTATCTCCCAGGTGCATCTGCAGCCCCAAGCCATGTCCTGCTCCACCCGGTGCCAGCCCTGTGGCCAGTCCTGTGGCCCCACCCCGCTGGGCAGCAGCTGCAATGAGCCCTGTGTCAGGCAGTGCCAGGACTCCACCGTGTTCATCCAGCCCTCGCCTGTGGTGGTGACCCTGCCCGGCCCCATCCTCAGCTCCTTCCCACAGAACACCGCCGTGGGATCCTCCAGCTCTGCTGCTGTTGGCAGCATCCTCAGCTCTCAGGGAGTGCCCATCAGCTCTGGGGGCTTTGGCCTCTCTGGCCTGGGCAGTGGCCTCTGTGGCTTCCCCTGCTGAAGCTGCTGGCGCTGCCCTGGGGAAGGAACCCAGGCACTGCCAGGATGGAACCGCCCTGGGCACGCAGCATCACCTTGGTGCTTCCTGAGGGGCTGAGCAAGCCCTGCAGCCCTTGCAGAGGGACTCTTGGCAAGCACAGCCCAGCCCTGCCTCTGTCCCCTGCCACTCTCTCCTTTCCCCCCTGTGTCCCTGTTCCCTTGTGCTCCCCGGGGCTGTGAGTCCCACTCAGCCATCCTGGGGAGCACCTACTGGCTTTGCTCCCCTTTGTGGGCACCTGCTTGGAAATCACACCTTGGAAAATAGCAGACTGTTGTTTGCCCCTGGTGCTCTCTGCATTGGCACCTCACCTTGGATTGACCTCATTTTCCTGTTTTGACTCATTAAAGTTCTTTTGCATCACAGTCCATGTCTCCCTCTCATTTATTCCCCTGCCCAAAAGAGGATCAGGACTAATCAGCGAGAGATTTAATCTGTGAAATACAGAGGAGGCAGCAAAATGTGTAAGTCACATCCAGGTGTTAGACAGAACACTTGTCCCTGGAATTGCCTTGTTAAGGTTTAGGCTGGACATGCTTCACTGATCTCAGAGCTAGGGAGAGGTTAACAAAGGCTTGTGAAGGAGGGCAAAACACTGTACAGGACACCAGGAATGTAGAATTTACAGCCTTCAAGGACATCTGGCAGAACTCACAAGATAAGGAAGAAACTAACAAAGCCAACTCAAGAATAGTGTTAAAATCAGCTCCAAGTGGGTAAAAGATAATTCCAGCAGGGGCAGACTGCAGCCACCAACACACAGGCCACTGACCCAGAAGAGAAAGACTGAGCCTGTGGACTAAATAGCATGAGAAATGAGAGAATCATTAGCAACAGAAGATAGAATACTAATTAATAAAAGCTATGTTATGTGTAGCCAATGAACACTAATTCCTTTGTTGGCTAAAATGTATAAATAGTAAAAAAAAAAGTAATACTAGGCATGCTTGATTTGTGGAATTCCACTGAGTACCCAGGCTTGTGCAACTCTGACATAAATAATTGATATTTCCCTCGAGTGTGTAATTATTGTCTTGTTACACACCAGGTAATCAATGCAATTTTTGTGGGCAACATCATCAGTGTTCTTCCCATACTAAAGTCAAAGCACAGCGCTGTGCCAGCTACTGTGCAATCACAGACGGAATCAACTCCATTCCAGCCAAAATAATTTGTCTTATGTGGTCTGGTAATTAGCTCTCGCAGATGAGGAATGGATATTATGTCTCTTAAAAGAAGCTTTACTAAAGTTTAAAGTTCTTTTGATGTGTGACCTTTTGTCCTCCCTTTAATGCTCACTTCTCCCCTCTGTGTTGTTGCCACCAGACAACCCCGTGTTCTAGATACATATTATAATATTGGCTTTTTGCAAATATTAAAATGGATTTGATACATGTGGTGTTAAAGTAACTTTGTTCTAAAGATATAGTTTTTAATTCTGCTGCTAATGAAGCTTAGACATGGTAATGAAATAGCTGATAGGAGTGTGCTTGTGTTAAAATTGGATGGGATAACATCCAAGGCACACAGGATGAGGACACCTGTACAGATCTGCCAACCTTCAGCACTCACTGGCTGAAGAGAGAGTGGACCAAGGCCCAAAAACTGGAGGTGATGATAAAAAAGGACTAAAAACACAACCAAGGAATCTGCATGCTCTGCAAAGGTGAATCCAAGGAGCAGCCTTGCTAAACAATCATTGGAACGTGTAAACTAGCTTGGGGGAAAAGTTTACTCTGCATAATTGTTTATGAATAGGGCACAGGCTGATGTAATTAAAAGGTACTCAAGGGGTGTATTCGAAGATAACAGAGTGCTCTTAGCTGAATGCCAAGCACCCAGCCATTTTTAACCGTTTATGTGTCTCCTACTGTCTTTTCATTAAACTTTTTAAATTTTCACAGGAGAGTGAAGGTGCTTTTCACACCTGGGACATGTGCAGGGAGGGTAGCACATGCCCCTTGCACCAGGCAGCTGGGAATGGGGAAGCCTGTGGCTGGGGGGACTTGGCATTGATATAAAATTTCAATTTTACATCTTTTATTGTAAAGAAAGAAACAAGCAGCACTGGGTGGCCGGGGAGTCACTGCTCTACTCACAGCACACACCACTTTCAAGTTCAGCAAAGTATATATATACTGTTTTTAAGCCTACAAAGCATTTTCCAATGTGAAAAACCCCAATCACTTGTTTTTAAAATTTTAAAAGTTTAATAGCAATAAAATGGTTTTAGTCCCAAGAAAGGCCCATCTCTGCACCTACAACGTCCTTTTGCTTGCTAATTAGGCTTTCTTTCCTTGCTGCCATCTGGACTTTCACAATTTCGATGTGGCAATCATGATGTGACTCCTGAGTGTCAGTGGTCTTAGGCTTTTGGATTTTTGTGACAGCTTTATTTCATATATATTTCATATAAGCATGAATTACCTCACACCACATATTACAATAACCAGCCCCTAAGGCTGCAGCAGTCGCAGTCAAAAACATCGGGATGAGTCTAAGCCTAGACTCATCATAAGCCTAGACTCGTTCTATCTAAATGGGTTTATTTCTGTGCTGAACATTTCCCAACATTTATTTGTGTGCTGAACATTCCCCAACACCTCAGGGCGGTTCCAGGGCCCGGGCTCGGGGCCCAACGGCGGCTCCAGGCCCGGCCGCCCTCGATGGCTCCGCGCACGCGGTGTTGCCCCGGCAACCGCGGCTGGGCGGGAAGGGCGAGAGCGGCCCGGCCCCACAGACGGCCCCGAGGCGGATTCGGATCCACAACCGACCCCACAACTGACCCCGAGGTGGATTGGGATCCACAACTGACCCCACAACTGACCCCGACGTGGATTCGGATCCACAACTGACCCCACAACTGACCCCGAGGCGGATTAGGATCCACACCCACCCTCGTAGCCAGCTTTGAGGCGGACTCAAACCCAAAGCCGAGTCCAACACCCTCCTCCGCAGCCGGCCTTGAGGCAGACTCGGACCCAGAGCCAACTCCACACTTCGCCCCGGAGCGGACTCAGCCCCAGAACGGGCCCCGGCCGACCCCGCCATGGAGATTGAGGAGGACTTGGGTGAGGCTCGAGGCTTGGTTGGGGAGGGACGGGGAAAGCGCCCGGCGGTGCCGGCATGGCCGGGACCACAGCGGCGCCAGTGCGGTCTGTCCCCCCTCGGGCCGGGTTTGTCCCCCACCCCGGGCCAGGTCTGTCCCCCCTCGGGCCGGGTTTGCCACTCCCTTAGGGCCGGGTTTGTCCCCTACCCCGGGCCAGGTCTGTCCCCTCTCGGCGCGGCTCTGTCCCCATGCCCTGTGCCCCATGCCCGGGCGGGCTCTCTCCCGCTGATTCCAGCCCAGGTCTCCCCACCAGGTGCAGCTGGTGCGGGTGCAGGATTTAACTGAATAAAGCGACTTTTTTTTTTGTCTGGTTCGAGCGTGGCTTCCCCCCCCATGTCTCCCGGCTCAGCCGCTGCAGGCGGTTTTGGGATCCTTTGTAATGCAGTGTGAACAGGTACAAGGATCTCCCTGCCCGTGGCATTGTTGTGGTGGTGCCTTTGGTGGTTTCAGCCGTGCATAAATTACGGCTGCTTGGCTGCCTGAGCTGCTCCTGTGCTGCTGAGGGCTCTGCTTTTCCTCTGCTGCTCGTCTCTGTCCCCTTTCCCTTCACTGGCAACACATTTGGTCTTGTGTGGCGCCAGTTTAGAGGGAGAAGCTATTGGAAAAATCTCTAACAAGTAGTTAGCCTTGTGAATTCCTTAGACAGTGCTTAATCCTGTATTTACATATATCGGTGATTAGCACGCACTAGTGGGTATCTTAGCCGGGAGAATAGAGTGTGTGCCTGATAAAGGGTGGATCTTGGCCAGACCCCATAGCTGGAATGCATTCAAGGAGAAGAAACCCCCCTCAGAAGGGAGGAGGGGATGTTTGGAGGAGCATCCCCCACGCAGCCAGTGCTAAAAAAAAAAAATAATGCTGCTTTTTAATGCCGAAATAGCAGCGTTAGAGTGTTTAATTTTTCACGTTTTCGGTGACAAAGCCACTTGTGATTGCTCTTCCAGGGGAAAGCCAGGTGCTCCAATTCCCCCGAGTGGGCTGTTGAGGTGAGAGGTGCTCAGAGGCAGCAGCACTGCACAGCCCAGATGGAGACAAAGATCCTGTCTGTCCCTTCTCTTTCTAAGTGTCTCTTAGCCTGAATTCTGTTCGTTGGGACTTCTGGAACAGCATTTTACCAGCGGCCAGCCTGGGGCCTGATGGAGCCACGTGTGTGAGAGAGGAGGGCAGAGGCAGCAGCAGCCAGTGCCTAGAGCTGGGTTAGCTCCTGCAGAATCAAATCCTAAATGCACTGAAAGCCCCCGGTGTGTACCCACAGGCAGTACTGGGGCCTTGTGTCTCCTCCTGGCTGCCTCTCTTCCTCACTGAGAATATGCATATTTATTAATATTTATATATTTTAATTTAATTATGGATGCATGGATTCACGCTGCTTCATGTTCAATATGTTTGTTCCTCAGTGGTTTTGCTGCTTTAGTAACACCTCAGCTCCTAAATAATTACAGGATTAAAAGCTTCATTCAGAGTCTCATGTACCATGTTAGGCACACCGCTGCCTCCAGAATGTAACTCAGTTCCTTCACATTCTGCCTCCAGCAAATCAAGCTGTTGATGGAAAAACGATTTGGTTTAGCTGCTGGAGGTGCTGGGGGGTGTGCCCTGATCCCACTGATCCTCCTCCAGGAGAGCTGGGAAGTGCTGCTGGCTTTCCCTTGGAGTAAGGATGGTTGCCTCCTTAATAAGGTAACCTAAAGAGTTATTACACTCACTGGTGCTGACTCTCCTCTGTTTTAATTAATGTCCCAGTTATGAGAGCTTCAAGTTTAATTAATTTGGTTATGCAAAGCAGGTGCCTGCCTTAATGAATGGCTTCAAACTAAGAGCAACTGGTTGAACTCCCTCAGACCACAGCCCTGATGTGGTGCTGTGGGGTTTTCCCCAGTGTGTGAGTGATTCTCATCTCCCTAACCAGGTGCTCTTCCCTGTTCTCTGTTCCCCCAGACATGTTGGATCCAGAGAGGTTAATCCAGTGCCCCCTGGTTAAACACCATTGGATCAGAGCACGGCGGTTTCCCTATCACCTGGTGAAGTGTAAGGAGGTGAGCTGGACAGGCAGTGACTGAGTGACTCTGTGCTTCCCTGTGCTCCTGCCTTTCCCTGTTTAACTTTTATTTCATAGAACTTGAGGATTTGTTTAGTGATAGCTCCAGGCACACAGGAATTCACCTGTGACCGTGTTCACAGGGGTCTGAGGATGAGGGAAGAGATGAGGATCTGACTCCATGTTTCAGAAGGCTTGATTTATTATTTTATGATATATTTTATATTAAAACTATACTAAAAAGAATAGAAGAAAGGATTTCATCAGAAGCCTAGCTAAGAATAGAAAAAGAATGATAACAAAGGTTTGTGGCTCGAACAGAGAGTCTGAGCCAGCTGACTGTGATTGGCCATTAATTAGAAACAACCACATGAGACCAATCCCAGATGCACCTGTTGCATTCCACAGCAGCAGATAACCATTGCTTACATTTTGCTTCTGAGGCCTCTCAGCTTCTCAGGAGGAAAAATCCTAAGGAAAGGATTTTTCATAAAAGATGTCTGCGACATTCACCCATTCACAGTCTGGCTCCGTTGGAAGGAGACAGAAATCCTTCATGGGTAGTTCAGGGAGGAGACTCTGGTCTCTTCCAGCAGCTCACAGGGAGACCATATTCATTTTTGCACTTTCAGGATGAGGTGAGATGGTGATCATCAAGCAGATAAGGCCAGTGTCTAAGCAATTAGCAGAAGAGCTTGGGGGTTGTCACTGGTCCATCTGAAGGTGTTACTTGCAGTGGCAAAGGTCTGGGTAGAGATTGTCCCTCTTGCTTGGGACAAGTTTGTTGAGTTTCCTTTGCATCCCTTATGCATTAAATCCAATTAACACTTCCACCCAGCTCAGTCTGCCATTGCTCTGTGCAGGACACAGCCCTGACCCAAATGGGGACACTGCAAGCAGAGCAAGTTTGATTTCTTGGCTGGAACTGTTTAAGAATCATGGACTCACAGGATGGTTTGAGTTGGAAGGGACCTGAAAGCTCATCCTGCCATGGCAGGGACACCTTCCACTGCCCCAGGCTGCTCCAAGCCCCATCCAGCCTGACCTTGGACACTTCAGGGATCCAGGGGCACCCTGTGCCAGGGCCTGCCCACCCCCACAGGGAGGAATTCCTTCCCAATACCCCACCTATCCCCTCCCCCTGGCAGTGGGAAGCCCCTCACTCGTGCCAGGTGACAGCAGGGATGGGCACCTATGGACATGGCAGCCCTGGCAATGGTGCAGGAGGAACTGCCTGGAGCAGCCTTGGGTGTGAGTCTAATCCCTGCCCAGCAGAGCCAGGCAAGCACTGGTCCAGTGGCAGAGCTGGGGCTTTCCCAGTGATGCTCTGTCCCTTGCAGGAGATCATTTACTGTAGTGACAGCTGAGCTCTGCCACTAGAGCTGGTGCTTGCCTTAATGGAAATCCAGGTGGAATGCTGCCAGCTCCCTGGCCCTTCTAAAAGGCTTACAGAATTTCTCTGCCTGTGTGCCCACTTAGTTGAAACACATTTGAAGGGTTTCGATTTGCCTGATGTCTCTCCCCTGCTGGTTTTAAATGGTTTCATTTGTGCTTTAAGCCATGCAGTCAGTATCACCAGCACTGCAGGGATTGCTGAGGGTCTGTTCCACTTCAGTCAGGATGGCTCAATTTCTGTGACTGGAAGAAAATTCATGTTCAATTCCCCTTTGTATTTAGTGAGTGTCTAACCAATACACTGCAATTTCTTGTTCATTTTTGTATTTTTCAAAGCAACACCACAAACATCCAAGTCTTTTTCTCCTATGTATCAACAAGAGGTAAGTCAATTCGACAGATGTGGCACATAATTTTGGTTTTCCCTTGTCCAGAGCAACCCTGAAATTGCAAAGAAATTGGCCACATGTCCCTTCAACGCTCGTCACCTGGTTCCTCAGGCTGACCTCAGCAACCACATCATGAAGTGCAATGACAAAGCTTTTGTGGAGCAGGATGTGGGTAAGAGACCCCCTGTGCCCCCTGGGGACTGAGGTGTCCTCATGGAATAACCCAAAAGGGGGAGGCAGATGGTTGTCTGTAGTTTTGTGTGACACAGCAGCTTTGGGGAAGCTTGATCTCATTTGTTTGGCTTTATTGGGCAGTTTCTTGGGAATATGGCAGCTGCTCTGGGTAGGCTTTGCATGTACTTTGTTATCAGGCTTGTTGAATGGAAAGGTTTTACCCAAAACTGCAGGAAGTGCCTCTGGAAGGAGGAGTGGGATGCATTAATGGCCACAAGAATGGGCTGCTCCTTTTACAGTTTTCTGTCTTCTGTAGAGGTGCACAGGCAGTGATGCCTGCATCCACGTCAGCAGGTTTCCTCTTCACTCCAGAGTTCCTGCTCAAAGTTCCAGGGAGCAGAAACTTCTCTTTTTCATTGAAAAAGGCAAATTTGAAGTTGCTGCATTTCAGCTGTCCCCAGCCTATTTGCTTTGGGTGGGGCTTGCTTTAAAGCCCAGAGGTGTTTTACAGGTTTAGCCCAAGTGTTTAATGGATTTAAGGACTGCTGGTCACTGTGTTTTCTCTCTTCCTGAAGTGAGCCGCTCCTCTGAGTCCCCACAGGAGCAGCTGAATAATGGGAGCACATGGCAGGCACCTCCAAGTGCTGAAGACTGGGAAACAGGTGAGGAATTTGCCCATCTGCTGCCTTCTTCCTGGACAGTGTGAGCCCAGGAGTGCTCAGGGCTGCCTTGTAGGACACTTTGCTTATCATTCATATGAACCTGGATCTCTGCAGCCAGCAGGCTTGGCTTGCTATAGAGAGCAATCCAAAATGCCTGCCAGAACGAGCATGGGAGGAGATTTCCAAGCATCCCTTCCTCCCATAAGAGCTTTTGTACCTTATCTGTGGTGATAGCAATGGAAAGATTCCTCAGTGAAGCAGACACATTTCTTATAGAACATGTGAAAATATGACAGAGATATTCCTGATCACAGAATCCCTGAATGGTTTGGCTGGGATGGCACCTTAAAGTTCATCTCATTCCATGGACAGGGACACCTTCCACTATCCCAGGCTGCTCCAAGCCCCATCCAGCCTTGCTTTAGACACTCCCAGGGATCCAGGGGCAGCCACAGCTGCTCTGGGCACCCTGTGCCAGGGCCTCCCCACCCTCCCAGGGAACAATTCCTGCCCAATATCCCATCCAGCCCTGTCCTGTGGCAGTGGGAAGCCATTTAAGCCACTGATCTGATGGTGGTTTCTGGGGTTTCTTAGTTCTCAGCCACAACATCTGCTCTCTCTCACAGACTTGCTGGAGGGATCTGAGTCTACTTTTGTGTGGGGTGTAATCAACTCTGCCATGAACAGGTAGGGAATGCAAGTTTGATTTTTTACATTAGTGTTTGTTTATACAAATATTGCAGCCATCTCCCAGCCTCACCTCGATGGCTGGACAGGAGCTGCCTTTGCTGCTGTAGAGCCCTGGGAGGAGAAATGCTGCTGGCTCAGTGTGTCCTCTTTCCTCATATGGCCTGGATCAGAGCAGGAAACCCTCAGGAGCACTGGTACTGCTCCTGTGCGCCTGTGGCAGGCTGCTCTTCCTGCCCATGGCCTGTGCTCAGGGACTGATGGATGTCTGGGCAATGTGCAGGGAGAAAGGTGATCCCTTTGAGTCCTTGGGAGATCCCTTGTGAGCTCCTGGGGCCTGGCAGATGTGCTGGAGTTGGGCTCTGTGTCAGCAGAATCCTCCCCTTGTGCCCTTTCCAAAGTGTGGTCAGAGTTTGGGGCAGGGGGAGCAAGGATGAACAGGAAGGCAAAGTGTTTTAAGGTTTATTTAACAGGTTTATTTAACAGGTTCATTTACAATGCAGCAATAATCCTGCCCCTGGCAGCTCTGAGTTCTGTGTGAGCTCTTCCATAGGGGCTGACAGCAGCACTGCCTGGTCCCACCTGTCAGATTCCTTGCAAGACCTTTGAGTGTTCAGAGCTCACCCAGCTCCCCTCAGCACCACCAGCAGGGTGGCACAGAGGAATAGTTGCCTCCTGGAGCCAGGTCTCAGAAGCTCTTGGAGGTCTATTACTCACCCAAGATAGCTCAGCTACCTCTGGAGGCATGGAATCACCAGGATTGCTTCTGTTGCAGTGCTGGAAACAAAAAAGTTTAATAACAGGCAAAATAACAAAACTCCTTACAGAGAAAAACCGAGCCAGGTGCAAGAGGTCCTTGCTGCTGGTGAAACACCTCACAAAAGCAATTTAGTTCTTGGTTCTCTTTTTCTAGTGAATTGCTTAGGTGGGAATTTTTATCTCCTGTCCGATTGGCCATCCTTAAGTTTGAGGTGAAGTCCCCCAGGTCCTATGAGGTGTCTTTTTTACCCAGTTGAGGAGAGAAACTTCTGGGCTATTTTCCTTTTTAAGGGGACAAAGGAGAGTTTTGTCACTCCATCAACAGGGGACACACATTCCTATAGCACAGCACCATCCCCCAGGGCCTTGCTGCAGTAAAATCCATAAATATGAGCCAGGAGTAACCAAATTCACTCAATTCCAGCCCCATCAGTGACCAGAACAACTCGTTGCCCTCCCGGATGCGGCCCCCTGAGACCCTCCCGTACACTGTGTCTGCAGGCCTGTGAGTACTGAGCTCCTAAATCTCTGTGGCAGCACTTTGTGACTCCCCCTGCAAGGACAGGAGGGGCTGTATGGAACAGAGCAGCTTCTGAGGGAATCTGCTGCTCAGATCATCCTCTGTGTCCTTCCTTTTGAAATAAACAGGGCAGGAGACTTTCTCTCCTTTAAATGCCTTTATTAAAATGATCAGCTCAGGATGGGGATCTGCAGTTTCCTGTCACATCTCCCGGGGTGACACTGAGGAGGGTATGCACAGCTCTGTCCCCTGGGGGCAGAGCCGGGGGTCCCGTCCTTAAGGAGTGGTTTCAGGCATTACCCAGATCTTGATCTAACTCCAGCCAGCCCCGGGTACTGCGGCTGGGACGACTACTCCGCTCAGGGTGAGAGTTCACGAAGGTCTTCAGTCATTCAGCATCTCGTTCCTCACACCTGGACACTATTTTAATCTTCTAATTCTCTTGTTGGCTCGTTGTTTGGGGTCTTGTTCTGTCTATCTGTAGCAGTCCCAGGATGCATTCGAGGGTATTTTGCACGTTCCTTGCCTCTGTATCTCATTTTGGGGAGACCTCCGCCTCTGTTGTTTCAGGAGAAGACCATCAGCCCAGCCCGACTAAGGTTTTCTACTAATACAAAGAGAGCTATTAACGCTAATGACTAATGATTACCATAACAATCAATCACCTTCGCAGCTAAACTGATTTGGTCAGTTTTTCAACAAGCAAGTTCTGCTCTGGAAGAAAAGTTTTTAAAACTTTTCTTTTACAAAAAAAACACTGGCAAAATTTTGTTCATAACACTTTGAGACATCCTCTGTGTTCTTTCCTTGCTCCATTCCTGTGGCCCAGCTTAGGCAGAGCTGTTTCTGCCCACGTTGGCTCTGTCTCTCTAAACACAGCATCCCCATTATCCCTTTTCACCCCCCACCCTGCCCTGACTTAAACCAAATTTTTCCTTTGCTTTGTGCTCTGTTCACTGTCAGGCCCAGCTGAGTCAGAGCTGAGGTGAAACAGGGTCCTTAAAGCAGCACCACTGGGGGAAAAAGTACCAAATTCCATTGGGGGAGGGAGAGAAGGAGCTCCCCATGGGGAAATATCTAATGCTGAAATCAAAGATTTTTATTTGCTTTAGCAGCAAAGCAACAGCTTAAAGATGCTTTGAGGAATGATTGTCCTGGTTCCCACTGGGAGCAACTAAACCTGGTGCTCTCAGGGCACTGCAGACACAGCTCCTGCACAGCCAGGCACTGTGAAATTACCACAGTGTTGGGCTGAATCTGGCAAACCAAACTGAAATGTCACTTTTAGACAAGCCTTGTTGCCAAGTGCTGCCCCTGCAGAGGCCACTGTCCCTTGGGGGAGTGGGGGAAGTTGTTGTATCTTTGTCCATCTCATGCAAAAATTGTATCTTGTCCTTTCCAGAATTCGGAGTATTAGTTCCTCCCCTTGGAATGTAGTTTTGCCCCAGCAGTAAGTGTCTCCCTGGTTTGGACAGAAGAGCTCCTGCAGAAGACAGACATGCTCTGGACCTGGTGGCAGGACTCTACACCTGGCTTTTGTTGCCTGATATATTTCTTGTAACATTTGAATATGTGGAACTGTCCTTGTTTTAAAAGTTACCCTCACCTTTACTTGGTGAATTTTGTTACTGTTTTTGAAAAAAAAAAGACTGAGAAATGTACAGAGAAACCTTCCTAGCCCAACCCTGGGTCATGGTGGCTCCCTGTGAACAGGAAAAAACATCATAATTGCCAAGTCTCTGTTTCTTGTAACAAGAAAACTTAAAAGTATTTTACTGTGCATGCACATCTTGTTTTTATTTTGTTGGAGTCCGAGTTTGTCCACTCAGGGTATGACAAGCATTCAGGTTGGGTTTTACACTGTGTTGTCACATTTGCAGAGACTGCTTTGAGAGCATCCTCACCTTAACTTTTGCACTTTCACACCTTCACCCTTGCCTTTGTCACCTTGGGCCTTGCCTTTGTCTCCTGTCTGTGAGGAACTTCCCCAGGCAGACCTTAACAAAGAATCCTCTGCAAGGTCCTTGCATCACACACAACTCCAGCCAGGGGAAGTTTCAGGAGGACACTGAGGTGCTTTTTCCGGTTTCCATTCGAGTTTTGCAGTTTTCTAATGCTTGAAACGTGTTTGAGAGCTGTCAGGTACCTGTTCTGTATTGGGGGGAGGAAGGGAGTAGGAATGGTTTCAATCAGAACAAATGCATGTTTGGGACTGAAAATGTTCAGATCAAGCAGTCTATTTCTAAACATGCAAAGTACAAAATGGGATCTAAATATAAAACCATAAAGAATTAAGAAGCCAGACATGATGTTTGTCTAGAAAGAGATTAATGCCTTCATATTTTCCCCTAAAGACTGGATTTCCACCATCTGTATACTACCACTAGAAAATAATACATGTTCACTTGAATGTGCAAAATTAATACTCTTTTAAAGCTCTGTCCACTTATGTCACGGTTCTTGTTAGCAATTTAGAATAAAAATGTTTTAAATTCCCTGGAACTGCTTTTCTTTGGAGTCAATAAGTGCTGGCATGGGAAGCTCTTGATGAGACCAAAGATGCACCTGTTGCATTCCACAGCAGCAGATAACCATTGGTTACATTTTGTTTCTGAGGCCTCACAGCTTCTCAGGAGAAAAAAATCTTAGCAAAAGGATTTTTCATAAAATACATCTGTGACAGTCCACTCTCCTTGGCCATTCTGTGCTGACCTCTATCCTTGCCAAGTCCTGTTCCATCAGGGCTTTCCCTACACACCCAATGCAGACATCCCATAATGACCCAAGGCAGCAGATCCCTTTTGCTGTGTCCAGCACAGCCGAGGGCTCTGGCAATATTCCTGCCCTGTATTTGCAACTCCAGGATAATTTCCAGTCCTGCTGGGCTTTAACTTCTGCTGCCCTTTTCCAGAACATTGATAGGACTCTGATCCCTGATCTCCCTTCCTTTCTCTTGGCCCTTCCCCTCCCTAAGCCAAGACACAAAGATTTTCAAGAGGGGTGGAACAGGAGCCTGACAGTGCTGGAGGGGGAAGAGGGAAAATCCATGCCAGGATTCCCTGGGACTGGAGAATCCCCATGCCAGGCTTTCCTGGCACTGGGAAATCTCCATGCCAGGGAATCTCCATGCCAGGATTCCCTGGGACTGGAGAATCCCCATGCCAGGATTCCCTGGGACTGGAGAATCTCCATGCCAGGATTCCCTGGGATTGCATAATCCCCATGCCAGGATTCCCTGGGACTGGGAAATCTCCATGCCAGGGAGCTCCATACCAGAATTCCCTGGGACTGGGGAATCTCCATGCCAGGATTCCCTGGGATTGCAGAATCTCCATGCCAGGATTCCCTGGGATTGCAGAATCTCCGTGCCAGGATTCCCTGGGACTGGAGAATCCCCATGCCAGGCTTTCCTGGGACTGGGGAATCTCCATGCCAGGATTTCCTGGCACTGGGAAATCTCCATGCCAGGGAATCTCCATGCCAGGATTCGCTGGGATTGCAGAATCTTCATGCCAGGATTCCCTGGGACTGGAGAATCCCCATGCCAGGATTCCCTGGGATTGCAGAATCTCCATGCCAGGATTCCCTGGGACTGCAGAATCTCCATGCCAGGCTTTCCTGGGATTGGGGAATCTCCATGTCAGGATTTCCTGGGACTGGGAACTCTCCATGCCAGGGAGCTCCATGCCAGGATTCCCCTGGGTGCAGGGCTCGCTCAGGGGGCTGGGGAGGGAAGGGCTCATCACCCACGGACCTTGTGCAGAGAAAGTGAGGCAGGAGCAGGGAGCTGACAGAGCTTTTCCCTTTACCCCCAACATCTTCACCTTTTATGGCCTGGGAAGAGATATTTTCCTCCTCCAGCTGAGAATTCCAGCCCTGGGCAGTGTCACCATGGGCTTCTACAGGAGGTTGATTTTTTACACATCCCCTTGAGCTCAGACATTCCAGGGTTAACCTGAGGAAGAGTGAGCAGGGAGAGGCAGACACAGAGCAGGCTTTGGGCCAAGTACAAACATCCTCCGGTACTTACCTACACTATCTTCATTCTAAACTAATTCTGTCCCACCCAATCATCATCTCTTATCACTCATTATCTCCCCCTCTATTCTGCACATACCTTACCCCCGTTTCACTGCTCAAATACTGGTTTAATCTCTTTGTTTAAAAACGTTTCCCTCTCAGATTTAACCCCAGCCAGCAGCTAAACATCACAGCTCACTGCCTCCTACAGGGAGCTGGGGAACTGGGGAGAAAAGAGTAAAACTCGGGGGTTGAGATAAGAACAGTTTAATAATAATAAAAAAATAATAAGGGAGGGAGAGAGGGGTGACATAAAACCCCAGACAGACAAGTGCTGGCCAGTAGAGTTGTTCAGCACCCTCTGACCCCTCCCAGCCCATCATTCCCAGTTTATACACTCAGAATGACTCTCTGTGGTGTGGAATATCCCTCTGGCCAGTTCAGGTCACCTGTCCTGGCCCTGCTCCCTGCCAGCTTCTTGAGCCTCTGCTCATTGGCAGAGCCTGGGAAACTGAAGAGTCCTTAATTTAAACACAAACCATTGGTGTGTTATCAACATTACTCCCATACTGAATCCCAAACACAGCCCTGGGAACAGCTGCTAGGGAGGAAATTAACTCAATCCCAGGTGAAACCAGGGCATAAAACCTTCCCTGCATTTTTCCACATGCTCAGTCCCACTCTCTCACACTCCTGGAGCATCAGTCCCATTTCCAGCTGCTGCTCAGGGTATCAAAGCCCCTCAGGGCCCACCCTGGACAGGACCCAGTGCAGCCCCATCCCAGCACTGCCACCTCTGCATCAAGTTCACACATACAGCACTGACAACTTCCTGCATTCTTTGCTGGGTATCTTCTGATTTAATAAGTGGTTTGTAGCTGGGGGGATTGGAATTACTTCAAAACAGAACTGAAGAGCAAGAGGGAAATGATCCAACCCCTTGATCTCACATTTTAAATCCACAATCTCTTTATCAACAGCCACGTTTTGCCCTCTAAACTCGTTCTTTGCTTCTCCTAATTAGAACCCCCTCAGCTGCATCACTGGCAGGTAGAAAGGACATCACCCACCCATTTCCAGCTCCCCTTCACCACCAGCTCTGGGGCTGTCCCACCTGGAACATCCCACCAGTCTGACCAGTAAGGCCCAGTGTGAAAAATGCATATTTTATGATTGGCTTTTCACAAATATTAAAAGGAATATGTGTTGTGATAGAAAGTAATGCTGTATTAATTCTCTTAAATAGTGTGTTAAATATAGTTTTAGGTTATAAAAAAATGTTAAAAGAGAAACTGTGCTATGTAGGATACTTTTTGTAAAGAAAGGACTCACAGAGAGATAGCAGCCACAGGACACCTGAATCTTTCAGAGAAAAAGAATTTATTGCCCTCTTATTAGAAGAAACAAAATTAACTTCTTGTCAGGATTAAGAGGAAGAAGTTGACACTGACCAGACAGAATCCTGTGTTTGAATGGAATTTTTGCATCATGTATGAGGTGTATGAATATGCAACAGGCTGTTGTTTTTAAGGGTTAATCCTCTGTTAATGTGGGTCCTTTTTCAAGCTTATGTTGCCCAGAAAAAGGTACCCAGACTGTCCATAACATTTTGTTTCTATTGTCTCATATTGTCCTAATTCAAATTGTCCAAATTCTTATTACTCTAATTGTATTACTATTTTTATAACCATTTTATTATTATTAAACTTCTAAATTTTAAAAACAAGTGATTGGCATTTTTCACACCCAGTACAGGCTCCTGCTCCTTCCAGCCCCAGTGCAGTGGGACCATTTCCTACTGTGACCCAAAGGGGAGCCCCATGGCCCCCTCTCCTATCCACAGTGAACCAGGAGCTGGTCCTGCTTGTTTATTTTGGCCCCAACATGTTGGTAAAGGTAAAAAACACCCTTCATTTTGGTTGAAAAAAAATCTTTATTCACAGAACATCACATGAATCATGTCCCACCCTTGTTCCTTTATGTATAAAATACTGGTAAAATAAAAATTTTATTCCAGAGGCAAGTGAATTCCCACAGAGTCCCCTCCTGAGACCAGCTCACCCCAGAGCTGGAACTCGTGCCACAGTTTGGAAGCAGAAGTGAGTGAGGTGTTTGCTGAGGAAGGAAACACCACCAAGCTGCAGCAGCAAAGCCTCCAGGGCTGCAGCTCCAGCTCATTTCCTTTGGCAGGGACCACAATCCCAGCAGGCTCCAGCTCATTTCCCACTGCAGCCAAAGGGGAGATGTGGGGCTTGAAGGAACCACCCATGTCCCATTGCCATGGGGGTTTTTGGGTTTCACACAAACCACCTGAGAAATCATTTTGGATTTACAGGCACCACAAACATTTCTGATGTCCCATGTCCCCAAATCCAGCTCCACAGGTGGTTCCTTCAAGCCCCAAGTGTCACCTCTGGATGTCATGGGTAGCAAGGACACTTGGCTCACCAAAGGGAAATCAGCCTGTGCAGGGACAAGGAGACTCCAGAAGGCAAAATAAATCAACAGGAAAATATCTATTAAAATGGCAAGCTAGGCTCAGAAGAAAAATCCAGTTCCAAGTATCTTATGGCTCCTACCACAGCCCAAAAGGAAAGAGATTGGCCAGAGTCCCACCTTGGTGTAAGACAAACCCTGCTACACCAGGTCACAGCTACAGAAACTTCAGTGACAGCCTTAAACCCCAACACTGTAAAATCCAGTGGAATTGGATCAGTTCATCAGAACTGAGATTTCCCAGGGACCCCTTGCAAGGGCTCAGCTGCCCTCTCAAGGGCTGAATCCATCAGACTTCATATCCAAAATCAATTTCAGGCAAATTTGGATTTATGATTTCTATTACACAGCCAGACAGATGCTCAATCACTGCAGATTCCCTCTTTTCCTTTTAATTCCTTACATCCTTGGGCTCAAGTGAAAACCAGCTCCATGCTTGCTTTGCTGCAGTGCTTCCTTGGAAAACCTGGACAGATGGGGAACTCCAAGAGCAGGAAACACTTGGAAAAATAGCAGAAAAGTATCAAACACATGGAGAAGCCCATGAATAGGGGCCACTGGTCACTCCAGCTCTGGTCACCAGCATGGCCCTGTCCCATATTCCCTAAAATTCCTTCTAACATTTTTTTCAGTTATTAAAACCCTTTCTCCCAGTTTGCAACACATAATGAAAGCAAAGCTCAGTGCAGTCAGCAGAATGTAGAACTTGTGATTAGTTACTAATCCAGAGACCCACAACCATTCCAGACAGGAAACAGGGGAGGAATTGCCAGCACAAGGCCACATCATGTGGATGTGACCCATGTGTGCCACTGTCAGACACCAGGGAATGCTCCAGGGATGGGAATGGATCTGCAGGATGATTGAAATGGATGATGCTCAAAATGCCACCTCCATCAGACACCCCCAGGCTGCAGGGGAGGCAGGGCCAGGATCTCACAGCTCCAAGTGTTTCACTGGGACAGGGAATGACCCCAAAGGGATGAGTGTGAGCCAGCACCACCCCCAGGAGGTGACACATCTGAGTGCCCTTCACAGGAACTCCACAGGAGCAAAGGGTAGCACAGGAATGCCCTTCCCAAGGGTGGGGACATCTCCATCCCAAGGCACAGACTTGAGGAAACTCCCCTGACCAAGCTGATGTTCAGTGCCAGGGCCTGTTGTGCTGATCCCACCATTCCCCTGGTGTGCAGAACCTGCTCCAGCTCTGTGACCAATCCCACACCTCCAGGGAGTACAGGGGAACTCACCTGCTCCATCCACTCAGAAGTTCCACCTCCAGAGCCCCAAACCCAACCTGCACCTCAGAAATGAACACAGCTCCCCAAAGTTCTGTGCTCCAGCATTAACAATCTCAGTTTTGGAGGCTGGATTTGGCAGGAGGCTCAGGGAGATGCCACAGGCCTGATGTGCATCCCAGTGGAAGCAGGAGGGAGAGTGGGAGAGAGGCACCAGAGCATCCCTCAGAGGAGCAGAGCAGCATTTCAGAGAGATGTGTGCTGGGTAATACTGTGTGTGAAGTTAACTGAGGTTATAACCGTTCTAAGATTCTTCCCCACACATCCTCCTCCTCCTCCAAGCAGATGGGAGCCCTTCACTTCCCAACTCTTTTTGCACACTCAGTCCCATGAACACTGTGAAATTCTCTGTGCCATTCTTGCACTGCAAAATGCAGGGGGTCAGGTCAGTGCTGGCCAGCACAGGAAAGAATGGCAGCATCCTAGGCTGTGCCTCTGCATCCTCCCATCCCTGTGTGCCCATAGGGACATTCCTGCCTTGCTACAGCTGGGCACAATGTTCACTTCTGCTTCCTATTAACCTGCAGGCTTGAGGGGAGAGCAGTAAAGGCCAGGGGTTATTTTCACAGGGCCATTCTCAAGCACAGTGTCCCATTTCCTGACACATCCATTTCCAAACGTGCCTTCCACGTGATGCTGTCCCAGAGGGATTTGTAAACTCCGAAGTCCACGGGAAGGGCTCATCCAAAGCAGCACCCAGAGGAAATTCAGTTCTGGAGGCAGTCAGTCCTCTTGCAGGGGGTCAGCAGCTCATGTCAGGTACTGCACCACGAGGAACATGATCAGGCAGGTGACAGCCATGCCCCCCAGCATGAGGAACTTGTCCTGGAAGGCGCGCTTCTCGATCAGCCGCATCACCGTGTTGGACAGCCCCAGCATGTTGGCAACGTCCAGGATCTTCTTGTGGGTGCCCTGAGGACAACAAAACAGCAAAGACACAATCACCCTCGTGCTCTGAGCCTTCTTATTCCACAGTGCAAGAGTGTTTCATCATGGGGGGTGAGTGATGGGTGTCACAGACATCTTTTATGAACAATCCTTTCCTTAGGATTTTTCCTCCTGAGAAGCTGAGAGGCCTCAGGAACAAAATGTAACCAATGGTTATCTGCTGCTGTGGGATGCAACAGGTGCATCTGGGATTGGTCTCATGGGGTTGTTTCTAATTCATGGCCAATCACAGTCAGCTGGCTCAGACTCTCTGTCCAAGCCAGAACCTTTGTTATCATTCCTTCTTTTTCTATTCTTAGCTAGCCTTCTGATGAAATCCTTTCTTCTATTCTTTTAGTATAGTTTTAATAGAATATATATCATAAAATAATAAATCAAGCCTTCTGAAACATTGAGTCAACATTCTTGTCTCTTCCCTCAACCTGAGACCCCTGCAAACACTGTCACAGATGGGTTCTAACTTCTCTCAGCCAACCATCCCTACCATTCCACAGGGGGTGGCCATGGGACCCTGGAAACTGTCACCATGATATTTTCTGAAAAATCCCTTTGCCAGGATTTCTTCTCCTGGGAAGCTTCAGCTTCTCCCTGTTTTGCTGCTTTGGATTTGGAAATTGTTTACCCAGCATGTGAATTGTTTTAATTTAATGACCAATCATGGTCCAGCTGTGTTGAGGCTCTGAGGAGTCACGGGTTTTAATTATTAATTTTTGTTAAGCCTCCTGATGTATCCTTTCTCTTTCTTTAGTATAATTTTAGTATAGCATTCTTTAATATAATATCATAAAATAATAAATCAGCCTTCTGAAAACTTGGGAGTAAGATCTCTCACCTCGTCCTGGGGGCCTCACAAACACCACAGGAAACAACTGGGTGTTTGGACTAATTAATTCAAACAACCTGTCCACACAGAGACAAGATAAATAGCGTCTCAGAAAAATGCACTCCTTCAGGAGGAGTAAGAGTAGACCCACATGCAGAAGTTTCTTAGTCCATAAAACAGAGATTTGCAATGTCAAACTACATCAGTGCCTTGTGTTCCAGGCAGTTCAGGCCCTTCACTGAAGTCAGGCTGTGTCTCTGCCAGTCCCACACAATCAGTTTTCTCCAGTTCCCACAGCCCCTGCTCACTGCTCTCAGGCTCAGCACCTCCCTGTCTCTGCAGAATCCTTTCACAGCGCTTCAGAACAAAACCAAACCTTGCTGGGAGAACAGAAACCAAAGATGAAACTTTAAAATGAAAGCAAAACAACAGAAAGGGAAAACTCTTCAATTCCTGCAGTCATGGAACAGTGGAATTGTACAACTGGATCAGTTAAAGGGACAATCTAGGAATACTCACTCCATACCTATTTATACCCAATATACACAAAATTACAGAGAATAAAGCCAAAGTGTGCAAAGGAGGGACATGAGGGTGGGGAAAGCTGAGCTCACTTGTTCAGCTGGAGCACAGGGGACTGAGGGCAGAGCTCAGTGGGGCTGCAGCTCCAATCTCTGCTCTGGGACAGGGACAGGAGCCAGGGAATGGCTGGAGCTGGGCTGGATATCAGGAAAAGAATCTTCTTGCAGTGGGTGCTGGGCACTGCCCAGGCTCCCCAGGCAATGGTCACTCCTGGAGACTGCCAGAGCTCCAGGAGCATTTGGACAACGCTCCCAGAGTGGAATTATTGGTTGTTTGCAGGGCCAGGAGTTGGACTGGATGATCCTTAGGAGGCCCTTCCAACATGGGATGTTCCATGATTCCACATGAACCCATTTCTCTTTGCAAGCTGTCTCTACACCAGCTGCTTCTGCCAGATGTTCTCAGGCAACAAAGTCTGTGTCAGTGTAAGAAGAGCTGAGTTAAGGGGAAAAGGAACATGAACAGACATTTCCTCACCTGCAAGGGAGAAGCAACATTCCCTTGAACAGCCAGGAATGTGATGGCCTTGAAAGCACAGCCTGTGTGTGCCAGCAGCCATGGACAGACACCCAGCAATTCCCTGCCCAGAGCAAAGGCTGGAGAAAAGCCAGGAGGCCCAGGGAGAGCCAGCAGGAACCAGGCACTCACTGCCAGCCAGCAAAAGCAGCCACAAGGACTGGTGCTGCCACAAGAAACAGCATTTCCCTGTCCCTGCAGGGCACCAGGTCCTGCCAGGGCTCCTCTGTGGCACCTCTGAGCTCTCCTATGGTGGGATGCACCTTCTTCTCAGGAACCCTCCAGAATCCATGGGCTTCTCCCAGTCCCCCATGAGAGATTACTTTGGATCAGTGATTTCCCAGCTTGGAGAACCAACTCCAATTCCCTGTGTGCAGCAGCCCAGGGCTCAACAGGGTGGACAAATGTCTACAATCCTCTCAGGGATGCAGGGATTTCAAGGAAGGTGCTCTTTCCAAAAAGCATTCACAACCCAAATCTTCTCCAGGCACTAGTAATGAGTCCTTCCAGCCTTTTCCTCATGAGCTGGCAGCAGAACCTCTCCCTCTCCCCACCACTCCTGGCCAGACTGCTCAGCAGCACCATTCCTCTGCAATGAACACTGAACCACTCACTGAGTTTTCTGCAAGGTTTTTCTAGTAATGAACCTTTTCTTAAGTCCATCCTCACCAGGTCAGCGAACAAGTGACCTGAACCAGAAGCTAAAACTCATCTTGGAAAGAACCCAGCATCAAACTCTGCTTTAATGTCTCTGTGTAAGATCTGTGGGTGCAGGGCCTGGTCACCAGAGCAGGGAGCAGAGGAGGAGCTGCAGCCCTGCTTTGGAGCTGTGCTGGTCCTGTGCAGGGCTCAGGGAGCACCAGGCAGCCTGGAACCCAGCTCAGCTCCCCAGGTGCAGACCAGGCTTGCACTGGTCACACCATGGAGCTGCAGGTGTGACAGACCTGACCAAACCTGGGATTTTTGGCATTAAAAATACCTAAATCTGGCAAATACGCCCCAAAACAAAGCACAAAACTGAGAACAGCAGTTATCCCCATCAGAAGATGAATACAACAGGCATTTCCCTACATTTTTCACAAGCCCAGTTTCTCCCCACACACTTCTTATTAAAAAGTTTTTTGTATCCTTGAGCTTTTCACTCAGAAGTGACCATCACTTTGAACAGTCTGTAAAATAAAAGGCAAATATTTGCTATGAAGAGACCTGCAGAAATGCAGCTGTTTTCAGCAGGGAAGGAGGCACTGTTGAGGTGCATTATCTTTATTACTAATCTTAATCACAGGTGCTCTACAGCAGCTTTGTGGCTGCTTTGAGTGATGCTAATCTGAACCAACATCTCCCTGCCAACCACTTACTGCCCCTCCTGAACCTGAACAAACAACAATCAACCAAAGAAAAACAAACATTCAGCACTCCAGATGCTGCCCTGCAGGTGAAGGCCAGCCAGCCCTAAGAGATCTTAAAGGTATTCCTAACAGGATGGTAAAATGTAAAGATTTCAAGTTGTTGAAATGAAATTTGGGCCTTTCCAGCATCCTCAGCTCGGAGCAATGTACTGAAACAACACATTTATTGATTTTACTTAACCTGATCAGCATGAACACAGAAAAATGTGGGGTCTTTGTGGTAAAAAATGATGCCCCCACCTTTAAAGTGACTCTCTGGTCCCTCAGCCCCGCCAGGATGTTGGTGCCACTGCCAATAAGCTCATCCATGCCTCGGTGGGCACTCTGCAGGGATTCATTAAACTGCAAGGTTTCGTCGATCGGGATGGTGGTGTCAGAGTCCTGTGGGGAAAGCAGGGACTCGGTTACCTGCTCACTCAGAAACACAAAAAGCACCAGCAGACAGCCAGAACCCAACAGGACTCTGCTTACTTTATTTTATAATGATTTTAAATACAACATTGATATTTGAGTGAAAAGAGTCACTTAGAGAAGATAGGGAGGAAGCCAAAAGGCGAAGCTGAGCAGCTGCTCAACTGTAATGAGATGGAAAGGATGAAAAGAGCAAAAGCAGAAAATTTTTATAATCTCAGTAGGAAAAGGTACTGCAGGAGAGAACATCAAAGCTAACAGAAGGTGTTTAACAAGGTGTTAAACACCAAGAAGGTGCTTGGTGTACTGCACTGCAAGTAAAAGATTTGTGGGATACTTCACACCACATTTCTGAGCAACAAAAATGAAAAAATGTTTGGAGATGACATTCTAAACATTTACAAAATAGTGCAAATTTCTGGCAGTGAGGGCAAACAGACATGGGCCTGGTTCCCTGAGCTCTGCTCACTCATCACCCAGGGCCCTATTTAAAAAAAAAAATATTAAAAATTAGTATTTTTCATGTTTTTGCAGAAAAGATGCATTCACTCAACTAGGAACTGGGAATCTTGAAATGGAAATAACAGGGTTAAACTCTAATATGGACTGCACAGGAGGGCAGGGAGGGGATCACCCCTGTCTGCCAAAGGCCTCCAGGTGGCTGTTTCTGGACACCACTCCATCCTGAGGGGCAAGGAAATGGCTCACTACCCCCACATGGCTTAGAGCAGGAACTGGGGACTGTAAGGACCAAGTGTTGGGAACACCGATCACTGCTCCAGGTGCTCTGAACAGAACCAAAGGCAGAATTCACAGTCGTGTGAATTGTCTGAGCAGAAGCACTTGGATTTCCATGTGAATGGCTCTTATTCCAGATATTTAACAACCTTCAAACCAGCAGGTTTAATTTCTGTGAACGTTTTTTTTATCTACTACAAGGCAGCAATAAAAATAGAAGTAGATTTGTGACCCCCCCCACAAGGAGATGGGATGGCACCAGAGCTCTGCTTTGCCCCTTGTGATTTTTCTCCAGGTACAAGGAAAGGCTTTAAAGATAAATACCATTTTTAACTCTTGAATTAAGCAAACTGTTCAGAAAGCTGCCAACTCTTGAATTAAACAAACTGCTACATCTGTGTTCCAAAAGCTGTTCTGCATTTTCCAGGGATTTACTCAGCTGACATCTCTGATAGAATAGGGGAGTATATGAATAGGAACTGTGCAAAAATGTAACCAAGAGAGGCTGATAACTGATAAATAAATAATTATTTCCCTATTAAAGGATTATTTAAAGCCACATTTTTGTAGCAAGCTAAAAAGAAATACAAAATAATTGTATTTTTTTCATCTAGCATACCTTTCAACACGTGAAGGAGAAAATAACTCATTTGCTGTATATTTTGCATCTGTAAGCCTGTTGTTTCTGAAGAGCAAATTTTCCTGTAGGAAAACTTGTCCCTACTTGCAGGGAAACACCACAATGTTTAAAACCAGCAAATTGCAGTGTTTCCTTCAAGCCTTGTTTATAATTTTGAAATAGCCAACAAAATACCAGACATTATCTCTATTGAAGGCTTTGAGAAATGCATCAAACTGCCCAAATCTCAATTAATTAGGATTGCTGACATTCTTTCTTTCTTGTCCTGACAATGACTGACAAAATGTTAGGTGAGATGCCTTTAACAAAGAAGGGAAATAAAGAGGGAAATCAAACAAAAATGTAAAAATAGCATTAAAAACCAAAACCAAATCAAAACAAAAACTTAACAAAAACAAATAAACAAAATTAAAAAGCAAACAATAAAACCCCAAGCCTAACTTTTTAGTTGCAGAAAAGTGAAATCTGAAAGCAAGCCTTCATTATTGAGAGCAAAATTCCCCCAGCAATTTGCACTGGGGGGACTTCCCAATGGAGGAACTAACAAGAACAGCTGGACCACATTCATGTTATTACAAACTTTTGACCCATTTCTAGGCAAAAAGGGCTTTGTCCCAGCTGTGTGATTTGTGTTTGGCTACATTGAAGTTTGCTGACACCTGCTGCCAGCAGGGTGTGTAACACCCAGGCTTTTCACGGATTTTAGGATCTGGCAAAAGTTTGACAAAAATCCAAGTGAAATGGACACTTTGGTACCTACCTCACTGACCCTTTTACAACTGCTATGTAAATCAATAGTGGATTGCACTGGATAAAACAGGAGCAGCAGCTTCTGGAACCTTTTCCTGTTACTTTATGAGCTCAGCTTTTCCTCAGAGATCTCCCTACATATTTTGATTCCTCTCCACCTTTATTCATACTCCCAGCAGCTTCCAACAATCCTGTTTACACACTCCCTGCTTCTCCCCTTCTGGAGGGAGGCTTTTCACAGATCTCAGGATCTGGCAAAAGTTTGACAAAATGTACAAGTGAAATGTACAGTTTAGTACCTACCTCACCGACCCTTTTACAACTGCTATGTAAATCAAGGTGGATTGCACTGGATAAAACAAGAGCAGCAGCTACTGGAGCTCTTTCCTGTTACCTTAAGAGCCCAGCTTTTCCTCACGAGAGCTCCCCACATATTTTGATTCCTCTCCACCTTCCCTCACACTCCCAGCAGCTTCCAACAATCCTGTTTACACACTCCCTGCCTCCCCCTGCTGAATTTGAGCTGCCGGAGCACACAGAGAGCCCCAGCAGGGATATTTACGTTGGTGGTGAAGGTGCGGGCCAGCAGCTCCTCCCGCTGCCTCTCCTGCTGCTCCCGCTGGTACCGGCGGTGCTGGAAGTTCCTCAGGGCTGTCTGCAGGTGCTGCACGTCGTATTTCAGCTGGTCCACTCGCCTGCAAAGGAGCAGCAGCACAAAAACACTCTGCTTCGTGGGAATCCATAAAATCAGAGGGGTTTAGGAAGGCTGCAAAAGGCAGGCCTCAGATACAGCACAACTGTGATTAGAGCTAAGCAGCAGCCATGAGATAGGTCAGCAGAAAAACTGTGTAAAAAGTAGAAAAGTAGGGACAAATAGAACAATGGTCGGTGTATTAATGCTTGGCTAGAATAACTCCCTAAGCTTGCACTGCCTGCCACACCACAGAGCTGCAGGTGTGACAGACCTGACCAAATCTGGGATTTATGGCATTAAAAATGCCTAAATCTGGCAAATACATCCCAAAACAAAGCAGTGTCACAAAACTCACAGACAAGTTTATCTAGTGAGATATTAGGAAGTTCTAAGCTTAATAATGGAGCTCTGTGCGTTGTGTTTTAAGGCTCAAAGTCAGGTATTGTATTTGAAATAAGCAAGCATTGTTTTAACCTTTGCTTACAGTGATTGGATAGAACTACTGTCAATGTGCTTTTGCTTTGTGTGATTGGTCAAAAAACTTATAAAGTGAGTTGTAACATTAAGTTCTCAGTCTGCTGTCTGGGATGTGAGCTGCTGGCATCTTCCCATTGTCATAACCCTGTAATGAGACTGATGCTGGAAAATCAAACAGCTCCAGGCACATTCCCAGCAGTCCCCTCCTGTTTTGTGATTTGTACACAGCCCCCAGCTGGCAATCTGCTTTTCTGAAGACTCTGCTTTTCTGGTGCTTTTTGTACCAGCAAAGGAGCATTGTAAATTAACAGCAATGAATAACAAGGAATGATGGGCTTTGCTTCTCTACAAGATGCAGGACATCCAATGCTAGGCTGAAATTCCACACCTACATCCTCCCTGTCTCATTCTTCTACTACACAGGTGATTACTTCACAGGTGATTATTCATTTTAATAAATTATTTAGCTTCCAGGCTAATGACAGAATGTGAAGCAGAACTCCTGAGCTGTTTTAGACATCCTATCCCATGGATTGTCTCTTCAGGTGTTATAATCTCTCATTTAACACAGATTTGGGAGGATGGTAGGATTTGTACAGGTTCCCTTTTATGACCCTCCCCCTTCACATAAAAGATGATGCTTTCCAGTTTCCTTAATTAGCATCATGTTCTGAAGTTTGAGGTTTTATTCCAGTTTCCTTAATTAGCATCACGTTCTGAAGTTTGAGGTTTTATTCCAGTTTCCTTAATTAGCATCATGTTCTGAAGTTTGAGGTTTTATTCCAGTTTGCTTAATTAGCATCATGTTCTGAAGGTTGAGGTTTCATTAAAAGGAGCTCAAGAGTCAGTGGGTAATACAGGAGACACCTCAGACATCTCCACTGGGCTGAAACAAATGTCCAGAACTCCACTGGCCCCAATTAAAAAATTGATAAAATTTAATGTTTGACCACCAGACTATCCTGGTTTAGTGGAAGGTGTCCCTGCCCATGGCAGGGGTTGGAAATTATATTTAAGGCCCCTTCCAACCCAAACCATTTCAGGATTCTACACAGAAATCAATGACTATTTCAGATACTGGCTTCTTTCTTTAATACAGGTGACATGAAATTCACTCCTACTACAACAAAGGCTTTTCTGGACTAA
The DNA here is from genome assembly GCA_039654755.1 of Calcarius lapponicus. Taxonomy (NCBI): domain Eukaryota; kingdom Metazoa; phylum Chordata; class Aves; order Passeriformes; family Fringillidae; genus Calcarius; species Calcarius lapponicus. Next base: position 2,671,175 of record JBBFKN010000011.1, on the reverse strand, counting down.
ATATTAATAACTGAGTCACAGAATTAATTAAGAACAGCAAGTCCTGATGTCTGTGGTCCAACCTCCTGCTCACTTTAGAAACCTCTTTATTTCAGTCACCAACAGCTTGGAAAATGGCCCAGAGAAAATGACAACAAATGAAGGAATTTGACTCTCTACCTCCAAAATGCCACTAAAAGCAAGTGACAGAGAGAACATCTGCTCATCTGAGAACAGAGCCATGAATCCAGCTGCATCACCAGTCTGGACCCGATGATCTTTGAGGCCTTTTCCAGCTTTAATGATTCTCATGATTTTGGGGTTAAATGCAGGAAAGTGATTTTGCCTCTGTGCCTCAATTTTTCTACTGTAGAACACAGCGATGAGTTATGCAAAGTATAAAGATTTCACACAAATCAAAAGCAAAGAGCTTCGGTAAATTTAATTAAAATAATTACAAAGACTACCCTGCACAATCCCAGCAAAGCAGTGAACTCACAGTTTGGCACTCTGCCTCTTGTTGGGAGGTTCTTTGCTGGACAGGATTTCCAGCCGTTCCAAGTTGCTGAATATGTTGTCTATTCTTGCCTGAATCTCATTTTCTACCACTGCAAGGAAATAAAACCGGGATTTGACTTGAATTAGACAACTGCAATCTGATGAAGGCAAATGCTCAAAAGCATTCAAAGCAATATGCAAAACCTGATAGATTCAAATCTTTACTGGATGAAAATGATCCAACTCAAACTTGGAAAGTTTCATTTCCTGGCCCCTATTCCTGCTCTTCAACCATGGATAATCCTGTTTTCCATAAATTCTGAAATACAGACCAGTAACTTTATGTAGAGAGAAACAGATTCATACATTTATTCATTTATTAACTGCGTAAACTGGTGAACTCACTGTAATCTATGTAAACTCCATAATCCTACCTCTTGAAATGGTCTCAAGTAAAAGAAGCAAAATGGCAAATTATACTAATTTTCAGGACTTTCAAAATCACCCCCAGTGAACAGCAGTCTGGGAAGTCTGGCATTGTAGAAGGAGTAGTACAACCACCACAAAAACCAGAATTAGTAATTCTATTTTTTGGAATAAGTTATGATAAATATAATAAATAATAGATACAAGAATATTATATATATATATATATATATATATATATATATATATATATATATATATAATGCATTATACTATATTATATATTATATTACATTGTATGTTACATTATATTATGTTACATTATTTTACATTATTATATGATCTATAATAATAATAAATATTAAATATAATTACTAATTCTAATAGTAATTGCTATTTTTTGATAGGAAATTTATCACAGCCCTTCCTAGAGCCCAGTCATGTTTCACAGATGTGTTCAAGGTAAGAGAAGTCAGTGAACATCTGCAGGAATGCATCCAGCCAATGCAGTGTCCTTTCACCTCAGAAGTTCCTGATGAAAGCCATCATTAGTGACTCATGCAGGAATTAAGGGTTCAAAAACACAGGTCCAAAATTCATGTGCCAATTGTGCACTGGGGTAAAAAGTCCTGCCACACATATCAGAGCATCTCATTATTACAGTCATTTATGAGCACAGGGTTATAGTCCAATTTACTGAAGCAATTTCAGACCCAGGGGTTCTACACAGTTCCCAAGAGCAGGTGCAATCACAGGTTCTGACTCTGACAGAGCAGCAATGTCAGGAGCATCCTGCACACAAAATCACAGCATCTTCCCCAAAACTGCACTGAGCATCTTTAGGGGAGAGCTGCCAGTTGGTGGATGCTCAGGGAATGACACCACAGCAGGACAGGCTCAGCTTTCTGACAAACCTCAGAGATGCTCTCAGTCTGCAGTTCTGTCCACACCAAGGTGTTCATGAACTCCAGGTGTTCAAAAACCTCCATGAGGGCATCAGTGTGGGGGTTTTGATCTGTTTATCCTGAAGGCTGCACAGGCACCTTGACCATGAGCTCCCAAATCTAACAGCACCAAAAACCTGGCATTCTACCAGGAGATTAAAGAAGCATCCACAGCAAGCACTCTCTGTCAGTTAAAGGATTTTAACAGGAAGATGAAGAAAATTCTTGTTCTCTCTTTTCTGCTGTCCTCACACAAAACACCACCTTACTGAAGTTAAACAGCAACACAATTTCAATGCATTCTGAATTGGTGATGTGTCTCAGCAGCTGATCACAGTGGCTCAGGAGCGAAATTTGTTCCAATAATGACTGTAAATTTAATGAGAAGGCACACAAGGTTAAAAATGCAAACTAAATCAACCTCCCTCATCACTTACAGTGCACTGACTCTTTGTCTGCAGTCTCCAGGCGCCCCATGTAAGACTGGACCTCATGGACCTGCCTGTCAGGACACAAAGAGAAAATGAACAGAAAAATCAGCTAACAGACACAAAAGCATTTCTCAGCACCTCACTTTTCAGCTTCTTTTACTGAAATGCACTTTTTAGAAGAGCACAGGAATCAGCAACACAGTGTCAGAGCAGACAGCCCATCCCTGACCACCAACCCAGGTCCTCAGCAGGAAGCAAGCTGTGCTCTCACCTCATATGCACCTACAAAGTAACTTTATTTAAAAACAGAAATCAAGGTGAAGGTTATGAAAAACACAGATCAGCTTTTCTACAAGAAAACAGTTGTTCAGCTTGGTCTGGAGATGACAGTGGGAATGATTTTCACAGTCTCACAGCGTGTGAATTCACAGGTTGATGCAAATTAAAAGCTTGTAATTATAAGAAAAAATATTGTGGCTGGACAAACAGTGGCATAGAAAAATAAAAGAAAAAATATTGTTGTTAAATTATTCTGGACCTAGATGGGCTTTAAGGTCCCTTCCAGCCTGAACAATTCAGTGATCACAGAAATGGGAACAGGACAACCCCAGTGCCCATATCCATAACAGCTGCTGTGACATTCCTGCATTTCCAGATCTCCAGCAGGATGTCCTGCTCTTCCCTGTAGGGTCACTCTGTATCATTGTTCAGCGACAGAGAAATGAGGATTCAACACAAGATTCAATTCAAGTCTCTTACCACCCCACCTCCCTTAACAGAGCCCCACAAAATGCAAACTACCACGGAAATTTGGAATATTGGCTTAACTGTGTCCTTTGGCCCCTTTCCCAAGAGTTACTCCACGTGGATTACCAACAGAACCACGAGATTTTTTTTGCCTTATTTTGCAATTCCCACACCACTCCTCCCTCTCCAGACCGGCATTATCTCTGATATGTGTGATTTATCCTCAAGCAGCCCCACACCTCCAGAGGTGCTTTAAACCGCGGCAGCCCCTCAAACCCTGCTGCAGAATTCCTTACAAACGAGCGTGCTTTAAATAAACCGGCAGCGATGGGCGGCAATCCCCGCTCCCGGTGCCGCGGGCGGGCAGAGCCGCGGGGCTGACGTGGCACACGCGGTTCTGCCCCCTCCGGGATTGGGGTTTTTTATGGGGAAACGCTTTTTAAGGGCGCTGAGATCTGTGGGGTGTCGGTGTGGGATCCCGCACACCCGGCCCGGCCCATAACACACTCGGTTTGAGGGTCTGGCTCCGATACTTGAGACAAACGCTGGTTTGACGGGACAGCCCTCACACAGCTCAACCCCTCACACCCTCAATCCCCCAGACACCCCTCAGTCCCTCACACACCCCAAACCATCACACAGCCCCCGAGCCCTCACAAACGCCTCAGTCCCTCACGCACCCCTCAATCTGTCACACACCCCCCAATCCCTCACGCACTTGTTGCCTTGCTGGTACAGCCCCTCACACCCTTCAGTCCCTCACGCACCTCTCCATCCCTCAAACACCCCTCAGCCCCTCACTCACTTGTTGGCTTGCCGGTACAGCCCTCACACACCCCTCTCGATCCCTCACGCACCCCTCAATCCCTCACCCCATCCCCTGAGCCCTCACACCCCTCGTCCCTCACGCACTCCTCTATCCCTCATGCCCACCTCGATCCCTCACAAACCTCTCAATCCCTCACACCCTTTTCAATCCCTAACCCATCCTCTGAGCCCTCACACACCTCTCAGTCTCTCACGCACTCCTCTCAATCCCTCACGCACTTGTTGGCTTGCTGGTACAGCCCCTCACACTCCTCTCAGTCCCTCACGCACCCCTCAATCCCTCAGACACTCCTAAATCCCTCACGCACCCCTCAGCCCCTCACTCACTTGTTGGTTTGCTGGTACAGCCCCTCACACACCCCTCAGTCCCTCACGCACCCCCCTCAAACCCTCACACACTTGTTGGTTTGATAGTACAGCCCTCACCCACCCCTCAATCCCTCACACCCCTCTCAAACCCTCACACACCTGTTGGTTTGCTGGTACTGCCCTCACACCCCTCTCAATCTCTCAGGCACTTGTTGGTTTGCCGGTACAGCCCCTCACATCCCCCGGTCCCTCAGACACTTGCTGGGTTGCTGGTACAGCCCTCACACATCCCTCAATCTCTCACAACCCCCTCAATCCCTCACTCACTCGCTGGTTTGCCGGTACAGCCCCTCACGCACCCCCGAGCCCTCACGCACTTGTTGGTTTGACAGTACAGCCTTCACACACCCCCCAGCCCCTCACGCACTTGTTGGTTTGCCGGTACAGCCCCTCACGCACTTGTTAGTTTGCTGGTACAGCCCCTCACACCCCCCCAGCCCCTCACGCACTTGTTGGTTTGCCGGTACAGCCCCTCACACCCCCCCAGCCCCTCACGCACTTGTTGGTTTGCCGGTACAGCCCCTCACACCCCCCCAGCCCCTCACGCACTTGTTGGTTTGCTGGTACAGCCCCTCACACCCCCCAGTCCCTCACGCACTTGTTGGTTTGCTGGTACAGCCCCTCCATCCCGCACCGGCTCCGCTCCGCACACGTCACCTCCCGCCACTTCCGGCCCCGCCGCCTCCCGCCGCTTCCGCTTCCACTTCCGCCTCCTCCCGGGCCGCGCTCCCGCCCCTGCAGCGCTCGGCGCGGCCGCCAGGGGGCGCTGCAGGACCGGCGTGGCGAGCGCGGGGCGGGACCGTGAGGGACGGGGCGGGACCGGGCGGGGCCGTGAGGGACGGGAGGGACCGGGCGGGGTCGTGAGGGACCGGGAGGGACCGGGCGGGGTCGTGAGGGGCCGGGAGAGGCGGGAGGGGCCGGGCGGGGACGGGAGGGACCGTGAGGGGTCGTGAGGGCAGGGCGGGACCGGGAGCGATCGTGAGGGGCCGGGCAGAGCCGTGAGGAGCGTGAGGGACCGGGCGGGCTGTGAGGGACCGGGAGCGGTCGTGAGGGACCGGGCGGGACCGGGCGGGGCCGTGAGGAGCGTGAGGGACCGGGCAGGGCCGTGAGGGACCGAGAGGGACCGGGCGGGGCACAGGTAGAGGGAGAAGTTCTGATTGATTAAAAAGCTCAAATTAGGACCATAACTCTGTCTTGCCACCGTGCTTTAATGGAAAATAGTTCTTGTCAACAAATGTAATTTCGCGCTAATAAAAGTTTGATTGGGGAAAACTGGGAAAGGCTTGTGTTCTGTAAAGCATTCAACTCCACAAGATTAATAATTGAAACGTCTGTTGCCTCTGTCCTCGTGGTCCAGACAAGCACTCAGCTCTCTCCTTCTCCACTATTTCTTCCTTCTATTAAATATTGTCATTTTATACTTGTTTCTCAGGCTTTGAATGCCCCCTGATGCTGAGCCCTTTTCTGGGTGTCCCACCTGTGATGTGAAGGGAAACCTGCTTCATCAACAATAATAATGTCTTAAACTGGGTCCATCCAGATAAAATCCTCAAATACTATTGAATAAAATACACTGATTTAAATCCTAAACTTCCTTCAGCACCCTCAGCCTTGCCCTGCACTTGACTTAGGCTAAAACCAAAATAACTGTACAGCAAAAATTCAAGCGACTGAAAGATGACAAATGTTGGAGGAGAAGTAAGAAAATATTTTCAGAGGTGAGGAAGCTGAAGGCAGACACCTCCTGGCGTGAGACTGGGCAAATTCGGAAACCTGGGGGCTGGAGCAGCCTCCAAAGTGTTGGGTTGTTTCTGTTGTTGCTCATTTGCAGTTCAGGGTGAGCACCTGAAGAATGCAGCCTTGTCACAGGAGAACGCATCCCCGAGCACCACACAGCCAGAAAAGAGGGAAACAACAACACATCTTTAATTAATGAGAGATTCTGTCCCTGTGGGTCCATGTCTTGTGTCTCAGATGATGCATCAAGCTCAGTCTGCCCTGCCCTGCCGTGCAGCCAGCCAGCCTCTGGCAAAAGATTATCCCCTGGATGTCAAACAGCAGCTCAAGCCCCAGAAATCACATCAGCCCAAGGATAAACAGCATATCAACAAAACCATTAACTGCGGCAGCAACAAACACATTCACTCCCCTCCTTTGCTCCCCCTTCCCTGAGCCATTAGACCCCATTTTCAAACACTTCTGGAAATAGGTTGAATGGAAATAAGACTCTGGGATTCCCTCCTGGCCACGGCTGGGAGAGGTATCACAGGAGCCCTGATGAAATGGCAAGCACTGAAATACAAGAACAGATTTCTGTTCCTTTGTCAAGAAATTGATTTTTGCCAGAAACAACATGCTGCAACCCAGCGTCTGTTCTTGTTAGACTTCAAGTCCTTCCAGGAGGAGTTCTTCAGCAAATTGGCTCATTTAGACACAACAGCCTGGACCATGGAGAGGAAAAAAAGGGTTTTGTTCAAGAAAAGCCTCTGTATTGTAAACAGGATAAAAGGGGATGGAGAGAGTCACTTATCACTGTCTCTCATGTCCCCAGGTCATTCCTGTGTAGAATCTGCTGGAGGAAAAGGATTTCATATTCCCTGCTCTCCCAGAACCCCAGCTGGGGGATTTTCTCTGTCACACAATCTGCAGACCCCGTGTGCATTCAGCAGCAGTTTCAAACCCCATTGCTGCTCCCATTGCTGTTCCCATTGCTCCCTTCTGCCTGTGGAGCTCCCAAGGGAGAGCAGGATCCTCAGAGGGCCTCCTCTGCTCTGCCTGCACCAGCCCATGTCCCCCTCACAGCCCCTCACTTGGGCTTCTCCCCAAAAACACTGATGCTCTGTTTAATATCAGACCCAAATAATGCACCTCACCCCGTTCCTCGGAGCGTGATCCCATCAGGCACAGAAACTCTCAGCCCCCCCTCCCTCTTGCTGCAGGACACTCTTTGCATGCTTTGCTGAGACAAATAACTGTGACTTTCAAAACAAAGGAGTGCCAAAGCCCAGGGCATTGTTTGGATGAGCGCTTGATGGACACTGCTGTGAGTCCAGCTGCAGGCCTTGGGCTGCATGTCCCAGCTCTGACAGGCTCCTGGACACAAGGCAGACCTCACAGCACGCCTCTCAGCACTTCCAGCCTGGGGAAGGGGGCAAAACGAGAGGGGGAGACATGACAAGAATGTTGGAGACTCATCTATCAAATTTCTCGGGCTCCTGGGTGATGTGCTGGACCCAGGTCTCCCCGGGCAAGGAGCTTTTTACAGACACATCGCACCTTCCTGCTCATCTTCCCAAATTAAGGACATTTCTGCACGACTGTGACAGTCAGTTTTGAGACTGATGTGTGGCCACGAGAGTCACAAATGCTCAAACCATCATTCTCTTCTGCACAAATATCCCAGGGAAAGGGAGATGGAAAGGATGGGGAAGGCCAGGCCAAGGGAAGAAGGAATTAAGGAGCATCTCTGCTATTTCATTCCTTCCCTCCTTTCTGCAATGAGGCAGGGAAATATGGCATGAATGGGTATAGGAATAGGAATAGGAATTAAAAAAAAATAAAAATAAAAATAAAAATAAAAATAAACCCAGTGGTGAGGAACACTGCAGCATCCCCCAGCCTGAAGGATCTTTGACACACAAATGGCTTGGAGGTTTGGAGAATATCCTGGGCAAGTGTATTTTTCTCATGGTTTCATCTTTTCCCTGCTGGCAGCCACACAGGGCTGCTGGAGGTGAAATACTGACCTTGATGGATTTTTGGTGCAGGCTCTGCATGGCTCTGTTAGTAGCCCCACTCCTCCACTGCATTATAAATGTTATATTATCATAATAATAATTAAATATAACTCAGTTCTCCATGCAGGACTGAGTTTTTCATGCCTTTTTCCTGCCCATGCTGCCTGTTTGACCTTATCAATGAAATTCAGGAAACAGGAGCAAAAAGCCTCCTCCAACAGAGCCAAGGAGGCAGAAGGGGCAAGAAATTACATTGCCTTCTCCAGACAGTGCACAAATGAAATTCCAATAATTCTGCCACTACTCCTTCCTTTTGCCCAGCATCAGGAAGCTGTTAGTAGCCCCTCAATTCCAAATCCCACAGAAATCTCTGAGTTTTTGCCTTAAAAGCTCTGCCTTTGAAAAGCTTTTGAACTTATTTACTGGGCAACCCTGTTGAATAATAATATATAATAAATGTATTATGGCAGATTCTGTCTGGGCACTCTTAACCCTGCACTGGATGCATAATGTAACACTTACATAGGAAAATCTTAAAATCTGTGAGCAATACCATTATCCTGATTTTTCCAGGGGTCAGTTCCATGACAGTCAGTCTCTGTGAAATGTGTCAGGTTAAGAATTCAATCGAAATTAGACAACCTCATCATCTGCTTTGGGAAATTTTAGGGGCAGATCTTTTACGTTCTCTGAATAAACATTTCCTGGGTCTAATTTTGGCAAACCAATCCGGATAACTGCAGTTCATTAGCCTAATAGGTTAATGCTGAACTCTTTCCCAAGTCAAATCCGGATGTCAATCTGCTTCATACTCACATTTTGTCAATATGGGGAGACCTTAAAATGAAAAAATAAAAATGGGGAAATGGTTTTTATCTGCGTTTCATCCACGGGGTAATCCAGGCATATGAGTGGCCGTGCTGGGTCCCTCTCCCTGTGTCCCCCAGCTGGCTGGGATGCTGCAGGGGCTGTGCTCTGTTTGTTGTTAAAGCAGCCTGACACAAAGAGGCCCCAGGAGCTGCATGCACCCACAGGATGGATGTCTGCTCCTGTCAATCCAGCCCCAGTCCCCCAAGAGGGAGAACGGGATTGTCTGCAGCACTGAGGGGGAGAGTTCTCTCAAGCATGTCGTAGAGGAATTTTCCTAAAACCTTCCCCACTAATCTGAACAAAACCTTCCCGAGGCTCTTGTGTTAATGGAGACCAGGAGAAAGTGTGGGGATGAGATGGAGGCATAAAAGATGGAATTCACCATTCAGTCCTGCCCGTGCCGGAGTCACAGAATCGTGGAATCCCAGGATGGTTTGGGTGGGAAGGGACCTTAAAGCCCATCCAGTTTCACCCCTGCAATGAGCAGGGACACCTTCCACTGTGCCAGGGTGCTCCAAGCCCCATCCAGCCTGGCCTGGGACACTGCCAGAGGCAGCCACAGCTGCTCTGGGTAGTTACTGTGGGTCCATAGTAGCAAGCCTGGTGCTGCTCAGTGTATTTTTTATATTCCAGGCATTTCCCAGGGCCCAGGTCAATCAGGTGCTCTGTGAGAGGGGTCCCAGGAGTTTCTGATAGCCCAGGAAGCTCTGGACTGCAGTGACACTCAGGAATGCACAGACAGCTGGAGACAGGGATCCCTTTGGAGTGGATCTCTTTACCAAGCTTGTACACAGCACCCAACACACCCCAGTGAAGAGAAGATCCCTCTCTAGCACTGACTCTCCTGATGCTCTTACAAACCTTTTCCTCAGGAATTTAGTTTTGCCATCTTCTCACAAAATGATTCTAATACCTGTGGGTGACACGAATTGTATTTCCTTGGGTCTGGAAAACACCTGCCAAGGGATGGAGAGGCAGAGTGTGTCTCATGAGCTTTTATATTGCACAGGATTGAGGCTGAGGCTGGCAGTGGTTTGGCTCAGCCTCCTTGGCACTGCTGCCACAGCTGGAGCTGCCCCTGGGACATGAGGTCACTCCTTGGTGTGGTGGCATTTCCCCACCTGCAGGGACAGGGAGCCTGCCTGTTGCAGATCTTATCTCCAGTGATTAGCTGGCCCTGCACTGCTCCTGCTATCCTGAGCCATCTGTCAATTTGCTGCTTCTATTTCAAATTCAGAGAAGGGCTTGTTTTCCCTACAGCTTATCTGCTTTTTCTGACCAGACTAAATGGTGTAATCACCAAAAGAAATCTACCTCCAGCAGCCAGCCTTGCACCTCTTACCTCACATTTCTGACTCCTCCCAGGTCCAGTTGCATTTCCCACTCCAGTTACTGATTCCACTGGCAGCAGGGATTTATCTGCCCCACTAAAAAACAGGTGGGTTCAGCGCCAAATTAAATCTGCAAAATTACATCTACCACTCTTCCCTCTTTTAATGAAATTAATTTACTTTATAGCTCCTTCAAATTTCCCAACACTGTCCTAAGCACGATGGTGCAGCAACTGGGGACATGAGAGGTGAAACAAGATTGGTCTCTCCAAGTGTTTTGGATTATCCCATAATCACTTTAGTCCCTGGTAAACCAATGTCCTACTCTTGTCAATCTGAAATTTCCAAGATAAAATTTTAACCCCTTCTGGACAGTTTGATGAATCATAAAAAATATGTAATATTATAAAATTATATGCTGTAATTGTATTACTGTAGGATATTATAAATGCATGTTGGTAACAGGCACTCACAGCTTATCCCTACCTGTCCAGTGTCAGATTTTTCTGCATCACTTCCCTGCAGCCTCCAAACCAAGTAAGCTCTTTGTTCACAGCAAGTGATGCAAAATCAGCCCATCTTCACTGATGGCAAAAGACTTGGGTGCATTTCCAGCTGCCAACACCCTTTTCCCAATGTCCATAGCAAGAGCTATGGGAGAACCACTCTTGCTTCCCCCAGTCACTTTACTTTTCTGCTACAGCTATTTTAAACCACTGAATTTTTGAGTGTTTCAGATGCCACGTTTTGCATGACTATGAGCTAAAATTAGAGCTATCACATGTATTTTTGGGGGAATTTTTATACTCAAAATAAAAATATCATTTGCAGTGCAGGTTAATTGAGTCAGGTGAGGTGATGCCTCAAGCCTGTGTGATAAATACTGAGTTGTCAGGCTGAACACAAGGATGCTCACAAAATCCCCACTTTAAATCTCCAACCTTCTGTCCGAAGGGAGACAGAGGAACAGCAGAAAGAGACGAGCCACTCTTGCTTCCCCCAGTCACTTTACTTTTCTGCTACAAAAATCTGAGTGTTTCAGATGCCACAGCCTTCATTTGCATGACTATGAGCTAAAATAAGAACTATCACATGTATTTTGGGGGGAATTTTTATACTCAAAATAAAAATATCATTTGCATTGCAGGTTAATTGAGTCGGGTGAGGTGATGCCTCAAGCCTGTGTGATAAATGCCATTATTTGAGCTGCCAGGCTGAGCACAGGGATGTTCACAAAATCTTTAAATCTCCAGCCGTCTGTCTGAAGGGAGACAGAGGAACAGCAGAAAGAGATGAACCACTCTTATGTAATTACCAAGCACATCACCCTCAGCAGGGAGAGCCGGGTTTGTGAAACCACAACAATGATTGTGCTGGCCCCGGGTGCTCCAGCTCAGCCTTGTGTGGATTTGCAATGTAAATCCCTGTTCCTGCTCCTGCCAGAGCTGCATCCCTGGGATCCTCAGCAGCAGCAGCAGGGCCACATAATAAATAGAATAGAATAGAATAGAATAGAATAGAATAGAATAGAATAGAATAGAATAGAATAATAATAGAATAGAATATAGATATAGATATAGATATAGATATAGATTTTATATATCTAAAACTAAATCTGTCAAGCACTCAACTCTGCACACACTACACAGAATCTCGTGGCTGTCAGTGACAATCCTGACACACACAAACACACACACCTAGCCCTGATATGCCAAGGAAACAAAACCCCATCACTGTGGGTAAACAATCTCCATATTGCATTCTACTGTGGCACAAACACAGGCACAGCAAGTGATAAGAATTGTGTTTTCCCTTTCTCTGAGGTTCAGAGAATGGGAATCTCAGAAATCCTTGGGATGAATTGTGCCTTGCTTTTCTCTGTGAAGGGAAATGTGGCAATAGGAGCCCACCATGGCAGCACAGCTGGCTTGGCATCAGGCGGTGTCATCTGCCTGCAGAACCATTCATGCCTCAAACTGGTGATGAGGGTGGCCAGGGACAGCACACCTTCCCTTCTCCATTCCCATCTTGGGAAGTGGGCATGTGTCACCCTGTTTTTTTAAGTTTTTCCAAGCCTTCTAATGTTTATATTCTTGTAACAAACTTTCTCACGCACTTTATGTAAATAACTCATTGTTTTGCATTCTTTTATAGAGCAGAAGAAATTTGATAGATTGTTGGTTTGTCCAGTGTCATTGGAGAGGTGGCACTGTCACCCTCCAATCCACTGTCACTTTTGGAAATCTATAAGTATTAAAGTCAAAAATCAAAACCACTCTTTTTTACCTTAGAAAGTTGCGTGTCTGTGTAGTTTTATTTTGTGTCCTGTAACAACAGGGTTGCTCTTGTCACCACGCAGCCCCAGGGTTGCTGGAGGTGGAGCTGGTCAGCAGGGTCCTGACCTGGGTGACACTGTCATCTTGTCCCCAGTGTCAGCCTCAGAGGTTTGTCCACTCAGAGGACAAACAGAGCAAGCACAAGAGCAGGAGAAGCCTTTGAGAGGGGAAGCTGGGACCAGCAGCTCTGTGAGCAACTGCAGACCAGTGGTGGCTTGGGGCTGAGGGGTCCATTGCAGGTCTCCAGCTCTTCTTCAGCTGAGGACAACTCCTGGATGTTCCCAGGGAAAGGCAGAGTCACAGAGTTATGCAATCTCTGAATTATTTGGGTTGGAAGGGATCTTTAAGCTCACCTACTTCCTGTGACAGTGTTCACAGGGGTCTTATGTTGAGAGAAGAGACTAAGATTTGACTTTATGTTTCAGAAAGCTTGATTTATTATTTTATGAGATATATTACATTAAAACTATATTAAAAAATAGAAGATAAAGTTTCATCAAAAAGCTAGCTAATAATAGAAAAGAATGATAACAAAAGCAGCTGTCTCGGACTCTCTGTCCGAGCCAGCTGAGTTGTGATTGGCCATTAATTATAAACATCTAAGATAGGCCAATCAAAGATCCACCTGTTGCATTCTAAAGCAGCAGATAACCATTGTTTCCATTTGGTTCTTGAGGCTTCTCAGCTTCTCAAGAGGAAAAATCTTAAAGAAAATATTTTTCATGAAAAGATGTCTGTGATAACTTCTACTCCCCTGCAATGGGCAGGGACACCTTCCAGTACAAAACAATCCGGATTGCTCCAAGCCCCATTCAACCTGGCCTTGAACAGATGCAGAGGGGCATCCACAACTTCTCTGGGCTTAGTTTTGGACTGTTGGTTAAAGCCTGCCTGTACTGGGTGGGAAGAACTCAGCAAAGGGAGGGAGATGGGATTTCACGTGGTGCCCCAAGCGCAGGAACATCTCTGCAGTGTCCATTCCTGCTGTGCTCCTGCCACCAGTGTCCATGAATGGTCCTGTACAGCCACACCTCCCCTCTTCTCATCACACAGCCATCCCACAGACAGCAAAGTTCCATCAGTTTCTTTGCTGGAGGTTTTGAGGCAGAAGGAGGAGATTTTAGATGCCCAATAGTAAACTTGAGGAAAGACTTGAGCACAACCCTCCTGGCCCTGCTGCTCTGACCGCTGGTGTCTCCTCCTCTCACCACTGAGGTGCTGAATGTTCCTGCAGCCCTGGCTGGGATGTTTTGCCCAGTTGCAGACTGGGGAGAGCAGCACTGCAGCTCCTCCCAGGGAGCCGAAGGAGCGGCAGTGCCTCGGGGCACTCGGTAAATGAATAAAAAACACAGTCAGGACTGATTAGGGAGCTCAGGTTTTGGCTCGGACTCTCTAGAGCCTCCAAGGCATTGCAGAGGCTCAGAACCTCATTACTTCTATAAAGTGGATTCAGTAATTAGCTCAGGTCAAAAGTTTACAGCTTGGAGGCTGCTGCTAGGGAATGGTTCCTCCTGGACATTAGAAGGCAAACTGCAGAAAGCAGGAATTGGCATCGAGGCAAAACAATCAAGGGGTTTCTGGGATGGGATTGTGTTGCTGTATAGGCTGACTGGACACTGATGTGCCCTCAGAAGGAGAGACACTGCACTGGAGAAGCAGGCAGAAAACTTGGGAAGATGGGAATTGCCTCCCTGGGTGTGTCCTGGGATAGCTGAGCCAAAATCCTGCCATGGCCAGGGCAGGTTTTCCAAGCAGGCTGCAGAAAGCTGCTGCAGGCTCAGTCCTGCCCTGTTCCCTGTGTGAAAAATGCATGAATTTTATGATTGGCTTTTCGCAAATATTAAAATGAATATTATATGTGTTGTGTTAGAAAGTGATGCTGTATTAATTCTCTTAAGTAGTGTGTTAAATATAGTTTAGGTTATAAAAATTGTTAAAATAGAAACTATGCTATGTAAGATGCTTTGTTTAAAAGAAAGAACTTGCAGTGAGGTAGCAGCCACAGGACACCTAAATCTGTACATAGCCCAGCTGCAGAGACCTAAAGCAAGACCCCATCCCAGTGGGACAGGGCTGGCATCAGTTTAAGGAGCCAATCATTGCTTAAATATTTCTATGTTCCTGATTTCAAATATTGCCCAAAGCAGCAATTCCACATCCTTGATTCATCTGGCATCCAAAAGCCTTCCAGTGACTGACAATTTTTTATTTTCCAATTTCATCTAATGTCCCCCACTAATATGTTATGAGACAGGAAAGCCCAGCACCATTTGCTGTTCAATCACTTTGGTTCTGTTTTAAATGATTCACCTGACTCACAGACAATTCCTTTGCCTTGCCATGATCAGACCTCTGGGTCTCATCCCACTCTTAGTGGCTTCTGCACCTCTGCTACATCCCATGGGATGCCAAATCCAAATTGCCAGCAGCCAGAGCTGGGCTCTGCCATGGAACTGGGGGATTTTCCATCCCAGCCTTTCCCAGGGCTCCCAAATCCTGCCCAACTGGAGACCACAGGACACCCTGCCTGCTCTCCCCTCTCCCGACTGTGCCAGAGAGAAAGTGGGACAGGGAGGAGGGAAGGGAGGGGCTGAAGGATTAAACAAGACAGACCAGAAAGCTTTGCATTTTTCCCCTAATACTCAGCTATTTAATGACTGGTTTGATGATAAGCATGAAATTAAATAGACAAAGAAAATTCCCTCATGTCTAAGAAGTCAGCAGATAATTAGGCTTTGATGGGGACATTCTGAGGCAGTTTCTGCTTATTTTGTGAGGCTGATTTAATGCAGGGGCTGTCTCAGTTGTCCCTGCAGTCAAGCTCTGCTGATCTCTCCTGGCCAGAGCTCTGAGAGATGCTCATGCTGGCTGATGCCTTCTTACCCAGCAGGTGCTGATACCCTGGAAGAGCCTTCCTTAACAGGAAAAAGCTTTATTTCAGTTTCCATTTCCCATGTTCATCCTATTTTAACCTCCGTAGAGCACACTTCACCCAGAGCAAAGTAACAGAAAGCTGTACAAGGAATTTGGAATTCAGATTTGTCCTCTCTCCTTGTGAGGTTAAAAGCAGCAGCAGTCCTTCAGCAACTTTAAACCCAAATTCATTCTTTCTGTACCTATTCACAGTTGGAAGTCCTTCATTTCAAGCCCAAAAATTTTGAAATCCAGAAAATAATCAGCTCAAAGTTTCAGGCCCAGAATCCACCAGCTCTGAGAGACTGAGGACCTAAATCAGAAAACGTGGTTCAGGTTTCTTAAAACTTAAACAGCACCCTGGTTCCTCCAGAGGCAGCCAGAATCTGAGCACTCCTAAGTGTCAGGAAAAAAAATCTTTTTTTTCCCATCGAAACAGTCCTAAGGATATATTATGCTTTATTTTCAGGAAAATGCTGGTTTGTTCTGGGTTCATCCTATTTTGAACTCCATAGAGCTCACTCCACCCAGATCAGTAGGAACAGAAAGCTGTACAAGAAATTTGGAATTCATATTTTTCTTCTCTCCTTGTGAGGGTAAAAGCAGCAGCAGTCCTTCAAGCAACTTTCAACCCAAGTTCATGCTTTCTGTACCTATTCACAGTTGGAAGTCCTTCATTTCAAGTCCTAAAAATTTTGAAATCCAGAAAATAATCAGCTCAGATTATTAAATAATAATCAGACCCAAATCCACCCAAATTTTCAGACCCAAATCCACCAGCTCTGAGAGACTGAGGAGCTAAATCAGAAAACGTGGTTCAGGTTTCTTAAAACTTAAACAGCACCCTGGTTCCTCCAGAGGCAGCCAGAATCTGAGCACTCCTAAGTGTCAGGAAAAAAAAAAATCCCTTTTTTCCCATGGAAACACTCCTAAGGATATATTATGCTTTATTTTCAGGAAAATGCTTGTTTGTTATGGCAACATTTCGAGCCAAAATCACAAATACAAGCTGTCTCCAAAGTAGGAGCCATGAAATCAGAGGTGACCAGGGCTGCCAGCAAAGTGAGGCTCATCAGGCATCTCCCCAGGTTTTGAGAAAAAGTTTTTATCATTCCAGTTAAAAAGCTGGAACTGGATCCAACTCAGTGATAAATTCTTAATTCTGGCTGTTCATAAGGTTTCTTTGTTTTTACAGGTTAGAGATTAGCATGCAGTTTAACTAAACCAATTTTGACTGAAATTCAACAATAATCACAATAACATTAATAGCAATAAATTGTTATTATTGCTTTTACTGTTATTATTGTTATTGTTGTTATTATTGTTATTATCTTTTTATTGTTATTAAACCTCTCTTCAGGCCCAAAGGGAAGCCTCTGCTTTGTTGCCATATCAAATCCCGTACAGTAAAAGGCTTTAATGGAGCCATAAGCCTAATCTTAAACATTTAACTGATACTGAGTCAGATCTTGAGCTTCTTGTTCAGTCTTGAGTGTGGCAAAGCCCTCCCTGAGCTCTCTGCAGCTTTGTCAGATCCTTTAGGATCTTTCTCCTCAGCATTTTCCTTTTCTCTCCTCGCTGCCAGACATAAAGCACCATCCTGATGTGCTTACCATCCACCAAGTGAAATTTAAATGACAAATCTGATAGACCCCACTGAAAAATCAAACTGACACTCCATGATTTCTGCTTTGATCACAATATATGATGGGAAAAATTCCAAATCTTTAAAAACCTGCCCCACGAAGGCAAGAAAACCCATTAAAAACCATTTCCTACTAAGCCCTGATCTCAAATACATTTTGCTGTTTATTTTTGGAGGGAGAAGAGCAGCAAACTTGACAGTACCCACAAGGAATGTCCAGCTGCCAGCAAGAGCTGCTCGGGCTGCTGGAGCAGTGATGGGAGGCAGAGCTCCACTCCTGGAATGCAGGAGAGCCCTGAGCGTGGCCTGCAGCTATGCAGAAACCCAAAGCTCAAACATCCCATGGAAAGGTTAGCTTTTAATGGATGCTAAATGTTTGGGGAGACCTTTGACCAGCGCTAATACTGCAGCTGACTGGGCAGGAGTGGGGAGTGAGTGACCTGCATTAGGCTGGGCTGCTCACTTTAGTGAACAAAAACTGTCAAACCTCTGCTTAACCCCCCTGCCCAAGCCCTCCTGCCCTCAGGTGCTCCCTGGACAGGTATGGACGGGGTGAGAGCTGGCTTTGGTTCACCCTTGTTCTGTTCAACCAGCCCAGAGCACCATGCTGACTTTGGAGAAAGTGCAGGGATACCTTCAGATGCTTCCAGAAATTCCTTTTCACTTTAAATTTCCAACTTTAATTTCATTTTTCCCTTTTAATTTTCCAAGCATCCAAATTCTTTTCATCCCTGGACATTGTCCTCTGCTCTGGCAAAGATAAGAAAGCAGCAAGTGGGGAGGACTTGGTTCCTGACTGGGTCTTTCTGAGGAAGGCAT
The DNA here is from genome assembly GCA_039654755.1 of Calcarius lapponicus. Taxonomy (NCBI): domain Eukaryota; kingdom Metazoa; phylum Chordata; class Aves; order Passeriformes; family Fringillidae; genus Calcarius; species Calcarius lapponicus. The sequence continues at coordinate 2,653,302 of JBBFKN010000011.1, read as the reverse complement.
CAATGGAGAGATTTTGCTTCCTGTGTCTCAGCAGACAGCACTGGGCTCAAATTCCTCTGAGAATCTCACACTTTAGGGTGTATTGTATTTGGGTATGGACGGGGTGAGAGCTGGCTTTGGGTCACCCTTGTTCTGTACAACCAGCCCAGAGCACCATGCTGAGTTTGGAGAAGGTGCAGGGATACCTTCAGATGCTTCCAGAAATTCCTTTTAACTTTAATTTTCCAACTTTAATTTCATTTTTCCCTTTTAATTTGCCAAGCATCCAAATTCTTTTCATCCCTGGACATTGTCCTCTGCTCTGGCAAAGAAAACAGTGAGTGTGGAGGACTTGGCTCCTGAGGAAGGCATCAATGGAGACATTTTTCTGCCTGTGTCTTAGAATACAGCACTGGGCTCAAATTCCTCTGAGAATCTCACACTTTAGGGTGTATTGTATTTGGGTTTTCCCCAGATGAAGGAAGGAAGGATGAATCCCAGCCTGGCACAGCAGCAAAGCACCCAAAGATCTGGACAGTGCATGCAGAATGATGAAACAGGGCAACACACCTGGCTGGGAACAGCTAAAGAGGCTTTTGCATCACCATTCCCAGCAGTGGCAGCGGCAGTCTGGGAAAATCTGGGCAGGAACAGCAGAAAACTCAGCTGAACCTGGAGCAGACTGGCTGAGATGCAATCCTGCTGCCAAAGGCTGGTGCTGATGGAGGGAGCCAGAGTGAAAATGAGCTGGCAGGCAGTCCCTGCAAACAGGACAAGCTGCCTGCTGCAGTCTGCGTGGAGCTGAGAGCAGGAGGAAGCTCTTGTCAGTGCTCAGTGCCCCTGGAACACTGGGTTCAGCTGTGAGCTGCTGTAGGGATGTGCTTCTTGTTGACAGAGTGACAAAACCGTTTTTTGTTTCTTTAAAAAGGAAGTAAGCCTAGAAGTTTCTCTTTTTGATTAACTGAAAAGACTTCATAGTGTGACAGTGTTCACAGAGGTTCTTGGATGAGGGAAGAGACAAGAATGTTGACTCCATGTTTCAGAAGGCTTGATTTATTATTTTATGGTATATATTACATTAAAACTATACTAAAAGAATAGAAGAAAAGGTTTCATCAGAAGGCTGGCTAAGAATAGAATAGCAAAGAATGATAACAAAGGCTTGTGGCTCAGACAGAGAGTCCAAGCCAGCTGGCTGTGATTGGCCATTAATTAGAAACATCCACATGAGACCAATCCCAGATGCACCTGTTGCATTCCACAGCAGCAGATAACCATTATTTGCATTTTGTTCCTGAGGCCTCTCAGCTTCTCAGGAGGAAAAATCCTAAGGAAAGGATTTTTCATAAAAGTTGTCTGCGACATCATAGGACTCAGGGGACTTCACTTTAGGATAGCTAATTGGATAAGACCTAAAAAGTCGTATTTGAGCAATTTACCAGAAAAAGAAAAGAACAAAGAAACTAATCACTTTTGTGAGGTGTTTTATCAGGAGCAAGAACCTCTTGCACCTGAATCAGTTTTTCTCTATAAAGAGTTTGTTATTTTGCCTTTTATTAAAACCTTTTTGTTTGCACCACTGCCACAAAAGCCATCCTGTTGATTTTATGCCTTCTAAAGTAGCTAAGCTCTTAAGTGTGAAATAGATCTCCAAAAGCTTATAAGACCTAACTCAAAGAAACTCCCATTTCAAGTTGCCAGCTCAGAAACAAAGGGGAGAAACTGCAGAGGGACCAGAAAAGACAACCCAGATGGTCAAACCTGATCTGCCAGGAGAGGCAGAGGGAGAGGATGATGAAGCAGGGGGGTGGAGGGAAAGCATCACCTCTTCTGCTGGGTAAAAGGAGACTGAGAATGCCTTAGAGCAGCCTGTGACCTTTTGGAGTGCCAACACAAAGGTTGACAGAGCCAAACTCTTGTCACTGATGCCAGACAGCACAGGAAGGGTCAACAAACACAAACTGGAGCTCAGGAGGTTCAGGTTGGGCATTAGGAAACATTCACTGTCCTTGGGCCCATTGCCAAGGGAGCCTTTATCCCCCAGAATTTACAGCTGCAGAAAGCCTTGATTATCCTGATCTGGTCCTGGCCTCATTCTCCTCCAGGGAGGGCTAGGCTGGAGACTTCCAAGGGTCTCTTTCCACCAGCACTGTTTTGTTCCTGTGGCTCAGTTTCTTTGAGGGTTGCTTTCCCATGGACGTGCACTCTGCCCCAGGGTTGCCACTTTCTCATGGAGGTGATTTTTTAACATTCTTGCAAGGCTTCCCACACACTCTCCATGCAAGATCTCCAGCCTGTCACATTAGACCCCAAAGAAGCTACTAGAACAATGTGGGATCACCAAGCCAGGCAAGACCATGGTAAGGACAAGGACAAGGAAGGACAAGGACAAGAACAAGGAAGGTCCATGACAAGGACAAGGACAAGGAAGTCCATCACAAGGACAAGGACAAGGATGGTCCATGACAAGGATAAGGAAGGTCCATGATAAGGACAAAGAAAGTCAAGGACAAGGACTAGGAACGTCCATGACAAGGACAAGGACACGGAAGGCCCATGACAAGGACAAGGAAGGTCCATGACAAGGACAAGGACAAAAACAAGGACAAGGAGGGTCCATGACAAGGACAAACAAGGAGGGTCGATCACAAGATATCGAATATCCAAATGAAAGAAACACAGAAGGCTGTGATCTGCATCTGGGGGAGGGTGATGATGTGTGGAGGCAGCCACTTGAAGGCTCCATGGGTGGGAGGAGAGCACCAAAGGCTGATGGAAAGGCCCCCAGACAGGCTGAGCAAGGTCCAACAAAACTCTGCCTCTCTCGGCATGCTGATGGCACATCTGACATGAAGCAGGCTGGCACAAAGTTAACCAATCAGCCCCATTTGAGCAAACCTGAGCTGGCACAAGAAGTTTATTCCAGCTCAGCTCCCTGATTGTGGAGTCTGGATCACTGAGAGCCCTGCAGTCAGATTCAGCTATCACTGAACTGCAGTTGTAAATCACAACCTCCCATGGATGCCTTCTTTTCAGAAAAAACAAGCATCAAAGGATTCTCTTAGGAGCTTCCCCTCCTACTCCTCCTATCTCATTTTTCAATTTGAGGGAAATCATTGTATGGTAATTTCACCTCCCTCCCCTCAGTTCCTTCCATTAGGCTGATGCCTTTGGACACTGCTCCAGTGGCAGTGAATATGCAAATGCCACTTTGTTTGTCTTGCCTTGGGACAATGAAGGCTTTGAAATGTAGATGTGGGAGCTTCAATTTGTCTTGCTAAGAACCTACTTTCTCTTTAATTCTTATGTTTTTATACAATTCAGTTGAAGGACTCTTTCACTCTCACTCCCAACTAAGCCATTCACCCTCATTTAGACACAGTGCAATATATTTCATCTGGTCACTGCTTTTGTTTGCTGAACTGCATCACAAATTAGGTGTTTTTAAAAGCTGTTTCATTCAATCTTGGGCAGCATGACAGCTGTCTGTTTTTTCCCAGAATTACACAAAGTGTAATATATATATATATATATATATATATATATATATATATATATATATATATATAATATCATATCATAAAATAGTATAATACAGTATATATTATAAATATTTATATATATATATTTGTTTATATAGCATATATTATATATAATATAGTGTATATTATATATTTATAGATAAAATATATAAAATATATATATTTAATATAGTCTATTTTATCTATATTTAATAATATTATATTATTCAATATATTTCTATTATTTTATATTTATTTTATATATTTATATTTATATATAAATATTATATTATATATTTATACTATATAATATAGTAAATATTATATTTATTTATAGTATATATAATATATACTATATTATATATAAATATAGTATATAGTATATATTATGTATTTATACACCCTGTGCATCTCTCAGCTCTATTTAGCTGTACACTACAGCTAAATACAGCTGAGAAATGCACAGGGTGTACAGAGCCCTCCTGGTTTAGACATGAGGACATAGAATTGTCAAATCTCAATCAAGCCCAAGATCCTTTTAGCTCAGTGCTGTGTCCCTGACTCTGCCCAGGTGAAATCCCTAAGGGACATGACAGGAGCAAGTTTGTTAGAGAATGAAGCCAGTCAAAGATGTAGCAGAAGGTATTTGTGTTGTGTTTAACCCCAGACAGCAAATAAACCCCCCAGAGCCTCTCACTCACCCCACACACACCCTCAGTGGCAAGGAGAATAGAAAAAAATGAAAAACTCATGGGTTGAGATAAGAACAGATTAATAATTGAAACAAAATAAATGTAATCAATAATAATGATCATAATGATAGTAATGGGAAGGGGACAAAGGAATAAAACCCAACAAAAAACAGTGGTGTACAGCACAATTACTTATCACCCACTACCCACAGCAATCATCAGCTCCTGGGCAGCTCCCCCAGTTTATATCCTGGAAATGATGTTCTGAGGTGTGGAACATCCCTTTGGCCATTCAGCTCCCCTGTCCCAGCGCTGCTCCTTCCCAGTTTCTTCAGCACCTGCTTGCTGGCAGAGCCTGGGAAAAAGACTTTGATTTGAGGTAAGCACTGCTCAGGAACAGCTAAAACATCACTGTGTAATCAACATTATAAAAATGACAATTGGTGATTGAGCAGGGTGAGCCCAGAGTCCAAAGCGGCCCCTGTGGAAGAGCTGGGTGCAGACGGGATGGAGGAATCTCCCCACAGGTGTGGCCCTTCCACATCTTCATTCTGAGCCCTCTCAGGGCTCCCAGCAGAGCCAGGGGAGCTTCTGAGGGCTCAGGGTTGTCCTGAACACAACTCTGCCCTTTCTGCAGCTCCTTTTCCTCGCTGGTGAATGGACACTCACTGCAGGGGCATTTCTGCTGCTAATTCCCAATGACCTGAGTGAGAATGCCAAGAAAATTTGAGGTTTCACTCTTGGCTTTCAACCCCCTTCCTGATTTCTGTCCCAACCTGGCTCCTGGTTTCAGTGCTGGCCCCATGGCCTGTGACCCCAGAGGGGCAGAATTCAGCCTCACTTCTTTGCCCTACCATGGCCTGTTGCCTGATCCATCACCCTACAATGTCCTGCTTTGTGGGCAGCTCCTCAAAAATGCTGGAGTTGGAAAAGCCCAAATCACACATTGCACAGATCAGTCACCACTGCTTGAGCCCCTCAGAAGTTTACAAAATGACCCACGAGCAGATTTCCAGCACAAGTCAGGGCTGGGGGAAACATAGACTGCAACAGGAAGCAGAAAAATCTGACAAGTAAAAACGGCTTTAAATTAACATACAATAGCAGATTCTTTCCAAAGATAATTTAGGGAAAGTTTTCATGGGGTTGTTATCTTTTAATTTCTTGATACATTTGTTCACCGTTGCTCCAAGTTCTCCAGGATTTAAGGATGCTTGGAACACATTCCTTAAAAGAAAAGGAAATGCTCTGTATCTCACAGTGAAATTACAAAACCTCTTAAATATACTTTCAAGAATAGAAACAGCCTTGTTAAAAGAATGAACTGCCAGTGCACTGAAGGGTGAAATGCAATAGGAAACTGACTTGATAAAAGGATAATTCCAGTAAATGAATAACACTTCCCTTGTATCACACAAAATACATAATGCTCAGCTGATAAAAATAGCAACGGCAGCGAATGTTCTGAGCAGCTTTTCTGGCAAACTCGGGTGGGAGCCTGTTGAGAGGAAGCTTTACAATCAGTCCAGATGAGGAGCAAGAAGTGTCTTGATGCAAAGCAATCCTAGATGATCAGCAGAGCTAAAAATTGTTTCATTTAATGTCATTCTTGCCGTTGAAAACATTCATTCGTTTATGCCTTAATGAATGAATTAATTCTTGCCCTGTAGCAAGGGGAGGGTGCAGGTGAGTGTCCAGGGCCTGACACTTTGTGGATGGGATTCAGATCCTTTCTGGAGCTGGGAAGTCAAGGATCAGCCAGTGACCCAGCAAAACCTGGGCTCTGCTCATGCTCAGAGAAGGGAGAAGGCTCAGGGCAACTCACATGGCATTTCTTAGACAGTGTTTGTCCTTGTGGGCCTGATTGATTCTGCCACCGGCCACAAAGGGAGCCCAGAGCTCAGGTGGATGAGCTGAGGAAGCTCTGACAAAGAGCCCTGACCATCTCATAGAGCCACAGAACCACAGAATGTCCTGGGCTGGACAGGACCCACAGGGATCACCCAGTGCAGCTCCTGCCCTGCACAGACACCCCAAAAATCCCACCCTGGGCACCCCTGGCCGTGCTGTCCAAACCCTCCTGGAGCTCTGGGACCATTCTTTGGGGAGCCTGGACAGTGCCAGCACCCTCTGGGGGGAGAACCTTTCCCTGAGATCCAACCTAAACTTCCCCTGGCACAGCTTCATGTCAGAACCCCTCAGGAAGGATCCCTGGCTAAATGGCAAGCCTTGAAATGGATTATCCTTGAAATTCTTGCCAGAAGGAATGGGGAGTGCCACCTTCACTTCATGGCTGTAACTCTGATTCTAGATGAATCTTGTCCTCTGCTCTTCCCTTTCTAATTGCCCAAAAATGAGGGAACTTGAGGCTCGGTGGGAAGCTGTGGACGGGATGTGCAGCACATCAGTCAGCCAGCACTGCTTCCTCAAGCCTCACAGGGCCCAAAGTGCCAGAAACACCATTCCCCTGCCACCTTCCTCTCAGGTTCTGAAGGCTCAGACAGTGGTGACAATTTGTGGGCACCCAAAGCCAGCTATGAACGTGGTCCCATGGTCACAGGAGTCAGAGCAGACGTGTTAACCCTGGACATTAACACTGATGGCCCTGCAGAGGAGGAAGGTGTGGGAGCTGCCTGCCTGAATCACCACTGAGACTGACTCCATGTATTCAGAAACATGGGATCAACCCATCCCACTAAGCACACCCCAAGTGGAAAGTGTTCTCCTAATCCTGTGAAAATATTTGTATTCCAGTGAGGACCAAGTTGTATTCCAGTGAGGAGCAGCTTTAGGCTGGAGACTTTAGGAATGAGCATGGCAAGCAAGGGGAACATTCAATCCTCCCCACCTTGGAAAAGGTGTCCAGGTCCTACAGTAAATCTCCATGGCCTGGTGGCCTCCAGGCACTGATGGGACAGTGGCCAACGCTCTGCCACGCTGGGTGAGCACTGAGGCTGAAGTGAGGAAGATGAAGTGAAGGCTCTGTCCCACCAGAAATATCTCTTTCAGCACAGCCAACCTCTGCTAAACTCTTCCTCAAGCTGCTCCCTTGGTGGCAGAAGCAGCTGGAGCCCTTCTGAGGTCAGATAGTGGAATTTTAGCTGGAGGCATTTTTTGTCTCAACAGAGATGCCGCCAGTTTGTTCGGCTGAAAGATCTAAAGTGGAGGCCGCTGCTGCAGAAATCCACTTGCTTGGGCCAACCTCTGCCCACCCACCCACCCTGGAATGACTCCAACACACTCCCCTGGACCCCCCAGCTCTTGTTTAATCTTTAATGCACCTCCAGTCGCCCTGGGCTGGACAGCACAGCGAGATAGCAGTGATGATTAGCTGCTGACCCCTGGGCTGAGCTGGGCACTGGGAAATGCTGCTGACCCTGCGTCGATCCCGCCGTGTCCTGCGGGCAGGAGGAATCATTAGTGCTCCCATGGAGGGGCCTGCAGAGCCTCTCACTCTGCTGGCTGCAGGCACAGCAGACCTGTCCTACCTGTTCCCGCTGCCCTGGCTCTCCTTTGGGCTGCTCTGAGGTGTCTGGTGGAGTCAGGGATGGGGGAGGGATGCAGCAGTGGGCCCTGTTTGAGCCCCCATCCTGCTCTCCCTCTGCCAAAGGGAGCCAGCACAGCTGTCCTGCAAGAAACAGCACCTCACACATCCCTGATGACACCTGCACTGCCCAGTTCCTGCCATCTGCCCCCAGCTTTGGTGCTGGGATGGAAATACAGGGAGAGAAAAGGATCAGGAGAAGCATGGCCCCACCAAAGAAGAACTTCTCCAAAACTGGAGAAAGCTAAGATGTGGGGTCAAGCATTGTTATATGTGACAAAAGGTGGGGTTGACAATGACATCCTGCTCTCCCTGTGCCAAAGGGAGCCAGCACAGCTGTCCTGCAAGAAACAGCACCTCAGAGATCCCTGCACCGCCCAATTCCTGCCATCTGCACCCAGCTTTGGTGCTGGGATGGAAAAGCAGGAAGGGAAAAGGATCAGGAGAGCCATAGCCCCACCAAAGAGGAACTTCTCCAAAAGTGAAGGATCATTACTGGAATCATTAGTGCTCCCATGGAGGGCCAGCAGAGCCTCTCACTCTGCTGGCTGCAGGCACAGCAGACCTGTCCTACCTGTTCCCGCTGCCCTGGCTCTCCTTTGGGCTGCTCTGAGGTGTCTGGTGGAGTCAGGGATGGGGAAGGGATGCAGCGGTGTGCCCTGTATGAGCCTCTGCATCCTCCTGTCCTTGTGCCACCCATCCCTGTGCCAAAGGGAGCCAGCACAGCTGTCCTTGCAAGAAAAGGCACCTCAGAGATCCCTGCACCACCCAATTCCTGCCATCTGCACCCAGCTTTGGTGCTGGGATGGAAATACAGGGAGGGAAAAGGATCAGGAGAGCCATGGCCCCACCAAAGAGGAACTTCTCCAAAACTGGAGAAAGCCAAGATGTGGGGTCAAGCATTGTTACATGGGATAAAAGGCGGGGTTGATAGCAGTGAGGGAACTCAGATCAGACAAGGCAACAGAAAATAGCAAAAGGGGCAGATGTTGTGTCCAACATGTGAAATAAGGGAACTTCTCTCTTCCTAGTGGACAGAAGGAACATTTGGGACAATAAGAGAAGGGGTTGAGAACCCAGCTGCAGAAGAAGGAAGTAGAAAGAAAATGAAGAGTTGAGGGAGCTTAAAGATAACTGTGATCATGCCCCATGGCTGGACACCAACAGGGCAAAGGCTTCCCCTTATTTTAAATTAATCTTTAGATAATTGAAAAGAATAGTTTTATAATAATAAGCAATTATTATTTATAATATTAAATAACTTTTATTTTAAAATTACATCATAAATAACTAAAGATGAATTTCCCTAAGGGAAGTGATTTCTCTAAGAGCAAGCATAGAGTTCAGCATTACTGAGAACGTGTTTTGTGCAGGTTCTATCTGCTCTGGGTGGGGATCACCCAGATGTGATATGAGAATAGCCTAACATGGCAGGAAGAAACTCCTCAACTGAAAATATCATTCCAAACACCAGTGCAGGTGTGATTGTGCTCACAGAAGTCTTAGGACGAGGGAAGAGATGAGGATCTGACTCCATGTTTCAGAAGGCTTGATTTATTATTTTATGATATATATTATATTAAAACCATACTAAAAGAATAGAAGAAAAGATTTCATCAGAAGGCTAGCTAAGAATAGAAAAAAAAAGAATAATAACAAAAGTTTGTAGCTCAGACTCTCTATCTGAGCCAGCTGAGCTGTGATTAGCTATTAATTAGAAACAACTAACATAAGCTAATCAAAGACTAACCTGTTGCATTCCACAGCAACAGATAATAAATGTTTACATTTTGTTCATGAGGCCTCTCAGCTTCTCAGGAGGAAAAATCCTAAGGAAAAGATTTTTCATTAAAAAATGTCTGTAACAGTGCAGGGGCCTGGAGGAACAAAGAGTTTGTTGTGAGAGATTTCCTGAAGTCGTGCATGGCAGCACCAAGATCAGTGACACCCAAATCAGTGAGTTGGCTGCTGAGAGAAATAAACACCTGGAAATGGTGCTGAGACAGAAATTGATACCTGGAAATGGTGCTGAGACAGAAATGGATACCTGGAAATGGTGCTGCCCACATCAACCTCAGGCAGGCAGGCCTGGCATGGCAGGGGGACATTTCCAGCAGGTGTCAGACCCAGGAGAGGACACATCCAACAAGGTGAGAGCCCATCCCAGGGCATGACTGAGCTCCTGAGGATATTCAGGGCACAGCCTCTGATTCACCCAATAATCTTGGGGTTCTCCTATGTTATCTTCCACAGGAAAGCCAGGAGCTGTAAATCCCACGTGGCATGGGTGCTTCTCCAGGTATGTGATTTACAATTGCTTCTGCTCCGAGTTGAGACAAGTTTGGGGTCTCATATCCTTCAGAAATCAGTTTCTGACCTGCAGGAGTTGCAGTGGCAGCTGATATTGTGAAATCGGGGCAGAAACAAGCGTGCTCCTCCAGCAGAAGTCACTCAGGGTTTTTGTGCCCATCACTGGAAATTTCTTCCTGTGACAAAGACAGTGAGAGGCATTTCCATGAATCAACTTTAGCAGGACATTGAGTTCTGGTTTAGGTGTTGGGTGGGGGTTCTTTTCTCTAACTGGAATGACAGAAATTGCCTAGATAACTGTAGAAACTGTTATCTCTGCTCAAGCCACAGGCTTGTCTTATCTCTCCCCCAATACCACACTATGAGCTCCCTGTTCCCCCTGTACTGCTCACTCCCTCCCTATATTTTTTCCTTTTCAATATGTCCTGAGGAATCCAATAAAGGCTCCTGCAGGAATTTGCAGCAGCACATTCCTTTTCCATCATCATCTGCACTTTGAGAAAAGCTCTTCTCTTATATATATCTCTCCTGACAGAATATGAAACCACAAGTATTTTAAGCTGAGACAAAGAAGGCAGAGGGCTGTAATCCAACCTGACAGCAAGGTTATTAATTGGGCAAGGAGAGGTTGAGCAGAGATTGCTCAGAGAGATCTAAGAAATGGCAGAAACGTTGGGAGGGGGCTCTCAGGTAGCTCTGGGCACTGCAGAACCTCTCACCCACAGGACACCCAGCAGTCCCCAAAGAAAAAGGTGGGAGCAGAGATAGGGAGACCACACAGGGCTGGAGTGCACCCAGTGCCAGCATCTGCTTTCCTTCAGAGCCTGCTGTGCCTTTGATCCAGGGGAAAAGGGGGCAGGAGCTCTTTGCAGAATGTCTCAGAGGGATTCTGAGCAGCACAGGGCCCTTTTCCTGACAGTGCTCAGGGCTCTCTGGGGGCAGGTTTAGGAACTGGATGCAGGTTTAGGGACTGGGTGCAGGTTTAGGATCAGGGTGAAAGTTTAGGATCAGGGTGCAGGTTTAGGATCAGGGTGCAGGTTTAGGATCAGGGTGAAGGTTTAGGATCTGGATGAAGGTTTAGGATTTGAATGCAGGTTTAGGATCTGGGTGAAGGTTTAGGATTTGGGTTCAGGTTTAGGATCTGGGGCAGGTTCAGGATCTGGGTGAAAGTTTAGGATTTGGATGCAGGTTTAGGATCTAGGTGAAGGTTTAGGATCTGGATAAAGGTTTAGGATTTGGATGCAGGTTTATGATCTGGGTGCAGGTTGTGCCATCATCAACCAGGTCAGGATCTCCATATCTGGAGAAGCACCCATGCCACATTTATCTCATGGGGTTTACACCTTCTGGCTTTCCATGTGGGAGACAACATAAATGTGGCATTTACTTTTTAAAATCTCATTTCCTGATTATTTAAAATATTATTTCCCAGTATCTCAGACATATTTTCATGTGAAGTGTTGTCTTTCCATCCGGATCTGTGCTCCCTGTAAATGAAGGATATTAGTTGTAACTCCTTTTGGGCTTGCTTTGCTAACTGAGACAACAATTGTCCCACTTCTCAGATTTTGATACTGGAATAGACTGAACACCTGTAAAACAACAATTCTTCCACTTCTCAGCCTCAGATTTTGATAGTGGCATAGACAGAACACCTATAAAACAACAATTGTTCCACTTCTCAGATTTTGATACTGGAAGAGACTGAACACCTGTAAAACAACATTTTTTCACTTCTCAGCCTCAGATTTTGATACTGGAATAGACTGAACTGTAAAACAACAATTGTTCCTCTTCTAAGCCTCGGGTTTTGATACTGGAAGAGACTGAACACCTGTAAAACAAAAATTGTTTCTCTTCTCAGATTTTGATACTGGAATAGGCTGAACACCCGCATTTTCCAGAGTGTGGCTGAGCTGTGCTGAGCCCACAGCTGGAAGGGGTGAACACTGCAGCCCTGCAGCCGGGCAGGGACTCACCCTTCACACTGCACATGCTCAACTTGGGTAGAAACCAGTCCTAAATATTTGATACAGGTGGTGGAGAAATGAGAGAATTGCATTCAAGGCTGGGGACTTGGTGAAGAAGATATTAAAGGGTCTGCAGGGTGCTGGCATGGCATGGATGGTCCTCAACCATGATATTTAAATAATTTGGTTGTGATGTAATCCAAAGCTTTATTTAAAACTAGCTTCTGGTATTAATTACACATTTCATTACACAAAATTATTTAGGTCTTCTGCAACTTTTGCTGATAATAATTGAAACCAGTCCCACCACCCATAGGAACAAACCCTTCCATGAATGTCCCCATTAGAGAATAATTCCTTTCCAATTCCTTTATCAGTCTCATTTATATTGATTCATAATGGGCAATCTTTATTTTGGTTTTTTAAAACAGAATATATGCTGTCACTTCATCAAATGAATGACAGAAAATATCCTTCATACCTAGAAAAAAAGCAGCATATCCATCTGAATTGATCAAAGAGGGAGATAAATGGCAGACCTGGAAGAAAGAGACTTCCAAGATCTGTTTATTCTAACAGGGAATGGACAATGTGAGGCAGCAGTTTGCAGCTGAGGCTGCACAGATTCATATTCTATCTCCTGTCAGCTTTTCCATCATCTCCTGGGCATCAGTGAAAGCAGCCCATGATTCCACAGGACCTCTTCCCCTCCTCCCCACTTCTCCAGTAAGCCAAGGTTTGTGAAACATCATTGCTAATGACCCCAGGCTTCCCAGACACCTCCTTTTAACTTCACAGCAGCAAATTACCTGGCCCAAAACCACAGGAGGCCTTGTGTGGAACCCAAAGGGACAGGAGGGAGCTGGGTGCTGCAGATGGAGGCAGCTGCACCTTCACAACACTCACAACAACACTCACAACACTGCACCTTCACAACACTTCACAACAACTTGCAGCTCTGTCAAGTTATTCTATTTCCATTTATTAGCAGAGAATTATTTCAATTGAGAAGTGAGTCACTCTACATTTACCTCTCTTCATATCAAAGGAGCAGAAAATGAAGTACAGGAGAATTAAGGAAAAACTTCACAGCAGCAAATTACCTGGCCCAAAACCACAGGAGGCCTTGTGTGGAACCCAAAGGGACAGGAGGGAGCTGGGTGCTGCAGATGGGGGCAGCTGCACCTTCCCAACACTGGTCTGCAACTCTGGCCTCAGAGAAGGCTGTCAGGTTATTCTATTTCCATTTATCAGCAGAGAATTATTTCAATTGAGAAGTGAGTCACTCTACATTTATTCTCTTCGTATCAAAGGAGCAGAAAATGAAGTACAGGAGAATTAGGGAAAAGCTTCCAGTCACTACAAACTTATTTAGAATCTCTATTTCACTTTTCTTACACTTGATTCCTTTTAAATGACCAAATTCATCCCTTGGGGAGAGTCAGAGTGGTAACCTGAGCAGTCTGTGGGGGACTGTGTGACAGGTTGTGCCTTCTCAGCACCATGAGGACATCCCATGGTGGGCACTGCAGCCAAGCCAGACCAGCCAGAGTTAAATTCCAGGGGAGATGAGGTTGGAAAGTTGTGCTTCATTCACAGGCTGAGGTGCTGGCCCAGAGCACAGTGACAGCTGATGGGGGAGGCAATGAGGGTGGTCCTCTTTCCCTTCAGAATCCCTCCAGCCACTGAGGAAGTTCAGCTTTTATGGAGGGATATGCTATTTAGAAGTATGAGGGCCTTTAGTTGTGAAAAGTCACCATGAAAATGCTGAAATTTTTTTTCACTCAGGTTTTTCTTGAAGGAAATTAATGTTGGAGCACATTTCTGTGCTTTATATTGGAAAGTATATTTTCTCTATTCTGAAACATTCTTTATATATATTCTTTATATTTCTGAAACATTATATTGGAAAGAATTATAGAAAGGGGATGTAGATGAAATGGTTTTTGATACTGGAAATGTATACAAAAGGAGGTTGTGGTATTGTTTTATGTCACAGAGCCCCAGCCCAGTCTATGTCCCACAGTCACCTACAGACTGCTCAGGTTTTCTTGAAGAAAATTGTTCTTGAAGAAAATTAATGTTGGAGCACATTTCTGTACTTTAATCTCAAACATTATATTGGAAAGAATTATAGAAAAGGGATGTAGATGAAATGGTTTTTGATACTGGAAATGTACACAAAAGGACGCTGTGGTTTTGTTTTATGTCACAGAACCCCAGTCTATGTCACAGTCACCTACAGACTGCTCAGATTACCACTCTGACTGTGTTGCTCTTCCCAAGAGATGAATTTGGTCATTTAAAAAGCAATCAAATGTAAGGAAAAAAAAAAAAAAGAATTCTTACTGAAATCATGGCAGTGGTGGACAGCCCAGCACCAAGTGCTCCTGCAGTGTTCACCTCCCTTCCCAAGCCTCAAGGAAGACGTTTTAGGCCTCTTAAAAGATGCTTTTTTGGCCTTTTTGCTTTCAGGCCCAACTGAATCCCACCTGCACGCAGATGCAGACTGGGACAACATCACTCCTTCAGCTGGAATTCAGGTTTATCCTCCCAAACTTCCACAGGAATGCACATGCCCTCACTCACTAGTGCTAAAGGCAATTGATGCCTGGGTTATGTGAGCATCTGGAGGCCTCCCGTGAGCCAGGGCATCTTTGTGCTGTCCTGCCCTGTGGTGGTGTTTGCAGGGGTCCCAGGATGAGGTGAGAGATGAGAATCTTGACTCCATGTTTCAGAAGGCTGATTTATTATTTTATGATTTATATTATATTATATTATATTATATTATATTATATTATATTATATTATATTACATCATAATTATATATTAGAACTATACTAAAAGAATAGAAGAAAGGATTTAATCAGAAGGCTAGGAAAGGTAAGGAAAGGAATGGAATGATAATAGAATCTTGTGACTGGCCAGAAAGCCATTAATTAATGGCCAATTCCCAGCTGGACTGGGATTGGCCATTAATTAAAAACAACCAACATGAGACCAATCAAAGATGCACCTGTTGCATTCCACAGCAGCAGATAATTAATGTTTACATTTCATTTCTGAGGCCTCTCAGCTTCTTGGGAGAAATATCCTAATGAAAGGATTTTTCATAAAATGTGTCTGTGACAGTGCCCAAAACAGAGCAGGGCCTGGAGGAGCTGCCACAGTCCCAACACATCAACAGCAGAGATGAGGAGGTGATTATTGAATTTGCAGGCAACCCCAACAAGGGGCGGGAAAAATGCATCTGACTCCATTGATATCAGAAGGCTAATTAGTTACTTTATTATACTACATTATTCTATACTATATTACATTATATTACATACATCTAAACTCAATCTGCCAAGCACTCAACTCTGCACACCCTGCACAGAATCTCGTGGCTGTCAGTGACAGTCCTGACACACACACACACCCCTGGCCCTGACAGGCCAAGGAACCCAAACCCCATCACTGTGGGTAAACACTCTCCACATTGCATTCTACTTTGGCACAAACACAGGCACAGCAAATGATAAGAATTGTGTTTCCTTTCTCTGAGGTTCAGAAATATTCTTGGGGAGAATCATGCCTCGCTTTTCTGTGTGAAGAGAAATGTGGGACTACACACTTGGGCCTGACAGGCCAAGGAACCCAAACACCATCACTGTGGGTAAACAATCTCCATATTGCATCCTACTTTTGCACAAAAACAGGCACAGCAAATGATAAGAATCGTTTTTCCTTTCTGTGAGGTTCAGAGAATGTGAAACCCAGAAATACTCTTGGGGAGAATGGTGCCTTGCTTTTCTCTGTGAAGAGAAACGTGACAACGGGTGACGTGGGAGTTTTGCCTCAGAGGACACGAGGGTGGCCCACCCTGCTCATCCCCGAACCTCTGCTTGGGGGGGTGTTGTGTTATCTCTGTAAAAGCAGCCCAGTGGGACATGTCACTGTCTGTCTCACAGAAATCTCATTTTTGACCTTGGGCTACGAGCCCCAGACTGAAGCTCCTGTTCAAACCTGACCCAGCTCCCCCCAGAGCCGAAACGTGAGCCCTGGTGCTGGCAGCTCTGGTTCCTGACGTGTGTCACCCCCTCCTGCAGCCCCCCCATCCTTCCTGGGGCCGGGAGGGAGCAGAGCCCCCCGTGCTCCCAACACCTGCACGGGCTGAGGCTCCCAAAGCCCCTGGGCACTCGTGGGGAGCAGCTCGGCTCAGGGGCGGGAAATGCGCTTAAGGAGATTTTTTTTTTTAAGAAAAAAAACCCTAAAATGTGCTGGTTTCAGGTGACCTCGGGGTGTTTTTAGATAGCAGGGAGGGGATCCTTCTCCCCCTCTTCCAAGTCAGTAACACAAAAGTCACAGCCTGGATTAGTACAAGTTACCGACCTTTATTTCCCTGTATTCCATGCTGCTGGGATTGTCCAGGATCAGTACAAGTTACTGATCTTTATTTCCCTGTATTCCATGGTGCTGGGATTGTCCAAGATCAGTACAAGTTGCTGATCTTTATTTCCCTGTATTCCATGGTGCTGGGATTGTCCAAGATCAGTACAAGTTGCTGATCTTTATTTCCCTGTATTCCATGGTGCTGGGATTGTCCAAAATCAGTACAAGTTGCTGATCTTTATTTCCCTGTATTCCATGGTGCTGGGATTGTCCAAAATCAGTACAAGTTACTGATCTTTATTTCCCTGTATTCCATGGTGCTGGGATTGTCCAGGATCAGTACAAGCTACTGATCTTTATTTCCCTGTATTGCATGGTGCTGGGATTGTCCATGGAAACAGGCAGGTCTGTCCTGACCTCTCCTTTCCCAACCGTGTTTCCCACCTCAACTGCACTCGTGTCCTGGCTCTTGCCCTCCCTGGGCAAGAGATCTGCTGTCTCCTTAGCTGGGTGATGCTGCAATTCCTTAGCCAAGAGGAACTTGCTGCTCTTTTTCTTTCCCTCTGTTTCCTCCCCTCCATCTCTAGACCTGCAGAATTCAGGGAGTGGATGAAACGCGAAAGAGAGGAAAACCAAGACAAGCTTGAGTTTGGACAGCAGCTGAGGCACTCAAAAATGGACAAGTACCTGTTTCCATCTCCCAGCTCTGATGGGAACAGGAGAGACTTTGTGAGTATTGACACCAACCCTACTGACAGCTCTTCCCAACTCCCAAAAACCTTGCAGATAAGAGCCCTGCAGACGGGTGTGAACATAGCTGTGGCCACACCAGGAGCTGGGAGACCCCCAGCAATCCTCTTTTTCCTTTCTCCAGCTGCCTGTGAGTGAGATCTGGCTGCAGCCCTGCCTGCCCTGCTCACCCCAGCCATGCCCCCGTGCTCCCAAGGTATTTTTGTGCTGGAGTTTGCCTGGGGCAGTGCAATGCCATGAATAACTTCCCTGCTAAAAGCAAGAGGGGATGGAGAAATGGAAGAGGCAGGTGGGTTTTTGGCAAGAGCAGCATAGAGGGAAAGATAAAGAATTTGGGTTGGGTTGAGGGTGGGGGAGGGAACAGAAACTGGATAAAGAACGAGGTAAAGGACATTGGAGGAAAGCCAAATGAGAGCAGGTTGCAGGCAAGAAGGTGGAATTGAGGCAACACCAGGGCATGGATTTGTGTCTACAACAGGATCAGATCCACGGCAGGGCCAGCAGGTGATCAGAGTAACTGAATTAATGGGCAAGAGCTGAATCCAAGACATTATGGACACATTTCAGCAGTGCAGGGTTGTCTTGCCCAATTCTCCATCCTGCCCATCCATGGAGTTGTGTCTCCAGACCCACCAGGGTGAGCTGGAGACCAGAAAAACACTGCAGAGGAAACACCTGGAGCAGCTGGGGGAATGTGGGGTGGCATGGGGGAGACACAGCAGAGCTGATCAGCATTTTTCCACAGCCACCCACAATTTCTCTACATAAGCACAGGTCTGTGGAGGTGCAAAGCAGTGGAAATGTGAGAATCTCACTCCCCATCACATGGCACTGCACCTGGTGCTGCAGCAAATGGCTCCTGGCTCAGCACATGCTGGGATCCAACAGCCAAAAATCGACTCCCAGCTGCTTGTAGGGCTGTAGGAAAGCAATTGGCAGCAGATGGAGCAAAGGTGACAAAATCCAAGGGCTGTGTTGTACATTCAGCTAAAAGCTGAATGCCTGTAGGTAGAATATCTGCAAGGGTTCTGCCAGGGCCAGCAGCTGAGCACTTCTAATGTGCCATTTTTGGGACCTTTCCCATGGAGTCTTGGGAGTTATTTCTGCATCCAAAATGTTTCACCAACAAATATTGGCAGCATCATCAAGAGCTGGTGGATCTGAGGCATCAGATTCTACAGACCCGATATCCACTAACCAAAACAAAAAGAAGAATCTCCAAAAACCTCTGGAAAGCATTCTTAACACTGGGTTAAAAAGAGTAGAGAAACATAATTTCAGTGGGAAAAATACCTTACTAGGAAATGAAGGTTGTCAAAAAGTGCAGAAAACTTGGGATGTGAACAAAAGGCATGCAAAGATTCCAGCAATTGATATTTTGATGGGTAGTTTCTGTCTCATGTGGCTGCCAAGGTGTTTTAACTATAGCCATCAATATTTCAAATTCCTGGGTCACAGGGGATGCTGTCACTGACATCTTTTCTGAAAAATTCCTTTGCCAGGATTCTTCTCCTGAGAAGCTGGGAAGTTTCAGCTTCTCCATTTTTTGCTACTTTGGAATGTGATTTGGAGAATTGTTTACCCAGCATATGAATTGTTTTTAATTAATGGTCAATCCCAGCCAGCTGTGATGGACTCTCTGAGTCTGTCATGAAATTTTATTATTCATTCCTTTCTGGCCTTCTGATGAAATCCTTTCTCTCTATTTCTTTAGTATAGTTTTAGTATATAATTTTCGTAACATAATGTAATAATATAATGTAATGATATATAATAATATGTAATAATATGATATGATATGATATGATATGATATAATATAATGTAATGTAATGTAATGTAATGTAATGTAATGTAATGTAATATAATATAATATAATATAATATAATATAATATAATATAATATAATATAATATCAGCCTTCTGAAACATGGAGTCAATTCTCATCTCTTCCCTCACCCTGGGGACCCTCAAACACCACCACAGGATGCTGACAGGAATGTGTTGTTTGGCTGGGAGCTGGCAGAGCTGATCCCTCCAAACTTTCATCCCAGGTTTCCATCAAAGGCTGGAAGCCAGAGCCAGGCCAGACCCAGCAAAGCTGGCAGAATGCTTCCTGCATTTCAAAAATGAGACCTGGCAGAAACTTTTACCCAAAGCCTTTCAGACAAGTGCAGAAGGAAGGTATTAGCAAACAGGTTGCAGAGGCCACTGTCCCAGGCACGGCTGTGGGATTTAAAATTTGTGTAAGCTGGGAAAGAGTGGAGTTCATTTGTCCTAAACCTTTAATACACCTCCTGCCTGGGAGGTGCCTCCTTCTCCTGGGCTCCCTCAGATTTGCAGCTTGAGACACCCAGGGTTAGGCTGGAAGCCACAGAAATGGTCAGGTTTATAAAAGAGGAGCCTGAGCACACACAGATACAGGGTCAGGGATGTGTCCCTGGGCCTGGTTCTGCCACAGCACAACCCAGGGCACAGAAAAGGTTCAGCACAGGGGGCACAGGGTGGGCACAGGGATCCCAGCCAGATTTCACCCCCCCAGGTGAGAGCAAACAGCCTCAGCTGCTGTTTCAGCAGCCAGGCTGAGAGTGGGGACAGTGAGGGACAGAGGGCTCACACTCTGCTGCTGTCTCTGGAGGGTGTGCTGGATTTACACAATCATTTAGGTGCAGTTGTGGAGAAGAGGGAAAAATTGCTTGACTGAGAATTGCCAGGGCCCTCCAGTGATGACATCAAACTGGGTTGTGCTTTTGCTGTTTATTCAATGTTTCCATTGAGCTGCTTCCCCCAAAGCAATGGGACTTTGATCTTCCATGATGCTGCTGAGAGAAGGAACCTGGCTGGGAAGACACTGATGTGTCAATAAAAGACATTTCCAGCATTTCCTGTATTACTTGCAAACCACCTTGTGTTTTCTCACAGAATCACAGAAATGTTTTGGTGGGAAGGGACCTTAAAAGCCTTTCTGTGTCCAGGGTCCTGCTACTCTGCTGTGACTTCAAAGAGCTCCCTGGAGTCCCCAGTGCCTGGGGAGGAGGTGGCAGGAATGTCTGGGAGCTGCCCCAGTGCCTGCCCCAGCCCAGCACGTCTCCCAAAACACAGGATCCAGCCCCAAAGGTGCAGATTCCCTGCACCCAGCACAGCCAGGGATTTTCAGCGTGGGATTTTCCTGCCCAAATGAGCAGGGATCCCTCTGGCCTGCTTTGCCAGGAGCTCTTTCCCATGACACTTTAATCCCACTGGGACAGGAACAAGCAGCACCAGGAGGTTTCACTGCACCCACCCAGGGCTCACACAACCCCTTCCACTCAACGCCACGAAGAAAACAAATTCCTCACATCACCATTCTGCCAGGAACAGATGAGCTCCCCTGGTGTGGCACTGACACTGGAGAGCCCCTGGGCTGGCACTGGAGGGTCCCTGGGCTGGCATTGGCACTGGAGAGTGCCCTGGTGTGGCACTGGCACTGGAGAGCCCCTGGTGTGACACTGGAGAGCCCCTGGTGTGACAGTGGCACTGGAGAGCCCCTGGGCTGGCACTGACACTGGAGAGTGCCCTGGTGTCACACTGACACTGGAGAGCCCCTGGGCTGGCACTGGAGAGCCACTGGTGTGGCACTGGAGGTCCCCTGGGCTGTCACTGTCACTGCAGCACGAGGCCAGTCCCTCATCCCTCCCTGCAAAGGCTGAGCTGGGGTTCCCCAGCTCCCCTGGAGGACCTGCAGAGCACAGGGCACCTTGCAGTCATGCCTTTCTCATGCTCGTGGATGGATGGATGGATGGATGGATGGATGGATGGATGGATGGATGATGGATGGATGGATGGATGATGGATGGATGGATGATGGATGGATGATGGATGGATGGATGATGGATGGATGGATGATGGATGGATGATGGATGGATGGATGGATGGATGGATGGATGGATGGATGGATGGATGGATGATGGATGGATGGATGACAGATGGAGGGATGCATGGGGGATGGATGGATGGATGGATGATGGATGGATGGATGATGGATGGATGGATGACAGATGGAGGGATGGATGGGGGATGGATGGATGGATGGATGGGTGATGGATGGATGGATGATGGATGGATGGATGATGGATGGATGATGGATGGATGGATGATGGATGGATGATGGATGGATGGATGGATGGATGGATGGATGGATGGATGGATGGATGATGGATGGATGATGGATGGATGATGGATGGATGGATGGATGGATGGATGGATGGATGGATGGATGGATGGATGGATGATGGATGGATGGATGATGGATGGATGATGGATGGATGGATGGATGGATGGATGGATGGATGGATGGATGATGGATGGATGGATGATGGATGGATGATGGATGGATGGATGGATGGATGGATGGATGGATGGATGATGGATGGATGATGGATGGATGATGGATGGATGGATGGATGGATGGATGGATGGATGGATGGATGGATGGATGATGGATGGATGGATGATGGATGGATGATGGATGGATGGATGGATGGATGGATGGATGGATGCTCAACAACACCTGCCCCAGTTCCATCAGCCCAGCTGCCAGGCTGCACAAAGTGTCACACCCACACATGTGGCACAGCCAAAGGAGCATTGTTTGTTCTGCTGCCCCAGGAAAGGTGCCACTGACACGTCCTGGATGAGGTTTGGCTCCTCAAGGCAAAACCAGAGGAGCTCAGCCCACCTGGGCAGCCCTCACACTGGGTGGGCAGGAACGGGCATCCCCAGTTATCTCCTGCACAGGGTGTGTGAAAAGGAGAACTACAGGAATAACATCACTGTGACTGTGGAGGAATGGGGTAAATCAAAGAGATTTCCCAGGGGTGCTCCCTGAAAGGCAGAAATGAACATTCTTAAAAAACAATTGGTATTTATTGACTGACAAGAACACAGCAATGCAGACACTTGTGCAACACTGGACAACACACTATAATCAAAATGAATATATAAAAATTAACACAAGGTACAAGCAGGACTGAAATGCAACTTAAACCCCATAGCGCCACTTTCTTTCTAGAGGAAATACAAGAAATATAAATAACACCCACACTTCTTGTCACACAAGTTTAACATCTTGAGGTAGACAAAAGTTTTCTTTCCCTTAAAGCACAGACTTTTTTTTTTTTTCCAAATGACATCTTTATTATTTGGCTGAAATTGGCCTCCAGGTCTGACACACGGTGCAGAGAGACTCTTGCAGGAGAGCCGGTGGGATGGATAATGGATGGATGGATGGATGGATGGATGGAGGGATGGATGGATGGATGATGGATGGAATCCATGGATGGATGGATGGATGGAGGGATGGATGGATGATGGATGGATGGATGGATGGATGGATGGATGGATGGATGGATGGAGGGATGGATGGATGATGGATGGATGATGGATGGATGGATGGAGGGATGGATGGATGGATGATGGATGGATGGATGGATGGATGGATGGATGGATGGATGATGGATGGATGGATGATGGATGGATGGATGGATGGATGGATGGATGGATGGATGGATGGATGGATGGATGGATGGATGAACGGTGGATTTCTATTTCCCCCATACAACAGACATGCTGGATCCATGACTACCAAGCCCAGCAATGCAACACACCAGGAGAGATAATAAAAGCTGGATTAGGAAGTCCACAGAAGGACAGGGACAGGGATTAACCTGTGTGAGCAGTGTAGCACCTGTGTGTGCAGTGAGGACCCTGGTTTGGAGCTATGGCTGTTCCCATGTTATTTGGATTTTAAGTGCAGAGGAAAAGATTCAGTCCAAACCAAAACACTCCCAGCAAAGCCTGTGCAGCTTAGACTTTTACCATTCGTATTCAATGAGGTACATTTGCACTTGGAAAAGGGTTTCTTTTATAGGCAGGTTATGAGGTTTCAGCTTTGCTGCTGAGAAGATTTCTTTGTCAAGACTTAATGCAATCCCCTTGTCATTCCAGTCATTTACACATATAACCAAATCCACAGGATTTGCAGTACATTGTAAGGTGTGTGGCATAACTGAAAAGTCCAAATGGACTTCCAGATCTTCACAGCCCAGATCTCCAGGAGGTGGCAGAATAGCTTTGCTCAAGATGATGCTTGGTCTTGGTTCAGAGCAAAATGCAATTCAAGCCTAAGAATATTGAGGGCCAAACAGACTCAAGTTTTCCTCCCTGCTCCCACTGCAGTCAGTTGAATTAAATCACATTTGGAATATCAACCCAACAAAACAACCCTGGACAAATGAATGAAATAAAAACCTCAAAGCCACCACAATATCTGTCCCAAGCAAACTTTGTCCCTCCTTTATCCATGGCACCATCTCTAAAAAACTTGGTGCTGAAGGACACCAAAAGGATTGACATCAGTGTTGCTTCAAACTAAAACTATGCTCAAGTCTTTTCCCAATCATCAAATTGGGCATTTGTAATTATTTATTTATTTCCCATCATCGTTCATCATTTGGTTTCCAGGCCTTGAGGCTGGGCTGCCTGGCAGGGGCTGGACAGGAAGATTTGAACAGTGCCAGGAGGGGCTGAAGGGGGCTCTGAGTTATCCAGAGCAAAGCTGGGGGACATCAGATGTCCAAACCTGGCTTAACAGTGAACAACACAAATTCACTCCAGCCCAATGCCAAACCTCCACACCCCACTGAGCCCAAACCCATTCTGGGTACCAGAGAATGAACCATCTCTTCCTCAGATCTTCCCCAGCAGCTCTAAGCCACGCAGGACAAAGAATTTCCAAAAGTCCCCTTTGGTACATGAAGAAACTTAATTTTCCCTGAAATTTGGTTTTGTCCAGTTCTTATTCAGCAATTCCTGTGCAGCTTTGATAAGAGCAAGAGGACAGAGTGGTGCCTCCTCCTCTTGCTTCCCAAGGAATGGGATCCAGCTATTTCCACTGAGCCACAGTCCCTGTTTAAATGGGAATGATTCATGAAATGACATGGTATCCCAAAGGACCCTCCTGAGATGGGATATTCCCTTCCTCTCTGGTGCTGGACAAAGCTGGAGTTCAGTGGGGCAGAGGGTTTGGGATCAATAGTTCAGCCAGAGCAAGTTCGCTGCTCGCTTCACCCACAATGCCAATTTTAGCTTATTTGGAAGCTTTTTCATTGAGTGCTCAAAACTGAGACTCGTGGGAAGATTTCAACTCCAAAAGGATTAAAGCAACATATAAATAATGGTCTGCTCTTGGGTATTTAGGAGGTTAAAAAAAAGGTAAGGCTAATTAAGCCTATTTGCAGTATTATGTCTGTCATAAACTCTTTAATTCAGTTCAAATCAACTTGAGCCAGAAAAGGGATAAAAAGGAATAAGCCCTTTAAAAGACCTGTAGCTGGTGAGAGGGAAGTGGCCTTCAAACAGCCAGTTAATGGCTTGATCTGCTCTGAGACTGCTCTGTGCCAGCACTGGAGGGAGCAGAAGTCAAAAACAGCTGTAAAAACCAAAAGGGCAACAAAGTCAAGGTGAAGAAAGTGTGAGCACACGCTCCTCTCTGTGGGGAATTGCTCAGAACAGCTGTAATGAGTGCCTGAGCTGCCCCACTCCTGCAGATTCACACAGGCAGATCCCACACCTCTGAGGAGAGTTCCATCCTACTGGAATTCAGCCCAGTTCCACCTGTGGATGAGCCCATCTTGCTACCCAAACCAGCATCTTCACCCCTTACACTGCCCATGAATTTGGATTAGAACTTTAGGATTCCCATGTTCTTTGCAGCACCAGCCCATCTCCACTCTGGCTGGTTTGTATACAGCAGGTTTGTTACCCAGGGACAATCCAGAGCTGCTGCAGGATTAACCAGGAAAACCCTGGAGCAGGAAAATGCACTGTCAGAGAGCTGAACACCCAGAGAGGCTGTGCTCCACCTCCATTTACCTGGTGGCCAGGTCAGGGGGTGCCTATGCCATTCCCAAAACCGCTCCCTACATCAGCCAAAGGAACTGAACAGGTTGGGTCGGGTGTGTTCAGCTAAAAATCAAAGGGAAAAACAAGGTTTAAAGTAAGCTCATGACTCAAAACAGCCTGTGCTCTTTTCCCCAGGTCACCTTCCCTCACCCTGCAGGGGCTGGACATACCCAGCTTCTCAGGGCAGGGATTGTCTCCCATGATTTGCACATTTTTCAGATGCCCCAGTTTCTGTGGTTCCTAATTCCCTTTCAAAGCCTCTACCTGTCATTGGCACAGGGCAGGACTGTGGGATGTGACACACCAGGCAGAGTGTGCTGCACACAGGACAAAAAGGTGATTGATTGATTGATTGATTGATTGACTGGGGAGGAGGAGGAGGAGGAGGAAGAGAGATGCAGTACTGGCACCATCACCCTGGATCACCACCAATAAATACTCCCTGGGAGGCCAAGTGCTGCAGAGGGGTGACTTCACGGCCCTCAGCTGAGTTCCCGTGGCTCAAACACTGTCACTGCAGCAATTCCAGGTAACCAGGAACAGCAAGGTTAAAATGCACCTGGAGTCCAATATCCAAATTACACACCTGGGAGGTGGTGGACAGGAGCTCCCTTTGTAAGCTGGTATTTCTGAGGCACAGTTCTTGAGCCAAAATGAGATTATTCAGCAGTGTGTGGGTGAGCTGGCAGCAGAAAGGGTTCAGCCAGCTCCCAGGGAATGGCACTGGCAATACCCCACACCAGAGTCCTTCTGCCCTGGTGCAGGAGCATGGCTGGCCCTGCCACACCTGGGCCAGTCTCTGGTTGTGGCCTCCCCAGTCCCTTAATCCTCTTTTCTGCAGCATCCAGGGCACGAGCCCTCAGTGTCCCAACGTCCCCATCCCAATGCATCTCCAGGAGTGCACCTGAGGGGTGCAGAAGGAGGATCTTCCCACACAGATGAGCACAAGTCTGAACTTGAGGGACATTTGTGGCTGCATCAGGGTTTCTGCTGTCCCCACATCTCCCCCATTCTCTGTCCCTCCTTCCTGACCCCATACCCGACAAAACCTCTGGTTTTCCCACTCATGCAGGGGCTCTCCCCAGGCTGGAGCATCTCAATGCTGAGGTTGGAGCATCTCAACATTGAGGCTGGAGCATCTCAACCCGAGGCTGGAGCATCTCAACCCGAGGCTGGAGCATCTCAACGCTGAGGCTGGAGCATCTCAACCCGAGGTTGGAGCATCTCAATGATGAGGCTGGAGCATCTCAATGCTGAGGCTGGAGCATCTCAACCCGAGGCTGGAGCATCTCAATGATGAGGCTGGAGCATCTCAACGCTGAGGTTGGAGCATCTCAATGCCAAGGCTGGAGTATCTCAACAGCAAGGCTGGAGCATTTCAACACCGAGATTGGAGAATCTCAACTCCGAGGCTGGAGGCTCTCAACCCAAGGCTGGAGCATCTCAACACTGAGGTTTGGGCATCTCAGCGCTGAGGTTGGAGGAGCACAGCACTCATTTGGTGCTCACCTTTGCCCTGACCCCACAGCAGAGAGCCATGTCCCTGTCCCCCTGCTGCTCCCCTGGACTTGCCTCGCCCCTTGGGGCTGTCCCTACTGCTTGCAGCTGTAGACCACCTCCTCCTGCATGCACTGCTGGCACTCCACGTAGCAGCACCACTGCACCTGGCAGTGGCACGAGAAGGTGACCAGGCGGCTCTGGGTGTTGTAGCCCCGGCCGCAGCACATGCTGTCGCAGTTGCCCTCGCGGGAGCAGGTCCTGCCCGCGGTGCCCAGGGAGTATTTGCTGGGCCGGCAGAAGCTGGGCGAGTCCTCCACGTACACCAGGTCGGTGGGGCGCGGCAGGGCGGGCTGCTTGCCCGAGTGGCCTTGTCTGTGGGGCCCTGCCAGCTCCGAGTGTCCCACGGCGTCGTTGGTGGTGCTGAAGACCTTGACGGCGTCGTCGTAGCGCAGCTTCAGGAGCCGCCCGATCTCGTGGAAAGGAGAGAGCTGCTTCCAGCACGTCCGCACCGCGCACGAGCCCGACACGCCGTGGCACTTGCAGGTGGTTTTGAGGCCGTTCTTCACCGCCTGGTGAGGAAGAAGAGTAGGTGGTTATTACCTGCCAGAGCCTAGTTCTGGTAGAGGCAGCGGCTCAAATCGCAGACAGCTGCAATCACTTCAGTTTTATTGGCATTTTTTCTAGGCTATGGAGGAGAAAATGTTAATAATACTTTTAAAAAACCAAAACAAAGAAACCAACCAAACCAAAAAAAAACCAACCCGAAAAAACCAAAAACAACCCCACCAAAACAAACAAAAAACCAAAACTAAAATAAAAAAAACCAAAAAACAAATAAACCAAAACAAAACAAACACCCAAAACAAACAAACAAACAAATAAACGACACAAAAAAAGAACCCAAAGCAAAAAAAAACCACACCAAAGCAGAGGAATAGCTACAGAGGTGACAGGTGAGCCAGAAAGTGGTAGCCTGAGGACAACCAGCTGAACACCAAATAAGTTCTTATTAATTCTATTTGGCGCAGTAGGAGTAGTCAATCATAAAACTGAGTATCTCCAACATGGTGGATTCCTTTAGGTGTATTCAAATGAAGACAGTGCTCTAATTAAACAATCAATTTGACTCAGTAAACAGAAGAAAAGGATGAGTGAGTAGCGTGTAACCTACAGGTCAAAATGCTCAATCTGATGATCTCCCTGACTCAAACCTGTGACAGGACTCATTCCATAGCAAGTCACCAGCAGACTCATAATTGACCTCCAGAGTTTCAGTCTTTAATCAGCTTTGCACATGCCACCAGCTCTAAACTCCAGCTGTTCTCAGAACGCCTGTGGCCCTGGCATAACCCCTGGAGTCATCCAGCTGTGGAGTTTCACAGCTGTGTCTCCCTGTCACCCACCCTGCGACCACCATGGGACGCAGGATGCTCCTCTTCCACTCAACATGCGTCCCCTCACACAAGAGCTCAGGAGACTCTCAGCACCACATGGCCCAGGACACACAGGTGAACAGGTCTGGTTTGTGAGCAGGGCAGTGAAAATCCCCCTCACACACAGCATGGATTGAAAGACTCGCACTGAAAAGCTCCAAACTTCATCCCAAGCCCGCCAAGGCGCAGCTCCTACCTTGATGCCCACATTGGTGTTGTGGATGTCCACCTTGGCCCGCAGGTCTTTGCCGATCCTCTTCTGGCCCAGGAACTTTTTCAGGAACTTGGTGCTGTACTTGAGGTTGTCCCCGCAGACGCCCCACTGCCAGGCCTTGCGGTTCTCCAGGCCCGGGGAGTCGTCGCAGGTGCAGCGCTCCATGCGCCCCGCGCTGCACGCCCGCGCCAGCGAGTGCGTCAGCGCCGCCGAGGACACGGCGTACAGGAAGGCTGTCTCCTTAAAACCTGCAGGGGGACAGGGGTTGCTGCTTGTGGTAAATAGGTATGATTCGTGCTGGCAAAATTGAAACGGCAATCAGTATGGATGCAGTAATTTATATTTGGAAATAATAAAACAGTTAAAAGGTGTAATGCTGTAGCAGACTCTATGGAGCTTACAGGAGCTCCATAGAGGATTGAGAATTAACAGCAGGAACTGCTGAGTCATGATGAGACAGCAAAATAAACTCCTGTCTTCTTCTACCCCTCGCTCCATAGATTATCTCTGTAACCTCATAGGTCACTTTTCCCTTACTATTGGACAAGTTTGGATCCCCCTACACCCTATAAAAAGGGGCTGGTTTAGCCCATTCGACAGAAGAAGAGCTGTCACTGGAACCCTTCTCAGACTCCCCAATAAACCATCGCTCTGGAACCGCCAGGACCTCTCCTTCTCCTCTCTCATGTCTGCTTCTGGGTCAGCCAAAGGCGCCCTAGCAAGAAGCAAAGAGCTGAAATCCTGGGAGAGCTGATGATCACTAAAGAGCTGACAATCACCAATCTTGCTAAGGGTAGCCTGCGGCGGCTGCGAGCTGACTGGGCATTCGGGCACTCTGTCTCCCAGAGGGACTGAGCTCCCAGACCATCCTGCATCGCTCGGTGATAAGGCCAAGATCGGGGACTTATCATATAATGTCAAGAAAGAAAGGGAGAGGAGGGGTTCCACCCCCCTTTTTCCTGCAGATGTTCAAGGCAGGAAAAAGCAAGAGATAACAGTTACTAAAAATTAACAGAAAGAAGGGAAGATCTGGTTGGGTCCCAGGAAAATGCCAGTTATAAGAGATTAATTGCTTTGATGCTTAAACATAATATTATGTTAGTCTTGGCTTACATTGTACTGGCTTGGCACGCATGTATAGCCCAAGGGTGAGTTGAAGGACATCGAGGAAGAGGAGAGGCCTTCATCAAAAACGACCCCCAGAGACTGGTGCAACCACCTAAAGGAATGGTGGTGTATGTGTGGTAAAGGTGGTGATGAGGGCGGAGGTAGAAGTGGGATGAATTGAAAATGGGAGGAGATGGCATTGACACATGGCACAAAAGGGGCAATCTTCACTTGGCAAGCTCGTACGTGAGGTGGGCAAGGGTCCAGAGTCCTGCACTCCATACCCCACGGTCATCTTTTGCTTATGAGCTATTATTGGAACCAAATTATCCCTTATTTTTAATCAAATTATATTGTCAATATATATTTTCTAAACTATTCAATTAAAATTGCTGCTACCTCTAATATATGTTTGGGGTTTTTTAATGATGGGATAATTGGGCAAACATAACACTGGTGATGTCATGGTTTGCCTCAGATACCCCGCGTTTCTCCTTGATAATTCCCTGCCAGGTGTGTTAGGGATCTCTTCTTCCCCCTCCCCTGCCCTCTGCCGAGCACTGTCTGTCAATCTTGGCATTCCAGAAAGACGTT
Source organism: Calcarius lapponicus (assembly GCA_039654755.1). Classification (NCBI taxonomy): domain Eukaryota; kingdom Metazoa; phylum Chordata; class Aves; order Passeriformes; family Fringillidae; genus Calcarius; species Calcarius lapponicus. The sequence goes on along the minus strand of JBBFKN010000011.1, from coordinate 2,623,373 downwards.
GAGTGATTGGGCAGATTCAAAAGATGCCTCCTAACCCCTGGGGGGACATTGGGACATCCAGATGACTGTAAAGATGTGTTCTGAAGCTGTTCTCCTCCCCAGAGCAGGATTCCCAGCTTGGCTACAATCCCTGAGGTCATGGTGTGACTATGACATTTTAACCAGGAAACAAAGTACAGTGGCTGAATGAAAATTTCATGTAGAGACACAAGATCAGGCAGGAATAGGAATATTGATACCCACAAGCTTCACAGAAGTTTCAGAAACTCTGATTGATACAAACCTGACCCAAATGCCAAAATATTTTTATCTATTTATATTTACCTCCTCTCTTTTTCAGCCCTAGGGAAAATCTTAATATTTCCTCTAGAGTTCCTTTGCAGGAAAAAAACTATTAATGGGAAATTGTTTAACAAGTCCAAAATTTAGGAATTAGTGCAAGGAAGAGAGAGACAGGTGACTGATCAATAGCTCTGAATGCAGGAATGGATAAGATCAGCGAAAATAGGGGAAAAAATGGTTTATGGAAGATAGAGCACTTCTACATTGCATGGAAGAAAACATAATGAAGCAAACAAATATTCCACATGGGAAAATTCCAAATTTCCTTCCACATCAGAAGGAAAATCTGTTTAAAATCTGTTTTCCCCAATAATGGAAGAGAGAGAGACAGCCACAGAGACTTGATCTAGACTTGCACTGAGCCCTGCCTGGAGCAAAGGTTGGAAGCCACTTCTAGAATTCACCAAGTCCAACCTCAAATCTCTCCATCATTCTGTTCCCTCAGAGAATTCCCATCCAGCTGTAACAGTGGATCAGAACACTGAGTGCTGAAATCTGAGTGATCTCCACCATAAACACGACCAAGAGAGCAGGACAAAGAGTTCTCCTGGTGGTTGCCCGCAAGAAGAATGAAAAATGTGGCTAATCATGAACATAATGGAGAGGCTTCATTAGCAACTTCAATAGACTTCATAGGAGCTCTTTGGAATTGCAGAATTTCAGATAAAGATCTACCAACAGCATGGACATGAGGGGAGAGGTGGGGAAATATGGAGGAGACAGGGAGATCAAACAACAATCTCTTCCTGCCTTAATATTTTGGTTGCCATAGCCACTGGGGCAATAATTTGAAATTAATCTTTCTGGTTGATGATCTTCTACAAGATTTCTCAGGGAACTCTAAAGATAATGAAAGAATGTCACCAAATCCACCAAAAGTTTTGTAAAAGCTGGAATGGGACGTGGTCAATGCAGGCTGTGGACAGCAGCATGATGCTCACACATTTTCCAGCAGTGCCTGACCCTCTCCAAAGGAGCTAAGAGAGGATAACTGATACTTGAGATCCTAAATCTGCTAAATCATTCCAAATGCTTACCAGATTCCCAACACCCTCTCTGACACGCTGATCCCAGAGGTGAGGAGAACATTCCAGAGGCCCTTTCCCATGCCATGAGGAGCCAGCAGGCCCCACAGCCCCTGCTAAATCTGACTCTGTGGATCACCACACTGCTCCTGCTATTTCAGATGCTTTGGTTTCCCCATGTTTTCCTGGCCAGTTTTCAGCCCACTGGAAATCAGAGGCCATTGCTGTGGTCAGGCCACTGCAGACAGCAGCAACTGCAGATACCCAGCAGACTTTGAAACGTCTCCTTTCTCCTTCAAACAAAGCTTCAACACCACCAGGCTTGTCTGAAAAGTCAAAGATGATTCCCTCCACTCTGCCATCAATCACCATTTAATTCAAGAAACAGATGAGGGAAGTAAATCTGTGTTTCAGCAGAGCAGCTGCTGGAGCTGGATTTTCAGGAGGACACACCACAAATGGCAGCGATCAGCTCCAAGGAGCACAGTTTGGGATCTGAACAGAGGCTGCTCCACGTGTCCTGCTATCTCTCCTCCCACAGTGACAGCAGAGCTCCTGTCACCATCGGCAGTGGAGCCAATTCTGGGCTCTCAGGGCTTGGCTTGGGGATGGGTCACTGCCCTGACCCCACTGAGATCTTGTCAGGGACAGAATGGAACCTGAAACTCTCAGTGCAGGGGCAACATCTGGATGCAGATGCCTCTGCTGGGCAGTCTGGCCGCAAGCATCCAGCATAGAGATGGATTTCAGGAGGCTGCAGCAAAGCAGCTCCCTCTGGTAGGACCTGCCATGTGTCCAAGCCTTGCCCTGAGCTCTCCAGCAGGATTTCTTTGCTCTGCACCCTATAAATACAGAAGGACTTTGCTGCAATGCATTGTTGTGTGCTGTGGTGTGCTCCAGACCACAGGGAAAATTTGTAATGGGAGGAGTTTTGCTGTGGGGTGACTCTGACGGAGGAAAGATGCTCAGGGTCAGAATTTTCAATGGTGTAATGAAGGAACGTGAGTGTTTCAGAGCAGGTGGAGGAGGCATCTCTCTGAAAACAACAGCAAAACTAAAAAAAAATATATAGAAATATAGAAAGATTTAGGATGAAAGGACTTTTGAGGTCTTCAGAACAACCTCTTCCTCCAAGCAGGGCTGGCTCCAATGCCAGCTGCTCAGGGCTTTTTTGCTCAGAAGAATTTTTTTTCTCCAAATCTCCCATCATGGAAATTCTGTGTCTGTGAGTCACCACTCCTCTGCTGTACCACCCCTGGGTTCCTCACGACAACAGGGAAACCACTGCTGGAAGGTCGGAGTCCAACCAGCAGGAGGCAAGGGAGTGGATTAAGGGATGGAAGGATTGCAGAGCACTCATTTCTCAGAAAGGACTTTGTGAGTGGCTGGCTCTGTACCTCTTTGCTAAAGGTATTTATTTCCCAGATCACTGAGTTGCTTGAGATGAAATCCTGCTTCACCTGACTCCCAGCAGCCCTTAATGGCACACCCAGGACACCAGGAGGGCATCACTGCTTTCCATGTTTTTATAAGGACACCAATTGCCCCTCTGTAGTAAGTGCCTTGAAATCATTAAATTATTTCCATGGATCTTTAAAGGAGTGGAGAAGGAATGCAGGAGGATTTTGCATGGATCACTGAGGAGTAAGAGGCGTCATAAGCGCCACAGAAAGGTCGCAGAAATGCAAAAGGAGTTTTCCAGTTGTACCCAGAGACCTATCAAGAGCAACAAATGGTGTAGACTGGTAAAATAAAGGTGGCATCTCAAGAGCCAGAAAACCCTTGGCTTATTTTTTATTTGTTTGGTTTTTTTGGCATCTCTAGAAGCAGGAAAAGCACTGATGATCCAGATCAGTCACAGAAGTTTGTCAGCTGGGATTGCAAATTGAATGTGGCTTTTCACCTGTTACAAAAATGCCCCATCTCACTGGGAAGGACCTTTTCCACTCTCTTGCACTCTTAAGACCATTTAGGACTGCTAAAAATCTGTATTTTTCTTCATGGTTTCCCTAGGAAAATGGAGACATCAAATGATTTAAACATTTTTTAAAAGCCTCAACACTATCTGGGTGACAGGGGAGAGTTGCATGACCAACAATTTCCAAGAAAGTTCCAACAAGTGTCACAAACAGATCAAAAGTGGCAGCTGAAAGCCATGTTCATGTTCTTTGTGAAAGAAACAAACCCCTTTGCAAGGTAAAGGAAAAATGAGAACTAATAATTGCTCCCAGCTAAGTGTCCTGTCACACAGGGGCTGCACACAGCATACCTGGCTGTATTAAATCATCATTTGATCCTTAAGATTGTGTAATAAAAATTTTCAAACACTTATCCCCATCTGCCAAAACAGGTTTGAAATTACAGGTGATATTTTATTTTGTCAGTCAGGAGCCCATGGAAATGTTAAGGCATGCCACTGCCAGATAATTAAATGTTTTCCAGCTATTTGAAGATGAGGATTATTCAATTGTCATTTTCAAGTTCTTTGAGGTTGATGAAGGTGCAGATGTGAGAAAGACACTCAAAATTATCATGAACAGCTCCTTCCACTGCTTGCTAAAAAATTCATAGTAGAGCCTTGCAATGAAGAAAATCTGATCTTGTATGTGCTGACTTAATAAAATATTGATATTTAATGTAATCAAAATTGATATTTTAAAAAGGAAACATTAAAAAGTTTCGATCCCAATGTTAATTAAAATTAGCATTGATTTTCATAAAAATTAATATTGGCTTCTTCAGGTCCTTTTTAAAAAACATTAAGTTGCTAAACATTATCAAAGGACAGAAACTCAATAAATCTGAAGGCTGAAGCTTAGTAAGTGCTAATAGAAGTTATTGAAGGGCTGAAGGTCTGTAACAGTCAGGCTGTGGTTGGATCAGGACAGGTCTGGCAAACCCTATATGCATTCTCTGGGAATTTTTATTAAGAAATAATCTCAGTGTCCATCTTCATTGTATTTTTCTCAAGGGCTGGAAGGATTTATTATATTCCCTTTTACCTCAAATCCAGACTTACAGGACAATTTCTTAATCTAAAGCATTTTGGGGAAAAAAACCCCACCAGTGGCCACTCTGCCCAAATTTCTCCAAATTTATGTGAAAAAGTCTTAGGAGAGACTTGTCAACATGCACTGAGATGTCTGCATGCAGATAAATAGCTTTTTCAAACAGGTTTAAATTTTGTATTTGAGAATAACAGGGGTTTACGTACATGAATATCCAAGGCACTAAAGGGATTTTTTTAACTGACCCTGGGGTGGAAGAGGTTTTACATTGACTTCTGTGAGCCAGAGAGAAGTTTGAGAAGAGGATCCATGTTTACCCCAAAAGGATTTCCTACCAAAGTCGTTGACATAGAAACCAAGAGAGAAAGAAGGATAAATAAGAGAAACTTCACCTGCCTATTCCAATGAGCACTTTGTCTGAGTAAAGTGAGTAAGGTGTAAATTTATGAGTTTTGTAAGAATGTATAAAAAGCATGCAGTTTGCAAAACCAGTTTGAACAGTTATGAGCTTTCTAAGAATGGAGCGTGGCTTAGTGTTGTCTCCATCTCTACCACAACATCGTGTCAGATTTAATTTGGGACACCCTGGGGGCTGCAGCCGGAGTTTCCCTGGACACCAACAGTGGAAGAGGTTTTACAGCAACTTCTGTGAGTCAGAGAGGAGTTTGAGAAGAGGATCCATGCTTACCCCTGAAAGAATTTCCTACCAAGCTCCTTGACATAAAAACCAAGTAAGAAAGAAGGATAAATAAGAGAAACTTCAGCTGCCTATTCCAATGAGCACTCTGTTTGCCTGAGTAAAGTGCAAACTTATGAGCTTTGTAAGAATGTATAAAAACTTTGCATCCCATAATAAAATAGTTTGAATGAAGCCTTCTGAAAATGGAGCATGTGGCTTAGTGTTGTCTCCATCTCTACCACGACATCGTGTCAGATTTAATTTGGGACACTCCAGAGTTTCCCTGGACACCAAAGGTGGAAGAGGTTTTACAGCAACTTCTGTGAGCAGAGAGGAGTTGGATCAGGGGATCCACATTTACCCCTGAAAGAATTTCCTACCAAGGCTGCTGACATAGAAACTAAGAAAGAAAGAAGGAGAAATAAGAGAAACCTGCAATTGTCTATTCCAATGAGGACATTGTCTGAGTAAAGTGTAAACTTATGAGCTTTGTAAGAATGTATAAAAAGCATGCAGTTTGCAAAAACAGTTCGAACAGTTATGAGCTTTCTAAGAATGTATAAAAAGCATGCAGTTTGAAAAACAGTTTGGAGCCTTCTGAAAATGGAGTGTTGCTTTGCGTTGTCTCCTTCTCAACCGCGACCTCGTGTCAGATTTATTCTGGGACACCCCGGGTGCTGCAGCCGGGGTTTCCCTGCACACCAACTACCTTGTACCTCTCTTGAGCAGGCTGGGCCGTCCCTCCAGGCTGCAGTTCCAGCGCTCGCTGCGGAACTGGAACTGGCACTCGAGGACGCCCAGGCGGATGGCGTCGCGCAGCGTCTCCGCCAGCCCCGGCTCCCTCCAGCACAGCCGCCTCTGCTTGCGGGACAGCTGGAGCAGCTCACACTGCTTCACGTGGCCCTGGCCCGGGCCAGAGCCCCCCGGGGCACCCAGGGATGGGAACTGGGTCAGGGCTTCCTTCCCGGTCAGCCTGGAGGGAGAGAAGCGGGAGAGGAGGCGAGTTAGGGAGGACATCGCTGGGAGTGATGCCCTAGAACAGAGCTGAAGAATAAAGTAGGGATTTATTAAAAGGCCTCAAGGATCCTAGACAGAGCTAAAGAATAAAGCAGGGATTTATTAAAACACCTCAATAAATCCACCTGGGGCAGCACAAGAGCCCAGCCAGGGCTGCACCCCAGGTGAACACAAAATGGTCACAAAATGAACCCAAGATGAACCCAAATGGTCACAAAATGCTCCACTGGTCATGGGTCTCCCACTCTTATAAGCTCTGCTCCATTTGCATATTGGAGCAGAGCATTGTCCAATTTCAGCTCCAGCCTATGAAGTCCTGTTACTGTCATATTTTATGAAAAATCCCTTTGCCAGGGTTTTTCTCCTGAGAAGCTGAGAAGCTTCAGAAAAGAATTAATATTTATATTAATTATATTTTTATATATGATATGATATGATATGATATGATATGATATGATATGATATTATTAATAATTATCGGAGTGCCTAAAATGTAGTCTAGATGTTGCTTACCAACAGGTGCATGTTTGATTGGTTCCATGTGAATTGTTTTTAATTAATGGACAATCATAGCTAGCTGTGTCAGACTCTCCGAGTCTGTCACAGGTTTTTTATTATTCATTCTTGTCTAGCCTTCTGATGTCTCCTTTCTCTTTCTTTAGTATAGTTTTAGTATATAATTATAATATAACATAATATAACATAATATAATATAATTAGAATAGAATAGAATAGAATAGAATAGAATAGAATAGAATAGAATAGAATAGAATTAATATATCAACCTTCTAAAAACTTGGAGTCAATTCTCGTCTCTCATCTCATCCTAAACCCACAACAACACTGCAGCAATTAATAAACACAAAGTCCCATCTTTGTTTTTCTCTCTTCAGCCCACGTTGTTTGTGCTCTTGGGCCTGAGATTTGCATCATTTGTCCTTGGTCCCCAGCTAGAGAAGGAATTGTTTTGTCTCTTTGCTCTGTGCACAGAGCTCACCATCCCCTGATGTGAAGCCCAGACCCACACACTAAAACAGCACAGAACCTGAAAAATAGAAAAGCCAAAACCTGAGGCATCAGGATCATTCAGGGTCACGTTGGGCAGGAGCTCTGAGGCACCCTGAGGTGCCCCTGCCCATGGCACCGGACGGGACTGGATGGTCTTTAAAGGTCCAACCCACACCAGTTTGGGATTCTGTGAGGATTCTAAGATCACCATCATGGAAAAGATGAAGAAAGGAAGGATACTCAGGAAGCTGCAGGTTGGGGCATTTTACCAGCTCAGAAAATTAATCAATACAGATTGATTAGATCTGGTATCCCATTCCCACCACACACCAGGGCAAAGTCCCAGACTGATGCCATGGGGAGGAAGAGGAACCCCATGTGTGCTGTCACCAGCAGCCCCATGGGAAGGAGTCACTGCCCACACAGAGCAAGGACAGATGGAATTGCCTGCTTGGACATCTACAACTGACAGATTTCCAAAAAAACTTGTGTAAGATAGGCTGGATACCTTCCACAATTCCCACCAGGAGAGGAAGGGATAGCAGCAGAACACAGGGCTGTGGAAGCAGGACTGGCCTCCAAGTGAGTAAAGATTATTCTGATCTCTAAAATAGAAGAATCAGGGGGAATTGTGATCATTTATTAATTTGCAGACTTAAAATAAATGAGGCTGTAGGTAAACTTGCAGCCCTTCTCAATACAGGGCACAAGGAATGCTGAAGTATCCACATATTCATACAAAGTCCTAAAGGGACCAGTAAACACAAAGACACTTTGGCACAGGAAATTCTGCATGTGCACACTGCCAGAAGCTGGAAAACATTCTGAGGGAGCATCTCAGTCTGCCACCCTGCTTCTGTTCATGCTTTTGTCTTCACATTTTTCTTCACATTGGTGAAGGTGGTGAAGCCACCTCAACTTTTGGCCTGAATTTTACAGTTCTGGGTAGCTGTTATCGTCCCAAGGATGTCCCCACCAGTGGGATTTGGGAGAAGGTGGCATTGCCATTCTCCAGGCTCTGGAGGGTGTTGGGTGCTGATATTTGTAGAAGAAAGGCACCATAAAAACCTTTGGAGGATTTGATTCCATTTCCAGAGCAACCTCAATAGTGCACAGCAAATACAGCCTGGGACCACACACAGTGACCCCGAGTCTAATTCATCATTTTCACCATTCAAAGCAAAAGTTTCATGGGAAAAATGCTTCCTAAAACTGGACCCAGAAACACTTTAAATTCTGAAAGAGGTAATGCAACATCCTACACAGATAGTTGGTTGCACAGGCAAACCTACTTATTTTTATTTTTATTATTTTTACTTTTATTTAGTAGTAGTATTTATTATTATTGGTGGTGGCGGTTTTTTATTATTATTGCTGTTGTTGTTGAATTTCTGAAGCTGCAACACTTATAGTAACTTGATTTTTCTCTAAAAAAGGAGGTCAGAAATAACCAGATGGATAGAACACAGCTGATGAAATAAGCAGTAAATTGGTAAATCCAAGTGGCTAAAGCCACCCAGAACACACCAATCCGTGGCAGCCTCCCATGTGCAAACTCTCACACTTGTCCCTTGAGTTAAGGCAACGTCAGCAGGAAATACTCATATAAATTATATCAATAATTCCATTGCTGTGTTGGAGGCTCCCAGGATCAGGAGCCTCACAGTCAGAGCACAGACACAGCTCCCAAAACTCATCTCTCCCCCAAATTTCAGTTTAGACAAGCAGCAGAGGAATTCAAGGAGGTGCCCAAGGCCATGCAGGTGGCAGTGGCACAGCTGGGAGCAGAAACCACTCTCAGAGCCAGGACAGCCCCAGAAATTGCCCAGAAATTGCTTTGCAGGCTCCCACCACAACTGTATTTCATCAGGGCAAAGCCAACACAGATCTGATGGAGATCAGAGCATGCAAACATTTGTACAAGATTAAATATAAAATACGCAGATATTTGCAGTCAGGCAAACTGGATGGGTTTGGATGATTTAGAGTTTATTATCTACAGATCATACAGCAAAGAAAGTGAACTCTTTGAATTAATGCACACCTGCTTGCAATCTGAAAGAACAATAAGGATCTCCAACTTTATTTCTCTCTCCTTTTCTGCCTAAGCCCTTTGCTAAATTCATCCATTTCCTTTAATCTCCTTCCAGCCACATTCCAGCTTCTTAAGAGACTTTTAATGAGAGCCTGTTCCTGTGCAATGCCCAATGTCCTCTGGATCTGAAAGGTCTTAAAAACCAGTAAAAATATGCCTTTCCTACCTCTCCCAAGTAAGGAGAGAATCAAAGCAGCCCACAACAGGACTCCATATCTGATTTCAGGGGCCTTTCATGTTCCACAGGAATATCTGCACCCCACAGAGAGCTGCGAGAAGATTTCAGGAAGGGCTGAGAGAATGTGGGGCAGGACAGATGGAACCATGGCCTGTGCAGGGCACAGAGGTGCCCAGCTCTGTCAAAAAAACAGAGTTTTCATCCTTTCAGAAGCAGCACAATTTAATGCTCCCCATCTTTCCCTGGAGAAGGGATGGCCTGTGAGTGCTGCACTCACAGGATGGTTCCTCTGTTTGTCCCCTCACTGCCTGCAAAGGAGGTGCCAGAAATCCCCAGAGCACCCAAACTATAAATCCCCGTAATCAATACTGAGATTTAACAGTTGATATCAAAGCTCTTTACTTTCCTCCCTCGGAGCTGTCATGTCATCCCCTCAGGTGTCTCTATACCTGCTATCCTCCAGGTTTCTATCAACTTTCTGCTCCTCACAATGAGAAAAAGCTGGAATTAAAACTTCAGATGGGCTCACACGATGCTGTGAGTCAGAATCCTTTGAGATGGATTGTTTGCTGCAAACCCTCCCTGGGAGCAGTGACAGATGATGTGTCCAGGTCCAGACTCATTTTTTAAAAAAGATTTCTCCTGAAATCCCACAGAGAACAGGATATAAAATTCCTGCATCAGAAGAGCTGCCAGCTTGGGAGGAGAGCAGCAACCAGGGCAGGGCTCTCCACCCTCAGCTGCTCTGGGCATCCTTGGTTTGACTCCTTCCATGAAGGAAAATGAAATATTTCCATGTGGATCCCAATTCCAGGCCAGTTCCTGTTGGGGTTTTTTTTTGCCAATCCCTCAATTTCTGGGACTCAGGTCCTCCCAGGGGGCTCCCCTGTTGGGGGAGACCCTCCTGGGGTGGTTTTGTGTCAGGAAAGAGAGACCCACTGGATTTTTTCAGTCTTCAGGTTCTTGTTTATTATTATCCTATCTCAAGTTTTGCATACTGTCCATGCCAGGCTCAGTGCATTGGAAAAGCACCACAAAATGGCCAACAATCTCTTGGTACAAGGTCTTCTAAAGTTAAATTACCCAATTAAGAGCTGACACCTGGATTATTTTCCCTTTTAACCCAATGTGGATTTTTCCACCCAATTACAAAATGCCACCCAAACCCATGAAGAAGGAGGAAGAAGGAGAATGAAGAAGATACTCAGGATGACACCCTGTGCGCTCCATCTTGCTTCCATCCACAACATACTAAAAATCCCAAAACCTCAATTTCTCACCAAGTGATGCACCTACGCTGCTCTCTATAATCCATTTCACACTTTTGTGGGTTCCAGTCTATGTTGAAGTCTGGGAAACTTTCTCCATGAATGAGGGTCAGAGTCAGAGCTCCCCTGGGGGTCAGGGCACCCCAAAGCAGACACAGAAATATTCCCAGTGCCCTGGGTTTCCACAAATTCCAGGGCTGATCCCAGCCTGGGGCAGTCATTACAGAGGGGAGCAGATTTTCAGTCTAACTCTGGGCTGGCCACATCCCCCAGAGCATTCCTGGCATGAGACACTCAGCACCCAGTGGGATGGGTCTTCAGAACCTGTGCTATGCTAAAATAGTGACCAAAGAGAGTCTGGGGGCTGGAGAGAATCAAAAAGCATCCATGAAAATCCTTCCCCTCTGCCCTTCTGCTGGCTCACCACAGACTCCATCCTCAGCCTCCCCAGATCTCAGCTGGAAGTTTCCTTCCCCCTCCATTTCTGCTCTTTCTCTCTCTTTTTTAAAACCCCAGTACTCTGTGTGACTGGGAATGACAACAGTGATGCTGTTGCAAACCTTCCTGAAAGAGGATTTGTCCTTTGAGAAGCAATGATGCAGCCTGTAAATAATATCAGCATTTAATTATCAGCTCAACAGGAAGAGAAATATCCTCAGAAACCTTTCCAGGAGCACTCAGAACTGCACACCAGAGTGTCCAGTTATTTGAGGTGTGTTTGGTCCACCAGATTTATCAGGGGAATGCTGCAATAAGACATTTTCCAAGGAAAAGTATGGGATGTGGTAAATGGACTAATGGGATGGAAACCAAAGCTTGCTGGACACCTCTAGGAGGATACAGGAGATTTGAGGACAGCTTTTTTAGGGATGATCATATTTACTTTAAGGTATCATTTGGTGCTGTTCCCAAAACAGCCCCAAAAAATCCTTCCAGCAGGGAATGAGCAAAAATTTTGCCTGTTTTACCCTCTAAAAGCCCAAAAATTCTTCCAGCAGGGAATGAGCAAAAATTTTGCCCTTTTTACTCTCTAACAGCCCCAAAAAATCCTTCCAGCAAGAAATGAGCAAAAAGTCTTCCAGCAGAGAATGAGCAAAAACTGTGCCACTGCATTTTTTACCCTCTAAAAGCCCCAAAAAATTTCTTCCAGCAGGGGATGAGCAAAAATTGTACAAGATTAAATATAAATGAGCAAAATTGTGCAACTGCCTTTTTTTACCCTCTAACAGCCCCAAAAATCCTTCCAGAAGGGAATGAGCAAAAAGTTTGCCTTTTTTACCCTCTAAGAGCCCCAAAAAAATCTTCCAGCAGGGAACGAGCAAGAATTGTGCAGGAATTTCAGGGTGAATTCTAAAGAAATCTGCCCATGGAGCAGGGGCCAGCCTGGCCCATGGATGAGACATGTCCCAGCCTGCTCCCCTGGAGAAGGCTTTGATCAGCTTTGGTGCTTCCACCTTCCCACCAAACCTCCTGCCTGGGGTGGCTCTGCTCTGGATTCTGCCCTGGGAGAAGCTCTTTGCCCTCCAGCACATCCCAAATGCCTTTTCACCTTGTGAAAGGTGAACAAGGAGACAACAGGAGGCTCTCGGAGTTTTAATGAGGTCTGGAGACATTCCCAGCTCCTGAGGAGCTGAACATCCTGAGAGGAAAAGCACAAAAAGGAGGGGATGCTTTACAGGAGGATGGGGGAGGATTGAAGCAAAGGTGGAAGCAAAACCAGCCCAAAGGGAGTCAGGAGGGGAGGACAGTGAGCACTCCTGGATTCCTGCATCCAGAGAGCCCAGCACAACCCCAGCAACAGCCAGGCCACATTTCACACAGAGCTTTTCTCTCCCTCTCCTAAAAGCAGGGTTTCATCTCCCCCCTGTGACCCAGCACCAGGATGTGCTCAAGCAAAGCTCCAGGCACTGGGAATGGGCTCAGAGCTAAAAAATTTTTCCTAAAAACGTAACACAAAAATTGCTTCCCACTGCCAAAGGGCAGGGCTGGATGGGATATTGGGAAGGAATTATTCCTTGTGAGGGTGGGCAGGCCCTGGCACAGGGTGCCCAGAGCAGCTGGGGCTGCCCCTGGATCCCTGGCAGTGCCCAAGGCCAGGTGGGACGGGGCTTGGAGCAGCCTGGGATAGTGGAAGGTGTCCCTGCCATGGCAGGGGTGGCAACTCCAAAGGTCTTTTTTAACCCAACCCATTCTGGGTTTCTCTGGATTTCTCCATTGTAATGCTGCGCTCACTCTGGCAAAGCTTTGTTTTGTGTATTTAAAGGTGAGCTCCATCTTTGGACCATTTTTGCTGCACCATCCCACACACTTCATGCTTTACCTGTGCCCTGATGGAATCAAACTTGGCATTTCCTTCACCCTTTGAACCAGCAATGCTTCACCTTTGCCACATCCCCAGCAGAAAGGGCTCAGGTCCTGTCTCTGCACGTTGCCACCCAAAAGCTTCCTTCATTTGTTCTTAAATCTTTGCAGGTTTTCTCCATTAAGTGTTTGAAAAGCCAATATTTGGCTCATGTGCCTCAGTCTCTCCTTTTTGGCTAAACTCAGAAGCAGATCACTGGCCCAGGGTCCTCTCCAGTTCAGTCATAATTCAGGTGTGAGATTGCTTTTCTCCCAAAAAGCCACATCAAACACTCCCTTCTAAAATATTCAAGTCTATCAGCTCAACTTTCTATCTGAAAGCCATCATGTATCACACTGCTCATCACCACCAAACTCACTGAGTTTAGATTTGGGGTTCTTCTTTTGGTTTTAAGATGAGGTGAGAATACACAGGACACCCCTCAAAAGAAAAAAAACCCACATTGAAAATTGACCTACAGCCTCAGATCCTGAGCTGTGCACAATAAAGAGGCAGCACACACAGATTTCACATGCTTGTACCAAATAAAACTTTAAAAAGCACAGTTAAAATAAAATTAAAAAAAAAATATTTTAAAAGCACATTGAAAACCAAATAAAGCACACAGTTCTGTGTGCCTGTACACACAGAAAGCTGCCTGTTCCAAATAAATCATTGACACAGGGCAAAGGATCACTCAGGCTGCTTTAACAGAGCCCAGCTTGACCAGTGGCCAGTGACAGCTCTGTGCTGTTATCTGCACAAATTCATGCCCTTCCCTGTGCCTGGAAAGCCAAACTCTCCCCGCAGCCCAGCTGTGGGCTCTGATTGTGATGGCATGAATTATCACATCTGTATTGTCTCACATGGCCTTCACATGAGACTGAAAACGGAATGAAAGTTTTTAAAACGCCCCTCAGTTGTCCCATCTCTGAGTCAGAAAAGGGATTCATTAATCCAGCACTTCGGGGAGTGAGTGAGTGCTGACACTGACTGAGAAAGGGGAGCCCCCTCCAGCAGATGCTTCCACCTGAATTGGGCTGAATGATAGAATTAATAAATTTAAAATCCAGATTATTTTATGCAGCAGGAATGAAATACCGGTCGTGTCCCAGGTGAGAAGTGCCAAACCAGCAGATGCTTCCCAGCACTGGAGAGGGAGCAGGACCCTCCACGTGTGCAAGGCAGCCCAGAGCAGCCCTGAGTGCTGAATCACGAATTCTCCTGTCTGTTCTGCCCTCACTGATGCGTGCAACAGCACCAGAGTCTGGAAACCCTGCCTGAGGAGCAGCTCACACAGGGAACACGACAAAACCGCCCAGAACACCCCGCATGGGGAATTCTGCCTGTTACAAATCCATCTCTGCCTTTATCCCAAGTACATTAAAACTAAAACAAACCCAGGGACAGCCGTGTCCGAGTGATTCTGACTCTGCAATGTCCCCTGTGCCCGTGTCCCCTATGTCCCTGTGTCCCTCTGTCCCTGTGTCCCCCGTGTCCCCTTGTGTCCTCTGTGCCCCGTGTCCCCCGCGTCCCTCGATGTCCCCTGTGCCCCTGTGTCCCCTATGCCCCTGTGTCCTCTGAGTCCCCTGTGTCCCTGTGTCCTCTGTATCCCGTGTGCCCCATGTCCCTGTGTCCCCCGATGTCCCCTGTATCCCTGTCTCCCCTATGCCCCCCATGTGCCCTGTATCCCCTGTGTCCCTGTGTCCCTGTGTCCCCCGTGTCCCCGCACGGTGCCAGCGCTGCCCGGGGGATGCTCCGGGGGCGCTGCAGGTGCGCGGCTCGCCCGGGACCCCCCGGCAGCGACGGGGACGTGCCCAGGGACGGGGACAGGGACAGGGACAGCCCCGCGGAGCCACCGTGAGCCCTGCGCAGAGCATCCGCGGGAACCGCCGCTGTCCCAAAGGACACCCCGAGCTGCCCATGGACACACCGAGCTGCCCTGGGTCGCCCCGAACTGCCCCAAAGGACACCCCGAGCTGTCCCAAAGGACACCCTGAGCTGGTCATGGTCGCCCCGAACTGACGCAGCTCACCCCGAGCTGCCCCGGGACACCCCGAGCTGGCCATGGACACCCCAAAAAGCCCCATGGACACCCCGAGCTGTCCCAAAGGACACCCCGAGCTGCTCCAGCTCATCACGAGCTGCCCCATGAACACCCCGAGTTGCCCCATGAACACCCTGAGCTGTTCCAAAGGACACCCCGACCTACCCCAGGACACCCCGAGCTGTCCCATGGTCACCCCGAACTGCCCGAGGACACCCCGAGCTGCCCCATGAACACCCCGAGTTGCCCCATGAACACCCCGAGCTGTCCCAAAGGACACCCCGAACTGCCCCAGCTCACCCCGACCTGCCCCAGGACACCCCGAGCTGTCCCAAAGGATATCCTGACCTGCCCCGGGTCACCCCGAACTGCCCCACGAACACCCTGAGCTGCCCCACGAACATCCGAGCTGCCCCTGGACACCCCGAGCTGCCCCAGCTCCGTCCCCCTCCCCGTGTCCCGGTGCCTCCCCGCGTTTCCCCGGTCCCGGCGGGCGGTGCTGACCCGAAGTAGGCGGCGGCGGGCGGCGGCGGCAGGAGGAGGAGGAGGAGGAGGAGGAGGAGGATGCGGCAGGGTCTGGCGGAGCGCATGGTGCGGGCGGTGCCGGTCCCAGCTCGCTGCCGGTCCCAGCTCGCTGCGGGCCGCCCGGCGCCGCGGCTCTTTAAGCGGGAGGCGGGGTTGGCCCCGTCCCGTCCCGTCCCGTCCCGTCCCGTCCCGTCCCACCGCCGCCGGGAACCCCCGGGGCTCCCTGGGGACCCGCCGCCCCCCCAGCCCGCGGGGACACCGCGCCGGGTCCCTCCATCCCCGCCGCGTCCCTCCGTCCTCTCCAGGTCCCTCCATCCCCGCGCAGTTCCTCAATCCCGGCGGGATCCCTTCATCCTCACTGGGTGCCTCCATTCCCCCGGGATCCCTCCATCCCCCTGGGATGCCTCCATCCCCATGAAATCCATCCATTCCCTCGGGGTCCCTCCATCCCCCTTCGGGTCCCGCCATCTTCTCTAGGTCCCTCCATCCCCGCGCAGTTCCTCAATCCCGGCGGGATCCCTTTATCCTCACTGGGTGCCTCCATTCCCCCGGGATCCCTCCATCCCCGCCGGGTCCCTCCATCCCCGCCGGGTCCCTCCGTCCTCTCCAGGTCCCTCCATCCCCGCGCAGTTCCTCAATCCCGGCGGGATCCCTTCATCCTCGCTGGGTCACTCCATCCTCCCGGACGATCCCTCCATACCCACGTGTGACCAGTCCATACCCACCGGGTCCCTCCATCCCCCCGGGATCCCTTTATCCACACTGGGTCTCTCCATCCCCCCGGGATCCTTCCATCCCTGCTGGCTGCCTCCATCCCCTCCGGGTCCCTCCATCCCCGCGCAGTTCCTCAATCCTGGCAGGATCCCTTCATCCTCGTCCCTTCATCCTCGCTGGATCTCTCAGTCTCCCCGGGATCCTTCCATCCCCTCTGGCTTCCTCCACCCCCTCCAGGTCCTTCCATCCCCCCGGGATCCCTCCATCTCCCCATGGGATCCCTCCATCTCCCCATGGGATCCCTCCATCCCCCGGGATCTCTCCATCCCCATGGGATCCTTCCATCCCCCCGGGATCCCTCCAGCCCCATGGGATCCCTCCATCTCCCCATGGGATCCCTCCATTCCCCGGGATCTCTCCATCCCCATGGGATCCTTCCATCCCCCCGGGATCCCTCCAGCCCCATGGGATCCCTCCATCTCCCCATGGGATCCCTCCATCCCCCGGGATCCCTCCCTCCCTCGGGACTTTGCTCCAGGCTCCGGGACGCCCGCAGTCCCCCATGGAAGGACACCCGCGGGTGCGGCAGGGGAATTTCCCCTTTCCAAGGCTCAGCACTGCCTTCGGGCACTTGTTAGGGCAGGGAAGAGGTGCCCGGGCACCCAGCAGCCCCCAGCACACCCCTCCTTGTGCTCCTGCTCTGCTGCTCATGGAGGTGGAGCCCAACACGTCCCAGCTCCCACAGGTGACATCTCCTGGAAATGCTGGGGGGAAAGAGACCCTTCGGAGGGCTCCAGACAAACCTCCCATGCCAAGACAGGCAGCTGTCAAATCTAGACAAGGGTGGCTGTGGCTTTGTCCAGCCATGTCCTGCAGACCCACAAGGATCCCCGCAGCTCTCAGGGCACTCATCCTACAGATGCACAACCTGATAGGGAAAGGGGCTTTAACCCAGTCTGATCCCTCCAGGGGAAAGGGGTTTAACATCCCCCAGGGGAAGGGTTTAACATCCAGCCCAGTTCCTCCAGGGGAAGGGGATTTTACACCCAGCCTGATCCCCCAGGGGAAGAGTTTAACATCCAGAATGATCCCTCCAGGGGAAGGGGATTTAACACCCTCCAGGGGAAGGCTTTAATACCCAGCCCGATCCCTCCAGGGGAAGGGGGTTTAACATCCAGCCTGATCTCCCAAGGGAAGGGTTTAACACCCAGCCTGATATCTCCAGGGAAGGCTTTAATACCCAACCTGATCCCCCCAGGGGAAGGGTTTAACACCCAGCCAATTTCCCCAGGGGAAGGGGGTTTAACACCCAACCTGATCCCCCCAGGGAAGGGTTTAACACCCAACCTGATCCTCCCAAGGGAAGAGTTTAACACCCAACTGATCCTCCAGGGAAGGGAGTTTAACACCCAGCCTTATCCCCAGGGGAAGGTTTAACACCCAGCCTGATCCCTCCAGGGGAAGGGGGTTTAACATCCAGCCTGATCTGCCCAGGGAAGGGTTGAACACTCAACCCAACTCCTCCAGGGGAAGAGTTTAACACCCAGCCTGATCCTCCCAAAGGAAGGGGGTTTAACACCCAGCCTGATCCCCCAAGGAATGGATTTAACATCCAGCCTGATCCTTCCAGGGGAAGGGGGTTTAACATCCAGCCCAATTCCTCCAGGGAAAGGGTTCAACACTCAGCCTGATACCCCCAGGGGAAGGGGTTAACACCCAGCCCAACTCCTCCTGCAGGGCAAAGGGGTTTAACACCCAGCCAATCTCTCCAGGGAAAGGGGGTTTAACACCCAGCCTGATCCACCCAAGTGCAATCACACAAACCTTCACAGAAGAGCTCAGAAGCAAATTTCCAGACCCCCAAAAGCGGCCATGGGGATAAAGGTGCAATGCCTACCCTTGGAAACGCTCCCCCAAAATGCC
This sequence comes from Calcarius lapponicus, assembly GCA_039654755.1. Classification (NCBI taxonomy): domain Eukaryota; kingdom Metazoa; phylum Chordata; class Aves; order Passeriformes; family Fringillidae; genus Calcarius; species Calcarius lapponicus. Next base: position 2,605,203 of record JBBFKN010000011.1, on the reverse strand, counting down.
AGGACTGCGGAGCTGCAGGTGTGGAAGGGTCTGGACAGGCATTTGAAACCAGCCAGGCAATGAATTAGTGTTGGAAATGGATTTGTATTTTAATTAAGAAATAGTTGGCTTTTAATTGTGTTGGCATCAATTATAACATCTGCATTGTCTCGCCCTTCCCATGAGACTGAAAATGGAATAAAAGTTTTTTAAAATGTCTCTCAGTTTCCCCATCTCTAGACCAGAAAAATCCAGCAGATGAGGAGGGCTCTGTGCCCAGCTGGAGGTGCCCTGGTGCCCATCCCAGCCTCCTCCTGAGCCCTGGGACCTGGGAGGTGCCTGGCAAAAGGCAAACCCAGCACATCCTGGAGCAAAGAATCGCATCAGGATCCTCAGGATGGGGAGGGACAGGACCTGTTCTCTGCTCCTGGGACCAGTCTGCACCTGGGCTTGTCCTTTTTGCTTCCCTTCTGGCCCACCTTTGAAACAACAGTTCAAAAGCAATGCATCCTTCACTGCAATTGAAAGTGATTAAAGAAAATTAAAGACATATTGCAAGATTTGATCAGTCTTGGCCAGCATTTATGAGCATCCTTAAAATATGAGATCTGAGCAGATATCACCTATCTTAATAAGTTTGTTTAAAGTTAAAGGTTGTTTATTAAATATTATTTATGCACTGTTAAACTTCAGAGGGAGAAATATTAAACCTATTATATAAATAACCTATAAATATTATATTTAAAAATATAATATAGGCACCAAAATTAAAGGTTGTTTATTAAATATTATTTATGCACTGTTAAACTTCAGAGGGAGAAATATTAAACCTATATATAAATAACCTATAAATATTATATTAAAAAAATGTAATATAGGCACCAAAATTGGCTGAGTATCCCTGAGCCCTGTCCCTGCCTGGCTGGCAGAGATGAGCTGTGTGACAAATATAAATTTCTGATTTTAGGGGAGGGATTGAGGCGAGCAGGGACAACATCAGCAGTCAGCATCTCACACCAGTCCTGCTACAGGAGGAAGAGGAAGCTCTGCTCTCCTGCCCTGCTCTGTCCTGAGCTGGGCTGTGCCCCTGGCCCTAGTGGCACAGAAGGTTGATCAGGGCTCTGTCCCCTGGCCCTGGTGGCACAGAAGGTTGATCAGGGCTCTGTCCCCTGGCCCTGGTGGCACAGGGGGTTGAGCAGGGCTGTGGTTTGGGAAGGGAAGAAGAGGAAGGTGCAGGGCTGGCTGTCACAAAAGTCTGTGTGGCTTCACATAGGGAATGAGATGGGAGCAGCAAATACCATGAAAAACGGGGTGAGGAAGGGCAGCGTAGCTCTTTCAGCCCTTTCAGAGTTCCCCAACACCCAGGACTGTCCCAGGACCCTCCTGACTACCCATGAACTGCCCAGCTGCAGTCTCATCTCAGCCTTGTTGCCCAAATATTCAAGGAGCAGCAAAGCTCCATTTCTGTGCCCCTCTGAAAAGCTTTTCTCCTCCCTGCTCTTGGCAGGGCTCATCAGGTGAGACACAGATTTGCTGATTTTGTCCCCCCTGTTCAGGGATATTTGCATTAAAAAAAAAAAAAAAAAACACTTTTGATGCTATTTTCCAAAGAATCAAGAATGGTTTGGGTCAGAAAGAACCTTAGAGCCCACCTCACTCACCCCCCTGCCATGCCAGGGACACCTCCCACTAGCCCAGGTTGCTCCAAGCCCTGTCCAGCCTGGCCTTGGACATTTCCAGGGATGAGGCATCCACATTTTCCAGCCAATTGTATTGGAATGGCTGGGAGAGGGGGTTGCTTTTGATAACCCTCTCATTTTTGACTCCTTGCTCCCACAACCTTAGGCAGAGGATACAAGACCCCAGAGAGGAGGAGGTGACCGGGAAGCGCCGCCGCCATCCCGCCCTCCCCTCTAATTCAGACACAGTTCCCTTTTGGCTTCTGTGCAGCACAGAGCTGGCAGCTCCCATCCCCAAGAGCTAAGCAATATTGCACATTTCTGTCCTGCTGGCCCAAGTTTGTCCATCCCAAGGGACAGGTCACCACAGCTCCCTGCACCTGCCCTGCTTCTCCTGGATCTTCACTGGCAATGAGGAGAACACAATGGCAGATATTCCCTCTATTTTTTCCTGTTTTGGTCCTGTTCTCTTTGCTGACCACCCAGGAGGTTTGAGATGACCTGTTCATAGAAGGCTGTGCTTAATTAAGCCCTTGTTGTTAATTGGGCACTCGTCCATAAGGAGGTGATGAATTAGCTCAGATGCCAACGTTCCCATCCCAAGCATGAGACAGATCCCTCCTCCCTGCCCCACTGTGCTGCATCACCCTGTGGAGGGGGTGCTTGGTGCTGAGGAGGGAATCAGCCCCCAGCTCATTGCAGGGAATGTTCTGGAGCTCTGCAGCCTCACCAGAACTCAACGACCCTGTAACTTGCATGGTTTGGGGTCTTCCTGTGCTCATCCCAAGTGGAATGGCAAGGAGCAGTAGCTGCTGCCCGTGAGCAGCCTGATTTCATGGTGCTTTAATGGAGATCAGATCAGGTCCCCTCCCAGCTCCCACCTCAGCCAGGGATGCTGGGGAACAGGGAAAAGTGTGGAGAGTCACAGCAGGATGAGAGCAAGATCAGAGATCTGGAGAAGGAGCTCCAGGGTTGGGATCCCTCAGTTTGGGTGAGAGATCCCTCAGTGTTGCAGGAGCAACAGAGCTTGTCCAGACCCCTCTGATAGAGAGTGGACAGGAACTTACAATGATTGTGACATTTTACACAACTAAATGCCATTTAATGGCAGTTAAGCCATTCAATGACATTTAAAATAGCTCATTTAAAATAAAATAAGCTCCCCCACACACTGGATGCTGTCCCTCACATAGCCAGGACATTGTCACCAGGAGCTCTGGGACTGCAGGTGACACCAAGTCACAGAAGCCAAATGTTCAAATGCAGTTTAAGGAGAAACCATGTAGATTTATGGAAGGAAAAACCCCTCACTGTTACTAAAGCCATCAACACTACCTTGGGCTGGGGAAGTCCCTAAGCTGCAAATTCTTGCTGTCTGGGGAATTTTTCAGGAGAAGTCTCGTTACGTGCACATTCTGTTCCTCTGATTTTCCCAAGGAATCTGCTTTTGCACAGTGTTGCTGCTGGGCAGGAGCCAAATTTCAAAATCCAAACAGAAAATTGGGGAAATTGTGAAACAGATCAAAAGAAAAATCAAATTACAAAGGTGGCGGAAAATGAAAGCGGGGGGACATGTCATGGATCAGAAAAATGCAACCCTGGGGAAGATGAAAGGCAGAAGGGAACATGATGAGACTCCTTGGGAAAAGCCCAGTGCTCCCTGACAGCATGCAAGGACCTGGTGGGGATTTCCTGGTGGAGCTTTATCTGGAGATGGAGCAGGTCAGGGTTGGAGCCACAGTCCCCAGTGGGGTGGGAAGTGCCCCATGTTCCTCTTTGTGCCATGGAGAGCACGGCCAGGGCAGGGCACACTGCTACCACAGCAGGGTCCAACCTGCGCTCAGTCAGAAATGGAAATCCTGGATTTCCAATTTTTGGCAGGATATTTTGGTCTCAGGACATTTTGAGGTGAGCCACGGTGGTGTCACTTGTCCTGATGAATGGACAATGGCCTGTGTTGGGTGGTGAGGCTGCAGCCTGACAGTGAGGCATGAGCAGGTCCCTGCCCGCAGCATGGGGCTGGAACTTGATGATCTTCAAAGTTTCCTTCAAGCCAAACCATTCCCTGGTACTGTGATGAGGACCCAAAACGAGGAGGAAGCAGAGCTGCATCTCTCAGTTGGGCCTGTTGTGATCAGACAAGGGTTTAAACTAAAAGAGTACATTCAGATTAGATATAAAGAAAAAAATAAGGGTGGAAAGGCCCTGGCAGAGGTTGCCCAGAGAAGCTGTGGCTGTCCCTGGATCCCTGGAAGTGTCCAAGGCCAGGTCATACAAGGGTTGGAGCAGCCTGGTTTTGTTGGAGATGACCCTGCTCATTGCAATAGGTGGTCTTTAAAAGTTCCTCCTTTAAAGGATTCATCTTTAAAGGAGGATCACCTCCTTTAAAGGTTCCATCTTTAAAGGATAAGAAAAGATGGTCTTTAAAGGTTCCTCCCTACCCAAACCACCCTGTGATTGCTCAGACAGGACTGAGGAGCAGGGCCAGGATAGTCTTTGCACACCCTGGAGAAAACAGGAGAACAGAGAGGAGCTCCTCCATCCTGGTCAGTCTTTCTGAGCCCCTAGGAAAAGGCCAGCAGCCCAGAGAGGCTTTCATGGAGGTCTCTTGGCTGGATGGAGAAGGATTATTGATCCCAATTAATAATCATTCCACGAGGAGCTGCTGGGGTGCAAGAAGGGAATCAATGACAAACTGAGCCTGGTGCTGCCTAAAGAGGAATCCCTCTCCCTGTCCTTTCTTCATCCCCTCTGCTCCCAGCTGCAGCCCTGAGCACTGTTTGACGCCAAAATCTGCTTAATTCTGCACAATCAGTGACCTGAACCAGTCCATGGAGAGCTCTGTGGGCCCCAGCTGGTTCCAGGGGGATGTTTGGGTGGACATCCAGGCTTTTAGCAGAGAGGATGCCCTCAGCAGAGCTGGGCTGAGCTGGGTTAAGCTGAGTTGAATTGAATTGAGCTGAGCTGAGCTGAGCTTGCCAAAGTGGCTCTGTCAGCATTCAGGAACTCATAATCACAGAATGATTCTATGCAGGTGCTTTTTATTAAGAGCTCTGGGTGTCAGGGGTACAGACTCAAATCTGACTCCACCATGGGTTCAGGATGAACATATTCTATCATTATATAGCTTACATATTAATTATTAAACTTATATTGTTCTATTGTATACATTGATTTCATCCAAGCATGGATTTCTCGTGATCCCCCCTCAAACCCCAACATAATTTCTCATGATTCTTTCAACAAAAATTATATCTAATCACATCTAACAATGATATCATTTATCACACACTGGTTACACAGGTGCAGTTTCACATGATCTAGCAAATACAAGATCATATGAAAAATACGTTTACATTTTTACACGTATTTTTTACAAAAATACAAATACATTTCCCAGGGCCTACTAAGCCTACTTTTCTTTCTAACACCCCGAATTTTCTGTCATTTAAAAATCTTTTACTATCAGCTCCAGCTGGGTCCTTTCCCCGGTGAGCCCAGCTGGGCCTGCAGCTCCAGGTGCTGCCCTGGGACGAGCTGGTGGCTTTGCAGGGAAGAACAAATTGTAATTCCCAAAGCACTGAGCACACTCCTCATCCATCAAGTGCATTTTGGTGGATGAGTCAGCCTGAGGAGAGCAAAAAATCCAGGGGGTGCAGCCAAGTAGGGCCTGCCTTGCCCCTTACCCATCCTCAACCAGTTCCAAGAGCGGGACCAAGTCCTGCATCATTTTTGAACCCATGTCACTTAGCAAACGCTTTTGGGAGCTGTGTTTTGAGTCCTCTGGGTTTGCTGCCAACCACAGTTTCCTGGCCACAGCGTGTGGGCCAGTGGCTACGTGCTCTGGGCTTCCTTCCTTCCAGCCACTGCTCTGTGAAACGGCCATGGAGGGGACAAACAGGAGCAGGGAAGCGATTAACAGGAAACAAAGTGGATGTGGATGCCAGGCTGGAGGGTTCTGAGAGCAGGAATGAGCTACAAACAGCCTCAAATCGATCATCTGCTAGTGCTTCAGCAAGTAAATGGAGCTGGGGTAGGCTTGGAGGCGAAGGAGGAATAGAAAAGGACAGAACAGGAATAAATTGGGGCTGAGAGGGAAGGCAGGGCATGCTGATGTAATGCACACCCATTAAAGAAGATGTTAAGGGCTGAAGAAATTAATATTTGAGAAACTGTGGAAAAAATTATCATAAACCTTCCACCCGAATTTGGCAAAGTGGGCTCTGTCTGGGGGATTTCTTTCCTTCCTTCAGCAGATGGAAAAACACCACAGCCCGAATTTACCGCTCTGAAACCTCCCCCTCGCAGGGATGCGTCGCATTTGAATTCTAAATGTGCAGCCTGAAGGTTTTAAATTGGACCGAACTGACAGAAGACATGAGTTCTGGTTGGATCGCGGGCAAAGCCGAGCTGGCTGCCCCTGTCCCATCCCCGGCGCTGCCAGCAGATGGTACTGCGCCCCCGAGGATGGCCGGCTGCTCCGCCAGGGATGCTCCTGCATGGGATGCAAGGGGCTTCGCTGCTCTCCCCGAGCCTCCCGGCTCATCCCACCGCCCCTCTCTGAGCCCCCGAGTGTTGTGTTCGATAGCTGTATTCGCAGGGAACCCCCAGGGAGGGGAGGGAATGATGCATCTGACTCCATCTATCAGAAGGTTAATTAATTGCTTTGTTATACTCTATTATTCTATACTATATTACTACACTATATTTCGCTATTACTATATTACACTATATTATATATATATATATTGCACTATATTATTACTATATTATACTATATCACACTGTATTATATATATTACACTATATTATTACTATATTACACTATATTGTACTGTATTACACTGTATTACACTATTATTTTTTACACTATATTCCCTCCCCCCGACGAGAGGAGGGAATGATGCATCTGACTATATCTTATCAGAAGGCTAATTAATTCCTTTATTATACGGAATTATCTATACTATATTATTATCGTATATTACACTATTACTGTATTACACTATATTATACTATATTATACTATATTACACTATATTATTACTATATTACACTATATTATTCTATACTATATTACTATACTATATTATATTACACTATTACACTATATTACACTATATTATACTATATTACACTATATTACACTGCATTATTACCATATTACACTATATTTTACAATATTACATTATATTCCCTCCCTCTGACGAGGGGAGGGAATGATGCATCTGACTCCATCTTATCAGAAGGCTCATTAATTCCTCTATTATACTATATTATTCTATACTATATAACTATACTACATTACACTATTACTATATTACACTATATTATACTATATTACACTATATTGTACTATATTATTACTATATCACACTATATTACAGTATATTACTACTATATTACACTATATTATACTATATTACTACTATATTACATTATATTCCCTCCCTCCAATGAGGGGAGGGAATGATGCATCTGACTCCATCTTATCAGAAGGCTCATTAATTCCTTTATTATACTATATTATTCTATACTATATTATACTATATTACACTATGCTATTACTATATATTACACTATATTATTACTATAATACACTATATTACACTATATTATTACTATTACTGTGTCGAGGCTGTGAGCAGTCACAAGATTTTATTATCATTCTTCCTTGCTAGCTTTCTGATGTCTTCTTTCTCTTTCTTTAGTATAGTTTTAGCATATCATTTTCTTTTAATACAATACATATCATAAAATAATAAATCAGCCTTCTGAAACATGGAGTCAAGATTCTCATCTCTTCCCTCATCCTGGGGACCCTCGAACACCACCACACCTGTGCAGTGACAACAATGCCTTCTTCCTTATTACAAGGTGTTTTTTAAGTTTTATGCCCCTAACAAAGTGTGATCATAAGTCATTGGTTACATCAAAACAGCTGATTGTGTTCATTGGATAAAGCAGTATCTCATTTTATTTTCAATAGCTCACTGTATTTTATTGGTGCAAAGCAATTAATGTCAATAATTAATTGGTATGAGTTTACAACAAATTATTAAGGCACGCATGCTGCTCACTAAGGCAAATATCTTCTAACTGCAAATATCCCTGATGTGTCTGTTTTATTGGTTTCCATGCTAATGGTCTTGCTTTCTTCCTTGCTCTGGATAAATTTGTATTCTATCAATTTTTTCTTCGGCTAACTCAGTTGTTTGGCCTGCAGATCGTCCACAGGCTTGTCCTTCAGCTGTGGTTCTTCCAGACTGACTGTCCTCCTGCATCCTCAGAGCTGGGACACCCCAGTTCCCCAGGACCCCCCAGCCCTGAGGAAGGTGTTTTTGGGGATAGACCCTGTGCCAGCCCTGTCTGTGCTGGGGCCAGGGCAGAATCAGTGACCCAGAGCTCCAACCCACACCCCAAATGGACACAGAGCAGCTGTGGCTGCCTCTGGATCCCTGGAATGCCCAAGGCCAGGTCGGACAGGGCCACCTGGGCTCATGGCAGGTGTCCCATGGCATGGGGTGCTCTGCAGAGTCCCTTCCCACCCAAAGCCCGGTGACTCTGTGCTGCCCTGGCAGCTGTCACAGCCCACTGGGTGGCACCTGTGTCCCACTGTCCCCAGCTCTCCTGGAAATGTCCCCATCCAGCCAAGCTCTTTGCCCAGGACAGGGAGCTCATCCACTCTGCAGCTCAGCAGGAGGGGCTTCACCACCCTCCCTGCATTTTGGGAGAGCCTTCCTGCCAAATGAAGATGGTCTTGGAAAAACTCAAGTGATTGAGGGTCAGCCACTTCTTGCAAAAGGGTGAGCAGGACACAAGATGTGCCATTTCTGAATCCCAAACTCACACTGTCATCACAGACAGAGGGATCCTGCTCCAACACACAGAAACTCTCCCCACTGAACACATTTTCCACCAAAAAATGTGATAATAAAGCAAATGGAGCAGTAGATAAAGGTGGTACTGAGGTAAATAGAGATTTTCCCCCTAATAAGTTATTTTTACAGCTGGGATTCACCACTTAGCTCTAAAAACAGGACACCAGGGTAGCTGAGGGGTAACCCTGGGGGGGAAATGTGGCTGTGGTGACACTGGGACAGAAAAGCCAGAGCAGTGACCAAGGAGAGATTGAGGAACCTTCACCTGAGGAACCTTTACCTGAGGAACCCTCACCTGAGGAACCCTCACCTGAGGAACCTTCACCTGAGGAACCCTCACCTGAGGAACCTTTACCTGAGGAACCCCCACCTGAGGAACCCTCACCTGAGGAACCCTCACCTGAGGAGCCCCCACCTGAGGAACCCTCACCTGAGGAGCTCCCACCGCTCTCTCTGCATTGGGAACACTGTGGGATGGGCACAGAGAGGACCACACTGATGGGGGATGCTCCTGTTGGCCTTTTTTTTCCTTGTTATGGAGCAGAAGTGGATTTACAGGCATCAAAAGCGAAGCTCTGGTACCTTTTTAGCTCCATGAAATTCCAGCTTCCCCTGCAGCAAGTCCTCCAAGGGTGGCACACTTGTCAAACTCCATGACGGGAAGGATGATGCTCAGACACTGAGGGGTGCAAGTTCCTTTTATTTTTCTCTGAAGACAGCAGGAAAAGCCCTGCAGAAGTGCCAAGAACAGAGCCTGAAAATTATCAGCTGCCTTGCAGGAGCTGGGGAGGAAGGGGCAATTTGGGTGGGAGCAGGGTGGGATGCAGGGTGGTGTGTCCAGGGAGCACAGTGGGAGCAGGAGATCCATCTCCAATCTGTCAAAGGCAGCACAAACCTGTCTGCAAACATTTGTCCAGCTGAGGGTCAATTGATGCAAGCTGCTCTTCATTTAAAGACATTAATTAACCCGCATCCATTAAAGGTCAGTTCTTCCTGGGCAGGGAGGTTCTCCACTGGGGTGGGGTGGCTGACAGGGGTCTAAGGTTGAAAGGTGTAGCTGGGTGTGATTTCTATCGCCATCTGTTAGAGCTGGGGCAGTTATTTTCTGTTCATTGGGCATTTTCTTTATCTCTCCCACAGCCAACCCTCCCTCCAGGAGATCTCTTCTGTTCATGGACTATTAATTATTAATTATCTTCTGTTCATGGGCCATTAATTATTAATTATATTCTTTTCATGGGCCAGTGAGTGTCCCTGCAATGCTGATCAAATTCCATCATGCCATGGGGAGATGCTGTGCCCAGGGGAGGAGCCAAGCATTCCTACCTGGATCCAATCTGAGGTTTGGAACATTCCTACCTGGATACAATCTGAGGTTTGGGACATTCCTACCTGGATACAACCTGAGCTTTGGGACACCACAGCAGCCTCTGCCCACTGCATTCCCAGAGGAGCAGCTTTCTGCTGTTCCTGTCTGTTAGAGTTGGGGCAGTTTTCTTTATCTCTTCTACAAACCAATCCTCTCTTGGGGAGACATCTGCTGTTCATGGGCTGTTCATGGGCTGTTCATTCATTATCTTCTGTCCATGGCCACTGAGTGTCCCTGCAGGGCTGATCCAATTCCAGCATCCCATGGGGAGATGCTGTGCCCAGGGCAGGAGCCAAGCATTCCTACCTGGATCCAATCTGAGCTTTGGGACACCCCAGCAGCCTTTGCCCCCTGCATTCCCAGAGGAGCAGCTTTCTGCTGCCCTGCATTGCCAGAGGGAGCCCAGGCCCATCTGCAGCAGCCCTGGAGCTGCAGAGGAAAACTCCCCCCTTGTGCAGGATCCCTGCTGCAGCAGAGCCACAGCTGGCACTGCAGGAGGGCTGAGCCCCCATGGGATGGGGCTGTGCCACCCCCTGGCACACAGGGGGCAGGGACTGCTCTGACTCTGTGTCTTTTTTTGTTTGTTTGTTTGTTTGTTTTGGTACTATTGCATTTGTATTTTTAATTTTCCTAATAAAGAACTATTATTCCTATTCCCCTACCTTTGCCTGAGAGCCCGTTAATTTCAAAATTATATTAAATCAGAGGGAGGGGGTTTACATTTTCCATTTCAGGGGAGGCTTCTGCCTTCCTCAGCAGGCACCTAGCTTTCCAAACCAAGTCAGATTTGGGCTGTTGGGGAGCTGGGGCTGGTGTGAGGACAGACAGACAGACAGTGTGAGGTGCTGGCCAGCCCTGAGCACAGAAACATTCCCCAGGAGCAGAGCAAGCAGGGGAGGAGGGCTGTGCTGGGGGAATAATGGGCTGCAAGAGGCAGAGATCTGCCCCCCAAGGCAAAGGATGCACAACTTGTCCTAGATTTCCCCCCTCCCTTTTTTTTTTTTTTTTTATTTTCTGAGATCTGAATGTATAATTGCAGGAGGGTTTTTTCACAATTACAAGAGAGAAAATGAGCTGAAGGCTCGTAACTGCAGAGGCCGGTCCCTGTGAGCAAAGGGCCACATGTCCCCTTTTATGGCCAGCCATAATTCCCTCCCTGGCTCAAAGGAGGCTGTGAAAAGAGCAGGACTGGTTCAAACTTCCTTGGGGTCTCCGTGGCAACCAGCCCTGCAGGAGCCTTTTCTTCCTTTCCCCTCTTTCCTCTTTTGTTGTTGTTGTTGTTGTGTCATTAAAACTTCCCGGATTGAATCCCCACCAGGCTGGGCAGGATCCAGAGCTCCTGCAGCCCCCAGCCAGCTGCCCTGCACCAGCAAAGCTCAGCCCAGCCCAGCAAAGCCCAGCCCAAACTCTGCCCCAGCTCAGTAAAGCCTAGCCCAGCAAAGCCCAGTCCAAACTCAGCCTCAGCCCAGCAAAGCCCAGCCCAAACCCTGCCCAAGCCCAGCCCAAACTCTGCCCCAGGTCAGTAAAGCCCAGTCCAAACTCAGGCCCAGCCCAGGAAAACCCAGCCCAAACTCTGCCCCAGGTCAGTAAAGCCTAGCCCAGCAAAGCCCAGCCCAAACACTCAGCCCCAGCTCAGTAAAGTAAAGCCCAGCAAAGCCCAGTGCCAACTCATCCCCAGGCCAGAAAAGTCCAGTCCAAACTCATCCCCAGCTCAGTAATGCCCAGTCCAAACTCAGCCCCATCTCAGTAAAGCCCAGTCCAGCAAAGCTCAGTCCAAGCTCAGCTCCAGGTCAGAAAGCCCAGCAAAGCCCAGTCCAAATTCAGCCCCATCTCAGTAAAGCCCAGCCCAGCAAAGCCCAGTCTGAGCTCAGTAAAGCCCAGTAAAGCCCAGCCTTAACTCATCCCCAGCTCTTTAAAGCCCAGCCCAGCTTCACATCAGGATATTTTCCCTGTCCCTGCCTGGTATTTCGGCTCCTTGCAGTTGAGCCCATCCCAGAGAGCTCGGACAGAAATGGGGACTCTGCTCCCTCCAGGCTGGGCCTCTGGGAGGGACGTGGGGCAGCCCAGCCCTGGCACCAGCCCTGGCACTCCCATTTTGGGGCAGCCCAGCCCTGGCACCTCCATTCAGCCCTGGCACTTCAATTCTAGAGCAGCCCAGCCCTGGCACTCCCATTTTGGGGCAGCCCAGCCCTGGCCCCCCGTTCTGCAGAGCCCCTCCTGCACCAGGGGCTGAAGGGGCTCTTGGGGAGCTGCAGAGCCCCCACCCTGGCACAGCACCCGCTGCCCCCTCTGTGAGAGCAGGGCACAGCCCATGCAGGATCGGAGCCCTGTGCCACCCATCCCTCCCTGGCACAGGAGTGCAGGGGTTGGGTGCCAGGGAAGAGCAAACCCCATGGATCAGAGCTTCTCCTGCGCTGTGCTGCCCGTGCTGGGCTGTGCCATCTCCCCAGGGGCACGGCCAGGGCTGGCTGGGAGCAGATCTGGGCTCTGGGCAGTGAGGCTCCATCTCTGTGACAGGGACAGGAGCCAGGGGATGGCTGGGGCTGGGCCAAGGGGGTTTAGGATGGAAATCAGGGAAGGGTTCTTCCCCCAGAGGTGCTGGCACTGCCCAGGGAATGGGCACAGCCCTGAGGCTGCCAGAGCTCCAGGAGGGTTTGGACAGCGCTGCCAGGGATGCCCAGGGTGGGATTGTTGGGGTGTCTGGGCAGGCCATGAGCTGCACTGGGTGATCTGTGGGAATCTATAAAATTAGAGGGTTTTAGGAAGGTGGTTAAAAGACAGGCCTCAGACAGCAGATTTGTGAACAGTGCTAAAGCAGCAGAAAGGTTTTCTAAGCTGTAGCGAAGACATGGGAAATAGAACAATAAGAGCTACGTTGATGGGCTTTCTAAGTTGCAACAAGTTTATTTAGTGTATATTTTAGAAGGTTAATTGTGAATAGAGCTCTGTGCTTTGTCTTTCATAAACGAGCCATTGTGTTGGAGAATAGGCCGCTATTGTTTTAACCAGAATTACGTGTGCTTTAGATTATTGGATAGATCTACTGCCAATATGCTTTTGCTTTGTGTGATTGGCTGAAACTTAGACTGAGATTGTCTTATGGTATGTTGTAACATTAAGTTTCCTTGCTCTGGTCAGCAAGCTGTTCGCGTCTTTACTCTCCATTTTTATAACAATGTAATGAGACTGATGCTGGAAAAATAAAAGCTCAAGACGCTGATTCCAGTTGCCCCGTCCTGTTCGTGTCTGTCTATAAACTGCTGGCGTACCAGGATCCTTTGTCACCCCGATTTTTTAAGATTTTCTAAGCCTTCTGAAGTTTACGTTCTTGTAACAAACTTTCTCACACACTCTGTAAATAACTTATTGCTTTGCATTCTTTTATAGAAGAAGAGAAATTCGATGGGCTGTTGGTTTGTCCAGTGTCATTGGAGAGGTGGCACTGTCACCCTCCAATCCACTGTCACTTTTGGAAAACTATAAATGTTAGGGCCAGAAAATAAAATCCCTTTTTCCACCTTGAGAGCAGCAGTGTGTGAGCTCGTTTTGTGTCCTCCAGTGACAGTGTCTGGGCAGGGCAGGAGCTGCCCTGGGTGATTCTTGGGGGTCCCTTCCATCTCAGGACATTCCTCGAGTCTCATCCATGATTCCAGGTGGGAATATTTTCTGTGGGCACAGCAGCTCAGTGAGGAGGAGCTCTCCATCCCTCACAGTGCTCCAGGGCACTGCCAGCCAGCCACAGCACACATGGAAATCACGAATCTCCTTTTCCTCCACTCACCCACATCACAAGGGCTCCATAATTTCCAGCTACAACATCGTGGGGAAAAACAAAATCACAGCCTGCAGCAAAAAATAGCTGGTCTCATTCTTTTCCCCATCTCCAGGATCCTGCTGGGCTGGAGTGCTGGGCAAGGAGAGAAGGAAGGGCAGGAATGACTCTGCTGCTCTGCTCCCCATCCCTCCCCCTTGCCTGGGATGCATTCCTGCAGATGTCAAGGTAGAGCTGCCTCCAACAAGCCCAGGACCTGGGGCACAGTTCCTTCATGTGCTCAGCTCGCCCAATTAATCAGATTTACTGCAGCCCTGAGAGGCAGCTCAGCCTCTCCCGTGCATCCAGGCTGCCCCAAACTCCAGGTGAAAACTTCTCTTCACTTCCAGCTCCAGAGGGACCCTACAAATTGGCTCTTTTTGTGCAGTGGAGCTGCTCCAGGAGACCCCAGAGCCGTCACACCTCTGGCACATTCCTCACCCAGCCCTGCTCACCCCCAAACCCCTCACACACACCTGGGCAGCTGGGGCTCTGCACATCCCACTCATTTCTCCCCTGGGTCCCCAGCTACTGCTTCAAACTGGCGCAAAAATCACATTATTGTGCAAAAAACCCTTCTGAGACCTTTCCTTGGACTGCCCTGAGTGGCTCAGGTGAAGACTGAACAGAGCCCTAAATGGCACCTGGAAATAATTTTCCAGCTAAAAGCTGATGGGAAAAGTGTCCTAGAGGACCAGACTTGATTTCCCTTTACTGCAGAAGAGAGTGGGGATGACTTGGAGCAGGGACAGAAGAGCAGGGGGTGAACAGGGAACATTTTAAAGTGCAACCCAAGCTCTGTCAGCCCAGAGCAGTGACCCCACATGATGCCAACACTATTTCAGTCAAACATAATAAAGTCCTTGTGTTTGCTGAAGTTTGAGATGGTTTCATTGCTCGCTCTCTGTGCTCCACGTTGCCATAGCCACTAAAACCCAAGCGTTAGGCCTTCATTAGGGCTGGGTTTTTTGGGGTTTTTTTCGGTTTTTTTTTTAACATCTCCTTGGCAAAATAGAGCAAAGATCTGAAATGTAACGGAGTTTGAAGGAATTGAAGTGGATGACATAAAAAAAAAAAGGTGTTTTTATTGAGAGTCTGTAGCTGCTCCAGTTCATGGGCACCCAGGCTCTGAGGTGAAGTGTCCTCAGAGCACTGAGCACTTCCACTTCCCTCATTTCCTGTGATCCACAGAGGATATTTGTGACTAGAAAGAACAACTGAACCCTGGGCAGCTCCATTTCTCCTTTTTCTGCCCCAAAAGAAATGAAATCTGGGGTGCCAGTTCTGCTCCTCTGCTCAGAATTTATCCAGCCTGAGATCCCTGGGTGTTCCAGCTCAGGCTGCACAGAGGGGGAGGCAGCTCCTTCCTGGAGAAGCTAATGGGATCCACACACAAAATGTGATTTTTTTTCCCTGGTTTACAAGAAATCCAGGGGTAGATAAAGAGCCTGGGCCAGCAAAATCATGTGAGGAGCTCTTGGGAAAGCTGAGAACACAACATGAGTTTCGTGATTTGGATCTGCAAACAGGTTCTACAGCAGGTTACACTGCTGATGTTTTAAAATGCAACCTTTCCTTTGTAATAAAAATATATATTTTGTTTTTTTTAAAAAAAAATCAATTTTTTTACAAAAATGTATCTTTTGTTTTTCCTTTTTAAAAGGGGATAAAAAACCCGAAACAAGATTAAAAAAGACACAAAAAGCAAAAATAACCCAAACAAAACAAAACAAAACAAAAAAACTCAAAAAAACAAAAAACCACCCAAAATAAAAAAAATTAAATAAAAAGCCAACCCCCCCAAAAAAACCCAAAAAACAAACAAACCAAAAAAAAACCAACAAAAAAAACCCAAAAGAAACAAAAACAAACAAACAACAAAACAAAACAAAACAAAACAAAAACCCACCAAAACAGAAATCCCAGGGCCTTGGCCACAAGATTGGGATATTGCAGGAAATTGTCTGAAATGAGTTTCTACCATCACTAGTAGACAAAAAAATATCCCAAGTGGAGGAATTCAACTTAGAATAGTCTGTAAATAAATGGAGTGAGGTAAAGGATATTTGCAGGGAGGAAAAAAAAAGGGCCATAAAGTTATTGCTAAATCAGTAAAAGCAGTGGCAAAGGGTTTTGTTAATCTTTTGTCCAGGTGAAACCAGCCCAGGTAACACCAACTCACAGCATCCCCAGCAGAGGTGAAGAGCCAGGAGCAGCAGAGGAGCAGAGGGAGCACAAGGATCCAGGAGAGAGGTTTGGCCAAGGAAAATGAGAACAGGGAAGTTCAGAGGGAATGTTTCTGTTACCTGTCACAGGTTAGCGGCCAACAGAGCCCTCAGGATTTCAGGAGTTGAAGATGGAAGGAGTCAGGCAGTTCATCAGGCTTTGAGGAAGGATTTCCTCAGCTCTTCACAGATTTTCTATAATTATTAACTTTAGGACTGATGAGTACTAATGTCCCATTTCACCTCCACTTTAGACTCTAACAACAAAATTGAGGTCTTCCAACCATCAAACCCAGCTGGTTTTAGGACTTGCTAACCCTTAAAAGACCATTGCCCAAGAGATCCAGAAGGAGTCAGGCAGTTCATCAGGCTTTGAGGAAGAATTTCCTCAGCTCTTCACAGATTTTCTGTAATTATTAATTTTAGGACTGATGAGCCATCAGAGTACTAATGTCCCATTTCACCTCCCCTTTAGACAAACAACAAAATTGAGGTCTTCAAACCATCAAACCCAGCTTGTTTTAGGACTTGCTGACCCTTAAAAGACCATTGCCCAAGAGATCCACCTCCACTTCCACAAAATTTAGATCTTCAAACCATCAAACCCAGCTTGTTTTAGGACTTCCTAACTCTTAAAAGCCCATTGTCCAAGAGATCCACCTCCATCCCTGCTCCTGGCCATGCCCAGACCTGAAATTCAACCTCAGCACCCACCTGTGCCTCCCTTCGCTGTGACCTGGGGTGGACCTGCAGGTTCTCTGACCCCTCTCCCTGCACCACAGGCTTTGTGCATCCCCTGCCATCCCCAAAACTCTGAGCCAGGGCTCTGAACCCCCTCTGAGAGCTCATCCATCCCTGCCAGGTGTGGGTTGTCCTCTCCACATCACCCTGACCCTGGGGTGGCTCCACCAGGGGGGCTCTGAGCTCCTCAGGGGTTCCTCAGGTTGAAATCCACGCTGAGCACAAATCCAGGAGTCTGCATGGTCCCATCACCTTCCCCAGGCACTTGGTGTCTTCCTGCTCGTAGGTTCAGGTGGAGAAAGGAGGAAATGCTAAAAGAAGGCAAAGTTGCACAGTTAGGGAAGGAGAGGCACGTTTCCAATGGGATCACAATGCTTCTTTGCTGGAATAAACCAAAAATCCCCTCCAGCAGTGCCACAATGTCCCCACAACACACAAGGACCTCTGTGCTGACATTGTAAAGGCAGCAGGACTTTTCTTGAGCAGCCAAACCTCTGACTTCCTCAATTCCTTTCATTTCTGGGCATATTGAAACTGGGCTCTGAGAGTCAATATTGCCAAACTAGACAGAGTGATGTGATTGAAAAGACCCTCAGTTAATAAAACTGTCACTCAGCAGCACAAGGAGGTACCTATGAGGGAAATTTTGAAATTGTACTCTTTTGGGGAACTGTCATTTGCTCTTAGAAATTACATTTAAAATTAATGTTTGCTGTGGAACTTATAAATATTTGTTCAGGCTAGCATGAAATATGCCCAGGATAATTTTAGCATGTACGCATCAGATTTTCATTTCACATCAGAGGAGACTCAAAGTGAGTCTGTTCCCTTCACAGCCAATGGAGTCTTCATCCCTGGGAGACAGGTCCTCCTCCTCCCTGGGGAGCCCTGCCTGCTGCCCCAAGGCTTGGGGGATCAAGGCTGACACAGCCAAAGACACAGCTGAGAGCTGCCATTGTTTTTCTGCTCGTTTCACTGGGAGAAACCAGGAGAAACTGGGAGAAACTGGGAGCCAAGAGTCTCCTGGAGTTGGATCAGGGACAGGCAGGACCTTCTGCTCCCAGGACCTCCAACCCAGAGCAATTAAAACACACCCCAAACACATTCCCATCACCAAAGGTGGGGCAGCACAAACTCCTTATGATGCGGGGACAGATGTTTAGAGAGCAGTGGGATGGAGAAGTGGAAGGATTTGGGGGGGATGAGCATCTCAAGAGACCTCCTCAGAGCCATTCCCATTAATTCAGCTTGCTTGGGATCAGCCCTTTGGCGTGCATCTTTGAGGACCTGCCCATGGCCACATCAGCGTGTGGGAGCTTTGTCTCTCCTCTTGCTGTAGCACAATGAGATCCTTGCCCCATCACAGCAGCAAATAAACCTCTGAATTTGGGGCTGGGGCCACTTTCCCTCCTGGTTCCTGCAGAGGAAGCATTTTGGAGCTCATTATTGGCTTGGTTTATAAATACCCAGGAATGGATAAGGAGCATTTTGTGTTCCCCAGTGTCTGATGGACAGGAACGTCTCAGCCGCCACAGAATCATTGAGGTTGGAAAAATCTTAAAAATCATCAAAGTTCAAACATTAACCCAGCATTTCCAGGTCCACCCAGACCTTGATGATGGTCTCCAACCAACAACACCTCAATTCTGGTTTCCCCAACTGAATTTCTACAAAAAAAACCATTTCTGAGGTTCTTCTCCTCTCCCATGGGCTCAGCCACCTGCAGTATCACCTGAGACATCTCACTTCACTCTTTCCACTTGCTGCCTCTCTAGCAGAGACACTTCAACCACAAAAATTCTGTCCCTTGGCACTTTTAATCCTTATTCTGATTGTGCAGCTCCAAAACATCCACCAGCACAAACCTGGGCAGCATTTCCAGTTCTGCCTTTGCCAGAGCAGCTCACAGACACTTCAGTGCATTTCACACAGCCCAGGGCTTTGTTTAGGCAGTAAGGGAAGAGTGCCTGGGATCATTCCCTGGCCCTGGGATGAGGCAGACAGGGGCACCTTCATCCAGCCTGAAAAACTCCCTTAAGCTCCAGAACAGGTAGGTCAAATCTTAAGGCTCTGTTGGAATATTCCTGTCCCACACTAAACACAAAATGTGACTAAAATCTCTTTAGGGCTTGGTAAGTTTGCTGGGCCAGCTCCACACCAGGGTCCATCTTCATGGTTAAAAACATGGGCAGTAAATGTCAAGATCTGGGGAAGATTTCCAGCTAGTGTTAAATTTACTGGAGCAGCTTAAATCCACGAGTCCCCAAATGTCATTGGACAACTGCTGCTTTCTTAGACCCAGTTCAATGAAACCCATCTGGGTTCCAGGAAGATTTGCCAGGACAGACTACACCCAGAAGAACAAGAATATTTGGGATTCAGAATCCCCCAAAAGAACAAGAATATTTAATATCTATGGTGGGTCACAGTCAGCTGGAAAGGCCATTGGAGTAAGCCTGGGGAAATTTGGCCTCACAGCCCCTGGAGCAGGAGCAGGGAGTGGTGGAGAGGGAAAATGTGAGCAGCTGCTGTGTCCTCCCTTGGGTGTGCCATGGCCAGGACAGCACCCACCCCTTCTGAGAGCAGCACTGCCCCAGCTCAGCACCCAAACACCAAAATCAGGCAGAACTGGCAATCCAGCAGGGCAGGAGCAAGAGGCAGGTGCATCACGGGATCATGGAACGGTTTGGGTTGGAAGGAACCTTAAAGGTCATCTCATTCCACCTCTGCCATGGCAGGGACACCTTCCACTGGCCCAGGGTGCTCCATCCTGGCCTTGGGCACTGCCAGGGATCCCGGGGCAGCCACAGCTTCCCTGTGCCAGTGTGTGATTAAACACAACGAGGAATTTGTTTGTGCCCAGAGCCTTGAGATCCAGAGGAGGTCTAGAGCTTTCAAAACCATGAGATGCCTTCAGCTGCCCAAGATAGGACCTTGAATCTCCATTACTGCCATGGCTCTGAAATAAACTGATTTGTTGGCTGCTCCTAAAGCACCTGATCTCGAGCTGGTCCCACCCCAGGGCAGCAACAGAGCTGTGGTTGCTGAGATGCTTTAGGAGAACAAGCAACTTGTTTGGCTTCTCCCATTTCTTTGTCCCATTCTGTCGAGTCATCTCCTCTGGCTGCACAATAGCTCCTGTTCAAACAGGCTCTCTACCCAATAACAAGGATTTTTTAAGTAAAATCTTTGTTGGGTCTATTTGCAAATCATGAAACTGATTAGGCTTTTTTTTGTTTGTTTGTTACGTGTGTAGGGTTTTGATAATATTTTCATCTCCCTGCATCCAGAGATGAACTTCACAAGCAATCCATCCTTGGGACACGTCCCCATCTGCCTGCTCCCCTCTCACTATGACATGGCAATTTTTTTCTCAATAGAAATCCAGGCTGACCCTGCTCCCCCCTCCATCCATCACCCCCACATGCTGAAAACCTGGGCACTGCAGGTTTCATTTCAACTTTATCACATGCAGAGGGTTTTCTGCCCCTCTGTGCCCCCATCCCTGTCCATCTGAAGAACAAGTTCTGTCTCACTCCCTCTGTGAGATTAAGCCACCCCTCACCACAGCCACCCTTCATCCTTACCTTGAATTCCTGGAGTTCAGGGGCAGCACATCCTGGGCTCCAAGTGAAAAAAAAAAAAAAAAAAATTGAAAAAAAAAATTTAAAAATTGAAAATCCTCACCCCAAATCGCAGTGCCCCAGTGGAGTGTGGTGCACAGAGGGTTTGTCCGTGGCAGCCAGGCTCGGAACAAAGTTGTGGGGTGGAGGGGGAGGAGAGGGTGATTGACAGCCCTGGGCTGAGCCTCATCCCTCACCTTGGGCCATGCGGTCTGATTGGCCGCCTGCTGACATCCCCGAGCCCTGCACTTTTTAATAGACGCTTTTGGATGATCTACGGGGGAAAGGCTTGGAGAGGTGTGTTTCTGACAAGCCAGAAAAAGTCACCCGAGCCACGAGGGACTTGGCTTCACTCTTTTTAAACCCCCCCCCTTTTTTTTTCTTTTTTTTTCTTTTTTTTTTTTTCTTTGGAGGAGGGGGATTCTTCATTTTGGCACTTCATGTTTTTCTGAAAACTTCGCGGCGATTTTTCCCCCTTGCACCAGCCTGGACTGATGGATTACCACCTGCTTGGACTAATTCTGTCTTTTCTCTTCAATGGCACAAAGGTCTTAGCCGGTTACCCAATTTGGTGGTAAGATTCCTTCCTCCCCTCGCCCTTCCTCTCCCTATGATTGATTAATGAATTCATTAATTATTAGCCATGGGAGCTGTGTGTTCCTTCCTTTTCACCCCTCACCCTGCGGAGCTGCATGCTGGAGTTGAAGTGTAATTTCTTCAGATTTGACCTGTAATTAATGAAATCAGTGAAAAGTTTGGGGGTTATTTTGAAAGGGCCATGCCTGGGTTTCCCTTTGCACAAATGGAGGCTTCCCTACCACTCTTAATTTCTCCATTTTCGGCACTGTGGCGATGGGCTCTTGGTTCAGATGTGAAAGGATGCGTTTTTATTTCCTTGTGCAATGGGAATTTTGTCTCTCTCATCACTCTGCCACAGGGATTTTCTTCCTTTCCATGAAACTGCAATTAATCCTTTTTAAAAAAAAAATTAATTCAATTTTCTGTTTGGTTGCTGCGTTTTTTTGGACTTCTTTCTCTTCTTTTGTTGTATTCTGTCATGTGAATTTAGTCCGGCGAATAACGCAAATGGCACCTGAGAAAACATTCATTAGTAAAATTGCTCAAAGGTGGATTTTGTTCCTTTTAATTATGGAAATGTCACTAATTTCCTTGCACCAACGAGAAAAATAAATTTTAAAAGAATTGGTTGTATCTTGCAATGAGGCTGGTAAGTAACCTGAGTTACTTATTTTAAAAATAAA
The DNA here is from genome assembly GCA_039654755.1 of Calcarius lapponicus. NCBI lineage: Eukaryota > Metazoa > Chordata > Aves > Passeriformes > Fringillidae > Calcarius > Calcarius lapponicus. Next base: position 2,583,633 of record JBBFKN010000011.1, on the reverse strand, counting down.
TCCAACTCTATATAAATGAATACAGTAACAAAATGCAATTGGAAGCTCTTTAGAACAAGAAATATAGAATTAAACATTCCAGGTCATTTAAATCCAGCAGCCAGCGAGTTGCATAACAGAATATTTCAGTTTATTTCTGTCTTTATGTAGGATTTCTTGCTGGAATATCTCTTGTTAAGTTTCTGTATGTGCCAGGTAGGGGCTGTGAGCCTGATGATCCGTAGGGAAAAGAGGGAGATGGTGGAATTTGGTGCTACTGAGATTCTTGGGTTATTTTCGCCTTTCCAGAAAAGTCTCTCTTCTTTATTCCTGAATTAGATCCTTTCAGTGCCAACATGGAGATGGCAAGAAGTAGGTGGGAGTGAACTTGGGAATGGACTGCCATGTCTGGGAATATTTAGAATTCAGGACGGAAAATACGATTTTCTTTTTTTTAATAATCCATTTAATAAAATGGACTTTGGGATGAGAATTTGCCTTTCCAGAGGAGAAAGACTGAGAGCACAATGAGAAGTCCCCGCTCAGGAAGCGTTTCAAAGCTCTGCAGGTTCATGAAATGGCTAAATCACAGCAGGTTTTCCTGGAGAATTAAATGATTTCCTCGCCCTGAGCGTGGCTGCTGAACTTCAGGCCCTCAGCCCTGGGCAGGGGAGGCTCCTGAAATACAGAGAGCAGCCCTTTGATCCCTTCCATCCCTTTTCTGCCCCACCTGGGCGGGCACAGGCACAGGTCAGGGTGCCAGGGCTGGGTCTGAAGGCAGGAGCTGCCTGGGGCAGGGACACCTCACCGTGGCATCAGCTCATCCCACCAGCCCCTGAGCTGCCTCAGGCTTTGAGATAAATCAGGATTTAATGCCCAAATCAAGGAGGGTTTCAAGTCTCAGAGCGTTTCAAGTCTCTTTTCCCCATGAAAAGGTCTCGTTTTCCCCCGTGAAGCAAAAATGTCCCCGTGAGCAAAATGTCTCCTGTGCCTGTTGGCAGGAGCAAACGCTGCAGACAGGTGTCTGCCCCATCCCCTCCTCCCAAACCCCTCTGAGCTCACCCCAAAGGAACAATACAGAGGATGTAGGACACCAGGGGCATGGCAAGCAGCATCCCTGGGAGAGGAGGGAGTCGAGCACACTCTGCACAGAATTTCACCCACGGATCCAGGTGGATTTTTGTGTGGTTTTATGTATTTTTATAGATTCCGGCAACACCAAAGTGCCAGAGAGTCTCTGCTGCTCTGGAGGGACGTGAGGAGGTGCCCCGTGTAGGGCTGAGGTTGCAAATGCTGTGGGGTTTAAGGGGTTTCTTGAATCTGAGAGAGCAGGAGGGCAGAAATACCTGGGCCAGGGCTCAGGCACAGACAATGCTCCAAAAGCACACAAATTCAAGGTCTCCTTTGGTCCCATGGAAGGCTTTCAATATCTGCTCTGTGGAAATGAGCTTTATGTGGTGGATTCTAGCATGGTGTTATCTATGCCCTTAAAAAATCATCATTTTCCAATTGTCTTCATGATCTTCTGCTCTTGAGGCAGGCACAGAGGAGGCTTTGGGGGCTGAGCCCCCCTTGCAGGGTTCAGCACACCCCAAAACAGGGCAAGGAGAGCAAAGGTGGGGCTCAGCATCAGCCTGGTGCCCTGTGCTGGTGTCCTGCAGGCTGGCCTGGGCTCCCCTGGGCTTCCTCACCCCCAGATAAACCATCCCTGCTAAACTCGAGGCTTTCAGGGGGATATTTCATGTGGCAGAGCCCCAAAGATGCTGACAGGCAGTGCCCTCTCCTGCTGGCACCACCTTCCTGAGGATTTTCCTGCTGGATAGGGAATGTTTTGGCAGCAGCATCCAAACAGATCCTTTCTGCCCTGGGACAGAAAGGAGAAAATTTATTTATTTATTCCTGTGGTGGGGAGGAAGTGTCTGTGTGTGCCCCAGGAAAAGGAGAGTGATGAGAAGGGGGTCTGATCACCTTGTAAATGGGTCTGGGGGTGGCTGGAACAATCCTGCTGCCCCCCTGTGAGCCAGACAATGCCAGGAGCTGGCAGCAGCGACAGGGCAGGGCATAAAGGCAAAGGGATGGAGCTGCTCAGGGTCTGTGGGGTGTGTTTTACTGAGGGCTGGGAAGGTCCTTGACATTGTCCTGAGAGAGGAGAGCCCAAGAGCAGCCCTGGAGCTCTGCAGGGAGGTCCTGCCCCAGCTTCCTGTGCTCCAAACCCAGAGCCTGGGCTCCAAACCCACTGCTGGCAGCAGGATGGAGAAGCCAAGAGGGGGTCTCAGCCCAGCTGAGGTGTTGGAAAGCCCCTGACATCGCCTTGTCCCCATCCAGGCAGCTCTGAGCGAGCTCCAGGGGTGGCTCAGGCTGCGGGTGTAACCTCCAGTGAGGTATTTTGACACAGCTCCAACCCTTCTCCACACGCTGCCGTCCCATCAGAGCCCGGAGAGGGAACAAACGGGGCACAGATGGGAAAAGGTCACTGAAATGCTGCCTGTGAGTGCTGACAGGAGGAGCTGGGGCCAACAAAGCTCCCTCAGAGACGTGTCCAACACTTGGGCTGTCTGCTTAGGGCTGCTAAGGGAGAAGGAGGAGATGGGGAGCTGTGGTGGGGCTGCTGCTCCTCCTGGTGTGGGCACTGAGGGGCAAAGCTGGGCTCAGACCTGGGGCTGGCCATGGAAACAGCCCTGAGTACCTGGCTGGCCACAAGTGTCCAGGATCTGAAGGGCTCTAAAGGGTCTTGTGGGCTTCAAGGTTTTTTTCGGTGTTTTTCCAGCCAGGTTTAGCTGGTGGGAACTCCCTGCTGGGTGTGATGGGCAATCCATGCCATGGAAAGCAGAGTTTGGAGCTGGGATTGAGGTGGATCCCAAATCCTGACCAGCTCAGGAGCTTGTGGCTCTAAAGGGTTTTGTGGGCTTCAAAGATTTTTCAGTGTTTTTCCCAGCCAGGTTTAGCTGGTGGGAATCCCTGCTGGGTGTGATGGGCAATCCATGCCATGGAAAAGAGAATTTTGGAGCTGGGATTGAGGTGGACCCCAAATCCTGAACAGCAGGACAGCCCCAACCACTGCCAGAGCAGATCTCCAAGGATGCACAGCCTCAGGAGCTGGCAGAGGGCTCCAGGTGACATCTCCTGCTGGTTCTGTCCCTGCCCAGTGCAGAATCCCAGCGTGGTCTGGGTTGGAATCAGCCCTGAAACTCCTTCTGTTCCACCCCTGCCAGGGGAGTCCTGAGCTCAGCCACAGCTTCAAAATGCTCCCAGGGCATGGCAGCACAGGGCAATGAGCACTGCCACACTGCTGGCCTTCAGGAGGTCTCAATCCCTCAGAAATTAACCCCTTGTGTCTCCAGGACAAGGCCAGGGCAAGCCTGGAGCCACAGCAGCCCAGGGAGAAGGGCTCTGCCTCACTCAAGAGCCTTTCTGCCCTTAAAACACAAATCTCTGTCCTGTAAGTGAAGTCAGAAGTAAATCTAAGTGGCCACAAAGAGCTCTGAAGAGGCCTCTTAATTGCAACCAGTTCCTTATTTGACTCCCTCGCTAAAAGCAGCGTTTGCCAAAGTGAAGCACTTGCTAAAGGCACCCCAAGGGAGAGCACTGGGAATTCAGGGGGGATTTTTGGCCACCCCACCCTCTCAGCTGGAGGTGCTGGGGTAGAGGAGGCCACAAACCTGTGATTTCCCATCTCCTGGCTGCTGAGCCCCTGATGGGGTCAGGGAGGAGCCCACACCCTAGGACAGAGGCAGGGGGATGCCTGGAGAAGGCTGAGCTGAAAGATAAAGGATAAAGCTAAATAATAAAATTGGGATTTATTAAAAGGACTCAATGGATCCACCTTGGGCAGCACAAGAGCCCAGCCAGGGCTACACCCAAGATGAACAAAAATGGTCACAAAATGAACCCAAGATGAACCAGAATGGTCACAAAACGAACCCAAGATGAACCCAAAATGCCCACAAAATGAACCCAAGATGAACCAGAATGGTCACAAAACGAACCCAAGATGAACCCAAAATGCCCAAAAAAATGGGTCACAGGGTCTCTCACTTTTATCAGTTCTGCTCCATTTGCATATTGGAGTTAATTGTCCAATTACAGCTCCAGCCCATGCAGTCCCATCCTTGTTTTTCTCTCTTCAGTCCATGGTGTTTGTGCTTTGGGCCTGAGATTTGGATCATTTGTCCTTGGTCCCCAGCTAGAGAAGGAATTGTTTTGTCTCCCTACTCTGTGAACAGAGCTCACCATCCCCTCATGTGAAGCCCAGACTCACAAAAGCAGCATTTTTATATTAAAAAGATGAAAACTAAGACCTGAGGCATCAAGGGGATGGTGGCATGAGGGATCAGAACCCACAGCTGGGCTGAGGGGCACCTGGGGCTCCTGCACAGCTCAGGAGGATGCAGAGGAGCTGGAATGGGGCTGGAAAGGGCAGAATGGAGGTCCTGGGCTGGTGCAGGGGGACCAGGGGAGGTGAGAGCTGCTCAGGGCAGCTTGGAGGGCTCTCACCAACAGCACAGGGCTGATCTCTCCAGTGCTGAACAATTGACAAAGAGCAATTGTCACCTGAGCCAGGGATGACACAGAAGGCAAAATGGCAGAGGCCTCATTTAGTTCATCCTCTTTTTTTTTATAGCTTAGTTCACTACAGGTGGACCTGATTGGTCATTTAATCAACACATTTCACATGTTTGCCTAATTAACAAGACACCCATTTGTAAACAATCTCAAACACCAAACCAGATTGTTAGAAAACACCACCTGCAGGTTGTTTTAATATTTTGGCTATCATTGTTTACCCCCAGCTCCCTAAAGCTCCCCAGGCCCATTCTGGGATAACTTCCATGGCTTTCTCTGTCTCTGAGCAGGCTGTCACATCTCCTGTGGATCCCTTGGCTGTGGCGTTTGAGGCTCCTCCTGACAGCTCCAGGTCTCTCTGTTAATGTTCAGGAACACATAATCACAGAATTATTATGTGCTTTTTATTGAGAGCTCTGGGTGTCAGGGACACAGACCCAAATCTGACTCCACCATGGGTTCAGGATGAACATATTTTATATTCTGTCGTTATATAACTTACATATTAATTATTAAACTTACATTGTTCTATTGATATTACAATATCACAATACAATGTTCTATTACATTGTTCTATACATTGATTCCATCCAAGCATGGGTTTCCTGTGATCCCCCTCAAACCCCTGACATAATTTCTCATGATTCTTTCAACAAAAACTACATCTAATCACATCTAACCATGATATCATTTATCACACACTGGTTACACAGGTGCAGTTTCACATGATCCAGCAAACACAAGATCATGAGAAAAATACATTTACATTTTTACATGTATTTTTTACAAAAATACAAATGCATTTCCCAGGGCCTACTAAGCCTAACTTTCTTTCTAGCTCTCTGAATTTTGTGATTTTAAAATCTTTTACTATCAGCTCCAGCTCCATTCCCAGGGCACATTTAATGGGGGTTGTGCCTTCACCAGGACCCTCAGCAGCTCCAACCCAGGTGCAGCCCAAGGCTCCAGTGGAGCCACAGGACAAACCTGGAGGTCCCTCCTGTGTCACCAGGGATGACACAGACTCCAGGTCAGGGGACTAAAAGCAGCCAATTTATTGGAATCCCTTCTTTTATACCCTGGTGTGGTACAGATGGACCTGACTGGTCATTTAATCAATTCATTTCTCATGTTTGGTTAATTAAGAAGACACCCTTTGAGGAAAACAACTTGTAAACACCACCTGCAGATAGTTCACAATTCTTTCTCTTTGCCTGCCTAAAAGTTCCCAGACCAATTCATGGCAAAGCTTATTTAGCTTTCTCTCTCTCTCTGAGCAGACTGTCACATCCACATTCCTGATTTTTGAATTTCACCCTCTAGCTGACACTCAGGGGGTGTTTGATTTCTCCTGTGTCACTGTGATATTTTCTGAAAAATCCTTTGCCAGGATTCTTCTCCTGGGAAGCTGAGAAGCCTCCGAGAAAAAGGAAAACAGTATTATCTCATTTGCTTCTCCTGTGTTTTGCTGCTTTGGAATGTGGTTGGAGATTGTTTATCCAACAGGTGAATTGCTTTTACTTAATGACCAATCACAGCCAGCTGTGTCAGACTCTGAGGAGAGAGTCACCAGTTTTCAATTATTATCTTGTTAGGTCTTCTGTAAGATCCTTTCTCAATTCTTTAGTAGAGCATTAATAGAATAGAATAGAATAGAATAGAATAGAATAGAATAGAATAGAATAGAATAGAATAGAATAGAATAGAATAGAATAGAATAGAATAGAATAGAATAGAATATATTCCCTGGGAATTAATAGTATTCCAGCTTTAAAAAATATAATTTTTTACAATATTAATTCCCAGGAATACATATTATTACAGCTTTTCTTAATATTTATTCTAGCTTTTCCTGGGATAAGCTTTCCCTTGGGACAGAGGGATGTTGAGAGCCCCCAGCTCTCCCACTCCATGAACCTTCTCTTTCTGGGACCATACCCAGAACTCCTCAGAAATCCCAAATTAACCCCAAACCCAGGAGTTTGTTTGCAAACCACGGGGTCCTTTACAAACCCTGCTCATTGCCCTGGCTGAGATCCCTCCCTCCAGTCCCACATCCAGACACCAGGGCTGCTGCTGAGGCAACAAAACATCCCCAGCAGGGACTGGGAGCCTTGGCTGGAAGGGATTCCAGGCCTGGAAATGCCTGGTGATCACCAGGACTGTCAGTGCTCTGTTATTTATTTTTATCTTTGAGGTAAAAAAGTACGTTTTTGGGATTTTTTGGGTTTTAACATGTGTTTTTTATTGAGGCGTGTCTCGTTTTTTAGTGGCAGTTTTGTAATTAAAAAAATTGTTTTTATTGTAAAATTATTATATTTTATTTTTTGATTCTGTGAAATATATATGTTAAGAGTTATTATTAAAATTGTATAATAATTCTTTTATATATATTTTAATTATATTAAAATTATACAGTGAATTATTATGAAATAATAATTTTAATAAGAAAATTATTATTAAAGTTAAAATTATATAATTTTTATGTAGAATAGTAAAATGCCACCCCTGGAACATGAAAGAACCACGCTCTGAAAAGCAAATTTTCCCTGATAAAGGAGCCAAAATCTCTAACTCCTTTTCTGAAGATAGGTTTCCTGATTTGCTAATTTGCTAATTTGTCTTGTTCACAATTCACTGAACCTGTCTGCTTTTAATTAATCTTACAAATCTAATCAAGTCTAACTGGCACCTTTCCCAGTGCTCACATTTTTAAATGAGAAACTTTCCCTGCTGCACTCCAGCCCCACCCTGGCTCAGCCTCCAGATCTTCTGCCCCCTTTTCAAGAAAAGGGTGATAAAACCTTCAGGGTTTTTTATTCTCATCCAATTTCTATGTCACAGAATCACCCAAGTTTCCTGCAGTTACTTTCTAGAAATTGTGGAGGTTTATAATTAAGAAATTTGCAGTGAATGTCACAGGAGTTTCTTGCAGCCAGGGCACATTTAAAGGCAGGTTTTACCTGCAGAGGTCTCTTAGATGTTTTAGGGGGGTTTCTTGTTTGTTTATTTGTTGTATTGTTGCAAAATATTTCAATTGTGGTTTTAAATTCTGAATATTCCTCAGGCCTGACTAGGTTTGGTAACAACCAACTCCCCTTTAATAAACTTTTAAAAAAAAACCAAAACTTTAAAACTAAAAATTAAACTTTAAACTTTAATAAGTTTTTAATGAAATTCATCTGTTGTCTGTCTGAAAGGGAGTTTATGCAGAACACCAAGCCATGGCTGTCTCTATATTTTTACTTTTCCTTTCAATTTGCTAATTTTTTTTCCCCTACAAACCTAAAAATAAGCTCTCCAGACACCAAGTCCTCATCTGTGGGTTTGGTGGGGCTCAGGCTGCTGCTGCTGTTGGTGAAGTGAGGATGTAGAAAGAGCGGCTATAAAAGAGACTCTTTGCCCTCAAACAGTGGTGCAATGCTCAGGAGCACAGTTGTGGAGGCAAAACCCCCAAAGGAGACCCTTCCCTCGTGTGCTGGGGCTGGGGCTGTGATTTTCACACCCTTTTGGGAGCAGTGGCACCTTTGTGACATCCCTTACCCCATTTCCAGGAGGGCTGGGAGGAGCCAGACAAGAGGGGGGCAGCACCACCATGGACACTCCCAGAGGCTCTGGAGGTTGTTGAAAATCAGCTTTTGGTGCCCAGAGGACACAGATGAGCTGCTCAGAAGTGCTGTGAGCCTGTGGAGTGCAGATGTTTCCTCCCACCACAGCCCTGCTCTGCAGGAGCTGCTTCTGTCCAGTAATCCTGGCTCAAGGGGTTTAATTTCAGTCCTAACACTGTCCATGGTCCTTGTGTGTTCTGTGGGTCCCTCGTGGCAGGAAGGGATGATGAATGTGACTCCATGTTCTCAGAAGGCTAATTTATTATTTTATTATACTATATTATATAAAGAATGCTATACTAAACTGTACTAAAGAATACAGACAGGATACTTACAGAATGCTAAAAAGATAATAATGAAAACTTGTGACTCTTTCCAGTGTCCCAACACAGCTCGGCCCTGATTGGCCAAAGAGTGAAAACAACTCCCAGCAGAATCCAATGAAACAATCACCAATTGTTGGTAAACAATCTACAAACTCATTCCAAAGGAGCAAAACACAGGAGAAGCAAATGAGAGAATATTGTTTTCCTTTCTCTCTAAGGCTTCTCAGCTTCCCAGGAGAAGAATCCTGGGTGAAGGGATTTTTCCAGAGAATGTGAATGCCACACTTTTGGGACAGGAGTCTTGGTCTGTGGTGTAAACTTAAGCTGAACTTTGCTTGTGCTTCCTCCTAGAGCCCCTGAGCCCAGCACTCAGCTCCTGAGGCTGCTCCAGGGACAGGGTGTGGAGCAGGAAACATTTGGGTTCCACCTCAAGCCTTGAGACCTCACCTCAAGGTGTGCCTTGGCTTCTCTGCTTGGCTGGAAACCACACACAAAGTGGAAAATCAGATTTCTGGTGGGGTTCTGAAGGCTGTGAATTCAAGGCTTGCTGGGGAAATGAAGAGCTGGGGGTAAAATCTCCCCTGAGAGCTGGGATGAATTACATTAGGAAAGTGTTCTGTGGGACAGGATGCTCAAAGAACATTTGCCTTGAGGTTGGGCTTTCAGGTTCTTGAATCAGATCAGGCTCCAGTAACTCCTCAGTTCCCTGGCCTTACACAAAATTTCACCTGAGAGAGGGTCCCCTTCCCTCACAGTCCTTGAGCACAACAATCCAGAGCCAACCTTCAGCTCAGGCCACCCTGAGGCCCTGAGAAGGCTGCCCTAGAACAGAGACTGGACAGAGCTAAAGAATAAAGCAGGGATTTATTAACAGGACTCAATGGATCCACTTTGGGCAGCACAAGAGCCCAGCCAGGGCTACACCCCAGGTGAACCAAAATGGTCACAAAATGAACCCCAGAAGGACCCACAAATGGGACACAAAATGCCCCACTGGTCACAAGGTCTCTCACTTTTATAAGTTCTGCTCCATTTGCATATTGGAGTTAATTGTCCAATTACAGCTCCAGCCCATGCAGTCCCATCCTTGTTTTTCTCTCTTCAGCCCACATTGTGCTCTTGGCCTGAGATTTGGATCATTTGTCTTTGGTCCCCAGCTGGAGCAGGAATTGTTTTGTCTCCCTGCTCTGTGCACAGAGCTCACCATCCCCTCCCAGAGCCACCCACTAAAGCAGTAGAGAACCTGAAAAACAGAAAAGCCAAAACCTGATGCCTCAACCCCACATCCCATCCCTGCTGGGACCTGAACTGGGCTGAGCCAAATTTTACCTTTGCCTGGTTCCTCGTGGTGCTTCCCAAGAGAGCTGAGGTTCCTGGGAAGGAGGCAGCAGCACCCACGCTGAGCTGTGGAGCAGAGCCAGGGTGGCACATGCAATAAAAAAAACCAAAACGGGGTCTTTCCTGCAATATCCATGGCAGTTTGTGCCTCACACCTTCCCAGAGCCCAGAACCTTCCACTCCAAGTGCTTTGCTCTCCATGGAAAGAGAATTACACTGCCCAGTAGTGAAGCAGCCTCATTTTTCACCACAAGAAACCACCAGGACTGGCTCTAAATCCGTTTTCTACAAGATTCAATTTGGTTTTTCACCTTGAGAAACCACCTAAGCCAGGACTAATTCTAGATCTGGTTTCTACGAGATACAATTTGGCTTTTCCCCACAAGAAACCACCTGATCCAGGACTAACTCTAGATCTGGTTTCTACAAGATTCAGTTTGGTTTTTCCCCACAAGAAACCACCTAATCCAGTACTACTTCTAGATCTGTTTTCCACAAGATTCAATTTGATTTTTTCCATTCTGGAACTGACACAAGACACTTTAGGATCCAGCTCCTCCAGCTGAGACAGAGCTGGTACCACAGTGCCCAGGATGGGCAGCCCAGCTGACCACTGTCCCCTCTGTCCCCTCTGTCCCCTCCGTGCCAGGTTTCTCCTTCCTGGGGTAACTCCAGGCTGTTCATGGGAGCAGAACCAGCCTGGGCCCTCCAGTCCTGGGCTCAGGGCTCAGGGAAGGATTCTCCAAACCCAGGGATCCCCCTTAGATCCCACCCCAGGCTGTGGCAATTCCCACCCACGGGGTGTTTTCCATCATGTTCGGATGCTGGGAAGCCACTTCCCAGTGCCAAACTGTGACTCACCCTGGGTGATTTCAGCACAATTGGCACCAAACACTTCTTGAGGCCACCCACCACCATCAAGGGACATCCCAAACTGGAGTTTGCCTCCCCAAAGGGACTCCCCAAAATCGACTTTGCCTCCCCAAAGGGACTCCCCAAACTGGATTTTGCCTCCCCAAAGGGACTCCCCAAACTGGAGGCATGGCTGGAGGGCTTGGCTGACCAGTGGGAGATGACCAGCACCTCCCAGGCCTCAGTGGAGAGCTGTTCCTTCCTTCCCTGGGTTTCTGATGCTCGTTCTGGTCCCAGTGTCCCCTGTCCCTGGCAGGACACATTTCCCTCCCCAGTGCCAGCTTTGGGAAGGAGGCAGGAGAGGAAGGTGAGAGGTGCTGGGAATGGCTGGCAGTGGCAGTGAGGGGACAGCAGCCCTTGGAGGTGGCTTGGCCTCACTCACAGCCCTGCCAGGACCCAAACAAACCCCACTGTCTCTCTTTGGAGGAAAGGTTTTACAGCACTGAAAATCTCACTGTGTTTATTGCAGTCACAGCCTGGAAGCCTGCATTTGCATATGCAAATCATATGCATTTATGTAAATTCCGGGTCGAATAATATTATCACAGTCCCTGCAGAATAGATCCTCTGCCATGGCAAATCAGTGGATTGTGTTTTCCGGGCGAGAGTGGCGCTGCTTTGAGCAGGCATTGCTGAACAGAACATTTCTATCTGGGGGGGGGAAACAATGCAGGACCCTCTCCTGGGCACACCCAGTCCCTTGGCAGCAACTTCATTCACATTCCTGGAGGAGAAGCGGCTCCATTCCCATCCCCATCCCCATCCCCAGCTCCAGCTCCATCCATCCCCATCCCCAGCTCCAGCCCCAGCCCCATCCCCAGCTCCGTTTCCAACCCCGACACCATCCCCATCCCCATACAAGCCCCATCCCCATCCCCATCCCCATCCCATCCCATCCCATCCCATCCCATCCCATCCCCATCCCCATCCCCATCCTCATCCTTATCCCCATCCCATCCCATCCCCATCTGTGACTGTGTTCACAGGGGTCCCAGGCAGAAGGAAGAGATGAGGATCTGACTCCATGTTTCAGAAGGCTTGATTTATTATTTTATTATATATATTATATTAAAACTATGCTAAAAGAATACAAGAAAGGATTTCATCAGAAGGCTAGCAAGAAGAAGAATGGAATGATAAAATCCTGTGACTGACAGTCCGGACAGCCGGACTGTGGTTGGCCATTAATTAGAAACAACCACATGAGACCAATCCCAGATGCACCTGTTGCATTCCACAGCAGCAGATAACCATTGGTTACATTTTGTTCCTGAGGCCTCTCAGCTTCTCAGGAGAAAAAATCCTAGCAATGGGATTTTTCAGAAAATATCATCCTCATCCCCTTCCCCATCCCATCCCATCCCATCCCATCCCATCCCATCCCATCCCATCCCATCCCATCCCATCCCATCCCATCCCATCCCATTCCAGCCCCAGCACGCCACTCCCAGTCCGTGTGTGATGCCCAGACAAAGCTCTGGCAGCAGCTGCCAAAATCACCTCGCAGCCCATGACAGAGCCCTGAGTCACCCCAAGAGCAGCAGCTCACCCAGAACGGGCTCATCTCACTAAAGTTGCTGCAGCAGCCCAAATCCACAGCGGTGCAGAGGGGTGAGGCACTGCCCCACTCACAGGGGCTGCTGCTGTCCCTGCTGCCACTGCCATGTTCTCCAATTTATGGAGAAAATAATTTGTGGCTGAGCAATTAGGTGACATTTTGGGGATGAGACCTTCTCCTGTCAGAAAGTTAATGGCTTTTAGGGCGGGATTTTTCACAAGTGATGCTGGATGTTAGAACCCCAACTGGAAATGAGAAGCTTTTGGGGCCAGGTGTTAAAAAAGCAGGAGGTTGGGAAGTTTGAGATTTGGGGTTATTCCCATCTCAGTATTCATCCCCTCGTGGGTCCCACTCCAATGCATCTTTCATAGTGCTATTTCTCCAGAGTATCTAGTCTTATTTGCAAGGCCATCCTTTGAAACTTGTTTTGATGCCTCAGGTTTTAGTTTTTATATTTTTCAGTTTCTGTGCTGCTTTAGTGGGTGGGTCTGGATTTCACATTATGGGATGGTGAGCTCTCTGCACAGCACAGGGAGACAAAACAATTCCTTCTCTAGCTGGGGACCAAGGACAAATGATCCAAATCTCAGGCCAAGAGCACAGACAACGTGGGCTGAAGGGAGAAAAACAAGAAGGATGGGACTGCATGGGCTGGAGCTGTAATTGGACAATTAACTCCAACATGCAAATGGAGCAGAACTGATAAAAGTGAGAGACCCTGTGACCCATTTTGTGGGCATTTGGGGTTCACCTGGGGTGTATCCCTGGCTGGGCTCTTGTGCTGCCCAAGGTGGATCCATTGAGTCCTTTTAATAAATCCCTGCTTTATTCTTGAGCTCTGTCCAGTCTCTGTTCTAGGGCAGCCTTCCCAAGGCATCAGTCAGGGCTGTGTTCCTGTACCAGCAGCCTCACCTGGGGGTTGGAGCAGCCCCAGGTTTGTGGGGTTTCCACACCTGGATGTTTCTGGGGTTTGCAGACTGTGGATGTTTCTGCCACATGAGCTGCAGACAGAGCACCTGGGAAAGGTTTAAATCTGACTTCTTTACAAAGCTTGTTTGGGTCACAAAGGAATAGAGCAGTAGGGGAAAAAATCAGCAGGGGACAGAAGAATTTTCCTCAGTGCCTGTGGGTTCAAGGAACCCTGAGCCATTGCACTGGAGGGGTCAGCACAGCCCATCTGGGGAACTGTGGCATTCACATGCTCTGAACAGAGTGAGACATAATTCTGTCTCACAAGTTTTCTCCTAGAGAAGCACAAAAAGAAGAAGAGAAAGCAATTCTTATCTCTACTTGCTACTGCTGTTATGTTTACACATGTAAAATGCCTTAAGAAAATTATTTACCTAAAATAATTTCATTAATTGAACAGCAGTAAAAGTTATTTTATTGCCTTAACCAATTAAACCAAAGTTATATCCTATCTCAAACAATCACAATTTTTTCTTTAAAATATAATATAATATAATGTAATATAATGTAATGTAATATAATATAATATAATATAATATAATATAATATAATATAATATAATATAATATAATATAATATAATATAATATATCTCTTTAATATAATTACAGTATAATATCTCTTTAACATAATTATAATATATACAACTATAACATAATATAATTTTAATAAAGAAATTATTCCATTTTCTAAATCAATGAAATCAAATACCAGTCATTCCCTACATCAAAAACTCCCTAAATACAATAGGGAACCTCTGTCCTCCCTCCACCAGGAGGGAGCCTGGGATCCCTGTGTGCCTTGCAGTTATCACAGTTATTATTTGAAATTTCAGTTGCCTTGGACTCATGGTTTGCACCACTCCTGTGCCCTGGCCCTGCCCTGCAGAGCTCAGGTGTTTTACCAAAGGCTGCTGGAGGACTTTAGCTTTAGTCAGAGAATATTGGCATATTCAGGAATGTTGATAATATTGATCCCTACAGCTCCTGTGCCATCCTGCTCTGCTAGCACCCTGAGCTGGGTGAAGGGGACTCTGCCTCCTCATGGGCACAGGGGACAGGAAAAAATCCCCCCTTGCAAAGGCAGGCAGGGCAGTGTGAGCCCTGAGTGTGATCCCCTCACCCTGAGGGTGAGCAATTCCCTTTTCCTGGCTCCAGCAGCTCTGTTCAGACAGGCCCAGGCTGGATTTGGGGACACTCCGTGTAAGAGAATCTGCAGCAGGTGTTGGGCACTGGTGTTTTGCTTTGAGATTTGTGCCTTTGCACCCCCCTGGTCTGAATTCCCACTCAGCAGCCATTGTCCTGCCCTCTCCTGCTGGACACAAAGTCTTAATCTTCCCCTTCTTCCCACTGTAACTAAACAATCTCTCAGAAGTCTTTCCAATAGACTGATCAAACTGTCAGCATAAGCCACTGCCTCAGCTCACTGCTGTTGCTCCTTTGTCCCCTGCCCGTGTTTAACATCCCATTTACAACAGGGAGGAGGCTTAAAACCACCCCAGCCCTGCAGCAGAGCCTGGCTGAGAGCTTAAACCACCTCAGCTCCTGTAACAGTGCCTGGGTGAGAGCTTAAACCACCCCAGCCCTGCAGCAGAGCCTGGCTGAGAGCTTAAACCACCCCAGCTCCTATAACAGTGCCTGGGTGAGAGCTTAAACCACCCCAGATCCTGTAGCAGGGCCTGCCTGAGACAGCACAGCCGCAGCTCCACAGAGCAAAGAGAAGGAGAAAACCACCCTGGACACGTCCAGGAGGGAAGCTGTAGGCAAACCCAGAGCTGAGGAATCCAACTCCATCAACACCACCCTGTCCTCCTGCCCCTGCATGTCTCTGCTGAGGGTGAGGGGGTGGCTGCACTGCCCTGGAGGTGCCACTGAGGCTGTGCCACATCCTGCCTGCTCCCAAATGAGGTGGCATTTGTGCCCAGGCTGTGGCTCACACCCCCAGGCACCTCACCAGGCTCCTCTGGCAGCATCTCCTGGGCTTTGCCCAGTGCCAGGGAGTCACGATGGCTTTTTCTGGCTGGCAGCTCAACTTGGAGCTGGTCACTCCTCCCTCAGCTCATCCTGCCCAGGGCTGGGGGAGAAGAGAGGTCCCTGCTCCCCCCAGACCACCAGGAGAGCATTCCTGATCCTCTGGCGTCCCCCATTCCTCTGGCGCTTTCAACAGGAATTTCTGATTCCCCCATGTCCCAAACACAATTCCAGTTCCAAGAGATGGACCCTGCAGCTCAGGGGAACTCTGAGGGTTGGCTTTACATTTCTTCAGCCAAACTCAGCTGGTTTCCACCCAAAGGGCTTCGATGCAGCAAGGTCAGGGTAACAATTCCCCTTCTCAGATGGGCTCAGACCTGCAGCTCCATCTCTGCTCCCTTTGAGGACACTCAGTGTAAGAGAATCTGCAACAAATATCTGGGTTTGAACAGACAGGTGTGTGCTGAGGAAGGCAGAAGCCTCCTCTGAAATGGAAAATGTAAACCCCCTCCCTCCAAATTATTATAATTTTGAAATTAAGGGTCTCTCAGGCAAAGATATGGGAATAGGAATAATAGTTCTTTATTAGGAAAATTAAAAATACAAATGCAATAGTACCAAAACAAATAAACAAACAAAAAAAGACACAGAGTCAGAGCAGTCCCTGCCCCCTGTGTGCCAGGGGGTGGCACAGCCCCATCCCATGGGGGCTCAGCCCTCCTGCAGTGCCAGCTGTGGCTCTGCTGCAGCAGGGATCCTGCACAAGGGGGGAGTTTTCCTCTGCAGCTCCAGGGCTGCTGCAGATGGGCCTGGGCTCCCTCTGGCCATGCAGGGCAGCAGAAAGCTGCTCCTCTGGCAATGCAGGGGGCAAAGGCTGCTGGGGTGTCCCAAAGCTCAGATTGGATCCAGGTAGGAATGCTTGGCTCCTCCCCTGGGCGCAGCATCTCCCCATGGGATGCTGGAATTGTGTCAGCCCTGCAGGGACACTCAATGGCCATGAACAGAATATAATTAATAATTAATGGCCCATGAACAGAACAGATCTCCTGGAGGGAGGATTGGATGTGGAAGAGATAAAGAAAACTGAGAGTTAAACATTCAAATCCCACATCCCATTTCTGCCCTCACCCTGGCTGGGCCATCAGCCTCTAATGCTCAGGCAGCTGAACCTCCTTTTAAAAATGAATTTTTAGTGAGTTTTGCTGACCTTTAAGGACTGCAGAGCTGGGTGGGGATCTGTGGTGACACAGGTGTCCCCTCCATGGAAAATCAGAGAGGGATTCCAGAGTGAAAAGCTGCTATCCAGTCCCTCTCCTCACTGGAATTCTGTCAGGTTGGGTCTGTTCTCCACATTCAGCCAAGACCTGACATTTCCCCTCTCAGATGTGAACATCCATTGCATGCTTTGACTTGCAAAATTTCCCTGCTGCTGCTGTTGATCTTCAGGCAATCCCAAGGATTTGTGTGTTTCCCTGCCCACAAAGGGCTGCAGTCAGCACAGCACCAGAATTAAAACAGGATTTACAGAGTTAAAATAGAATATTACAGCAGGTGTGATGTTGAGTTTATGGAGTCCCCAGGACAAGGCGAGATTTCTCTCTCAGCAATGTCTGTCCTGTACCATGGCATTTCTAAATCAGCATTTCTCATCTCCAGGTTTGCCAGTGTGTGAGCCTTCTGCCAGCTTGGAGAATTCCCTACAAATCCATTTCCCACACCCCTGGGGATGCTTGGGGCAGGGTTGGGGTGATCAGCAGCACCAGGACAGGGCATGGCCAGACATGGGGAGGTTCCCCAGCCCTGACACTGTCCCCTACTGATGCAGGGTGACCCTAATGTAGGGAATAATGTGTTCTGACTCCATGATTTAGAAGTTTGAACAATTGCTTTATTAAGCTATACTATATTCTACTAATACTAT
Organism: Calcarius lapponicus; assembly: GCA_039654755.1. Taxonomy (NCBI): domain Eukaryota; kingdom Metazoa; phylum Chordata; class Aves; order Passeriformes; family Fringillidae; genus Calcarius; species Calcarius lapponicus. The sequence continues at coordinate 2,566,490 of JBBFKN010000011.1, read as the reverse complement.
ACTAAATTATATACTAAAAAGATACTATACTAAAGAATACTAAATACTAAATTACATACTAAAAAATACTGTACTAAAGGATACTAAAGAATGCTGTCTGAGACAGTCAGGACACAGCTTTTGACTCAGTTAACCATGGAATCAAAACAACTTTCACTAGTGTCTAATCAACAAATCACTTGGGGTAAACAATCCCCATAACACATTCCACACGTACCAAACAACAGAAGCAGCGAATAAAAAGAATAATTGCTTTATCTTCTTCTGTGAGCTTCTCTGTAGGAGCCAAAATGAGAGATGCAGGACTCCAGGTGGCTCTTCAAAATGCAGTTTATTCCATCCAAGAGGTTCCAGCAGTCCAGGGTTGAGGGTGACAGAGCTGTGCCTACAGCTGTCAGCTCCAGCTGCAGGCAGGCCTGGAGACCCTTTGGTTTTGGTTACAATGCATTATGTACTTTTCTTTGAGTTACAGTGCATTATATACTTTTCTTTGCTGAGCATCTTCATACAGTAGAACCAATCCATACCTTAACTTTTATCTCTAGCCTATCAGAACTACTGTAATTACCATATTCATGTTACTGTTCTCCAATCACTCAAAGTTAGTACATTACAATTTAAGCTAGAAGTTGTTTTTCAGTTTTCTTGCAGTAGAAAATTCTGAGACCTTTTTTCTACTTGCCACATCAGCAGCTTGTTTGCCTGCGCTATCTTTGTGCTTGGTAAAAACATCTTCTTGTTTGGGGTGGGTTTATCCTTTGCTCTAAGCCATAAAAACCCCTTCTAACTAACATACTGTTAGGAAAATTCATCCCCAAACACCAGAGGTTTATGTCTGAAAAGGGGACAGAGGAGTCCTTTGACTTTATTCAAATAAAGGGAGAGGCCATGGGGCATTCCCCTGGGATCGCTCAGATTTTTGGAGGACGCAGCCTCCTTTTTATCCCAATTTCCCACATTTCCCTCTCTCTTTCCCCATTTCTGAGGTACTTGAGAGATTAAATTTCCTGATAGGCTTGATACCAAAGATTTCCTTCTAATGTATAACCCCCCCTTTTAATTTTTAATTTTTAATTCTTATGGAATTTAGGGGTTTTTCTTCCCCATTGTTTCTTTCATCTTTCAATGTCTAATTTCATTTATCATCAAACCTAAAGTTTATTTGTAAAAGCAAATATCTTTTTCCATTCATCAATCAGTGGAGTCCTTCCCATTGTTTCTTTTATCTTCTAGTGCTAGTTTTATCTACCAGCAGACCCTCAGCTTGTTTGTAAGACAAATCTGCTGTTCCTCTCAATACCCTTTGCCTCCTTGGTTAGGGCTCTGTCACAGACATCTTTTATGAAAAATCCTTTCCTTAGGATTTTTCCTCCTGAGAAGCTGAGAGGCCTCAGGAACAAAATGTAACCAATGGTTATCTGCTGCTGTGGGATGCAACAGGTGCATCTGGGATTGGTCTCATGGGGTTGTTTCTAATTAATGGCCAATCACAGTCAGCTGGCTCAGACTCTCTGGTCACTCACAAGCCTTTGTTATCATTCTTTCTTTTTCTATTCTTAGCCAGCCTTCTGATGAAATCCTTTCTTCTATTCTTTTAGTATCGTTTTAATAAAATATATATCATAAAATAATAGATCAAGCCTTCAGAAACATGGAGTCAGATCCTCGTCTCTTCCCTCATCCTCAGATCCCTGCAAACACCGTCATAGGACTCAGCAATTCTTTTATTTTCTTTCAAAACTTGCTTTCATTTCTATTCCTTCTTCAGATACTGCATTCAAAAGAATGCTGCTAAGCACACATATCTGTGAGACTTTCTTGTCAAACTTTCATCATTCCCAACTGTAGGAGTGTCAGGGGGTAGCACGGTTGGGACGGAGCTGAGAAATCTCTGCAGCCAGGTTGTGGAACTTGGGGTTTATTGCAGAGGGCCTGGGAGCAGGGCCCTGCTGGGAGCTGCCAGGCACAGCTCAGAGCAGGCCCGAGAGAAGAGAGGGGGAGAGAGGATGAGAGTAGAAGGGGTAAGCGAGCAAGGTTCACATTGCAATACAATAAATCTTCTGTGTTGAATATTCTAATTCTCACTAACCAATCTAGTACAAGATACAAATCCTACAGCATTTACATACAGCCTATAAGAATCATTACATTACCATCCTGTGTTATATTTTAAACCCTAAAAACTCCTCTTTGGGCTCCTTCTGCCAAGCTGTAGGGTCTGCTCTGACCCTTGGGCCTGTCTGCAAGCAGAGGGTGTTCCATCCAAAGGGGATCACCTTCAGCTGGCCACACAATTGTTTTCCAGTTGTTCAGTAACTAAAGTATCTCAAAGCTTGCTTTCATTTCAATCTTGCTTATATTTTCAATATTCTCAAAATCTTTTGCCAGACAATCATATTTATAAGCCTTTCCTGTTCCATCTTCCCCAACACCCAGCACTTCTCACTGCTTTCCCCTAAGAGAAACCCTTAGGACCTGGTGCCTGCTGCTCTCAGTGACGAGAGCTGCTGTCCGTGTCCCTGCAGGTCCCTGGCCCTGGGCCAGCAGTACAGCTCCCTGGGCTCCCAGCCCATCCTCTGTGGCTCCATCCCCGGCCTGGTGCCCAAGCAGCTCCGCTTCTGCCGCAACTACATCGAGATCATGCCCAGCGTGGCCGAGGGGGTGAAGCTGGGCATCCAGGAGTGCCAGCACCAGTTCCGGGGCCGCCGCTGGAACTGCACCACCATCGACGACAGCCTGGCCATCTTCGGGCCTGTCCTGGACAAAGGTAACCCTGGGGGGCAGCTGGGCTCGGGGCAGGGCTGGCACAGCTCCCCTGGGCTTTGGGGTGCACCAGGGATGTGTACTGAGCTCCCCTGGGCTTTGGGGTGCACCAGGATTCTGTACTGAGCTCCCCTGGGCTTTGGGATGCACCAGGATTCTGGATTGAGGTGCCCTGGGCTTTGGGATGCACCAGGATTCTGGATTGAGGTGCCCTGGGCTTTGGGGTGCACCAGGATTGTGGACTGAATTCCCCACAGCTCCTCTGGGCTTTGGGGTGCACCAGGATTGTGCATTGAGCTCCCCTGGGCTTTGGGATACACCAGGATTGTGCACTGAGCTCCCCTGGGCTTTGGGGTGCACCAGGATCGTGGACTGAATTCCCCACAGCTCCTCTGGGCTTTGGGGTGCACCAGGATTCTGTACTGAGCTCCCCTGGGCTTTGGGATACACATGGATTGTGGATTGAGCTCTCCTGGGCTTTGGGGTGCACCAGGATTCTGTACTGAGCTCCCCTGGGCTTTGGGATACACATGGATTGTGCATTGAGCTCCCCTGGGCTTTGGGGTGCACCAGGGATGTGCACTGAGCTCCCCTGTGCTTTGGGATACACCAGGATTGTGCATTGAGCTCCCCTGGGCTTTGGGATTCACCAGGATTCTGTACTGAGCTCCCCTGGGCTTTGGGGTGCACCAGGATTGTGGACTGAATTCCCCACAGCTCCCCTGTGCTTTGGGGTGCACCAGGATTGTGGACTGAATTCCCCACAGCTCCTCTGGGCTTTGGGGTGCACCAGGATTGTGGACTGAATTCCCCACAGCTCCCCTGTGCTTTGGGGTGCACCAGGATTGTGGACTGAATTCCCCACAGCTCCTTTGGGCTTTGGGGTGCACCAGGATTGTCCTGCTGGACAGTGAGAGGGTCTGATGTGTCATTGCAATAATTCCTATTGACTCTATGATGGCAGAAGGTTGATTGATTGTTTTATTATACTCGATTACATTATTCTACATTATTAAGAAGCTTGTAACTCTTACAGACGGTCTGATACAGCTTTGACTTAATTGGTCAATCTCTTCAAACACCATTTAGTGTCCAATTAAGGAACTATCCTTGGATAAACAATTTTCGTAACACATTCTACATGTGCACAACAACAGGTGGAGATAAGAATTGTTCCTTATTCTTTTCTCTGTGAGCTTTCTCACAGCTTCCCAGGAAAACCCTGGGACAGAGCTGTCTCCCTCTGTTCATTACCACACTCCTGTGCCAGCTTTCAACCCTGATTTCTCTAATTTCCTTCTCTTCCAAGTTTTTGGTGTGTTCCATCACAAGGAGGGAAAGGTTCCCATCCCAGGAGCTCAGAAGGGACGGGGAGGATATAAAGGAGGGGAAGGTTTGGCCCCAAGCACTCTCACATGTTCTGGGATCAGGAACTCCACCTCCCTGTCCTGGCCATTTCCAAACTGGCTCCAGCAGACCCATGGGAAAGGAGAGGGGATGTGGTTGAGCTCTTTGGGATCAAGGCAGAGCCCCTGAAGCACAAACTGCCCAGCCCAGGAGGCCCCTGGGCTCAGGTTTCCCCTCCATGGTTGAAATCCATGGTCCTGATCAGCCTTAGTTCAATAAATCTTTTTTACAGTGGGATTTCAATTAATATTTTCACAAATGAGCCCAAAAAGCAGGAAACAAGGCGAGGTTATCAATTCATTTTCCATCTCCTCTCTCCAAACTCCTCTTCATCCCCTGCTCCTGAAATGCCACTTTTCTAAACTGGCACAGATCAGGCGCATTGGAGCATTGACGGGGCACCAGAAAATTGGGGTTCCCTGTGACATCATGGGGCATTCCCAGTGACACCATAGGCATTCCCAGTGACATCATAGGCATTCCCAGTGACATCATGGGGCACTGATGAGACACCAGAAAATTGGGGTTCCCAATAAATCATGGGGCGTTGTTGAGGCACCAGAAAATCTGGATTCCCAGTGACATCATGGCCTTTCCCAGGAAGATCATAGGGCATTGATAAGGCACCATAAAATTGGCATTCCCAGTGACATCATGCCCATTCCCAGTGACATCATGGGGCATTTTTGAGGCACCAGAAAATTGGGGTTCCCAGTGACATCATGGCTATTCCCAGTGAGATCACGGGGCATTGATGAGGCACTAGAAAATCTGAATTCCCAGTGACATCATGGGGCATTACACTGGAAAAAGTGAGAAAGGGCCCCAAAACAGCCTGGAAGGAGAGGCTGGAGAGACAAATCATAGAATCCCAAAATTCCCTGAGTTTGAAGGGAATATCCAGGTCAGCTCCTGTCCTGCACAGACACCCCAACAATCCCACCCTGGGCATCCCTGGGAGTGGTGCCCAAACTCTCCTGGAGCTCTGGCATTCCCTGGGCAGTGCCAGCACCTCTGGGGGGGGCAGAACCTTTCCCTGAGCTCCATCCTGACCCTCCCCAGCACAGCCCCATGATAATCTCAGATGTCCCAGGGCCCAGATGAAAAAGGCATCCCCACAAAACTGAACCAAGTGGTGAATTAAAAACTCCCAGTGGATAAAAATCTCCATTTTTCTCCCGTGGATTCTGCTCACTCTGTGCCACACTCAGCACAAGGGACATCCACAGGTGATATCTTGGTTTCACAGCTTTGTAAACACAACAAAAACCAATTCCCCCTCCTCTTCCTGGGTGTTGACACCACTGGGTCCCTGCAGCCCAAAATCTCTTTATTGCACAAAAATTATTGTTTCCAGTGGTGCTTTGGAAATGGGAATTTTATGGTGCAGACTTCAAGGAACTGGAGAAGTTGGGGTGAGAGCAGGACTTTGGACTCTTTCACATCAGTCCCCTGCAGAATTCAGGAGTTCTGGCGAATCTTTCCTTCAAAGCCCCAAAATTCTGCAAAGAAAAAGTTCATCATATTCTTCTTCTTTTTTTTTTTCAAGTTTCAGCCTCCCAGTAAGTGTAGGTATCGTTTCAGATCCCTGAAATGTCAGTAGAGAATTTCAGTGAAAATCATTCCTTTGTGTTAATGTGGGATTCTTTGCAGGAGCCAGGATTGTCAAACCTTATTAGAGCACTAATGGGCACCATGAGATTCATTTCCCCTCTCTTGTGCCAGGCTGTATTTTGGGGTAACTGTTGTATTTACTACCAAATAACTTGTCAGCAGGGCTCAGCACACTCTGATTTTCTGCCTAATTAAAGCCTGCCCTAAATTTCAGCACTTAAAAGTCAGAAAGTTTTAATTTTCTCCAAAAAAGGTCACTAAAAACTGTCATAAAAATTCTAAACAAGTTATGAAAGAGCTGCTCAAGCATTGAGACACTGGAAATCTCTCAGCACCGTTTCTGTCAGCGGGAAAGCACTTAAAGATCAGATTTGAACCATCCTCCCTGTAATGAGCAAACTGAACTTTGAATTTATGGAGAATATTTTAAGATTCTTTTCGGCTGCAGGGACTCAAGCAAAGCCTCAAGTGTGGACTTGCCTCAGCATCTCCACACACCCCGAGCTGACAAGGTAAAATATCACCCAGAGCTCTGAAAATCTTCTGACAGATGGAGAAAAATGAGTGAGCACGTTGGATATATACTTATTTTCCCACTCCAGACAGCCCTGCCAGGCTCCCAGGGTGGATTTATCCTGGTGTCTCACTCACCTGTAAGTGGAGCAGTTAAAAATAAACAGCATCATCTGCAAAGGAGGACACATCAAAGCCCAGCCCATCTGATGCTGGGGATTATTCACATTTTTTTGAACCGTGCTCGTGTCTTTTCCCCTGCTGCCTTCAAAATTAATGAGCAGATTGAGGATGGGACTGGTGGCACTGAGGAACACAGGGAGCCTTTGAGATTCCCAGAGTCTGCAGCAGAAAAAGCAGAACCTTTGCAGGCTCTGAGGGAGGAGAGAAGGGGATGTGCTGAGCTCAGAGGTTGGTGACAGAGCTGAGGGCAGCTCTGGCGAGGGTGGGAGCAGCTCTGCTGGGCCCTGACAAGGGCTGGTCTCTTGGTTTGGAAAGACAGGAGTCTGCTAAGGAAGGCAGGAGCCTCCCCTGAGATGGAGAATGTAAACCCTCCCCACCCCTCTGAATTGCTATAAATTTAAAATTAAGGGTCTCTCAGGCAAAAATATGGGAGCAGGAAATAACAGTTCTTTAATAGGGAAGGGGAAAAAATAAAAGGATAAAATAACCAATGCAGTACACTAGAACAACACTGACAGAGTCAGAACCCAGCCTGACACCCTGTGGGGTGTTGGGGTCAGTCCCATTGGAAATGTGGCTCAGCCCTCCTGCAGTGTCAGGGGTGGCTCTGTTGGAGCAGGGGGTCCTGTAGAGAAGGATGGATTCTTCCTCTGAAGATCCAGTGGGAGAAGAGGCAGCTGCTGTTCCTCTGGGGAATCCCATGGAGAAAGCCGTGCTGGTGTCTCAAAAACCTCTGGATTATATCTGGGTAGCAATGCTTGGCTCCTCCCTTTGGGCAGAGCATCTCACAGTGGGGTGTTATAGTTCTTATCAGCCATGCAGTGACATTCAATAGCTGTTATCAGCAATGTCCCCTCCCGAGGGAGGTGTGAGTGTGGTCACTCAAAGAGAGAGATGAGGCAAACTGCCCACTTGACAAAGGTAATCTGCCATACAGATGGTAAAGGAAAACATCTTGCATTGCAATCTTCAACAGCTGGAGACACTCCTGGGCCTTCAGAGGAACAGTCTGAGCTGGAAAGGACCTTTTAAAGAGCATCTGGTGCCATTCAGCCTCTTCCTTGGATGGAACAGGAGTCACAGATGGAGTTTGGTTGTGTGGTGGTGTTTGTAGGGGTCCCAGGATGAGGGAAGAGATGAGGATCTGACTCCACGTTTCAGAAGGCTTGATTTATTATTTTATGAAATATATTGCATTAAAACTTGACTAAAAGAATAGAAGAAAGGATTTCATCAGAAGGCTGGCTAAGAATAGAATAATAAGGAATGATAACAAAGGTTTGTGGCTTGGACTCTGTCTGACCCAGCTGACTGTGATTGGCCATTAATTAGAAACAACCCCATGAGACCAATCCCAGATGCACCTGTTGCATTCCGCAGCAGCAGATAACCATTGGTTACATTTTGTTCCTGAGGCTTCTCAGGAGGAAAAATAGTAAGGAAAAGTTTTTAAAAAAATATCATATATCATAGCTACAGGGATGTGTTGGACAAAGCCCATCCAGTTTCACCCCTGCCATGGCAGGGACACCTCCCACTGTCCCAGGCTGCTCCAAACCTTGTCCAGCCTGGCCTTGGGCACTGCCAGGGATCCAGGGGCAGTCCCAGCTGCTCTGGGCACCCTGTGCCAGGCCCTGCCCACCCTGCCAGGGAACAATTCCCAATTCCCAATATCCCATCCAGCCCTGCCCTCTGGCCCTGGGGGCCATTCCCTGGGTCCTGCCCCTCCATCCCCAGTCCCTTTCCAGCTCTCCTGGAGCCCCTTTGGGTGGTTCTCAAACCAAGAGTTTTGGTCCCACAATCTGGATAATAATCCATAATTATGGATTATGTTATATTATAATCTGGATCCTGTGGCCACCATTGCCACCTTCCCTTTTCCTGACCTCCAGCACACCCAAACCAAACCAAAACCCAAACCTGGACAATCCCTGTCCCAGCTCACACTCTGCATTTGGCCAACAAAGGGTTGGGCTTTCACCTCACAAACACCTGGGGGAAATCCCCTGTCAGCCCTCACTTGGATCATCTCAGCTGCTGCTCCCTCAGGTGGATTGAGGCTGTTTTGGAAACGCTTCAAAGGTGCAGCTCTCACTACAGCAGCATCAAAAATCATCTCTAATAGAGCCTGAAAAGAAACTGAGGGTAATTTCATTTTAAAGGAGCTGCAAGTTGGTTAACCATGGTCACCTTCAGTGGAGGAGGGTTCAGTGAGCAGACCCTCGTGTCCAAATGTGTGTCCAAACCTCCCTGGGCTGCTCCTCCCTGGGGCATCCTGCAGGCTGTGGGTTCTGCTGCCACTGTGGGGGCACAGGGCTGCCCTCCCTGAATTCCCAAGGGATTCCTGCCTCCAGGGCCTCCCCTCCCATCCCTCCCAGTGTCACCCACTGCCTCAACCTCTCCTCCTGCAGCCCCTGGCAGGGCGAAGAACACCAAAGGCAGCTCAGGGGCTGAATCCATTTGGGAGCTGCTGAGCAACACCCCTGGTGAGGCTCTGCCCTCACCCACCTGGATTTCTCCACATTTCCCACCCCAAAGGCACAATCAGGTTTTGGCTGCTGCAGCTGCCCAGGCTTTGGTTTCCTGATGATCCTCCTGCAGGGAAGGACAGGCTGGGAGAGCTGGGGGGCCTCACCTGGGGAGGAGAAGCTCCAGGGAGAGCTCAGAGCCCCTTGCAGGGCCTGAAGGGGCTCCAGGAGAGCTGGAGAGGGACTGGGGACAAGGATGGAGGGACAGGACACAGGGAATGGCTCCCACTGCCAGAGGGCAGGGATGGATGGGATATTGGGAACTGGAATTGTTCCCTGGCACAGGGTGCCCAGAGCAGCTGGGGCTGCCCCTGCATCCCTGGCAGTGCCCAAGGCCAGGTTGGATGGGTTTAGAATCACCTGGGGCAGTGGAAGGTGTCCCTGCCATGGCAGGGGTGAAACTGGATGGGCTTCAAGGTCCCTCCCAACCCAAACTGTTCTGTAGTTCTGTGATTCTACATTTACTTTTTTCGTGTCTTATTTTCTAATCCAGGCCATGCAAAAAACCCAAAAAATCCAAAAAACCAACTCCTGCATGTGGGGTAAGATCATGTTTTTACAAGCAGATTCCCCAGGATGATTTATACTGCAGGTGTGCAGTCTGGGATAAGGGGGGAAGAAAAACCTGCTTTCCCCTTCCCTCCTTTCCCTTTTCTTTGCAAAATAAGGTCAGCTCTTATCTAAAGCCAATGGCTCCTCCAGCCAAGCCCTGCCCAAACCAGGGCTGAGCCAGCAGCCACACACTGCTCTGGGGGGGAGCAATCACCATGCTCTGGGTTAGTGATGAAATCCAGGATTTTGGTTACATCTGGCAAAAAAATCTGGTTAAATTTGCCCTCGCTCTGGATTTTGCCTGGCCCAGCTCTGGTAGCAGGAGGGCACCAGGAGTGGCTCCTGTGAGAAGCTGCTGGAAGCTTCCTCCATGCCCAGCAGAGCCAAGGTGAGTGTGTAACCGGCCAGGGCTGGGCCAGAACTGGGGCTAATGCCTCAGAGATAACAGATTTAAGAAGGAAAAATGAGTTACTGTGCAGATTTAAGAAGGAAAAATAAGTGTGGCCTGAGAGGAGCAGGTTGAGAACCTGTGAGAGGAGCAGCTCTGCAGACACCAAGGGCAGTGGCGGAAGAGGAAGAGGAGGAGGAGGAGGAGGAGGAGGAGGAGATGCTCCGGGCACCAGATTTGAGGTTCGCCTGAAGCCTGTGGTGCAGACCACAGAAGAAGGATGAAGAAGGATGGAGGAAGGTGCAGAAGGATGGAGGAAGGTGCAGAAGGATGGAGGAAGGTGGAGACCATAGAAGAAGGATGAAGAAGGATGGATGAAGGTGCAGAAGGACGGATGAAGGTGCACAAGGATGGAGGGAGGTGCACAAGGATGGAGGAAGGTGCAGAAGGACGGAGGGAGGTGCAGAAGGACGGATGAAGGTGCAGAAGGATGGAGGAAGGTGCAGAAGGATGGAGGAAGGTGCAGAAGGATGGAGGAAGATGCAGAAGGACAGAGGAAGGTGCAGAAGGACAGAGGAAGGTGCAGAAGGATGGAGGAAGGTGCAGAAGGATGGAGGAAGGTGCACAAGGACGGATGAAGGTGCAGAAGGACAGAGGAAGGTGCAGAAGGATGGAGGAAGATGCAGAAGGATGGAGGAAGATGCAGAAGGACAGAGGAAGGTGCACAAGGACGGAGGGAGGTGCAGAAGGATGGAGGAAGGTGGAGACCATAGAAGAAGGATGAAGAAGGATGGAGGAAGGTGCAGAAGGACAGAGGAAGGTGCAGAAGGACAGAGGAAGGTGCAGAAGGATGGAGGGAGGTGCACAAGGATGGAGGAAGGTGCAGAAGGATGGAGGGAGGTGCAGAAGGATGGAGGAAGGTGCAGAAGGATGGAGGAAGGTGCAGAAGGATGGAGGAAGGTGCAGAAGGATGGAGGAAGGTGGAGACCATAGAAGAAGGATGAAGAAGGACGGATGAAGGTGCAGAAGGACGGATGAAGGTGCACAAGGACGGAGGAAGGTGCACAAGGACGTTCCCTGCAGCCCGTGGAGGGCCCCAGGGATGGTGGTCCCCGCTCCCCGGGCTCCTGTCCCCTCTGCCCCGGGGAGATGCTCCAGGGCCAGGGCAGGTGCAGGGGAGGCAGCTGGGCCCGGGCTGCCCTCGGGGGTCCCGGTGAGCTCGGCTAAGCCCCTGACACGAGCTGTGAAAAGGCAAAAGACCCGCACCACGATAACCCAGGGCTTTTCTCAGCCATGACACCCGCAGTCATTTGCATCTAAACAGGGGTGTGTGGGATCAGGGGGCCGGCTCGATATAAACTCAGCAGCTTAAAGGGAGGGGGGAGGGAAAGCAGAGAAGGGAGAGAGAGAAAAATAAGCTTATAGCGATGAGAAAGAGCTAAGCTTCCTCCCCTACTGTGAGGCAGGGCGAGCGATACCATCGCAGCGCCGCAGTCGTTTCAAATCGCTGCCGCATTCACACGCCCTTTAGCCATTCTGGGGGGCTGGGGAGCGTCTTCAAAAGGGATTTCCCAGCCGGGCTGGCGGGATTGGAGGGTGACGGCAGGACAGGGGAACATTGCCCCGTTGCTACGAGGTGCTCCTGGGGAATGCCAGTGCTCTGTGCCGTGGGTACGCTGGCCGGCGGAAACATTCCGCATTATGCGGGTAATACAGTGTGACACCGAGGGAACAATGGCAAATTGAGTGTCCCAGCAGGTAACGGGGCTGGCTGGGAGACAGTCGCAGTGGTGCACTGTCAAGGCGGCTCTAATCCTCCCTCGGCAGCCCCTCCCCTGGTTCTGGGAACGCCGCTCCCGCCTCTCGTCTCTGGGAAATTCTCCCGGCTCCTCGCCCAGAGCCGGGCCAGGGCTTCAAGGCGAGCGGTCTGGGGGCAGCTCGATCCCCCCCGCGCTGGCACCGAGCGGGGGACACGGGGACATGGGGGACACGGGGGGTACAGGGGGCATGGGGGGTATGAGGGACACGGGGACACGGGGGACACGGGGGCATGAGGGACACGGGGGGTATGGGGGACACGGGGGGTACAGGGGGTACAGGGGACACCGGGGGTCTGGGGGGTACAGGGAGTATGGGGGTACAGGGGGCATGGGGGACACCGGGAGTATAGGGGGTACACGGGACACCGGGGGCATGGGGGACACGGGGGGCATGGAGGGTACAGGGGGTACAGGGGGTCTGGGGGTCTGGGGGGTACAGGGAATATGGGGGTACAGGGGACATGGGGGATACGATGGGCATGGGGGACACCGGGAGTATAGGGGGTACAGGGGACACCGGGGGCATGGGGGACACGTAAAACACCGGGGGCACCGGGGGTATGAGGGACACAGGGGGCACGGGGGGCACGAGGGGCATGGGGGGTACAGGGGACAAGGGGGGCATGGGGGACACAGGGGACACAGAGGACACGAGGACACAGGGGACAAGAGGGGCATGGGGGACACCGGGAGTATAGGGGGTACAGGGGACACCGGGGGCATGGGGGACACGGGGGGCACAGGGGACACCGGGGGTATGGGGGATACCGGGGGACACGTAAGACACCGGGGGCACCGGGGGTATGAGGGACACAGAGGACACGGGGATACAGGGGACAAGAGGGGCAGGGGGGGCACCGGGGGTCACAGGGGACATGGGGGCACTGGGGGTATAGGGGGCATAGGAGGCACGGGGGACAGGGGGTACAGGGGACACGGAGGACACATGAGACACTGGGGATATGGGGGACACAGGGGACACAGGGAACATAGTGGGTACGAGGGGTAGAGGGGACACGGGGGTACAGGCAGGGGACACAGGGGACACGGGGGACACGGGGGACACAGGGCAGCTGCAGGAGCCGTGTCCATGGCGGCGCTGCCCGGCGGGCACTGCCAGCCCAGCCCAGCCCAGCCCAGCCCAGCCCGCTCCCCGTGCCCATCCGCACCTCCCAGCCACAGCAGAGCCGCAGCGTTCCCGTGTGCTCCCCTGTCCCCGGGCTGTCCTGGGGCCAGCAGGGCTCTCTGGCTCCTCTGATCTGATCTGATCTGGGTCTGGGGCCACCCAAAGAGCCTTGGTCAGGCTGGGACACCTCACTGGGGCAGGGACCTTCCAGCGGTGCCCACAGCCCCAGCGGTGCTGGTGGGAGATCCCCCAGGAAAACCTGGCTGCTTTTCCAGGCTGGATCCCTGCTGGCACATCGAAGGAGGGAAGAGTTGGAGCTGAAAGGAGATGAAAACCTCAGTAGGGTGCTGCTGGACTGAGCAGCCCTGCTTGGAGATCCCATTTGGGATTCCCACAGCTGGCAGCCACCCACAGCCGCCTCCCCTGAGAGCCGGGCATCAGCCCAGCTTGGCAAAGCTGGATTTTGGGAGCCAGACCCAGCTCTGCAGAGAGGCTGAGGCTGGGGAGAGGGGCCTGCTGTCCCTGGGCACGAGGGCAGGGATGCAGGGGACAGCTGAGAGATGGATCCTGCTCTGGAAGGAGGGGACTGGCTCCAAGGTGATTTTCTCAGCACAAGTTTCTGATTCATCCCACATTCATCCCCATGATCTGATCACACCAGACCCACGAGGCAGGCAGATCCCTCCAGCCCAGGCTCCACAGCCCCTGAGCTCCAGCTGGTGCCCCTCCTGCGCCCTGGCACAAGGTTGGATTGACCCCAACACCTGCTCTGGATTTGGAGAAGAAGTCTCTAAACGAGAAGTCTCCATCCAGAGATGGGCTGAGGCAGCCTGGTGTCACTGCCCAGGGCGCTGCACCTCTGCAGAGCTCTGAGCCAAAAGGTGTCTCCAGGGGGAAAGTTGGTTCTGAGATACCAACAGGGCTTGGGAGAGCCTGGGTCAGTGAAGCCACTGGGGCCAAGGCCAAACCTCTGTTTATCACTGGCTGGGGGCTGTGTACAAATCACAAAACAGGAGGGGACTGCTGGGAATGTGCCTGGAGCTGTTTGATTTTCCAGCATCAGCCTCATTCCGTGGTTATGACAATGGGAAGATGCCAGCAGCTCACATCCCAGCCAGCAGACAAAGAATTTAATGTCACAATTTACTTTATAAGTTTTTTGACCAATCACACAAAGCAAAAGCACACTGACAGTAGTTCTATCCAACCACTATAAGCACAGGTACCTTTGGTTAAAACAATGCTTGCTTATTTCAAATACAATACCTGCTTGTAAACCTTAAAACACAATGCACAGAGCTCTATTATTAAGCTTCAAACTTCTTAATATCTTGCTAGATAAACTTTTCTGTAGCTTAGAGAGTTATTCTAGACAAGTGTTAATGCACAGATCATGGTTCTATTTGTCTTTGCTTTTCTACAGTTTAAATAATTTTTCTGCTGACCAATCTCATGGCTGCTGCTTAGCTCTTATCCCAGTTTTACTGTCTCTGAGGCCTGCCTTTTGCAGCTGTCCCAACACCTTCTGATTTTGTAGATTTCCACACTGTTCTCCCACAGTGTGTCTGCATGATCCAAAACCTTTCCCCAGGTCAACGAGCTCCTCCATCTCTGACCCCTGGCATGGAGCCCTTCTCTGGATTCCCAGGCCAGAAATTACTCCACTAATTCTCTCCTGAGGCCCCTCAAGCTGCCACTGACACCTTGTTCACCCCTGAGCACCCATGGATCAAATCCTGGGCCCTGTGTTTGGGAAATGCTGCAGGTGTGACCCTCAGAGCTGGACTCACACCCGGCCCCACCTCCTGCCCAAGGGCAACACTGGCACCTCCTGCTCCAGGAAACTTCCATTAACAAATTAACCAAATAACTCCTTTTCAAATTAACAAAATAAACCTTTTCAGCAAGGTTTAGGTGCTGCTGGGGGAGGCTGGGAAGGAGAGCACTGTTGAATTTGCAGGGTCTCCAGGACGAAGGGAGAGAATGATGAATTTGACTCCCATGTTCTTAGAAGGCTAATTTATTATTATATTATATTATATTATATTATATTATATTATATTATATTATATTATGCTATACTAAAACTATACTAAAGAATAGAGAAAGGATACAGACAGAAGGTTTAACAAGAATGATAATGAAAACTCGTGGCTGCTTCTACAGTCCCTGTGACAGTGTTCACAGCGGTCTGAGAATGAGGGAAGAGATGAGGATCTGACTCCATGTTTCAGAAGGCTTGATTTATTATTTTATTATATATATCCTATTAAAACTATACTAAAAGAATAGAAGAAAGGATTTCATCAGAAGCCTAGCTAAGAATAGAAAAAGAAACAATGATAACAAAAGCTTGTGGCTTGGACAGAGAGTCTGAGCCAGCTGACTGTGATTGGCCATTAATTAGAAACAACCCCATGAGACCAATCCCAGATGCACCTGTTGCATCCCACAGCAGCAGATAACCATTGGTTACATTTTGTTCCTGAGGCCTCTCAGCTTCTCAGGAGGAAAAATCCTAAGGAAAGGATTTTTCAGAAAATATCATGGCTACAAGTCCCGACACAGCTGTTGGCGATCGGTCATTAGCTTAAAACAATTCCCGTGTTGGATAAACACATTCCAAAGCAGCAAAACACAGGAGGAGCTGAGACTTCTCAGCTTCCTAAGAGAAAATCTTGGGCTAGGGGGATTTTTGCAGGAAATGTGACCGTGGCAGCCCAGCAGTGCTCTGTGTCTTGCAGCCACGCGTGAATCCGCCTTCGTGCACGCCATCGCCTCGGCCGGGGTGGCCTTCGCTGTCACCCGCTCCTGCGCCGAGGGCACCTCCACCATCTGTGGCTGTGACTCCCACCACAAGGGACCCCCGGGGGACGGCTGGAAGTGGGGAGGGTGCAGCGAGGACGCCGACTTCGGGGTGCTGGTGTCCCGGGAGTTCGCGGACGCGCGGGAGAACCGGCCGGACGCGCGCTCGGCCATGAACCGGCACAACAACGAGGCTGGCCGGACGGTGAGTGACCACTGGGGACAGGCTGAGTGACCACTGGGACAGGCTGGGTGACCACTGGGACAGGCTGGGTGACCAGTGGGACAGGCTGGGTGACCAGTGGGACAGGCTGAGTGGGGGGACAGGCTGAGTGACCAGTGGGACAGGCTGAGTGACCACTGGGGACAGGCTGAATGGGGGGACAGGCTGAGTGACCACTGGGGACATGCTGGGTGACCACTGGGACAGGCTGAATGAGAGGACAGGCTGGGTGACCACTGGGGACATGCTGAATGAGAGGACAGGCTGAGTGACCACTGGGGACAGGCTGAGTGACCAGTGGGACAGGCTGGGTGGCCAGTCCTGCATGGACAGCCCAGTGCAGCTCCTCCTGATGGAGTGGCACCACAGGAATTCCCAGGCAGAGACTTTCTAGGATTATTTTCCAGGGCATGGCATTTCCTCTCCCTCTAAACAGACAAGCAGGGTTAAGAGCTAAAATATTCCTTGATTCCAGGGCAAAGAGAATTCCAGAAAATTTTGGGTTGATGGGACCTTAAAGCCCATCTTGTTCCACACCCCTGCCATGGCAGGGACACCTTCCATTATCCCAGGTTGCTCCAAGCCCCATCCAACCTGGCCTTGGGCACTGCCAGGGATCCAGGGGCAGCCACAGCTGCCTGAGCACCTTCCAAAGCCATGCATAGAACCCCAACCCCAGGTCAGCACTAGATAAAGAGGATTTTCCTCCCAGTGCCTCCTTCCTGCACGTTCCCTGCTATAACATTATCCCACCCCATGATTCCCTGGAGTAGATGATAGTCACAGCCCCATTCAACTGGAATATTCCATTCCATTCCATCCCATTCCATCCCATTCCATCCCATTCCATCCCATTCCATCCCATTCCATTCCATCCCATCCCATTCCATCCCATTCCATCCCATTCCATTCCTGCAGTCAGCAGGTACCTGGGCCTCTGCCTGCCCTGGGTCATTTGCAAACCCATTGGAACTTTTCCAACAGTGCTTGAAGCCAACACTGATATGGGTTTTCCACACCACAGCAGGTGGAGGTGGAAGGAGAGAAGCCTGACAGCTTCCAGTACCAAAACCCCCCACAAAACCCCAGTAATTTTATTCAAAATCAGTGATTATTTTGCTCAGCACAAAGGAGATTTTGGTGAAGAGTCCTGTCCGTAGATTCCCAGTTTCACACACTTTTTAGTACAAACTGTTGGACTTCACATAAAGGAAGGGTCATTAGCAAGGAGAGGACAGGGATCAGTCTCTTCCCACAGGGCTCAGAAACATCTCCAGCCCTCAGCTTCTCTGGGCTCTTACTGCCCACACACATAGGACAGGAAGGACCCCCACAAAAGGATCAAAAACTGGGATTAAGTTAGACTGGATTGGGTTGGATTGGATTGGGTTGGGTTTGGTTTGCTGGGTTGGGCTGAATTGGGTTGGATTGGATTAGGTTGGGTTGGGTTGAGTTGGATTGGGCTGGACTGGATTGGGTTGGGTTGGATTGGATTGGGTTGGGTTGAGTTGGATTGGGCTGGATTAGGGTAGATTGGGTTGGCTTGGGTTGGATTGGGGTGGATTGGGTTGGACTGGGGTGGATTGGGTTGGATTGGGTTGGATGATCAGAGCAGCTGCCCACCTCAGCTGTGTTTTTGGAGTGTGACATCTCTGGAGATCTTTAAAGCCCCCCTGGCATCTCCAACCAGCCTGTGCTTAGAGAATCACAGAACCAGAGAATATCCTGGGCTGGAAGGGACCCACAGGGATCACCCAGTGCAGCTCCTGCCCTGCCCAGACCCCCCAACAATCCCACCTGGGCACCCCTGGCAACGCTGCCCAAACCCTCCTGGAGCTCTGGGACCATTCCCTGGGGAGCCTGGGCAGTGCCAGCACCTCTGGGGGAAGAACCTTTCCCTGATATCCCACCTAATCCTCCCCAGCCCAGCTCCA
Source organism: Calcarius lapponicus (assembly GCA_039654755.1). NCBI lineage: Eukaryota > Metazoa > Chordata > Aves > Passeriformes > Fringillidae > Calcarius > Calcarius lapponicus. The sequence continues at coordinate 2,548,634 of JBBFKN010000011.1, read as the reverse complement.
GCTGTTGCCTTGGGTCCTGTCACTGGTCATGTGAGTATCCACTGCTCTTCTTGAGGGTGCTGAGGGATTGATGCCATCCTCTTCTTGAGGGTGCTGAGGGATTGATGCCATCCTCTTCTTGAGGGTGCTGAGGGATTGATGCCATCCTCTTCTTGAGGGTGTTGAGGACCTCTGTAAGGTCCAACCTCATTCTCCTCTCCTCCAGCTGAACAAACCAAGTGCCCTCATACAGCCTTGTGGCGTCCTTTGGACGCTCTCTGGTGGTTTAATGCCTTTTTAATGTTGTGGGGCCCAAAACTGCCCCCAAAACTCAAGGTGACGTTTCCCAGACCAAGTTTAGAGCAGACATTTAAGCCCAGGTGGCACAGGTGGGTGATGGAGAGCAAACCCTGTGACTGTGTTCACAGGGGTCAGAGGATGAAGGAAGAGATGAGGATCTGACTCCATGTTTCAGAAGGCTTGATTTATTATTTTATTATATATATTATATTAAAACTATACTAAAAGAATAGAAGAAAGGATTTCATCAGAAGGCTAGCTAAGAATAGAAAGAATGATAATGAAGGCTTGTGGCTCAGACAGAGACTGTGATTGGCCATTAATTAGAAACAACCACATGAGACCAATCCCAGATGCACCTGTTGCATCCCACAGCAGCAGATAACCATTGCTTACATTTTGTTCCTGAGGCCTCTCAGCTTCTCAGGAGGAAAAATCCTAAGGAAAGGATTGTTCATAAAAGATGTCTGTGTCAAAACCCCGTGTTCCAGTCTGTGGGTGTTTCTGCTGCTGACTCTGCTTTGTCCCACACAGACCATCCTGGACCACATGCACCTCAAGTGCAAGTGCCACGGGCTCTCGGGGAGCTGCGAGGTCAAGACCTGCTGGTGGGCCCAGCCCGATTTCCGAGCCATCGGGGACTACCTGAAGGACAAATACGACAGCGCCTCGGAGATGGTGGTGGAGAAGCACCGCGAGTCGCGGGGCTGGGTGGAAACCCTCAGGGCCAAGTACGCGCTGTTCAAGCCGCCAACAGAGCGGGACCTGGTCTACTACGAGAACTCCCCCAATTTCTGTGAGCCCAACCCCGAGACGGGCTCCTTTGGGACGAGGGACAGGACGTGCAACGTCACCTCGCACGGCATCGACGGCTGCGACCTCCTGTGCTGCGGGCGCGGCCACAACACGCGGACTGAGAAGCGCAAGGAGAAATGTCACTGCATCTTCCACTGGTGCTGCTACGTCAGCTGCCAGGAGTGCACGCGGGTCTACGACGTCCACACCTGCAAGTAAAGCACAGGTGGGGCTCCACTGGTGGAGGTGGCTCCAGAGCAGGGCCCCAGGGGTCACTCAGACCCACACGTGGCCTCACACTGCCAGAGGATGGCACAGAAATCCTGGTGGCCCCAGCCAGGGCACTGAGAAGGCTCTGAGCACCTCACCCAGGTGAGGTAGGACTGCTGGTGCCTCGGGCAGGACAGGCTGGCTGGGGAGGGCAGGGATGGGACTGAGAGGGCAGGGACAGGGACAGCAGGGACAGGACAGGGACAGCAGGGACAGGACAGGACAGGGAGAGCAGGGACAGGACAGGGAAGGCAGCAGAGACAGGGACAGCTGGGTCCCAGCGAGGCACAGCCCCACGAGGCAGAGCTGCTGCCACAGCAGCCCCTGAGCTCCCAGCTCTGTCCTGCTCCACAGGCCCAGCCCCTGCAGGCACCAGCACGGGGGCTCAGGTGGAAATGGGTTGGGTTGGGTTGGGTTGGGAAAGCTCCCCCAGCTGCTGCTGTCCTGGTCTCAGCAGATGCAGAGGGGACAAGAAGGAGCCCCCAGCCCAGCTCAGCTCCTCCTCCCTGCTCTGAGGTGATGCTGGAGAGCCAAACCTGTCTGAGCACATGAACAGAGCCCACGGGTCCCTCTGCCCTCTCTGTTCCCCCTGCCCACATCTCCCATGGAGGATTTCAGGAAGGCAGAGCCCAGAGCTGAGGCTCTGGCACCTGGCCAGGACAGGAGCAGGGCACAGGGCACTGCTGCCACCTCCCACAGGGGACAGCATTGTCCCATCACCTCCTCCCCGTGCCGCTGCCCAGGAGAGGATTTTAAGGATCAGGGCAGTACCCATTGACTGAGCATTCCCCAACATGACTTCACATCCCAGAGCGAGCTCAGGGATCTCCCTGGGGACAGGTTACCTGCCAGGTGAGCATGAGAGACTCCGGGGAAAGGGGAGATCTCTGTGCCAGCCTCCTTGTCAGCCTTGTCAGTCCCACAGCACAATGCCAGGCAGAGCCTTCCCCTGCCAGGGGATTTACTGAGCTCTCAGCAATCACCCAGAAAGTTCCATGAGCAGGGATCTGGGCTCCCCCCTCATCCCACAGCCCATCCCATGGAGCAGAACCAGTGTTTGTCCCCCCCTGCTCCCCAGGCCATCCCCTGTCCCTGGGTTCACCTTCTCCAGGAGGACTGACCTGTGAAATTAAAAAATAAACACTCCCTCTGTCCTGGGGGGCTCCAGGACCAAGAGCCAGGCTCAAACCCACCCCAGGCAGTGAATTCCAGGGAATGGTGGCCCCTGGGGCTGGGGCTGCTGCTCCAATCTCTCTTTTCCTGGGAATGAGCAGCCCCTGGAGCTGCACAGAGCAATAAAGGGGAGAGACAGAGCCTTTGTCTCAGGCAGAGCAGAACCCCAGGTCCCTCCCATGCAGAGGAGCCTTTGCTCCCAAAAATTCAAATCCCAGAGAGCTCCAAAAGCCTCCCCCAGCCAGAGCCACCCCATCCTCTGATATGCATCTATTTAAAGTATATATTAAATCCCATGGAAAGACTCCCAGGACCCGACTTTAAACAAAATCCCTTCTTTGTTTGTTTGTTTTTTAATCAAGAAAAGGTATTTAATATTAAATAGAACATTTATTGCCTTGTAATTATTTTACTGTAGCCAGGTATTCTAGCACTGAATGGAAGATCTTTTTCCATCAATCTGCTGTATCCAAAGTTTTGTATAAAGTTGTAGAGGTCGATTTTTTTTTATTTTATATTCAGAAAATTTCTCTTTTTATAAGCATTATTTATTATACAATGTATATACTTGAGTTAACTAAGATTATATATTATATAAATATATATATTTGGAGAAAAATATATTTCAACTTCCATTTTTTTTGTGGTACATCATTAAAGAAAAGGTAAAAATTCAAAAATATGCACTTGCCAGCTTGTGTGGTTTGGCTCTGAGGGTCAGCCATGGAATCATGGAATGCCAGGGTGGTTTGGGTTGGAAGGAACCTTAAGGGTCACATAATTCCCTGGCATGGGCAGGATTATCTGTTAAAGGAATCAAGACAATGATGGCAAAAAGAAGAGATTTCACAACTGAATGCTGAGATTTTGATTCAGGGAGTGCCAGGGCACAGTGTGAGATTCAGCACAGGGTCATGGAACCCTTGGGGCTGGAAAAGCCCTTTAGGATCATTGAATCCAACCATTCCCAGCAGTGCCAAAGCCACCACTGACCCCTGTCCCCAAGTGCCACACGCAGGGATGGGGACTCCACCCCTGCCCTGGGCAGCTGGGCCAGGGCTGGATGATTTTCCATGAATAAATCTCCCTGATATCCCATCCAAACCTCCCCTGGCACAGCTTGAGGTCATTTTCTCTCCTCCTGTCCCTATTCCCTGGGAGCAGAACCCAACCCCTCCTGGCAGGAGCTGTGCAGAGCCAGAAGGTCAAATTAAGCAATGGATCAAGATGAAATTAATCAATGGATCAAGATCAAATTAATCAATAGATCAAGATCAAATTAAGGAATGGACCAAGATCAAATTAATCAATGGATCCAAGCAGGCTCCAGACTTTGCACACTCCCCACATGTTCTGGTAGGAGTTGTGCAGAGCCAGAAGATCAAATTAAGGAATGGAACAAGATCAAACTAAGCAATGGATCAAGATCAAATTAATCAATGGATCAAGATCAAATTAAGCAATGGATCAAGACCAAATTAAGCAATGGATCAAGATCAAATTAATGAATAGATCAAGCTCAAATTAAAGCATGGATCAAGATCAAATTAAGGAATGGATCCAAGCAGGCTCCAGACTTTGCACACTCCCCACATGTCCTGGCAGGAGTTGTGCAGAGCCAGAAGATCAAATTAAGGAATAGATCAAGATCAAATTAAGGAGTGGATCAAGATCAAATTAAGCAATGGATCAAGATCAAATTAAGGAATGGATCCAAGCAGGCTCCAGACTTTGCACACTCTCCACATATCACAGGCTGCCTCTGAATCCCCTTCCAACACTTTGGACAGACCAAGGTTGACATTTTCTCATATAAAAACCTGTTCTCCTGTCCATGAATAGTTCTGTGGGTGTTTCTGCAGCATTCCCCTCACATCAGCAATGCTTTCAAGTGCACAGTTTTCCACTGCACTGGCCTCAAATGTACCTGTCTGAAGGGCAAAATAAATACAGAATCACTCAAATTCTTGCCCCGATCCACAAATTACTCACACAATTACTCACAAAGCCATCCCATGGATCCACCTGCATGGCCAGAATGTCTCTGCTGGTGCCACCACCCCTGGCATGTCCCACCTCAGCAGAGAACCTGGCCCATGGAGGGTTCTGGACTCCACAGCTCTGGGGGCAAAGCTCTCCCTGTGTGCCCACCTGCCCCAAACCTCCCTCCACCCCACACTGTGCCCCCAAAACCCATCCCAGCACCTTCCAATCTGCCTCTGGTCAACAACTCCACTTCAGGGACACATTTCTGGGAAGTTCAAGATGAAACAGGGTAAGGAAGGGGGTGAAGAATCCAACCCTTACATTGAAAGCCATATTGTGTATTTATTATAGATTTAAAGCCTCTCTGGCAGGAGGAGCCATGGAGAACACACAGGTGGTGGGAAGGTGCTGTCCTTCCCTGCAGGGAACACCTCAGATCTTGGAACAGAGCTTGGAGTGGCTCAGGTGTCACACCCAGCAGCCCAGCCTGGTTTTCCAGCCCTCCCCAGGGGTGGGATACTTTCCATGACTAATGGAAATGAGTAATTTCCACGGATACCCCCACCCCACACACACACAGGGCCTCCTCAGCCCTGCAGAGCCTACACAGCTCCAGAATGGGCTGGAGCAGAATCCTCTCACTTAATTTCTGTCAGAGTAAGAGGTGCCAGCTGCTCAGGCTGGGCTAAAATTCAATCCATCCACACCCTGAGCACCCCTCTGGCTGCAGCAGCTCTGCTCCTCACACACACCAGCAGCACACACAGATCATCACAAGGAGTTGTGCTTTTTATTGAATCCATTGAATGTGCAATGAAACCAGATATTTATTCATCAATATAGTTCTGGACACAGACACGATAATGTTTACATCATTTACTCTGAAATATAAGTTACTGTGTGCTGCTGTCACCTGGACTGGCAGAGGGAAGGGAGGAACAAATAAATTCACAAGATCCTACACAAAAATGAGAGGGAGCCACCGCTGGGACTCACAAGAGCATCACAACACAACAGCACTGCCAGAGGAGCAGAGTGGAGTGCCCTGAACACTCCAACTGCTGTGAGCACACTGAGGACAACAGGACCTGGAAGGACATGGGGACCCTCCTTCCCTGGGAACACCCCCTGCATACCCTGCTAGCCCTTCCAGTGGGTCTGCTCGAGGTTAGGAAGCTACACTGACTAACAGCTGCTAAATGGCTTTGATTTCATGCCCCACCACACTGAGGTATGTTCCAGGAACCTTCTGGAAGGAATGGAGCCCAGAGGAGCAGCCTCAGCATCTCCCTGAGGCCACAGGAGCAGGGGAAGGAGCGTGGAGCAAAGGTTTGATACATTCCTTTATTTTTCAGTGCAAAAACATGGCAACACTCATCTCCTGCACCTGCAGAGCTTGGCTTCCTCTCTGTCTCGAAGGAGGAATTTCAACCTTTGGTAACATGGCAGGAAAAAGGGATAAAATGAGGCTGGAGGATACCAAAGCTGCCAACTACAGAACTCAGGAAGAGCTGGAGGCTGGAACCAGCATTGCTAAAAGTGTTGTTGGATTAACAACGAGGTTTGATGCCTTAAATACTGGATTTGGAAATTTCCTCTACTCTGATCAACACTTCCCTGCCCTCTGCCAGTGCCCAATCCCACCAGGCCCCAAAATACCTGGATATAAATGAAGAGGGTGCAGCATCCAGGCACTGCTGGAGCTCTGTCTGTGGGCATGGGGTTGGCTCCACAAAAAGCCTTCACCTGACCAGGATCACACAGAGCAGTGCTTCAGCATCCCTCCACCAGACTGGCAGGTTTCTTGGAAGCCAGGATCTCCTTCCTACTGCAGGAATGCTGGACACAAGCGAGGGTGAGCCCCAAAGCTCCCAGGACATTCCCCCTGCTCACCCCAAAATGCAGAGACAGAAGCACAGGGCTCCAGGAGACACTTCCACGTGACATCAGGGTATGAAAGACAAAGAATAAAGGTACTGTATTGCACTACACATGCAGGTTCCACATGGGGCTCTGGGGATCAGGGGAGCATTTCACTTTGTCCAGAAGAGTAAAGATCCCAGTGTTTGTTCTCCAGGTTGGTCACTTTTCCAGCTGTTGATCTTGCAACTTGGTCCACCTTCAGTCTAGGGTAGGGACTCTTGCAAAAGAAGCCAAATCCATCAGGAAAGCATCATGCACATGTATAAAGCATCAAGCACACACTGGAACCCACTCACATGGAGCCAGGATAGATAGTTTGGTGTGAGTTTCCCCAGCACAGGTACTGCCCTACATGATTAGAAAGTCATTCTCTAGGAGATGCCACTGTCCCACTGGGCTCAACTACTCCCTGTGGCACCTATGGGGAAAGAGTAGGACATCCTTCTCTCAGACAGCAGACACAAGAAACCAAAATTCCAGATTTTTTAACTCAAGCAGAATCTCTTTTGATTTACTTAAATTAAAAAAGGTAAATTTTAGCCCAGTATCTCATGGATACTTTAAAAGTTAAGGGTAAATTTAGAAAAGCAGAGGATTCAGGCATGCAGCTTCCCAAACTTTCAGGAGCTCCCCCCTTCCAAAATGCTCTAAGAACTGATCAGATACAGCTCTGACAGCACAGAGGGGCCAAAAAGGAGAGCAGATCCACCCCACTGCAGGCTCAGTTCTGAGCAGAAAAGGAGAATTCAAGCACTGCTTTAAAATAAAAGTACTTACGTTCCTTCTTCTCTCAGAAGAGCCAAGAACTTCTTCACCCGATACTCAGGATCCATCTAAACACCAAACAGATCCCCATTAGTGCCAAAAAGGACAGCACAGAATCAGGAATGTCCTGAGCTGGACAGGACCCACAAGGATCATGGAGTCCAACCCCTGGCCCTGCACAGACACCCCAAAAATCCCACCCTGGGCATCCCTGAGAGCTCCACAGACCAGTGAGATGAAAGCTTAGGAAAGTCATCACAAGCAGGAAACAACAAAGGTCCAGCCAGGAGTTCTGCTAAAAACCCAGTATGACCTGACACAGTTAGACAAATCTCTTTTCATCCTTAGAAAATCTGTTCTAAAGCCACCAGCGGGAGTTCCAACTTGCCAAGGCCAGGGTTCTGTTCCCAAATGGAAGATGCTGCCTCCCACCCCTCTGAGTCCATAACCTGCACTGGCTCCTGGGGAGACACAGCATTTACCTGCACACACAGCTCCTTCTCCAAAAAAATACAGCTGGCAGCTGAAAACAATTGCAATTTTTGAAAATTTGAAAACTCAGACTTGATCAAATTGCTTATTAAAATCCAGACACAAACCCCAGAGGCTGATCTGCTCAGGAAGAAGCAGAAGCTGGAGTGGAGCAGAGGGGCAGCAGGGTCAGGACTCCTGGACACAGCCTCTGGTGCTCTGGTGAAACAGAAATGCTGCTGCCAAACTGGGGGGGAATTCTCTGGAGCAGAGCCCAGAGAGGTGACAAGAACATGGATGGTGCAGCATCCCCAGGACATCCAGGACCCTCCAGACACAAAGAACTGAAGGGAGGTTGTTAATCTCCAGTCCAGAGAAGGAGATCCTCCACCAAGATGTGATGAGCCCCCCATGAAAACCTGCCATGAACCCCAAACCCTCAGCACATCCAGGTGCAGTGTTTGGTTTAAAATAAAGCAAGCAAAATTCTATGGTGATCTTTCAAAGCTCCCAGTTATGAAAGTTAAGATACATTAAAGACAAGCAGCTTAGATTAAGTTTTATTTATGCTGATTAAGCTTTATTTAAAGCTTTTATTTATGCTGATTAAGCTTTATTTAAAGCTTTATTTGGTAACTTCTGCTTAACAGAAGTTACCAAATCAGGAAAGCCTGGAGGTGCCAGAAGGGGCTTTTGGGAACATTTCCTGACTCATCCAGGCTCAGGAGGAGACTTTGGCTTTGGGAGTGCTGCCAGCAAGGTCCAAGAGCAACAACACAGGGAGAGGAAGCAGGAGAAACCATGGAGAGAGCAGCCAGCAGCAGCCAGGGCAAGGTGAAGCCAAGGTGGGACCAAGAGCACTGGAGGTGGCCCTGTCCTGCAGCCAAGGCCACTGCAAACACTTGGGGATTCACATGGCAAACCCTGAGTGGACCCAGGGATCAAAGGCACAGAATAATTCCAGGATACTCAGTGTACAAAAAGCCATATAACAGAGTTTGGGGGAAATTAGAAATTTTGGGGTTACACAGCTCATAAACAAGGTGACAATTCACCCAGGGCACCAGAGCAGTTCAGGTATCCCAAGAAAGGATTTTGATACTGAGGGTCTGGTTCTCTGTGACTTCAGTGTGACACACACTGGAAGTTATGCAACCAGCTCAGGAATCCCTGCAGGGAGCTGAGGGTGGGGTCACTGCTTTAGCAAAGCAAAACCCACCACTAGATTCAGAGGAAAACACAATGTGCACATTTTTTACAAAGAATTCAGTCACCTGGCATCTAATCAGCTGAATTCTGAGAAATGTCATCCATCACTTGGAATTCTTAAGTGATTTCAGACTGAAACCTCCTTCTGAAAAGCTGTGGCACTGTGACCGTGTTCACAGTGGTCTTAGGATGAGGGAAGAGATGAGGATCTGACTCCATGTTTCAGAAGGCTTGATTTATTATTTTATGATATATATTCTATTAAAACTATGCTAAAATAATAGAAGAAAGGATTTCATCAGAAGGCTAGCTAAGAATAGAAAAAGAAAGAATGATAACAAAAGCTTGTGTCTCAAACAGCTTGTGTCCAAGCCAGCTGACTGTGATTGGCCATTAATTAGAAACAACCACATGAGACCAATCCCAGATGCACCTGTTGCATCCCACAGCAGCAGATAACCATTGGTTACATTTTGTTCCTGAGGCCTCTCAGCTTCTCAGGAGGAAAAATCCTAAGGAAAGGATTTTTCATAAAAGATGTCTGTGACAGTGAAAACAAGATGCAGTGCTGCATTTCTTATCCAGTGCAATTGTGCTTTCCTGTCAGGGCCTGGCAGATCCCAGCTCTGTTCCCTGAGAGCCTGCACTGCTCTCCTGTATTTATAGCAGTTCAGCAGATGGAGTCATGGAAACACCTCAGACCTTTTGGAACAGAGCTGCTTCATATTTAGCTGCCATATGCTGCTACCTCTGCTGTTACACAACCACCTGAAGCCAGTGCCAGAGCAGGAACCACCCTGCTACCAACCCTCCATGGGCAGCAAAGGGACACCCCCAGGGGCTCTGGGGACAGTGGCAGCAGCACTTCATGTGTGATGTTCAGTGTGTGAGAAAGGGCACGTGTGGTGGTGGTGTGAGGGTCCCCAGGATGAGAACTGACTCCAAGTTCTCAGAAGGCTGGTATTATATTATATTATATTATATTATATTATATTATATTACTATATTATATTACTATATTACATTGCTATATTACATTGCTATATTACATTGCTATATTACATTGCTATATTACATTGCTATATTACATTACTATATTACATTGCTATATTACATTGCTATATTACATTGTATTACATCATATTATATTATATCATATTATACCATATTATATTGTATCATATCATATTACATTATATTTTAAAACTATACTAAAGAAAAAGAAAAGAGACATCAGAAGGCTAGACAAGAATGAATAATAAAATCTCATGACAGACTCAAAGGGTCTGATCCAGCTGATGATGATTGGCCATTAATTAAAAACAATTCACATGATGGGTAAACAATTCTCCAAATCACATTCCAGAGGAGCAAAACATGGAGAAGCCGAAGCTTCCCAGCTTCCCAGGAGAAGAAATCCTGGCCAAGGGATTTTTGATAAAATATCAGGGTGACAGGCACAGTCCCAGCTCTGGCTCTCTCTCCCAGCCTGGCTGGTCCTGCACTCACCTACACAACAATGGTCTGCTGGAAAAATTAACACCCAGAGCAGCTTGGCTGTCCAGCCTCAGCAGAGTGAGGATTCTGTGTCGCTGCTCACAGGATCATGGAACATCCTCAGTGGGGAGGGACCCACAGGGATTATCCAGCCCAGCCCCTGGAACTGCACAGACACCCCAAAATCCCATCCCTGGGCATCCCTAGGAGTGGTGTCCAAGCTCTCTTGGAGCTCTGGCAGCCTCGGGGATGGGACCATTCCCTGCCCAGCACCCTCTGGGGGAAAAGCCTTTCCCTGATATTCAACCTAAATCCCCCATGCCCAGCTCCAGCCATTCCCTGGCTCCTGTCCCAGAGCAGAGATTGGAGCTGCAGCCCCACTGAGCTCTGCCCTCACTCTGCTCCAGCTGAACAAATTACCTCAGCTGCTCCTCCTCTGGCCCCTCCAGACCCTTCCCCATCCTCAGCTCCCTCCTTTGGACAGTCCCTAATTCCCTTCCATCCCTATGACATTGTAGCGCCCAGAGCTGCCCCCAGGAATGGGCACAGGGCTTGGTCAGAACTCAGAACTGCCCCCCAGGAACAGAACAGGCACTGGGGACAGGGCTGGGGTCAGCACTGCCACCTCAGAACTGCCCATGATTTACAGAACCTCCACCTTCAGCTTTGAAAACAAGCAGCACTTCAGGAGAAAGCAGCACAAGAGCATGTTCTGATTCAGAAGAAGGGAGCCATTGTCAGGGCTCAGGGAGCAGGGCAGAGCCCAGCAGCCCCTGAAGGGCAGCACCCCTTAAATCCATTTCATACATGTGAGCAATGACTTACTGACTCCCCTCCAGGTATGGAATTAAAAGCCAAGGAAGAAGAGGAAAAAGTAATCTAGATAAATGACTTTATTCCCCGAGGTGACATGCAGTCAGAGCATATCCTCAGAGCTGAGCAAGTTTTAACAGAATTGTGAGGAGTGAACAGAGGGGTACATGACTCTGAGCTCTCAGCTACAAGTCTCTTCACTTCTGCCCTGCCTCTGAGAGGGAGATCTGAGAACAGCTCACTCAGCTGCACTAAATCCATTTGATGGGAGCAGAGGGGGGGCTGGGGGAGCACTGGGATGTCAGGGGAGGATTAGGGCTGCACCCTCAGCCCGTGTCAGCATGAGCAGGAGCTTGCTGGCTGGCTCCAGGCATGGGTGTTGCTGCGGGGGAGGGCTCAGAGCTGCATAGTTCTACCCTCTGCAATTATTTTCTTTAAAGTGCTGAAAGTGGTAAATAAAGAGAAGAGCAGCTGAACAGCCTGACAGATTTATCTTCTTCAGGGAAAGAGCACATACACCTGCACAGGCACCTTCTTCTTTAAAAAAAAAATAAAAAAAACTGAGGTGATTGCTATCTGCAATCTTAACATGCTGGGTGGAGAAAAGAAATTCCATGAAAGGTGAGTTAATCCAACCCCTCCCATAGCCAGATGCTCTGTAAGTGCAGCTCTGAACAGCCCATGGGCACGAGGGGGGGATTAAGATCTCTGTGGACCAAGCTGTGGTGATTTCTTTGTTCTGAACATTTCCCCTCACTGCAAATCTTTTCCCAATGAAACCAATGCAAAGGCTGCCACCAACACCAGGGCTCTGCAGAGAAGGGAACCTCCAGGAGTGCTCCAGGAGCCCAGAACCATTCCTACCTGTAAGGACATTTCTATCAGCATCAGCAGCTTCTTGATCCCGATCCACACCGGCTTCCCTTTGACGTTCTGAGCAATCGTGCTGCGCTCCTTATCTTTGAAGTTACCCAGGAGCTGGGGGGAAAATCACTTTAAAAAATCAACAACAGGAGACTGAGTAGAAATAATGGCACCTACCTTGGGACAAAGGGAATGGGAAGCTAGAAGCATTTAGTAGCTGAGAGGGAAAATTTGTTGCAATGTATCTTAGACAAGGCAAAACACAAAAAAGAAATTATTTCATTCCCTCATGGTTTTTTCCATAACATCCCTTATCCAACAGTTAGTGCTGTGCTTTTATGCTGTACTCCAGGTCTTCTCCAGATCAGGGTCTACATGGAAAACAATGGTTCAAGCCACACCTGCTGCAGGAGTATCTCTGTGTCTCAGGAGTGTCTCTGTGTCTCAGGAATGTCTCTGTGTCTCTCAGGCTTCGGTGACACCACCACTGGGACAAGTTTGCCAATGGCAGCAAATATTTGCCTCTTCAGTTTATTTTAACAGCTTTCAGTACTCACTACAACTCCCACTAGGGCACAGAATAAGGGGGCACTGAAGGCAGGAATTTATAAAGAACTTGTAATTCCTCAGCACCAAACACCTTCAGTTGATGCTGTTCCAATCCACGAGAGCACCCTCTGGGCACATTCAGTTTAAGTGCCCCAATTATACTCATTACCCACTTCCCTGCCCTTGGAATGTTTCAATCCAGACCACAAACCCTTCCCCAGACCTACTGTTCTCTAATTTTGCCTTAATTTAATTCATTAAAAAGCAAATTGAAAAGCCTCAGAGCTGCTCTGTTATGACACGATGACAAGCGGGATGGTGTTACCAGACACAGCCACTGCTAAATCCCTCAAGTTTGGAATCTTTTGTCATCCTTGAACTTTTGCTCACCTCTAAAGCCTCCATGAGCTGCTCCCCTGTGGCAATGTTGGGCACATGGATGGTGGTGCTGAAGGCATTCAGCATCTCCATCTCCTGCAGGACGTCCTTGCGGCTCGTGGTGCCGATGATCAGCAGCTTCCGACCCTGTCCAAGCGAAGGAGCCACAGTCAGGAAAGGAAAACCTGGAGAGAACCAGCCTGGGGAAGGTTCAGCTAACCACAAATGATAAATGGCCATTTAAAAACCCACTTCAAACAAAATTAATGGGATTAAATGTGTCAGTAATTGAAGGGGCCAAGAGCAGCCACAGGAGACAGGATCAGCTCTCGGAGCAATGCCACCAACAGGGTCCAAGAATTGTGGTGCACAAAGCCCCACCACACTCACAGCTCCTGCTGAACCCAGCTTTATAAATAGCTGGATCCTCATTAAATTTAAAAGCCTGAGCAAACTCCCACTCCCAAAAGCTGAATTACAAATGACTTCTCAGGGGAACAGCCTGTCTTTAGGAATCTGTGGGTACAGTGAATTCCCTGCTCCTGCACAGGCAGTTCCAGTGGATTTCCAGCTCAGGCTGTTGAGCAGAGGGTGCTGTGAGTCCCTGAGTTCCCTCTGCAGCTGTCCAGGACAGTCCCACTCCAGCAGGCTCCAATTCCCAATGCAGAGTGCACAGAGTCAGCCCAGGCAATAACAGAGTTTATGAATAACAGAGCAAGTTGTGGAAAACATCAGCTGCAAATGCAAATCCACTGCTGCTTGTTCACCTTGCAGAGCCCTTCCCACTGCTATTTGAATTCCCCTGTGCAGGGTTTGGACACTGATCAATACTGGCTGACACCAGGAGCTGCTGGGATTGTCAGGCAGGATCATCAGTCCCTTTTCTGTCCCAGTGCACAGAGGGCTGGGAGGGCCTGGCTGGCCAAGGACCCCCCTCAAAAAGTTTGGTGAGGGTCCAGGAGTGAAGGGAATGTCCAGTGCCCACCCAGAGGTGGACAAGGAATCCCCTCTTTTGCTATCCAAGAAGTTTGGTGAGGCTCCAAGAGTGAAGGGAATGTCCAGTGCCCACCTCGAGGGTGATGCCCTGGGCACTGGGCTGCCCTGGGCACTGCCCAGGCTCCCCAAACAGCTTCACTGCTACACAGCTGAGCTACCAGGGCACAGAGGAAGGCAAGGACAGACTGTTGATCAGGACTGAGACCTCCAAAACACAGAACAACCCCTCCTGCAAGTGCTGGAACACCCAGACCTCTCTGCTTCTCCTAAAACCTTGTTCATTACTGGATAGAGCTCTGAAAATCCTGAACAGCTTGGGCAAGGGGCTGTGTTAATAACAGTTTCCCATGAACTATGAGCATTTAAGAAGGGAAAAAACTGCTCAGCTGCACCCAGGCAGTGTCTGTTCCCCAAATATAGCTCCCAGCATGTGTACAGAGCCTGGCACACTGATCAGGCATCAATCAAGGGATAACTGCCTCAGAGAGGCTGCCTGAGGGATGCTGCTCTCATACATTAATGAAATCTGTGCCTGATTACAATAAAAATGGAATAAACTTGGAAGTTTCACCAGGAAAGGACACAGGCAGCACAAGAATGTCACCACTGAGGGGAGTTTTACCTGCTGGCACTTCAGGTGCCCATGACTGATGTCACTCTCAGCCTTTCCTTGCCCAGATAACACATTCCTCCTCCCAGGAAAGCTGTCCACCCTCTGGCCTCACCCAAAAAAAATCCCCTAAAGGATCAGTTCAGTGGTGGCCACCCTGAGCCAGCTGGACCCAAAGGCAGCAGGGCAGTGGGAGGGGGCTGCACACACAGAAAAGGCTCTAAAGACAGTGAGGGAATCACTGGCACTGCTCCCCGTGGGAATTCTGTGGGAACAGCAGCTCAGTCTCACTCTGTGTGTGACCACTGGGACAGATTTAGAACAAGAAAAGAGAAAAACAGGATTGTTGCAGACATCTTTCATGAAAAATCCTTTCTTAGGATTTTTCCTTGTGAGAAGCTGCAGTGTCAGTAACTAAATGTAACCAATGGTTATCTGCTGCTGTGGGATGCAACAGGCGCATCTGTGACTGGTCTCCTGTGGATATTTGGATTTACTGAGCACTCATGACAGAGCTGGCTCTTGCTCTCTGGCTGAGACACAGATCTTTGTTATTCCTTCTTTTCTATTCTTAGCCTAGCTAGCATCTGAAGAAACTTTTTCCTTCTAATTCTTTTTAGTATAGTCTTAATGTAACATATATCATAAAATAATAAATCAAACCTTCTGATCATAAAATCAACATTCTCTTCTCTTCTTCATCCTAAAAACCCCTGTGACCACGGTCACACCGGATCATCATTCTGCCATGTGGATCCAGGAGCTCCTTCCTGTTCCAAACACAGCTTCAAATCCATCATTTCCTGGACAAGGGAAGGGCCTGGGGACACCTCAGAGCACCTTCCAGTGCCTAAAGGGGTCCAGGAGAGCTGGGGAGGGGCCTGGGGACAAGAGAGAATGGATTCCAACTGCCAGAGGGCAGGGATGGATGGGATGTTGGGATAAATTGCTCCCTGGGAGGGTGGGCAGGGCCTGGCACAGGGTGCCCAGAGCAGCTGGGGCTGCCCCTGGATCCCTGGCAGTGCCCAAGGCCAGGCTGGACAAGGTTTGGAGCCCCCTGGGATAGTGGGAGGTGTCCCCAGGGGTGGCACTGGATGGACTTGAAGCTCCCCTCCAACCCAAACCATTCCATGTTCCTGTGATTCTGTTCAGTTGGAGAAGTCAGAGAAAGGTCAGAAATAGGGAATAACTTCCCTCAATAGATCCTTGGTAAAAACAGAGAGGTTTATAAAATTATAGCTGGTCTAGAGGGGATGAGGGAGAGACTGCTGCCCATCATTACAGAAAGCAGGGAGCACAAGAAGGAATCTCAGCCATCAGATAAACTGAACCAAAGGGGGTTTGCTCTCTCCAACAGCTCAGCTGGACTCAGGCACGCACAGTGCTAAGAATGGAAAGGTTTAACAAGGTTGAAAAGCACCAGGATGAGTTTCCAGAGGGCAGATCCATCAGCAATTTTTAGATATCTCTGTTAAAATCTATTCCCAGGTCCCTGAACCACTGACGTGGTTGGGAGCTCCTCAGAACAGATGGCTACTCCTCAAAAGTGCTTCAAATTTTTAACAGCTCCACCCAAAAGATCCTGATTTTTCCCTGTTTTCCTCAAAAGAAGCCATGCCTTCAACTCCCTGCTTTAACCCTGACCCCTGGAAAGCAGCCACAGTGACCTGACAGGGCAGGAGTCCCTCGAGCTCCTCCAACTTTCAGGCAACCCAACAAACAAGTGAAATCCCCCAGGGCAGCACTGCCTGCCCCAGGAATTATGGAGGCAGCAGGGAAAAACCAGCAAACTGAAAAAGCTGCCCTCAGGCAGCTCCTCTGCACTGATTTCCTGGGATTTGTTCCTGTTGCAGGATCCCAGCGTGGCTCAGGCTGGAAGGGGCCACTCCCTGCTCCTGCAGGGTCACCCCAGAGCACACAGCACAGGGCTCATGTACTGAGTATGCAGTCCCATTTCCAGAAAAATTCACTTTTTTCCTCCTTCATTTCTACAGCAGCCACAGTGAAGGCAATGTGCCACGTGTTCAGCCCACAGAAAATCAGCATTCAAGCCAAACTTCCAAAAGTCAGGCAGAACATGGGAGTAAATTACCAAGGAAGGAGGAACAGTGTCAGATTCACAACCAAGGCACCTCCAGCCCAGTTCTTCCATCACCAGAGATCACACACAGGCACAGCCTTAGACCTGCATCCATCCTGTCCATTTTTAGGCAAAATGCCCCAAATTGGAGCCCAGGATCCCTCTGTGCTTCTAGAAGAAGATGAGCCCTCTGCTGCAGGGGTATTACCTGACTGAGGATGTTCCCATGCACACAACTGTGGGACTTGAAGAAGCTTCTGGAACCAACTAAATTTTCCAGGATGGATTCCCCTTCCCCAGCAGCCATTCCCAGCAGGCAGCACATCCCTACCCAGGGGCAACCAGACCACAACACAGCTACAGACCCTGCTGTGAGCAGCCTCAACGCTCAGTGGAGTCCCCAGCTACAGAATTTCAGCAAATCCAGCCAGCCCCAGGCCTGGGGAGCCTGAGCTCTGCTGGAACCAGGCCCTGGTGACACTGAGGTGCCTCTGTCACCCTTGTACACCTTTATCTTTGTGTTTGGGGTCTTGGGAATTCCTCACGTGCAAAGGGGGAAACAATTCTCCAGGTTTGTGCACATAAAATAACATCACTGGTGACTGGAATTGCTTCCAATTCTCACAGAGTGATGTGGGATCAGGAATGCATCTGGGATTGCATCAAACAAGGAGATTATTCCCCTGTAACTTTCAAAGCCTCCAGTGTCCAGTGAGAAAAGGGGCTGGGAAGCAGTGGAAGGGCTGCTCCAGGAGTGGGTGTCCCTTTAAGAAGGGCTGGGGGCTCTGGGAGTGATGGAAGGACATCCCCAGGCATGAATCTGACTTTGCAAGTGGGGCTGGGGGCTCTGGGGCAGTGGAAGGACAGCTCCAGAGGAGAATCTCCCTTCAAGAAGAAGGACTGGGGGCTCTGGGAGAGATGGAAGGACATCCCCAGGCATGAATCTGACTTTGCAAGTGGGGCTGGGGGCTCTGGGGCAGTGGAAGGACAGCTCCAGAGGAGAATCTCCCTTCAAGAAGAAGGACTGGGGGCTCTGGGAGTGATGGAAGGACATCCTCAGTCATAAATCTGACTTTGCAAGTAGGGCTGGGGCTCTGGGAGCAGTGGAAAGGCAGCCCCAGGAGTGGGTGTCCCTTTAGGAAGAAGAGCTGGGGGCTCTGGGAGTGATGGAAGGACATCCCCAGGCATAAATCTGACTTCAAAAATGGAGCTGGGGACTCTGGGAGTGATGGAAGAGCAGCCCCAAGGGCAGCCCCAGGAATGGGTGTCCCTTCAAGAAGAAGGGTGGGGGCTCTGGGAGTAATGGAAGCGCAGCCCCAGGAGTGGGTGTCCCCTGGAGGGAAGGGGCTGAGGGCTCTAGGGGCAGTGGAAGGGCAACCCCAGAGGAGGATCTGCCTTCAAGAAGGGCTGGGGACTCTGGCAGTGATGGAAGGGCAACCCCAGGCATGAATCAGACTTTGCAAGTGGGGCTGGGGGCTCAGGAAGCAGTGGAAGGACAGCCCCAGGAGTGGGTGTCCCTTGGAGGGAAGGGGCTGGGGGCTCTGGGAGCAATAGAAAGGGCAGCCCCAGGAGTGGGTCTCCCTTCAAGAAGAAGGATTGGGGGCTCTGGGAGTGATGGAAGGACATCCCCAGGAGTGGGTGTCCCCTGGAAGGAAGGGGCTGGGGGCTCAAGGGGCAGCCCCAGGAGTGGGTGTCCCCTGGAGGGAAGGGGCTGGGGGCTCAAGGGGCAGCCCCAGGGGCACTGGGTGTCCCCTGGAGGGCTCCTTGCCCAGGCAGACGTTCCCTGAGCCTGCCCAGCCCGCTGGGGATGCCGAGGTGCCTCCCTCCCTCCCTGGCAGGCCGATTGTTGGAAGCAGCAGGGAGGCACATGTGAAACCTCGCCGGGGCCGGGCAGAGCCTGCAGGCCCCTGTGTGACTCTGCATGTAGATGAAGCAGCCCCGGCTTTGGGAGCTGCTGCTGCTCAGTTCTCAGGGAAGGCTTTTTCTGCCGCTTGGCTCCCTGCTGAGACAGCCCTTTTCAGCCTTTCCATCCCCCAGTCCCTGCTCCTGCACAACACAGGCAAACTTGATTGAATTAAAGACCCAGGAGAACGTGGTTTTATTTTCTTCTCTTCAAGGCATTTCAGAAAAGATTTTTAATTGGTTTAAAAAAAGATGCTGAACAAAATGCAATGGTTTTCAGCCCTCTTGAAGCAGCAGTAACAGATAGCACTATTTAACACTGCTGAGTGGAACCACAAGCAGGAGCTGTGACTGGCAATTTAAAGCAAGCTCAGAGTGGCTTCTAGTTTATTTAAAGTCTAAAGTGTTTACCCTCAAAAGAAAACCAGAACCTTCAAGTGTTTGCCCTTCCCACACCACGTTCCAATAATGCAGCCTGGGAGGAAGAGTGGAGCCTGGGAGGCAGCTTCAATTCAACAGAGACACGCACCTCGATGCATAATTAATAACATTTCATCCCAGAAATGCTTGTCTTCCACACAGAGCCTGCAGTGATGGCAGGGAGCTGCTTGCACATCAAGAATATCCCTGCAAGTGACGTTGACACTCCAGTGAATTCATAATCTGGGCCACAGCAGTGGTGACAGGACAAGGGGGAACAGCTTCCCCCTGCCAGAGGGCAGGGGCAGATGGATATTGGAAGGAAATTCTTCCATTCTCTGGAATGGAACTCCCAAAGAAGCCCTGGATCCCTGGAAGTGCAGGGGGTGGAATGAGATGGGCTGTAAGGTCCCTTCCCAACCCAAAGATTCTTTGAAATCAGCTCAGTATTTCAGGTACCCCCCATGAGTGAAGCAAAGGGTAACGGGTATTGTCTCCCCAGCCTGAATTCCTGCCAAGAATTCCTCTCAGCACCTCATTTTTACAAGGAATGATGCTAAACCACGATCCCAGTCCCACAGAAACCCAAGGTGCTTTGTCCCCATGCAAGTCAGTCCCACTGATGCACTCAGAGCCTGTATCTGCATCTCAAATTCCAGCAAACCCTGAGATCAGCCATTCCCTCCAAAAAAACTCCTCAAGGGAACCTGTAAATCTCAGAGGGGACTTGGAAGGTGTTGATCAACCCTCAAGATTATTTCTATCATGGGTTCCTTCCTTGAATTCAAAACGCCCAAAGAGTCCCCGTGCCCAAATCCAACCTTTGTAACAGTAAACTGTCACAGCAGAAAAGGCCTTTCCTGCACAACTTTATTTCTTACACACAGCTTTGGGTTTTTAAATGCCCAAGATCCCCACATGCCATGGCTATCCCAGGGAATTCACTACAAACACACCAGGAGGAGACAGAACTGCCAGAACAGAGCAGCCCAAAGTCCTAATTCCCACAAAACCAACACTGGACACTTAAAAAAGAAAAAAAAAAAAAAAAAAAAGAAAAAAAAAAGCCCACATGATCAATCAACCAGTGACATTTCCTCAGCAAACTCACTCCTCTCTACCCTCCAACAATTTATGGCTTAAGTCACCATAATATTGGCTGTCAAGGCAGAGTCTCCCAGCCCCCAGGGCATTTCAAACCCTGCTGAGCACAAATCTCTGCAACAAGTGCAAACTTGGCAAATATCTGTGAGCTGCAGCCTGTGTCCTGCTCTTGGGAGCCCCAGGTGCCACCCAAAGGGCAGGAAAAGCTGAAAAAGCTGCCCTCAGGCAGCTCCTCTGCACTGATTTCCTGGGATTTGCTCCTGTTGCAGGATCCCAGGGTGGCTCAGGCTGGAAGGGGCCACCCCCTGCTCCTGCAGGGTCACCCCAGAGCACACAGCACAGGGCTCATGTACTCAGGATGCAGTCCCATTTCCAGAAAAATTCACTTTTTTCCTCCTTCATTTCTACAGCAGCCACACTGAAGGCAATGTGCCACGTGTTCAGCCCACAGAAAATCAGCATTCAAGCCAAACTTCCAAAAGTCAGGCAGAACAGGGGAGTAAATTACCAAGGAAGGAGGAACAGTGTCAGATTCACAACCAGGGCACTTCCAGCCCAGTTCTTCCATCACCAGAGATCACACACAGGCACAGCCTTAGACCTGCATCCATCCTGTCCATTTTTAGGCAAAATGCCCCAATTTGGAGCCCAGGATCCCTCTGTGCTGACAGGGGGACACAACAGAGGTGTGTGTCCTGCCCTTCTGCCTTCTAGAAAAGGGATGAGCCCAGAGCTGAGCCCAGAGCTGAGCCCTCTCCTGCAGGGTTTTACCTGACTGAAGGATGTTCCCATGCAGCCCAGCAGCAGCACACATCCAGGATGCAATGGGCAAATGGACAATTTAATACTTTAAGTTCCTTTGAAATCAAGTTCTGTTTTCCCCACTGATTTTTGGGAACAGCCATGTCCTGGCACTGTGGGACAGTGATTACAGGAGGTGAGGGGACCAGGAATGGCTGTGCTGCTGCACACAGACAGCTGCTCTGCTCCAAACATGTGATAAAATTTGGATGCTGTTGTGTTACAGGCTTCACATGGCCTAGAAAGCTCACTGGGAAAATCTTTGTTCTCCCAGGCTGACACTCACACAGGCCTGTGGCATTACAATTTAGTTCAAAGTCCTGGATTTGAAAGGTCTTTTCACCAAATTCTCTAATGAAAACAACACTCACACACTCCCGTGCCAGGATATTAAACATGACAAAAAACTGACTTCACCCAGACAGAGCTTCTCTGCTTTTCCCTGACACCAACTTTCAAGGTGCTCCTGTTAGGATGTTATTTATTCATGCAGATCTCTCACACACAGAGCAGAAAGGCAGTGAAGGACAGGAAAATGGCAAACAAGAAAGGAACCTCAGCCTGCCTGTCTCATCCAGCATGAGCTGCAGAACTCTCAGCACTTGTGATGTTCCTAAATCTCATCGAGCCACAGAGTGCAAACAGACAGATCAGCATGAGAGACAAGATCTTAAGCTTCCCTCAATCACTGTAATTAACACCTGATCATTTCAAGTTAAGAACAAATTAAAGCCCTGACAAGCACAATCACAGATTACACAGAAATCGATCTATAAATAGGGAGGGAGCACGTGGCTGAGCCAGGGCTGGGTCTGGCCTGAGCAGCTCCTCAGAGGGCACAGCTGGCACAATTCAGCTTTACATGGTGAGGGTTAAACTGCTTTCCTTAGTCAGTATTTTTAGGACTACGTGCAGAAGATACAGCCCCCAGTAATTAAATACTTCAAGCTGAATCCCTTGTGGTTATCCTAGAAATGTCCAAGTGAATGAGGAGCAGCAGGCTGGGATTAAAGTGGCTGACTCAGACAAAGCATTAACAGCTCTGAGGCAGCCACAGAGCTCCCACTGCTCATTCCTGCAGGAACAGGGACAGGGACAGCTCCCAATGTCCATTCCTGCAGGAACAGGGACAGAACAGCTCCCAATGTCCCACTCCTACAGGAACAGGGACAGGGACAGCTCCCAATGTCCATTCCTGCAGGAACAGGGACAGGGACAGCTCCCAATGTCCATTCCTGCAGGAACAGGGACAGGGACAGCTCCCAACGTCCCATTCCTACAGGAACAGGGACAGGGACAGCTCCCAATGTCCCATCCCTACAGGAACAGGGACAGGGACAGCTCCCAATGTCCCATCCCTGCAGGAACAGGGACAGAACAGCTCCCAGTGTCCCATTCCTGCAGGAACAGGGACAGGGACAGCTCCCAATGTCCCATCCCTGCAGGAACAGGGACAGAACAGCTCCCAGTGTCCCATCCCTACAGGAACAGGGACAGCTCCCACTGTCCATTCCTACAGGGACAGGGAGAGCTCCCACTGTCCCATTCCTACAGGGACAGGGAGAGCTCCCACTGCCCATTCCTGCAGGAACAGGGACAGAACAGCTCCCACTGTCCCATCCCTGCAGGAACAGCTCCCACTGTCCCATCCCTGCCTTACCTGAGGGGGAGCTTTCTTCAGCAGCACCAGAAGGGCTTGCAAAACCAGATTGGAAAATCGAGGTCCAATTGGGACATAATCTGAAAGGAAAAACTCATTTTAATGTCCAGGGAGCAGGTGCACATTTAAGCCACTTCACTGTATCAAAACCAGTTCAATGCCCCTGAAGTAAATGGTTCCAGATATTTTCCAGTTTGCAATGTTTCAATATTGCAAATGCATCAATATTTCTGCAGCAGCCAGCACAGCTCTCCCTCCTCCTGGCTCACCTAAAAGTCGCTCAATGTCATCCACAACAACACAGCTGAGCTGGGACTTGTAGGCATCATCAAAGATCTGAAAAACAGTGAAATATCTCAGGTTAAACCTCAGCCACAGGACTGGGACAGCCACAGCTGGGCCTGCTGATGTGGGTTCAGCTGAACACAGCAGCACTGAGAGGAATAATCTGAGAACGAAACAGGTGGGGAATGAGAGATCAGGCTCCCTGCAGGCAATAAAACACTGCCATCCCCACAAATTCAGTTTATTTATTCATTCACTCCCCATCCTTGGCAACAAGCAGCTGCCCTGAGGCTCACTGTAAGCCAGGGAGAAACCAGCACCATTCCTGTGTTTTAGGAGTTGGAGCAGCACTGATGACATGCCACACACACAGAGAGAACCTGCCCAGCTGTAACACAGCTGTGAAACTTTTCTCCTCAGGTTTTTGGGCACTGTCCAGAAAAGCAGCCTGCAAGGAGAAGGGACTGACCCAGGGCTGGATCTCAGCCCCACTCACCCTTCCTGGAGCAGCTCTGGGTGTGAGCAGGAGGCAGCACTAAGGACAGCAGTGGTGCTGCAGCCCTGCCTCCAGCAAACCCTGATTCCAGTGAATCCAAAGGCTCTTTTTGGAATCCAAGTCACAAACTGGATCTCCACTGCTTCTCCTAAGAACTTTCCTTCCCTTAAAAACTCTACAATCCTGCAGCAGTGTGATCAGAGTAACATTCAGTTCACATGCTCCATTCAGTACCAATCATCTGAAGAGTAAGTGCTGGGCTGCTCCAGGAAATGAAAATGTTCCACTCATTCACATTCCCTGGGTGCCCAGGTTGTTAAACCTCATGTTTAAATAAAAACCCCACCTCAGAACGGGTCCCAGTCCCACTCAGGCAGGATCTGCTCTCCCCAAGTGCAGCCCTAAGCCCTTCCTGGCTCCCCCTCCAGAGGCAGAGCTCACCCCTGATCTGTTCTGCTGCAGTTTGCCAGGATCTCACACCACAACTGAGAATTGAAACCTTCCCTGAGACACTCAGTGCCACAAAAACATTGGGACAGGAGTCTGGTGTGACAGGACAGGAGGGAATGGCTTCAAACTGCCAGAGGGCAGGGTTAGGTGGGATATTGAGCAGGAATTGTTCCCTGGGAGGGTGGGCAGGCCCTGGCACAGGGTGCCCAGAGCAGCTGGGGCTGCCCCTGCATCCCTGGCAGTGCCCATGGCCAGGCTGGACAGGGTTTGGAGCCACCTGGGACAGGGGAAGGTGTCCCTGCCATGGCAGGGGTGGCACTGGATGGGCTTTAAGGTCCCTCCCAACCCAATCCATTCTACAATTCTGTGATACATTCAATTCTATAAATGAATATATGCAGGATTTCCAGACCTAGAGAGAGCAGAAAACACCATCCCAAAGGTAATTCACCTCTCCCTGCAGGAGAGAACCCAGAACTGGGCTGTCACCAGGCACAGGGGACAACACACACATACCTTCTTCATGGCCTGGCACTTGGCTGTTTCAGAAAACCCAATCATCTTATCAGGAGAACAGATCTTGATAAAGGGGAAGTTGGATTCCTCTGCTATTTTTGCTGCTAAAGCAGTCTTCCCACTGTGGGGGGGGCCTGAAGCAAAGGACAAACAAGGAATAAACAAGGGAGAAAACAGCTCTGACAATGCTCAGTGTGAATGATGCCAAGGGTATGTTTAGAATTCCATCCAGAGGCATCTGCAGTGTGAAATGAATGTTTTTCCTGCTTGCAGAAGGAGCACATTAACTCCTGCTGCAACACAATCCTCCACATGAAGGCAGTTCATGGAACTACTTGAGCATATGCAGAATGATTTGCCATGACACAAAAGAGGGCATTACACTTTCTGTAGGAGCAGCCATGGCACCAAAATGTGTTTAGGATAAATTTCTTGAGCTTATGTCCTGTCTCAGTATGATCTCTGCTGGCACCTTGGTAAACAAGCCAGCAGCAGGCACACCAAATACTGGCAAAGACAATTTGTTATTTGCCTGAATTCAGGATAATTCAGAGACCAAAGACACACCTGAATCCATGCAGCCAACATGAATCATTTGGGAGGGACAGAAGAAACTGCTGGGCACTAACACAAGGAATTACTCAGGGTTAACTCTAAAGCTACAGAGGTAATGCATTTTTTTTGGACTTTGGGAAAGGAAAAAGGGAAGAGATAAATAACAAATTCTACTCCAATATAAGAAATTTTCCTCCAAAACTTGTAACACAGATACTGGAACCAGTTTACAATATCTGAAAATTCTCCTTAGGCAGTAACTGGATAGAGGATAGGCAGTCTGGATAGAGGGAATCCACCTTTAACTGACAGAGACACCCAAATGTGGCTGTTTGAACTCAGCTAATTGCACTGATGAGCTCTCCAGTGACTTCAAAGAGAATTGAAACAACTGACTCAGCTAGAGACATCACTGTAAACCAGCCAAATTCAGGTTACTCAATGGGTACATTTGGGTTCTTCACTGGGTACATTATTTAGTGTTTTGATCTATTCCCTGTTGTGCCCAGAAATCATGTGGGAAAAGGGGAGAAGGCAATGTGCAAATGTGAAAGAGCAGTCCCCTCCTCTGGGGTGTTTTCTGATCCACATCTCAGTAATGCATGGATGTGTTTGGTTATTCACTGGGTACATTTGGGTTCTTCCCTGGGTACATTTGGGTTATTTAGTGGGACATATGGGTTATTTAGTGGGTACAGCTGGGTTGTTCACTGGGTACATTTTGGTTATTCACTGGGCACATATGGGTTATTTAGTGGGTAATTTTGGATTATTTACTGGGTACATTTTGGTTCTTCACTGGGTACATTTGGGTTATTTAGTGGGACATTTTGGTTATTCACTGGGTACATTTGGGTTCTTCACTGGGTACATTCCCTTCTCCCTTGTTCCAAGCACAGGATCCCTTTGG
Source organism: Calcarius lapponicus (assembly GCA_039654755.1). Lineage (NCBI taxonomy): Eukaryota > Metazoa > Chordata > Aves > Passeriformes > Fringillidae > Calcarius > Calcarius lapponicus. The sequence goes on along the minus strand of JBBFKN010000011.1, from coordinate 2,522,877 downwards.
CTGAGCACTTTTAACACCCAAAGCAATTTCACCCAAGCAAACTGAAAGAGCCCAATTCCATTTCTCCCCCAAGGTGTTTCCTGCAGGTGCAGGATGTCAGAGGTGAGCAAGAGCAGTCTCCAGAGGGATTCCCAGGTGTTTCCCCCAGCTGTACCTTCCAGCAGGACGCTGACCAGGGGAGTGCGGTCGCTGTTCTTGGTCTGCTGCACCAGCAGCTCCCCATCATCCAGCACCCTCGTCACTGGGTCCCCCCACTTGATGATGCCATTCATGATGTAGCTGGCATAGTCCTCCTGGTTGGTTCCAAATGCCTGTAGAAGAGAGGGAACACTGCTTTTACCAAAGAAATTTTCATCCCATCAGAGAAACCATGAAATAATTAAACAAAAATGACCAGGAGCAAGGCTCTGGGAGATGCTGAAGTGAGACAGTCACAGCCCCTGGTGACTCACAGCATTCCAGCTCAGAGGGCTGAACACAGGTGGAGACCAGGCATGTTCAGAATCATCTTTTCATAGGCCCTCACAAGCAGTTCTAGTCAGTGCAAGTTGCCAGTGGGTTCTGACTCTACACTGTGTGGAGACAATTCTCAGAAATGAGGCTCAAACCTCCTCCTACAGCCCAGGGTAAAACTGTTTTCCAACTCCAAGAACTTCACCCCAGCTGATGGTCAGGTCAGTCCCCATCCCTGCCTTCACCTGTCTGAATTCTCTCTCCCAGAGGACACCCAAAATTCACTGGAATCCTGTGCACTGACATCCTTCCAAATGTCCCCTGCAGATCTCCACTGGTGACCTTTCTCTTTATACCCCCAGGAACTGAAGTGGCCTAAAAGGGAAAGCTGTGACAAGAAGAAAACCCCAGCTGTCCTTAATCTGTTCTAGTTCTCTTTATGACTCTCTGGGCAGCAACAGAGAGCTCAGAGCTCCTCACATGCCAGCCCAGGGGGCACCACTGCTGTGTGACCCCAAAGGAAGTGTCCCTCCCATCTGACTGCACTGGTGGCTGTTCCTGCAGCCCCACAGCCCCCACTTACTGGTTTGATGTCGTTCTCCAAGGATGCAAAGAAGTCTCCTCTGGTCACTCGCAGGCTCTCTGCCTTCTCCATGTCCACCTCCACTTTGTTGCTGGCCTAGAAAGGCAATAAAGGCCACACTGAGGTGCAGCAGCACCACCCAGCTCTACCCCACCACTGTGGGGTCAATAATAAAAATCCTTCTGTGGGGGCATTTGCTGGGTACCCCTGGAGCCACATCCCAGCCCCACAGAGCCACTCAGAGCAGCTGTCCCACCCCACTGTGTCACCACGATGTTTTCTGAAAAATCCTTTTGCCAGGATTTTTCTCCTGAGAAGCCTCAGAAAAGAAATGTAAACAATAATTATCTGATTGCTTGGAATGTGGTTTGGAGGTCATTTACCAACAGGTGCATCTTTGATTGGTTCCATGTGAATTGATTTTAATTAATGACCAATCCCAGTCCAGCTGTGTCAGACTCTGGTCAGTCACAGGTTTTCTATTATTTATTCTTGTCTAGCCTTCTTATGTCTCCTTTCTCTTTCTTTAGTATAGTTTTAGTCTATCATTTTCTATCAATATAATATAATTTAATATCATTTAATATCATTTCATATAATTTTGCATAATTTCACATAATATAATATGATATATAGTATATTATATTACAATATAGAATAGAATATATAAATTCATATAATTTCATGTAATATAATTTTATATATACTATAATGTAGTATAATATAGTATAGTATAATATAGTATAGTACAATATAGTATAGTATAATATAGTATAGTATAATATAGTATAACATAGTATAGTATAACATGGTATAGTATAATATAGTATAATATAGTATAATATAATATAATATAATATAATATAATATAATATAATATAATATAATATAATATAATATAATATAAGCCTTCTGAGAACTTGGGAGTCAATTCTCATCTCTCACCTCGTCCTGGGGACCCTCCCAAACACCACACCACCACTGGGTGATGCTGAAGAGGGGCTCTGTGACCCCCATTTCAGAGAAGCCCCCCCAGCTAAGAACAGGGCTGGAGCTCTGGCCCAGCCTTGCTGCTGCTGTGCTGCAAAGCAGGAGTCAGTGAGGCTGCTCAAACTTCTACAACTTACTGGGATTACACAGGTACCCTTTGGAGCTGGGAACTAAGACAAATAAACTACATCTAACCCTCAGAGATGGGTCTCAGACATTCCCCTCCAACAAGACCTGCAAGAACAGAGTGCACCAGAGCATGGGAAGGAAAAATAACAATAAAGATAATGACATGGTGCTTGTTTAGAGGAGCTGCATTTGCAAGCAGAGGACCCCAGGCTGGGCAATCCTGCTGTGCCAGACACACCTGCAGCCAGAGCATGGCTGAAATGAGAGAGGCCCTTCTCCCAAAAACACCCACCAAGCACAAACCCAGATACCAAATAAACAGCTGAGGGGATCTTTGGTACAGGTGATCACTTTTCTACTTTGCAGAGGGAGATGAAGGGACCTGAAACACTCCATAAATTCCTGAAGTTGTGTGAACACTTAAAACCAGGGGGGGCTCTTACCTCCCCAGCCTTTAATGAGCTCATGTTTTAATTTTTCACACACACACTTTGAGAGATAATCACAAGAGTTTAAATGATTCAGAAGACAATACCCCTTCATTTTCCATTTGTGCTCTTGCTTCTTACAGGTGCTTCTGAAAACTAGGTCAGGCCTGTGATGTATATTTTAAGTTTTCAGTACTTGTAGGAAAGAATAAAGTATTTTACTGCTTCATTTAGCTAAAAGCAATTTCAGAATAAAGAATATTACCCAAAATTATTATGTCAAAGTGTCTGAAAAGCAAAACAACACGAGGCCACTTCCCATGTGGAAAGCACATCCATGCATTACTGAGATGTGGATCAGAAAACACCCCAGAGGAGGGGACTGCTCTTTCACATTTGCACATTGCCTTCTCCCCTTTTCCCACATGATTTCTGGGCACAACAGGGAATAGATCAAAACACCAATAGTCCCCAAACTCACCCTAAACTCAAGCACTAAGAAAACATCATCTATAGGCAAAATTAATTATTTAAGGAAAATGTTTTGCCTGCAAAGGGAAGAATCCAGAAGTGCTGGTTTGGTTTTTTTTTTTTTGAGACAGAGCACAAGAAAACGAGAAAGTGATGATGTTTGTGGTTTTCTGCTATATGAAACAATAACTTGTCAAGTATTATGGTTATACAAGACTAATTAGCAGGAAAAGTAATTTTTCCTTTAGAAAGAGCACTCCCAAGAGATACAAATGTCTAAGCAGCAAATGATTTCTCACTTAAATGAAAGTGTGATCTGCTCTCCTCACATTTGAGGCTGAGCAGATTTTTACAGTCCCTGTGCTGTGGGATTGATGTCCAGGGCTTCTCCCTGCAGGAGCTGCCCCCAGTCCTGGCCAGGGGAGCAGGGGCTGTGCCTCAGGCTCCTTCCTCACCACCTCATCATCTCATATTTCAACACCACTGAATACTGAGCTTTGCATCTGCCTTCCCAGCCCTGGCATTTCACAGCCCTGAGCTCCCTCCTGCAGCCAGAGGGATGGGAGGGCAGGGAGGTGTTCCCTGAGAACTGAGGGACTTGGGAAGGCTGCATGAACCAGAGGATGTGGGGTGATCACCATGTCAGCACTTATCTGCGGTGGAAGATTGTACAAAACCCCTCTGAATTTGGATTTGGAGCAGAGGATTCCTTCCATGGCTGGAACACTCATCCACACAAAGCACTTCTCCTCTGCCCTTCTGGTTCTTGCATGAGCAAACAGTGAGGAGCCATCCCCATTCCCTGATCCCAGCACACTCTCCATGACCCCTCCCATGCTTTTTCAGGCTCAGGAATCCCAGTTTAATCATTTTTCCAATAAAACCCTCCTGCACCTCTGATCCTCTGCTGCCATTCCACACCTTGGTTCCAGCACGATCCAAGCACACCAGGGATTTGATACATGATGAAATCACAACCTCACTTTTGCTCTTTACCTCTCCTGGTAAATTCTAACCTTGCTATTTGGTATTTTTCACTGACAAGGACTGAGCTGGGATTTCCAGACCATTCCAGTTCCAAGAACTTGACCCCAGCTGATGGTCAGGTCAGTCCCCATCCCTTCACCTGTCTGAATTCTCTCTCCCAGAGGACACCCAAAATTCACTGACATCCTTCCAAACGCCCCCTGCACACCTCCACCTTTGTCTTTAAGCCCCTAAACCAGCTCTGAGGTTGTAACCTCTCCCTCCTTACAGAACATTCACCAACACATTGAGCTGCTCAGGCTCCAGCAGAGCCTCTCTAGAAATGGCTGCTCTAATTCCCACCTCGTCTCCTGGGTCCAATGCACAAACTGTAGCCAAGACTTTCAGTTTTTAGCAAAACGTCCTCAAAAACCACCCCTTCCACCCCAGCAAACTGTGCAAGAGGCACCTGGAGGGCAGGAGAGGGAAGAGGGAATTCAGAACAAAAGAAAAGCACAGGGAAAAGGTGAATTTCATCTTCGAAGGTGCACTGATAGGCCCTTTTCCATTTAGAGGTAAACATTCCATATTCCAAACAGAATTATTTTCCCTTTTTTGCCCCAGTAGAAGACTGACCTTAATGTGTCTGTTCATGGCAGTGGACTGAGCAGCTCGAACCAAACCTTCCAGCTCAGCACCACTGAAGTTTTTGGTCTCCACTGCCAGCTCTGCAATGTCCACGTCCTCAGCCAGCAGCTGGTGCTCCCTCATCCTCACCGTGTGGATGTGCAGGATCTGGAATCGGCCCTTCTCATCTGGCAGGCCTGGGATGGGGGAGAAAACACACCCAACCCCTGAGCACAGCACTGCAAACCCCCTGGCCCTCCCCTCAGTGTTGTCACTGTCATATTTTCTGAAAAATCCTTTTGCCAGGATTTCTTCTCTTGGGAAGCTGAGAAGCCTCAGAGAAAAATGAAAACAATATTATCTGATTTGTTTCTCCTGTGTTTTGCTGCTCTGGAATGTGGTTTGGAGAATGTTTCATTGGTTCATGTGAATTGTTTTAACTTAATGGCCAATCACAGTCAGGCTGTGTTGAGGCTCTGGAGAGAGTCACAAGTTTTTCATTATTATCTTGTTAAGCCTTCTGTCTGTATCCTCTCTCTATTCTTTAGTACAGTTTTAGTATAGTATTCTTTACAATAATATAGTATCATAAAATAATAAATTAGCCTTCTAAGAACATGGAGTCACATTCATCATTTCCTTCCTCTGGGGACTCTGAAAATCCCACACAGTGTCCCCTCCCTCCAAGGCCCCTTCTCACCACGAGCAGCTTCACTCACAACCTTCACTGACCAAATTCTGATCTCAAATGCAAAGTCAGTGATTTGTTCTCATGAATCTAAGATGATCTGGGCTTATTTTCTTAATAAAGCCTATATGATCAGATATTCCCTAATTTACCCTGCACTAGGTGTGCACAGTTACAAAGGTCCCTTTCTAGTTACTGACAGCTGCTTTTCCAATTGCTCTTCCAGTTGCCAGATGAAATGGCAAACCAAGCTCTTGGCCCACTTTTAGTTCACCCACTGTTCTTTCCTGGCCTTCCTGCAATTTCCACCCAGGAATGACCTGTACCATTATCTGCCTCCTTTCCTTCACACAAATATTCAGGGTCCTGCCTGCCCACTCTGCTGGGCAGAAACTCAGATCAGGTTTATCAGCAGAAAAGTCCAAAATGGTGCTTTATTGGTCTGATTTAATTGATGTTCTGGAGGGAGCTGCAGGAATTCCAGCACCTGAGCCATGCTGGGGATTGCTCACATTAGAATCTGTATTTGCTTTGCTGCTGTAGGTGCATGGAGCTGAAGAACTGGGCTCTGCAGTGTGCTTACCAATCTCCATCTTCACCTCCAGCCTCCCCGGCCTCAGCAGGGCCTCATCAATCAGGTCAGGTCTGTTGGTCATCCCTGGAGTCAAAGTTAAAACAAAACATTGTTATCTGAGCTTCCTGAGTGGGTTTCCAGCCCCTGGTACAGCCCATAGAGCTAAGGAGACACTCAAAGAGTCCCAAGAAAACAGACAGAAGGTACTTGTCTGAAATGCTCAGGGAGAGTCAGGGCAACAGGGACCAAACCTGTTCCTGTGGCTCTACCTGCCTGTCCTTGGGCTCCTGCAGCAGGACAAGCACAGCAGGAGCAGCCCCACTCCCCCACAGGCTGATACATCCATTCTATTGGTCCTTGCAGGTTCCCCTAAACTACGAAACCCTTCTTATCAAAAAGTAAATAAGGAAATTGCTGAAAGCAGCAATATCTGCCAACCACAGCAGCACCTCCCTTCAAACCTGCTCCAACAGCAGCCATGGCACCTGAGCTGACCAAAACCCAGCCCTCAGGACAGAGCAAAGCCCCACCTACCAATGACCAGGATGTTGTTGAGCTGCTCCACACCATCGATTTTGGAGAGCAGCTGGTTCACCACGGTGTCGTGCACGCCGGTGCTGCCAGCCATGCTGCCCCTCTGCTTGCAGATGGCATCAATCTCATCAAAAATGATGATGTGCACCCCACTGTTGGCTCCAAGCTGTGGGAGAGAGGACAGGAGTGTCACCAGATTCCAAAATCAACACCAAGCTCAGCTACACAAACACTGTATTGTGTTTGCAGGGACCTTCGTGGCAGGAAGGAATGATCAATGTGACTCCATGTTCTCAGAAGGATAATTTATTATTTTATGATACTGTATTATATTAAGGAATGCTATTCTAAACTATACTAAAGAATACAGAAAGGATACTTACAGAAGGTTAAAAAGATAATAATGAAAACTTGTGACTCTGTCTAGAGTCCTGACACAGCTTGGCCCTGATCGGCCAAAGAGTGAAAACAACTCACACCAGAAACCAATGAAACAATCACCAATTGTTGGTAAACAATCTCCAAACACATTCCACATGAGCACAACACAGGTGAAGCAAATGAGATAATTATTGTTTTCATTTTTATCTGAGAAAAATCCTGGGCAAAGGGATTTTTCAGAGAATGTGAATGTGGCAGACACAGCACTGAGAGTTCCTGTGTGCTCAGTATCACACCTGTGTGTGTATCTCACCCCTCTCCAGGGGAACATCCTGCCCTTCTCCACATCAGGGGGCTCAGGGGGCTCTGCCCAAACTCAGGACTTTGCAGCTGCACAGGTTTTAGGGAAAAGCATGAGGCTGAGCAAGCCAAGCAAAGGCCAAAGCTCAAAGGGTCCCAGCACTCAGCAGCTGGGAAAGGGACAGGTACCAGGGACAGGGAACAAGGCCTGTCTGTGGAGGGAGGGATGCACCAGGGGGAAAACAGCCCAGGCTGGACTGAACTTGGTAAATACACAGCTTGCCAGAGCAGCTTTGTTGATAATGTTTTTAAGGAGCCCAGTCAGCCCCAGCACTGCCATTTCCAGGTTCACTCAGGGGTGAGGCAGTTGCAGCTGGTAAGAGAACAGGATACTTTTTGTGACTGCATTATGAAGCTTTTTCCCCTTACAAATTCCACCTCTAAAACATCTTTTGTGGCCAGGGCAGACCATGTTATCACTGGGTGCATGTGCTGGCCCTGGCAATCTGCCCCAGACACAGGCAGCACAATGCCAACCTTTGGGAGACCTTTTTAATCTCCCAGCTGTCATCAGGCCCAGCCCCTGCAGCCAATATTGAGTGGATTTTAACAGGTGTGTTATTGCCAAGGCAAAGCAGCTCCCAGAGATGCTGCAGCCACCAGGAGATTGCTCACGTGGGTCTGTGTTACCACACAGAGCTGACTGACTGACTAATAAACCTTTTGCTGAAGAAATGAAATTATTTCAAGTCACCACCAAAGTCTGAGTCTTGTGAGCTGAGTAAAATTAAGGGATCATTTGTTAATGACTTCTAAAAAGACTTCCCTGTGTTTAACTGTACCTAGCCTGACATTTGATTTTCTTTATCAGAAAAATCCATCAAGATCAAGGGATCCACAGCAGAGAAAAATTCCCACAGCATGCATGAAAGAAGTACTTACACCATGAACCTGAAGATTGGGGTTTTGAGGGCCAGCTAAAGCAACAGATAAAAAACATCACTGGAAAAAACAGAATCTTTATCTTCACTTCCAGTTTCAAAGATCTCTAGTTTCAAGATAGTATTCTCATCCATGAGAAAAATTAACCATGTATTGATTATAGTAAGTGCTGTAACACACCAATATGCCTGCAGCCTAAAAAACTGAAAGCTTCTGTGCCAGCTTAATTTATTAAGAAAAATCCAAATAGATTCAATTATGTCTCTCCCACAAAAAAAAAAAAAAAAAAAAGAAAAAGAAAAAAAAAAGAAAAAAAGACTAAAACATAGGAAAATATGCACAATCTGAGTTTTAGGGAGCCCAGCTGCCTTTTCCAGCTTCCAAGGCTGTTTTCACAGCTGATACTGAGTGAACCTGCACAAAACCAACAATCCACAACTCACCAGGAATAACCAAAACCCCAAACCAAGCAGTGATTCTGTGTTGAGTCTTTTTTTCTTTTTGTTAGGGTTGGGATTAAATGTGTGAGCTGCTATTTCTTGCTCAGACTCAGATGTTTATTAGTATTACAGTCTCACAAACTGTGAGTTCTACAGCACTTCACATTAACAAACTAAGAAATGGAGTTGTCTCTCTCTATAAGGTCTTTTGAGGATAAACTGTCTAATTAAGAAATGACACCGAAATTATTTTTACTTTTAACCCAATAACTTTTTTTTACTTTTAACCCAATTATTTTTACTTTTAACTCATGGTCCACAATGCAGATTTTTTAATCTAATTGCACAATCCAACCTAAATGTGTGAAGAAGAAGGACCAGCCTCCTCTCTAAAACCTCTATGTTGTTTTATATATATATATTACTGTATTCTAAAACCTTAACCTCTTAAGTTTTCTACTATTATCTGAGAGGTGGTAACTTGATTGGGAATCTAAGGTTTTGTCTCACTGTGCTTGGGTGGAAACTGAGTGGGGGGAGGAGGAATGTTCTGGAAGGTTTTCATTCTGAGTTCTATGTGTGTTCCTTTTTATATATTGCAGGTTACTAAAGTTTTCTCCTTTATTCCTAAGCTGGAGCCTCCTTTGTTTTATTTCTGGTCACATCTCACAGCAGCCACTGGGGAGAATATATTTTCATGGGGGCACTGGCATTGCACCAGCACCAAACCATGACAGTGATATTGCACACTTCTATTCAAACTCCGCATCTGTAATCTCAGTTCTATAATTCAGTTTCAGAAGGTTTCTGCACAGCAGAACAATGCAGTGTTCTCCTGGGGGTCAGTGCCTGTCAGCACAGAAAGTCTCAAATTCTGGGTAACCTGGGTTCCAACAACTCTGCCTTTAATGCAAGCAGTAATTTTGAGATTCCAGACCCTTTCCAGTCCCTCCTGGTCTGTCACTGTCACATTTTCTGAAAAATCCCTTTGACAGAATTTCTTCTCCTGAGAAGATGAGAAGCCTCAGAGAAGAAACAATATTATCTCATTTGCTTCTCCCTGTTTTGCTGCTCTGGAATGTGGTCTGGACATTGTTTACCAACAGCTGCATGTTTGATTGGTTTCCTGTGAATTGTTTTACTTAATGACCAATCACCATCAGCTGTGTTGGACTCTGAAGAGTCAGTCATGAGTTTTTATTACTCATTCTTGTTAAGCCTTCTGTCTGTATCCTTTCTCTATTTCTTTAGTATAGTTTTAATATTATATCCTTTAATATAGTATTCTTTAATATATATAATCTAATATAGTATTTAATATACTTTAATATAGTATATATAATATACTATAATATCATGATATGATATGGTATGGTATAATATGATATGATATAATATGCTATAGTATAATATAGTAGGATAATAATATAATATAATATAATATGATATGATATAATATAATATAATATAATATAATATAATATAATATAATATAATATAATATAATATAATATGTGATATGATATATGATGATATATGATATAATGTAATATAGTATATATAATATAGTATTGTATAATATAGTATCATATCATATCATATGGGATAATATGATATAGTATAATATGGTATAATAATATAATATATAACATAAGATATTATATATGATTATATTATATGATATATTATATAATGTAATGTAATATAATGTATAATATGATATAGTATGATATGATATAGTATAATATAGTATAGTATGATATAGTATAGTATAATATAGGATTATATATCATATCATATATCATATCATATATTATATCATAATAAATCAACCTTCTGAGACCATGGAGTCAGAGTCATCTCTTCCTTCCTCCTGGGGACCCTCACAAAGACCACACTGCTCTCATTCCCACCCCCCCACGGCTGTGTGTCCTTACCCTCCTCTGCTCCTCCTCTGCATCAGCAAACAGCTTCCTGATGTTGGCCTCGGACTCTCCCACGTATTTGTTGAGGATCTCGGGCCCGTTGACCACCTTGGGCTCCCTGGCATTGAGCATCTTCCCGATCTGCCGCGCCATCAGCGTCTTCCCACAGCCCGGGGGGCCGTAGAGCAGGATCCCCTTCACGTGCTTGCAGCCTGCAGGGACAGGGAAGGGATGCCTGAGAAGGCTGAGCTAGAACAGAGTCTACAGGAGCTAAAGAATGAAGTAAGGTGTTGGGAAGGAGGAAAGTTTGACAACAAAGTCTCACAGATATGGATGCTTGGCAGAAAGATTTTTGAATTTAGAATCTGAAGAAGGAATAGAAATGAAAGCAAGTTTTGATATAGAAGAAAAGAATTGCTGAGCCAGTCTTACTGGACAACCAGTTAGAGTTAGTTAGAAGGGGTTTTATGACTTAAAGCAAAGGATAAACCCACCTCAAACAAGAAGATGTTTTTACCAAGCACAAAGATAGCACAGGCAAACAAGCCTACAATGGTGCAAGTAGAAAAAAGGTCTCAGAATTTTCCACTGCAAGAAAACTTCTAGCTTAAACTGTAATGTACTAACTTTGAGTGACTGGAGAACAGTAACATGAATATGGTAATTACAGTAGTTATGATAGGCTAGAGATAAAAGTTAAGGTATAGATTGGTTCTACTGTATGAAGATGCTCAGTAAAGAAAAGTATATAATGCACTGTAACCAAAAGAAAAGTATATAATGCATTGTAACCTAAACTAAAGGGTCTCCAGGCCTGCCTGCAGCTGGAGCTGACAGCTGTAGGCACAGCTCTGTCACCCACAGCCCTGGACTGCTGGAACCTCTTGGATGTAATAAACTGCATTTTGAAGAGCCACCTGAAGGTCTCAGGAGTGCCTGAGGAATGGTGGAGCTCAAAGGGTTTTTTCCATTTTTTAATGAGTACATGAAAATCTGATTTTACTGATTTTTTGTGGATTGACTTCTTTAAGAATGTGACCCACCCAACAAGAGCCCTGCAGTGTTCAGGATGCACATTAAAATCAAAATCAACAAAAGGCAGCAAACTGATGGCCCCAAGCTCAGACTGAGGGGACCTGCGCTCAGTTTCTGCCACGCTGAAGGAGCCTGAGCACATGGAGTTTTCTGGCACCCCAGAGGATGATTTCCCTCCTGGTGTCTGGCTTGTCTCAGCTCCATGGCAACCCCACCCCATCCCACAGAGCCCTCAGGGCAATTCTGCCTGTAAAGAACAAACACTTCCCCTTATTGTCATGGACATATTTTATCAGAAATCCTTTTGTCAGGATCTTTTCTCCTGAGAAGCTGAGAAGCTTCAGCTTCTCCATGTTTTGCTGCTTTGGAATGTGATTTGGAGAATTGTTTACCCAGCATGTGAATTGTTTTTACTTGATGACCAATGACAGCCACCTGTGTCGAGGCTGTGAGCAGTCACAAGATTTTCTTATCATTCTTTTTCTTTTGGAGACCTTTTTAATCTCCCAGCTGTCATCAGGCCCAACCCCTGCAGCCAATATTGAGTGGATTTTAACAGGTGTGCTAAAATCCAATCCAATCCTTTCCTTTCAAGCCTTCTGATGAAATCCTCTCTTCTATTTTTTAGTATAGTTTTAATATATAATTTTCTTTTAATATAATATAAATAATAAATAATAAATCAGCCTTCTGAAACATGGAGTGAAGATTCTCATCTCTTCCCATGTCGGGGTTGTCTGCAAATTCCACACCTTATCACTCTGCTGTGATTTCACTTGCTCCTGAAGGTTATGGCAATAAAGAATTGATTTCAGTCTGAACAACTGCTCAATACTATTTCATTCCTGTGACCCCACACTCTCTTCCCTTTCTCTCTGGTTCATTCACTGCAGTGAAGCTCCAGGACACTGCCATGAGGAGCAGCTGATCCTTCCAAACCCCAGGGAGCAGCAGTGCTGCACTGGCTAAGCCCAGCAATAAAGCTGAGAGGGAAAATAAATCCTGCTGGGCTTCTCTGCAGATAAAAAATTTACTACAGAAATCCAGAGCTGTGCCTAAGAACTCATGAGTCAGCACTGGGGCATCTGCAAGTCAAAAGCAAAAGCAACATAAACTGGCAGTGAAGACAAATCTCACGGGGAGGGAGTGAGGCACAGATAAATTAAAAGCTCTTCCTGTCAAATCCCTGTCATGAGGGCATGGTTACCATGGGGGAACAGGATCTCCTCTGCAACCAAACTGCACCAGCCAGGGTGGTGCTGACAAAGTGATCTCTGCAGGGAAATCCCAGCACAGCAATGCGCCAGCAGCTCCTGGGCTCCAGCACGAGGCCACCAAAGGGTTACAGAGGCCACCAAAGGGTTAGAGAGGCCACCAAAGGGCTACAGAGGCCACCAAAGGGTTAGAGAGGCCACCAAAGGGTTAGAGAGGCCACCAAAGGGTTACAGAGGACACCAAAGGGTTAGAGAGGCCACCAAAGGGCTACAGAGGCCACCAAAGGGTTACAGAGGCCATCAAAGGCATAAAGAGGCCATCAAAGGTTTACAGAGGCCACCAAAGGAATACAGAGGCCACCAATGGGCTACAGAGGACACCAAAGGGTTACAGAGGCCACCAAAGGGTTACAGAGGCCATCAAAGGCATAAAGAGGCCATCAAAGGTTTACAGAGGCCACCAAAGGGCTACAGAGGCCACCAGTGGGCTACAGAGGCCACCAAAGGGTTACAGAGGCCACTAAAGCATTACAGAGGCCACCAAAGGCACACAGAGGTCACCAAAGGGCTACAGAGGACACCAAAGGATTACAGAAGCCACCAAAGGCATAAAGAGGCCATCAAAGACATACAGAGGCCACCAAAGGGTTAAAGAGGCAACCAAAGGGTTAAAGAGGCAACCAAGGAGTTACAGAGGCCACCAAAGACATACAGAGGCCACCAATGAGCTACAGAGGCAAGCAAAGGGTTACAGAGGCCACCAAAGGGCTACAGAGGCCACCAAAGGCATACAGAGGTCACCAAAGGGCTCCAGAGGCCACCAAAGGGTTACAGAGGCCACCAAAGGGTTACAGAGGCCACCAAAGGCATACAGAGGCCACCAAAGGGCTCCAGAGGCCACCAAAGGCATACAGAGGTCACCAAAGGGCTACAGAGGCCACCAAAGGGCTCCAGAGGCCACCAAAGGGCCCTGGCAGGTCAGGGCTCTGCTCCCAGCCCAGCCAGGCAGATCCATGGCACTGCAGGGAGTGCCAGGGCGCTCCCAACAAACACCAACAGTCTGGGCCTGCTTGGTTCTTCTGGTTTCCTTCTAAGTCCTGTGAGAAGTGTCTGAGGCCGCTGGGGGGGCTGAGCCTGGAGCAGAGGAGGCTCAGGGGAGCCCTTGTGGCTCTGCACAGCTCTGACAGGAGGGGACAGCCGGGGGGACAGGCTCTGCTCCAGGGAACAGGGACAGGACAAGGAGAAATGGCCTGAAGCTGTACAGGGGAGGCTCAGGTTGGACATCAGGAGGAATTTCTCTGTGGAAAGGGTGGTCAGGCCTTGGCAGGGGCTGCCCAGGGAGGTTTGGAGTGCCCATCCGTGGAGGTGTCCCTTGTCCAAGGAATGTGGCACTCAGTGCTCTGGGCTGGTGACAAGGAAGGGATCAGGCACAGGGTGGACTCCATGGTCTTGGAAGTCTTTTCCAATTTTAATGATTCTGGGATTCCTGCAGCTCCCAATCTCTCTCTTAGAAGAAGTACAACTGAGTTATCCCCCAGAAGCTTCTCTTCCACAGCCCAAAAAATCTGAACTTCCTGAAAAGCACAAACATTTCCCTCTGTGCATGAGCTGCCTTGGCCTCAGCTGGAACACCCCACACCCAAAATCTCATTTCCCACGGGGAAACTGGAACACAAAACACAAACTAGCTTGGACTAATCTGCTTAGAAACCTCCAAGAAGGTTCAGAATGTTCACCTTCTTCCTGTTCAGGGGAAAAGGAAAGGAATCCTGGAGTACTCTGAGTGGGAAAGGACCCCCAAAGATCATCCAGTCCCAGCCCTGCCCAGACACCCCAAAATCCCAGCCTGTGCATCCCTGGAGTGGTGTCCAAAGGCTCCTGGAGCTTTGGCAGCCTTGGGGCTGTGCCCATTTCCTGGGGAGCCTGGGCAGTGCCCAGCAACTCAAAATTAATTCAATAAAAGGAACATAAAATCCAGATCATCACCCTCCCCCTGTGGGTTGGAGATTCGGGTTTTCCTCTCCCAAAGGTAAAAAATCCACGACTCCACAGCAAAATCATCCCAAATGTCCCCAATCCTCTGGAAAAACCCAAATGAGGGTGGAAATGGTTAAAAATTCAACTTTATTGAATTTTTAATTCAATAAAATTGAAGTCAGGTGACAGAACATTCCAGACCCCAAAGCAATCAGTTCCTCTTCAAATAAAACTGCCACAAGCAGCTCCAGCAGACATTTCCCTTTACAGCCACGTTCACCTGGCTAAAATCAAAGTTTTAAGGACAAGCAGGACTTTATTAAAATAGACAGGTGATGACAAATCACAAATGTTACCTCTCAAATCACAGTGGGATCCTCTGCACCACACAGGAATTTTGATTAAGTTTATCTCCCCCTCTGCTGATTTCACCAATGTGGCCCAAATGTCAATACCATTATGAGAATCTTTCTAAACACAAATTACAGCTGTGCAGACATCTCCAACCAGCTCATCATTTGATGAGCTCCATAAAAAGGTCATTGCTGTAACCTGAGCCTTAAATTCTGCCATTCTATGACAGTTAGAGGCTGAATAGGGACATTAACAGGAACTCAAATATGGGAAACAAAATATGAGGGAAAATTCATAAAAACTGCTGAGAATGGGAGAGTTACTGGTGTTACCAATGCAAGTCAAACTCTGTTTTGACCCAGAACATCACCTGCCCAAAGACAAGATAAAGTTTATTTGTTCAATTCTCCCTCTTCAATTTATTGGGAGAGATCAGAAGAACTGATTTAGTATAAGAGGGATTTTCTACTTGGGAGTGTAATTCCCCTTTTAATTAAAATCAAAGCATTCTGGTGGGATTGGATCACTCAGATGCAC
This sequence comes from Calcarius lapponicus, assembly GCA_039654755.1. NCBI lineage: Eukaryota > Metazoa > Chordata > Aves > Passeriformes > Fringillidae > Calcarius > Calcarius lapponicus. The sequence goes on along the minus strand of JBBFKN010000011.1, from coordinate 2,507,329 downwards.
CACCAGGAACCTGCATGGATGGGAAGGCCCCAGCAGAGCAGGGAGATTTTTATCTCTGCACATTCATCTTGGGGCAGGTAACAGGAAGTTCAGGGTTCCCAGGCTTCACCTGCCACACAGGCAAAATTTCCCTTCAAGCAGAGCTGGGTGGAATTTCCCTCTCATGCTGTAAGCCCAGAGTGTCTGCTTTGAATTCAAAGCTGGGGCAGGGAAAGGGCCACACCTGAAGGAGAATTTTTATTTTCTCAATGGTCAGAGTTTTAATTTATCAAATCCTTTGCCACTGGAAGGAGAAGACAAAGTGAAGTTCTCCATGGATCTCTGGAAAGGAATTCCTCACCACATCCCAGTGGCTTCACCTGCCACACAGGCAAAATTTCCCTTCAAGCAGAGCTGGGTGGAATTTCCCTCTCATGCTGTAAGCCCAGTGTGTCTGATAGCTGGGGCAGGGAAAGGACCACACCTGAAGGAGAATTTTTATTTTCTCAATGGCCAGAGTTTGGATTTATCAAATCCTTTGCCACTGGAAGAAGAAGACAAAGTGAAGTTCTCCATGGAGCTTTGGAAAGGGCTTCCTCACCACATCCCAGTGGCTCTGAGGAGCTCAGTGCACACATCAACAGGAGGCAATAATGAGATTTATGGCAAGGGCATTTATCCATTTCAGAGAGAATGTGATAGAAATAAAAATAAATCAGCATCTCAGAGAGACACTTCCAACAGAATGCCTCTGGCTACAAAACCAGCATCAGGACACTCAGGAAAAGGGATTTTGGTAAGAGTATAAACAAGAAAAACCAAGCCCTAAGGAAGTCAGCACAGAGGCAGGTTCTGAGGGAAGCTGAGCACAGCCAGGATGTTCAGAGCCCCATCCCACCTGGAAGCCAGCAGCACAGATCCCACCAGCATCCCCTGAATCCTGGGACAGAGCTGGGTCATTCCCACCTGCTCAGAAAGCCAACACTGGGATTTGGGAATGCTGCTGAACACTTCTGCCTTGTGAACACACTCAGACACCCCAGGGCATGGGGACACCCAGCTGGGGGTGACCATGGTGATGCCACCAACCAACACCCCTGCAGCCACCTGGAGCAGGAGCAAAGCCCTCCCAGAACCCACTGATGGCTCATGCAGAAATTCCCTGCTGCAGCTTTGGGGTAAAGCCCCTTCCTCTCCTTCCATCCCAATTCCACATTCCTCTGTTCAAAGGGAATCATTTCTTTTGGTGACTGTGCAGAATTTGGAAGCCCCATCTCTCACACCCCTCCCAGGACTGAAGTCCTTCAAGTCAGCTCAATCTGTGCCCAGAAACTTTCCTTCCACCCACCCTGTTCCCTCCCCCAAAGTTTTCCAGTTGCACTCATCCACATGAACAAATGACATCAGTAATTCTGATTAATTCAGCTCCTTCACTTTCCTCCCCATCACTGGGGGACACCAAGGTCAATCTCTGCTTTTCAGAAGGAGAGGCAAGTGACAGAGGTCAGGGACTTCCTCACTGCTCTCCCTAAAGGAATTCAGTGTCCAGACCCAGCCTGGCAGGCCCTGGATCCAGGTGCCTCAGGGTGAGCAGAGAACTTCAGGTGAAATCCCTTTAGGAAAGCACTGGTCCATCCTCAACAAGGAAGAAGAGTTAACAACAGCAAATGCTGAGTTCAAGCTGTTAAATACTTATTTACACCAGTGAAGAGTTGACATTTTCTGTGACAGCTGATATTAATAAAAGTGACAAATGGGTAGGAACAGGCAGCAGAAGCAGAAAAAGAACAAGGGACACAAGAGCCACAAGCGTTGGATACTGGCAGATCACATGGACATGAACTTCACCCAAGGGAACTCAGAGTGGGTGAAATCATCTCAAGGTCAGTGAGAACCTGAACAGGGTGGGTGAGAAACCAGGGGGAAGATGGTGAATGTCATCCCTGGTGTTGTAAAGGGAAAAGGGAGGGAACTCTGGGGTTGGACTAAATTGAGAGGTCCCTTCAGCCTCAGCAGCTTTCTGATTGTGTTGTACAGACCTAGCACTAACCTGATGGCTGGAAAATTCTGAGATAATGTCTTTTTAAGTAGGTATAAGAAGAGAAGACTACAAGAAGTAGCCAGAACAACTTTATTAGGCCAGTCTGAGACAACTTCCCTCCAGGAAAACATGGGGGTCCCCACACAGAGGGTTTGAGGACACAAAGAAAGCAAGAGAGGGACATTTAGACTTCCCTAAAGATATAAATAAATGTTAGACACCTTCCTAGACATGCAGGAAAAGCACAGGCTGAATGAAGTTAGAGGTGGATGAAAAGTAGATTAAACCCCACAAACTTTAAAGCACAGTGAGAAATGATCCCTCCTGAATTTAGTGGCATGTGGTGCCTGGGAGATGGAACAGAACAGAATGCTCCAATTAAATCTGCACACTGCAAAGCCAAGAGCTACAAACACACAGACAGGCAGGATTAAATTCATCTGAAATCCATGTAACCTGATGCATGAGTTTCTAATTAGGGAGGAATAATGAATTGCATGCTGCAAAACACAAAAAATCATCCCAGTGAGGATTCTGCCAGGTGAAACAGCAAGACACAGCCAGGACCTGCTGATCCAGAATGGATCCATGGTTTGGGTTGGGCACAACAGTCCTGAGCAGGAAAAGGAGCAGAAATAATGATGGGTGATGCAGAAATTATAGAAATGGCCTCAGAATCCCAGAGCTGCCCTGGAGAATGCTGGAGAGACAGGAGCAGGCTGGATGCAAAGGCTGAGAGCAGCAGGGCCTGGCATTCCCAGCACCCCAGCTGAGGTTAAACATGCCTGACACTGATTTTTCATTAAAGTTACCCTATTTTCAGAATAGCTGGGTGAGAACCTTTCCATCATTATTCTTTTCTTACAGTATCTGAGTACTTTGAGAACATTAATGCATTAATTTTTAAGGCAGCTTAACAGACAAGCCTCCACTTCAGACAGAATCTGAGGAAGAAAATAATCTAAGTGTCTGCTCATTTCAATGTTCCCCTTGTGTTCTTGATACTTCACTTCTCCATCATGAGCTGGACTTCAAAATTACAGAGCTCTGAGACCAAAAGGGCAGGTGAAGAGCACAGGTTAAGATGATTCCCAGGAAACAGACACCATCTTCAAAAAATCTGATTTAATTTATTTATGGTAGCAGGAGGGGATGGGGAATTTGGGTTCTATTTTCAGGCTCTTAGAAGGAACATGTAACAGCAAACATTTTCTACCTGTTATTAAGCAACATGTCCATGCAGAATTTGCTCTTGGAGGCCTCTACAACAATTAATGTGCCACAGGAGTCAGAGAAATCCCTTTTCTGCTGCAAGTCAAGACTGTTTCAAAGCTTGGGGACACCAGAATGTTCTTAAACAAGGAAAAGAGGGTCAGCACAAGTGTTTTGTTTTCAAGTCTGAGAAGGGACTTTACAGCTTTGTTGCAAGTTACAGCTCCAGGCACCAAATATCAAAAATGTTGTTCCAAGTGGATAAATATCTGTGGAGTCAGGGGGGAAGAAAAAACAACAAGAAGAAGAGAGTGGAATTAGCTGGGTTTAAAGGCTCAGCAGAAAACCAGCACCTACCATGGAAGGGAAAAAAATGAAAACATTTGCCAAATAATCAGAGGAGCTTTAGCTGGAGCGAGAGGATGCAGCAGAGAGCAACCCAAGGCAGACTCCATTCAGCACAGTGACACAGCTTTACTCTGAGCTGGCACAGACATCCTGAAAGGCTTGGAAAGGAGGAGGATTCCCTGCAAACAGGGCTGTCCTCAGGGAGAACTGCCTGGTATCTCCCTCCACCAGTGCCCCAAGGTGTGAAGTTCCTTCCTCAGAAATGTCATTCCTTCAAGTGAGGCACCAAAATGTTTCCAGGCATTTTCCTCAGACCTCACCCAGGTAAGGATTTAATTCCATTTGGCAGCCACAGGATTGGCATCAGTCAATCTTCCCTGGGAGGGTGGGCAGGGCCTGGCACAGGGTGCCCAGAGCAGCTGGGGCTGCCCCTGGATCCCTGGCAGTGTCCAAGGCCAGGTGGGACGGGGCTTGGAGCAGCCTGGGATAGTGGAAGGTGTCCCTGCCATGGCAGGGGTGACACTGGACGGGCTTTAAGATCCCTCCCAACCCAAACCATCCTGGGATTCTGTCCCATCACACACCCAGGGAGCTGATCCAGCTCAGTACTGACCCTATAAGCTGTCTTTATTTCTGGTATTTTTTGCTGCCAGCTGTATTAGCTCCCTACAGAGCCATGCAAGCCCAAAGCCACCAGAGCAGGGCTGGGACATCCACAGATGGCAAAAAAGCAAACTGCTCCTTCCAGGACAGGGTTGGTGCCCAGCTGGGGCTGATCTAACATCCCTGCTCTTGGATAAACCAAGGCTTGTACCAGCAGAGCAGTGCTTCCCCCCTTGGATGATATGGTTAACTAACATTGATTTATGTGCTCCAAACCCAGAACATTCCATGGAAGTTAGATAAACCACACACAAATTGCAAGTAATGCTGGAAGGGTCTATAGAGCCTCTGTGTAGTTCTGGACAGAAATATTTATTGCATTTGGCATGGAAGCTGCAGTCTGGGAGCACTGGGCAAAGAACACAACTGGGTGAGCACTGCAGCACCAGGCAGCAAGCAAATTCCATCTTTTCCTTTCCCAATAAATTATTCACAAAGGTGAACAGCTGTCACACTGACATTTCAGATCTGAAATATAGTTAAGAGCAAGTTATAACTAAGGCAAAGAAAATGAATGTCAGAAAGTTTTTTGTTTTTTTCAAATTTCAGATAAGCTCTTTAGCCCTGGGGTTAATCAGAGCTCAGGAGCTCTGCTCCCAGTCCAACTTCTTCCCTGAAAAAAGTCTCTTTGTGCAGCCTGGGTGTAAACATGCACAGCAAGAATATTTGTACTAAATGTAATTTAATGGGACACACCTTTAATTCATTGCCCAGGGTAATCCAAATACCAGTGGTCCTTCACAGAATATTTGTCCTCCTTTATTAAACAACACCAATTATCTTTTACTTTTTACCTTCACATGTGGTCCCAGCCAAGGGCTCTGTACTGCAGCCACAGAATCAGAAAATCCCAGAATGGTTTGGGTTGGGAGGAATCTCAAAGCCCATCCAGTGCCCCCCCCTGCCATGGCAGGGACACCTTCCACTATCCCAGGCTGCTCCAAGCCCCGTCCCACCTGGCCTTGGGCACTGCCAGGGATCCAGGGGCAGCCCCAGCTGCTCTGGGCACCCTGTGCCAGGCCCTGCCCACCCTCCCAGGGAACAATTCCTAATTCCCAATATCTAACCCAAATCTCTCCCCCGTTAGTTTAAAACCACTCCCATTCTCGTCCATGTAAAAAATTACTCTCCTGTTTTATAAGCCCCCTTTAGGTACTGGAAGGGACTCTTAAGATCTTCCTGGAGTCTTCTTTTCTCCAGGCTGAACAGCCCCAGCTCTCCCAGCCTGGCTCCATGGGAAGACTTTATGAATACACACAGTAGCTGCTTCAAAAGGTAAAAGTATTTCAAGTACAGGAGGCTGAGCTGGCCACCAGTGCCTCTGGGTAAAAGCTGTTCTTTCCACAGCCAGCACCATTTCTCTTCTTTCCTCTCTCTGCAGAGCAGTTAAATATTTAACAAATCTAAGCATTTTATGTTCTCAAGCAGAAGCAGAGAAAGTTTTATCTTGCCCACAGCCACAAAAGCCACGAGACCCAAGAGCATCTCCCAAAGGCCTCAGCTCACATCAGCAGGAATTAAAAGGCAGGAGAGAGAGAGAATCAGCCCTGGGGTTTCTCCACAGCTCCTCCATACGTGCCCAAACCCCCAAGACAAGACTGAAGGCACATCCCAGGGAAGTTTATTTTGCATCAATTCCACAGGCACTGGAAGCTCCACACACCCCCACACAAACAGGATGTATCTCCTGATGGAAATCTGGTTTGTAATCAAAATCTCGATTGCTTCATTTGTGGGGAGAGGGAAGGTGGATCAGAAACATAAACATACACAGAAATTATGCAGCTATGGATTCCAAGTTCAAATAGGAGCCCACACAGATTATATTCCCAGAACAAGGAGCAGCCAGAACATCCCCAGCCACGTTCTGGGACAGAACCAGACACCTGCAGCTGCACACTGCTTACTAAAAATTAAACCCTGCACCATTTATCTGCCTGCCAGCAGATGTTTACCAAGTACTGGGACTGCCTTTCCTTCCCTTGACCCAAAAAGAGAAGTTATATTTAGAATCTGTGCTTTTATTTCACAGACTCCAGGAGGTGCCATGGCCTGTCAGCACTTCAAACCAGACCAGCAGAGCTCACAGCCCATGCTGGGTTTACTGGGCTCATGGTGCAGCTGCCAGGAGAACTGGGAGGTAAAAGAGATTATGGCAGGAGAATTAAAACAAAATTTCCTCTGAGCTGCATGGACAGACATGGTCAGGCAGTCAGGATCACTGCTATGGATAAATGAAGCATCCAAGGAGGGAGAGTTTCACAGAACCATGGGATGGTTTGGGTTGGAAGAAACCTTAAGACCCATGAGCAGGGACACCTTCCACCAGACCAGGCTGCTCAGAGCCCCAGTTTCAGTTCCACCAGAACAGAATCCAATTAAACCACGTGTCTCATTCCTTCAGACATTCCATGTGCAGGGCTGAGTTTCAAACTTCAAACCAGACCAGCAGAGCTCACAGCCCATGCTGGGTTTACTGGGCTCATGGTACAGCTGCCAGGAGAACTGGGATGTAAAAGAGATTATGGCAGGAGCATTAAAATAAAATTTCCTCTGAGAAAATCATCACTCACTGACTCATGCATGGACAGATCATGGCCAGGCAGTCAGAACAGGAGCAGTGTCACTGCTATGGATAATGAAGCATCCAAACAGGGAGGGTTTCACAGAACCATTGGATGGTTTGGGTTGGAAGAGACCTTAAAGCCCATCTCATTCCAACCCCCTGCCATGGGAAGGGACACCTTCCACCAGACCAGGCTGTTCAGAGCCTCAGTTTCAGTTCCACCAGAACAGAATCCAGTTAAACCACGTGTCTCATTCCTTCAGACATTCCATGTGCAGGGCTGAGTGCTGGTGTGGGTTTGTCTCCATTCCCCAGCCAAGCAACAAGAGTCCAAAATACATTTGGGAGCATCAGGGGAAGAAGAGGCTCTGTTGGATCCCACAGAAACTGCTGTGCTACAGCAGCACAAGGGTGTGTCCAGCCCTCACACACCAGGGACTGTGCCCCAGCCACACTTTTCAGGTTATACTTGGAAAGGTTTTACTCAGTGTAACCTTTTCCAGGTTATACTCAATATAACCTTTTCCAGGTTATCCTCAGTGTAATCTTTTCCAGGTTATACTCAGTGTAATCTTTTCCAGGTTATCCTCACCTTTTCCAGGTTATCCTCAATATAACCTTTTCCAGGTTATCCTCATTAAAACCTTTCCCAGGTTAACCTCAATATAACCTTTTCTAGGTTATCCTCAGTGTAATCTTTTCCAGGTTATCCTCAGTGTAATCTTTTCCAGGTTATACTCATTAAAACCTTTCCCAGGTTATACTCATTATAACCTTTCCCAGATTATCCTCAATACAACCTTTCCCAGGTTATCCTCAATACAACCTTTTCTAGGTTATCCTCAATACAACCTTTTCTAGGTTATCCTCAGTGTAATCTTTTCCAGGTTATACTCACCTTTCCCAGGTCATCCTCAATATAACCTTTTCCAGGTTATCCTCATTAAAACCTTTCCCAGGTTATCCTCATTAAAACCTTTCCCAGGTTATCCTCAGTGTAATCTTTTCCAGGTTATCCTCAATACAACCTTTCCCAGGTTATCCTCATTATAACCTTTTCCAGGTTATACTCACCCATTTGCTCCACAATCTCAGGTGGGAAAACTCGTGAAGCAAAAGCTCTTCGGAAAATATCTGAGAATTCTTTATCCAGGCCTCCAATGCCCATTTTCTCAAAATTCCAGTCAGGGTTGATGATTGACTGCCTGTTCTCCTTGGTCTTTGATTTACCTGCAAAAGCCAAGAAACGGTTTCAAACACACAGCCCAGCAGAACTGCAGCACAGACAGCAGAACAGCTCTGCAGGTCAGACCCCATCCCACAAACTCTGTCAATTTCAAACATTGGCCAGGAGGACACCCTGTGACAAGGACACAAGGACACCAGAGACCCAGCTTGGTAAGTGATCCCCAGCTTTCCCACTGCTCAGATCAGGGGTTTTCCAGCCAGGTGTTGCTCCTGTGTATTGAAGAATCCACAGGAGATTTCTCTGCCACAGATTCACCCTGGACCCACATAACCTCAGCACCCAGCCCATGTGGCTGCTGCCAGAATCAGTGTCCACCCTGTTCCAGGACACCTGAGGTGACAACAGCTTTGTCCTGCATCCTCCTCAGTCCTGCCTTTCCCAGTCCCAGCTGTTCTTCCCTGTGCAGCAGCAGCTCCACACTGGAACCTTTGCTCCTCTTTGCCTTCTCTCTTCCTCCCACAGCCTCTGACAGGCAAATGGACCTGCAGGTGCTGCAGTTTGGTTGTACCTTCAGTACAGGTACAGAATGATGGATGCTCTGCTTTGTTCATATCCCTCCAGAACAATATGTGATCATTCTTAGCAGCCAAGTTTAACAGCTCCTAATAAGAGGAACACACTGCAAGATGGGTGCAGCATTCATTCCCTTGATCCTGCTGTGACATTCACATTCTCTGGAAAATCCCTTCACCCAGGATTGTTCTCCTGGGTAGCTGAGAAGCCTCCGAGAAAAATGAAAACAATGATTATCTCATTTGCTTCTCCTCTGCTTTGGAATGTGTTTGGAGATTGTTTACCCACAGGTGATTGTTTCATTGGATTCTGCTGGGAGTTGTTTTCACTCTTTGGCCAATCAGGCCAAGCTGTGTTGGGACACTGGAAAGAGTCACAAGTTTTCATTATTATTTTTTTAGCATTCTGTAAGTATCCTTTCTCTATTCTTTAGTATAGTATAGTTTAGTATTTTTTGATATAATATAGTATCATAAAGTAATGATTGTTTCATTGTTAATGATTGAATCATTGTTTTGATTCCATGGCCAATTGGGGCCAAGCTGTGTTGGGACACTGGAAAGAATCACAAGTTTTCATTATTATTTTTTTAGCATTCTGTAAGTATCCTTTCTGTATTCTTTAGTATAGTTTATATAGTATTCTTTGATATAATACAGTATCATAAAGTAATAATTTAGCCTTCTGAGAACATGGACTCAGATTCATCATTCCTCCCTGCAAATACAATAATCCTGCCTGGGAGCTGGGTCCTCTATACCCACCAGTTTTACCCAGGTCAGGAGAGCTCTTCCTCCCACCCATCACTGACAGTTCTCTGTACTGAATCTCCCCTGCCTCAGTCCCTGAGCTCAGCCAGAGCCAGCCTGGGCACCTCATTGCCCCAGCCTTTTCCCAGCTTATTCAATAATCACAATGAGCAGCAAAGAGATTCCCACTGAACTCCACTGACATCAGCTATTTCCTCCTTCCCTTTCATCACTCACTGACTCATGCAAGGACCTTCTCTCCCACAGATCTCTGTTTTGATTCTTTCTTAAGGAACTTTGACAAAGAACTTTGCTGGAGGAGCTTTGACAATCAGCCCATGGCAGCCCTGCTGCCAGAGCTCTCTGATTGCTGTGGGATCATGAGGCAGGATGCTCTTAGACAAGACAGGCTGGCCCTTCCCAGTGCATCACCCCTTTATTCTCATTTAATGCTTTATTACCGTTTCTGCTGATTTTTTCTGTACAGATCTCAGGTTCTAAGATCTGCACCCCTCCAAACCTTCTCCAACATCCCTTGGAAAGCAGCAGCACACTCACCACTCAGTCCCCAGATACCAGAGCAATTTGCAGCAAATTCACACAGAACAATTCCTTTACAACTCAGAAGAAGCAAGGCCAGTCCTGGCAAACCCTCACAGTTCATTGTCTGCTCCACAACCTCTTCCAGAGGCACTGCAGACCCCTGAGCACAGGCCTGCAGCCCTTTAACCACCTCCTTTCCCTGCTGCTGCTCAGCCCCTGGCACCACAGAGCTGCCCACCCCTCTGCACAGGAGCTGGGGAGTACTCAGAGTGTTCAGGAAGCAGAAAACAAGCACACACACTCCTGGAAGGATGCTGGCAAACCCATGTAGTCCCACCCTAGGTTTATTTAAGCACTGACACTTTTATCAGTCAGATCAACCTTGCACATGGCTTTCAGCACCCTCAGCTACCAGGGAAATACACTGAGATCTGACAACCCAGACAAAAAGCAAAGACACTGCCAATTATCCTTACCTACTGCCCTTCCCAGTGTATCACCATTTTCCTCTCTTTTAATGCTTTATTACAGTTTCTGTTGATTTTTTTTCTATACAGATCTCAGGTTCTAAATCTGCACCTCTCCAAACCTTCTCCAGAATCCCTGGGAAAGGAGCAGCACACTCACCACTTAGTCCCCAGATACCAGAGCAATTTGCAGCAAATTCACACAGAACAATTCCTTTACAACTCAGAAGAAGCAAGGCCAGTCCTGGCAAACCCTCACAGTTCATTGTCTGCTCCACAACCTCTTCCAGAGGCACCACAGAGCTGCCCACCCCTCTGCACAGGAGCTGGGGAGTACTCAGAGTGTTCAGGAAGCAGAAAACAGGCACACACACTCCTGGAAGGATGCTGGCAAACCCAGGTAGTCTCACCCTAGGTTTATTCAAGCCTATAAACCAGCACTGACACTTTTATCACTCAGATCAACCTTGCACATGGCTTTCAGCACCCTCAGCCAACAGGGAAACACACAGAGATCTGACAACCCAGACAAAAAGCAAAGACACTGCCAATTATCCTTAATTACTGCAGAAATGGGATGTTTCCTCAGACTTGCACAGGGCTTTAAGGGCTGGCTCTGAATGGTTTTCCCAGTAGGGGCCATTCCCACCCTAGAACATCAGAATCACAGAGATCACAGAGTCCCAGGTGGCTTTGGGTTGCAAGGGACTTTAAAACCCACCCAGTGCCACCCCCTGCCATGGGCAGAGACAATTTCCATTATCCCAGGTGGCTCCAAACCCCATCCAGCCTGGCCTTGGGCACTTCCAGGCATTCAGGGACACCCACAGCTGCTCTGGGCACCCTGTACCAGGGCCTCACCACCCTCCCAGGGAACAATTCCTTCCCAATATCCCATCCTAGCAAACAAGCAGTGTGCATTTTGCTGCTCTGTTCCACAAGCTCTTCTAAGAGTTATTTCAAGTTCAGCCAGATAATGAATGAGCAGCAAGAGTCCAGGAAGTACAGCAAACAGCAGCTCTGTGTGAGCTCAACCCAGACTCTTTAATCCTGGTCTAAACACATCTGGAATCAATATTTCAATTCCAAGGGCAGCAAAACAAACAAACAGGAACGTGCCTCTGGGTAAAATGCCAGGGACAGCACTTGGGACACAGACACCTCCAGCCCTGCAGGGAGATCCACAATTCCCCTGTGTTTATTACTCCAGCTTTTAGGTCAGACCCCTCAGCCAGGGCTGTTCCTGCTCCCACAGAGCTTGGCCTACACTCCCCCCTTCTGGCTGCACCTCAGCACAGGAAAATTCTTGCAGATTGGATTCAAACCTCTTCCAGTGGTTTCATAACACAATTTTATGCTAAACAGAACAAACAGAATTGGCTTTTTAAAAAATTACTACAATTCCTCTCTATTGAAATAATGCAGGCCCTTTACTGAAGGCAGAGCTCAGTGACACTCACTTCACTTTCATCTCCTCTCTCACAATTTAATTATTCAGAACTTTACAATTCCCCAGAGACCAACAAAGCACATTAAGCAGCTCTGCCTCAGATCAATGAGGAGATTAAATGAAGTATCAATTTGACAGAAGTAAATTGAGGCACAAGAAGCTCTTTTGTCTTGTCTGAAGGAAATGAAACAGAATCCTGGGGAAGGGTCCCTATTCCCAATGCAGCAGCTCTTCTACACGTGCCAAGAGGGAGATGCCAGGGCATTTGATGGCTCTGAATATTAACCAGGTACAATTCCCTGTGAATATAATATATTCAGGGTTATGAACAGGGTTATTTCACACTGTCCTGGCAGCAGAGTGAAACCTGATGGGGTGTGATCCCACAGTCACAGGTGGGAACTCACTGCCCTGCCCCTGCAAGTTCCAATGAAATAAATAAAATAAAATAAAATAAAATAAAATAAAATAAAATAAAATAAAATAAAATAAAATAAAATAAAATAAAATAAAATAAAATAAAATAAAATAAAATAAAATAAAATAAATTTCAAACAGCTGCTGTCTCTGGATCTACTGGTCCATTTGGCCTCGCTAATCTCAGCCTAGGAGTGAGGACAAACAACAACCTGGAGGCAATGAAGTCTCCTAGGCTTGAAAAGCAGCAGATCTCAAGCATTATTTCTCTGTGGGTGCAGGAACTCACCAATCAGATTGAGAGAGGAGTTCTCAGCTTTCTCAAAGGCAACTTGGCTGTTTCCAAGAACCAAACCAACCTCGATCTGCAAAGGGAAGGGAAAGAAATAATTACATTAATTACCACTGAACTCAGCTTTAGATTGCTCTGGGTATCTCCAAGAACATCTCAGAAGGCAGGAAAAGGCAGCAAAAGATCCACTTCCTGGCAAGAATGAAAAATACCAACCCCTCCTCTAAAACATACACCACTGAATGGAGAAGCTCACCAGGTACAACAATCTGGCTTTTAAAAGTTCCTGGTTTAGTTCAAACCCAGCTATTTTATTTCAGCAAGTAAAGGAGAAAATCAAATCATGTCCTTTCTACAGAAGGAAAAATCAAAACTGGACATATCTGGAAGACAAAAAAAAATTCAAGAGAGGCTGTTTCCATGAATTAGTACTTAAAGACCAAAATTCCTGTATCTCCCCCAGCTCTGCAGTTTAGTGGAGGCTGCACTGAACTGGCTCTTTGTCTCTCTGACACACAGATGAGGCAGATGTGTGACTTCTCCAAAGGCAGATCACCCAAACTGCCCTTGGTGGCATGCTCTGGTAGGAATTGCAGCTCTGCAGTCCCCAAGGAATGCACAGGAGTTCCTGGGAGCCCACCTTCTGCTTTTTGCCTGTTCCAGACTCCCCTTTGAGAATGCTGGGGTCCATGGCTTCCATGTCCTTCACCAAGAGCCCAAACAGCTTGTCATTAAAGCTGAACACCAGCTGCGGAAAGGGAAAACAAATCTCATTAGAAAAAGCTGAAAAGGATTCTGACAAGACTAGTAAGATTTGAAAGGAGAGCAAATGATCCTGAAGACTGAGTTAACCACCCAGCAGCTCCCCTGGAGTTTTTTCCCTGTAAAGTTCTGGATTCACAGGAGTTTTTTCCCTGTAAAGTTCTGGATTCACAGGTATTTTTTTCCCTGTAAAGTTCTGGATTCACAGGAATCCCTGTAAAGTTCTCAAGTCTGAAGTGCTGACCACGTTCTTTCCCTGCCCCAATATCAGACTAACAGACCTAAAGTTACAGAGCATAAAGTCAGCTGGAGAAACTCAAAGAAAAATCCTCCTTCCAAAAGAATCATCTATTCCCCCCTCCCCTGCTCCCCAGCTCAGTGTTCTGTATCATCTGATGACATTTTCCTCTCACTTCAATAATTGGTGCTAGTCATGGAGAACAATTTAGCTCAAAACTTTCAGATATTTTCCATTTCAGCTTGACAAGGACACTCCAGGAACAGTGCTAATGAGAGACAGAATTAGTGTAATGAGAAGTAGGGTCCATCCCACAGAAAAGCAGGCTGGGTCTGCAGCCTTGCCTCCCTTTCCTTGAGTTTGTATTTTCAAATGGCTTAAGATTCACACCCTGCAAGGTGTAAATGCTATCTGAGACCAACCCTGACCTGTTTTGAGAGCAAGACAAAGCAGAGGCAGTCACACAGGGCTGTTCAGGGGCTGAAGTCCATCTGCTGCAGACCTCTGCAGACTCAATTACAGGGACATCAGCTTTCCAAGGTCCCCAAGGAAAATATTTCACCCCTGTTTCTCTGCTGAAGTCCCTAGAGCAGCAATAAATCATGGAATCCCAGAATAGTTCAGGCTGGAAAGGATCCTAAAGCTCATCCAGTGCCACCCCTGCCATAGCAGGGACACCTTCCACCACACCAAGCTGCTCCAAGCCCTGTCCCACCTGGCCTGGGACACTGCCAGAATAATAAAATGCACTGCACTTGGGAGGTGCCAGTGAGAATTAATTAAACCTGGTGTTTGTCTTGATCTTATAGAGGAGGAGACAAAGTGACTTCCCTAAAGATTCCAGGAGTTGCCATATTCACATCTAACCAGGCCACAACACACAGAGACCCAAACTCTCCCAAACCCTGGAATTTTCCTGACAGATTTAGGATAGGGCAGATCCTAAACCCCTCTGCCCATGCTCTCAGTGGAAGTCACAAAGGTTTTACTGCTCATAAAGTAATCCCTTCTGATGCCTTGTGCAGGCTGGCCTAGAACAGAGACAGGACAGAGCTCAAGAATAAAGCAGGGATTTATTAAAAGGACTCAATGGATCCACCTTGGGCAGCACAAGAGCCCAGCCAGGGATACACCCAAGATGAACCAAAATGGACCACAGGGTCATGGGGTCTCTCACTTTTATAAGTTCTCCTCCATTTACATTTGGAGTTAATCGTCTAATTACACCAATTCCAGCTCCAGCCCATGCAGTCCCATCCTTGTTTTTCTCTCTTCAGCCCATGTTGTTTGTGCTCTTGGGCCTGAGATCTGGATCATTTGTCCTTGGTCCCCAGCTAGAGAAGGAATTGTTTTGTCTCCCTGCTCTGTGCAGAGAGCTCACCATCCCCTGATGTGAAACCCAGACCCACCCACTAAAACAGCACAGAACCTGAAAAATAGAAAAGCTAAACCCTGAGGCATCACTTCACACAAAAAACAATTTCTGCCCCTCACCCAGCCTTTGCAGAGCTCTTGGCACCCTCAGATGGTCCCTCACAAACCTGCACAAGGTGTTTTAGGCCAGGGCAGCCTCAAAGCCCCAGAGCACAGCTCACCTGCTGGCCCACAGAGAAGGCCTGGCTGTTGAACTGCTGGATGAACTCTGCAGCCATCTTGTCTGTGTCATAGGGGTTGGAGTCAATGTTCTTCTTCTGCAGGAAGTCAATCTCGATGGTCATGGTGCCAATGCACTGCTTGGTCTTGTCAAAAGTGTATAAAGAAACTGAAAAAAAACCAAGAAACAGCATATTTAAGGTCCCTCCAGTGTATCAAACAAATTTGGCAATACACACCCTTCCCTTGAGAATTTCACTTTTAAAAACTGAATATATTATTTCTGCTAGAGACCCTTATTTCTCTTAACCCGTGTTCAACTAAAAGGTCAAAAAGACAGTAAAATTGTCACTGAAAAGTCCCATTTTTCACTGAAAATGCCTGCACTGCTCTAAAAACTCTTAATAAACCTTTAAAACAGCTCAAACACCACCCAGACTTTGGGGGATGAGGACAATGAAAGCAAATCCAGACATGCTATGGTCCCACATGGCTGCATCTCCACCCAAGGGTTTGGACACATCTCCAGGAAGCCCAGAAGCAGCTTTAAGGGTTGCCTTGCCCAAAAGCAGAGACAAGAGGCCATCACTGGGTTTCTGTGACAAGACTGCTGAGCTGTTCTCCAGATGAGGCAGCAGAAAGTGAATTACTGCACATTCAAATGCAGCAATGCAATCTGTCAGCCCAAAACAAAGCACACCCCTGGCACTGAGGAAACAGCCCCTAGCCCAGAGGTGCCCATGGGCTCATGCTGACATTTCCAGGCTCCCTTCAGTGATGCAGAATCCCCTGAACAGAAAGCCAAGGGGCAGGGAAGGCACTGCAATGTCACTGCCACCCTGATCCCAAAGGCACAGCTCATGGGAAACAAGAGCCCATTCAGGGTGGAAAGAGGATGAAGAGGATGGAAAGGAAAGAGCAGCACAACCCACAGCTCCAGGGACTGCCCAGCATGGGTGGCCCAAGGGCAGGACAAACAGGCAGGCCCAGCAATGCAAAGCAGCCCAATGATTCTCCAGAAGATTGAGGAGCGTTAAAGGTTTGCTTTGAATCTGGAGAGCAAAGAGCAGCAAGGATGAAGTAGTAGAAGAGGAATGTGGGAAAGGCTCTTCAATCCATCTGTGATTTCCTGTCCAGCCCCTGGCAGCAGAATGGCTCCAGAACAAACCTGCAGATGCTGAGGTTGATGGCAAAACAAGCCCCCAGGATTGTTCACATGAAGGGAACAAGAAGAGCCTGTCCCTGCTGAAGGTGTGACCAGAACACACAGCACACACCCCAAACATCCTCCCTGGGAGGAGCTGCCACAGACAGATCTTCAGCAAACAGGGATAAAGAGGAAAACACTACTTCTGATCTACTGCACTGAGTTCTTCCAAAAGCAGCAGGGTGATCCCTTTGGGTCTGCAAGCAAACACCAGGAGCTCCTGTCACCTTACAGGTCACCTCTGAGCAGTCTCCTTTTCCTTGCTGAACCTCATGGCTTTGTCAAATAAAGGTTTCTGGAATATCAATCCCTGGATTTGGTCACACCCCATCAGCAGACCTTACAGCCAGAACTGAGTGCTGAGGGGAACCCACAGCACCAGCTCCAAGAGCCTGGAATATCCCAGAGAGAGGCTGGGAATGCAGCAGGGACCTCCTGGCTCTGGGAAGGTATAGGAGGAGTCCTAGTAAAATATCTGTATTGTACTTGAATATCTGTATATAAGAAGTCCAAGTTGCTCTTGATGGGCTGCAGCTGTGGCTGGTGAAGATAACTGGGATAAAAGGGGGTGGGTTGGCCAGTCAGGGAGAGCCTGGAAGGAGCCCTGACTAAGAAGCAACAACATGCAGAAGAAGGAGTCAGTGCTGGGAAGAGCTGCTCCCAAGAAACAACACTGAGAAGGTATGGGACTCTAGAAATATGATAACAACAAGATAACAACAGGAAGGCAGCAGGAACCTCCCTGTGGTGGGAAGGCACAGCCTGCCCTGGCTCCAGCTGGGCATCTCTGCTGGGAACACAGGAGCTGGTGCAGCTGGAGTGCACAGAAGGCAGGACAGACACATCCATCAGGGCACTGTGCCTTCCCACCAGGAAAATCACTCACCTGGAAAACCTTTACTGCATCATCAGGGGCTCAGCAGGACTCATCACCGCTCCACAGAGCTGTGGGCTGCATTTACACTGACATTTAAAACACAGCTTCCACATTATCAGGGGACCAGGACAAAGCAGGGGCCCTGGGAAATCATTGGCTTTGTGAACACTTCTCCCTTTCTGCAAAACGTTTTTACAAATCCCTTCCACCCAGCACGGAGTCAGCTGACATTTAGTCACTGTGCACAGAATCACTGCATTATTTTTGTTAACAGAGGCTCCCACGGAGCTGGGAGGTTTACAGCAAAGCCCAGGACAAGGACAGTCCCAAACTGCTCTGGGAGCTGATCACACAGAGTATCAGTGCTTCTTTCCCCAAAAGACCTGAGGACTGAAAAGCATTGTAAGCGAGTTGGCACATGATCAGCAGCCAAACAAGGGTGAGAAACAAATTAATATATGACTCTTCCCCTGTTATAGGTCCTTCTTCAGTTAAAACAAGACCAGCAGGCAAAACAATCACAGATTAACAGAATCATCGAGGTTGGAAAAGGCCTCCAGGATCAACTATCAACCCAGCACCATGGTCACCACTAAAGAATGTCCTCAGGTGCCACATCCCCCAGTTCTTCTAACATTTCCAGGGATGGTAACCCCACCACTGTCCTGGGCAGCCTGTTCCAAGCCTTTACAACCCATTCTATGAAGAAATTCTCCCTAATATCCAACTTACACCTCCTCTGGCCCAACCTGAGACTGGTTCCTTCCATCCTGTCCCTTTTCTCCTGGGAGAAGAGACCAAGCTCCTTGCAGGTCACTGTATGGAGCAGGTAGGTCTCCCCCAGGTTCAAATCCTGGTCTGTGGCACATCCAGAGAGGCAGAGACACCCACTCCAGCTGTCCCTACAAACACATCTGAGTACTGATCTGTGCTCACAGAGCTGCTGAACCACAGGGCTGGGAAAACAAACAGCCAGGAGGGAGCTGCCCCAGGAGCACCTCACACCCACAGTGTCTGAGGTTGGAAATGGGGATGTGAATTCCATTGCCATCTGTCAGAGGTGGGGCAGTTATCTGCTGTTCATTGGGCAGTTTTCCTTATCTCTTCCATACCCAATCCTCTCTCCAGGAGATCTCTTCTGTTCATGGACTATTAATTATTAATTATCTTCTGTTCATGGCCATTAATTATTAATTATATTCTGTTCATGGCCATTGAGTGTCCCTGCATGGCTGATCCAATTCCAGCATCCCATGGGGAGATGCTGCGCCCAGGGCAGGAGCCAAGCATTCCTCCCTGGATCCAATCTGAGGTTTGGGACACCCCAGCAGCCTCTGCCCCCTGCATTCCCAGAGGAGCAGCTTTCTGCTGCCCTGCATTGCCAGAGGGAGCCCAGGCCCATCTGCAGCAGCCCTGGAGCTGCAGAGGAAAACTCCCCCCTTGTGCAGGATCCCTGCTGCAGCAGAGCCACAGCTGGCACTGCAGGAGGGCTGAGCCCCCATGGGATGGGGCTGTGCCACCCCCTGACACACAGGGGGAAGGGACTGCTCTGACTCTGTCCGTGGTTTGGTTTGTATTTGTATTTTTAATTTTCCTAGTAAAGACCTGTTATTCCTACTCCCATATCTTTGCCTGAGAGCCTCTTAATTTCCAATTCATAATAATTCAGAGAGGGAGGTTTGCATTTTCCATTTCAAGGGAGGCTCCTGCCTTCCTCAGCACACACCTGGCTTTTCAAACCAAGCCACACAGCCACAGCACTCCTCAGGCCCAGCCCTCCATCCTCACAGAGGATGCAGCCACCAGCTCTGCCCAGAGCCCCTGAAGCTACTCCAGAGGCAAAGCCTTGAACAGTGAGCTCCAGTGCAGGATCCCAGCAAGGCAGAGGAGGAGCTGCCCTCTCCAGGAGCACAGAGGTGACTCCTGATGGTCCAAAGAACAAATGTGATCCATTACCTGGACCTGCTGTAGCAAAGAACACAGAGACCCTCCTGGAACTCCTGCTGCCAGGAGTCTGCTCAGCATTCCAGCAGCTGCACCTGGAGCTGACAGTGATCCAGGCCGAGGGAATCTCATCAAAACATTCCCCAAGGCTTGCAAGGCTTGAGGAAGAATTGAAATAGGAATAGAGATTCACCTCAGCCCTTCACCTTGCTGCAGAATATTCTGGTCAGTTACTGGTGCAAGCATCAGTGCTGCTCCCAAAGCTCAGCACTGCAGGGCACACTGCTGCTCCTGGAACCAAAACATTCCCATCCATTCTAATGCTGGTGCCAAGAAAT
This sequence comes from Calcarius lapponicus, assembly GCA_039654755.1. Taxonomy (NCBI): domain Eukaryota; kingdom Metazoa; phylum Chordata; class Aves; order Passeriformes; family Fringillidae; genus Calcarius; species Calcarius lapponicus. The sequence goes on along the minus strand of JBBFKN010000011.1, from coordinate 2,487,881 downwards.
TCCCCAAGGACAAGAGCTGTCCTCTGTTAGTGGGACTGTTCTCCAGAGACCCAGAACAGGCTATCCAGGACATGTTCAATGTTCATATCTGCATGTGGACACTGACATCCCACACAGAGCCAGGCTGAGATACCTGCAGGTATCTGGAGAAACTGCCAAAGCAGTCTGCCCAGGGCTGGAAAACATTAAAAGCAGAAAAGCTGCAGAGAGGAGAGCACCTCCTTCACTAAGGAGGGCCTCACATCATCTGGAGAAGGACTGGAGCTCTGTGAGTTCCCAGTTCAGGATGGAAACATGAATTCAGCTTTATGAACACATCCCAATCACTCTGACTGACTGACTCACCATCGATCTCCTGCCCGATGGAAAGGCCGGCCCATTTTCTCTGAAAAACAAGAGAAAAAAGGTCAGAACACCTGTTCTGCAGAACAAACACCTGGCCCTCAGAACAAACACCTGTCCCTCAGAACAAACACCTGCCCTGCAGAACAAACACCTGCCCTGCAGAACAGCTGCCCTCTCAAAGGCAGCCTCCTCACCCAGAGGAGCAGGATTCCCTGAGAACCTTCAGCAGCAGAAAAAGGGCAGAATGGAATATCCCAAAGACTCTCAAATTAACAGGAAACAAGTCAAAAACACTGAATAATCTCTCCAAATAATTCTTGTGACGTCAGAAGGTTGTTCTGTCCAACCTCCTTCAGGCTGCTGGTCTCCCCACCATCCTGGAGGCAGAAGTTGTGATGCTGGATGGGGTTTTTTTGTCCTTCTGCCCAGGTTCTGAGCATCCACAGGTACAAGAATGGCTGTTACACACCCCATGAGCATTTGAAAAGCTTGTTCTAATGTGCTCCAAGGTACAATATTACCTGAACCAAGAGAACCAATAAAAATGAAACTGCTCAAATCTTTAGGTCCCTTGGAAATTTCTTTAGAAAGGCATGTGCTGCATGGAACTGCAGAAGTGGGAAATTATGTGACACGTGAATTATGCGACACAAAAAAAATTTATAACCTTTACAATTCCAACAGTTCTGGCTTGATGACTGCAAAGTTGTGGTTTTCCCAGTGGCTGCTGCTGTGTTAGAGATTGGCTGCAGTGTGTTCTCAGCCCCCATCACAGGCTGTGCCATGTTCACAACCCCTCAGGTATCAAACAGAGCCACCAGGCACGTGTAGGTGTCATTACAAACAGCTCTGGGGAAATCACATTTGAAAAGCTGTAGTTTCTGGTCATTTGTGTTTACCTTTTTGTCTGGGAGAAGGAACACAATGGCTTTGCTTACAAAGTGAATATTTCTCCCTTTACACTCTCTCCAATATGCACAGAATATCCTGAGTGGGAAGGGACCACAAAGGATCATCCAGTCCAACTCCTGCCTTGCACAGACACCCCAACAACCCCACCCTGAGCATCCCTGGCTCCTGGAGCTCTGGCAGCCTCAGGGCTGGGACCATTCCCTGGGGAGCCTGGGCAGTGCCCAGCACCTCTGGGGGAAGATTTGTCAGGATCTTCTCTGCAGCTCCACCCCCACCATGCTCACCTGGCTGGTTTCTGCTAAAGGTTTGTCACCACTACACAGCAATTCATGTTTTAGGCTCTCAGGATACAAAATTTGTCACAGCTTTCAGTGTTAGGAGTCAAAAAACAAGATTACCACAGAATAAAGGTGGTCAGGAGTCCCATGTGAATAGTGGGTGTACAACAAAGAGATGCTCTGGAGGCCTCAGAGCACAGATAACCCTGAAGAGGAGCAGAAAACACACAGTGGGCGTCAGACTGACTGCAGCTATCCAGGGCTCTGGGAAATACTGGGAATTTTAAAATTACAACCCAGTATCAGGAATGCCCAATGCTCAGAGGGCTGAAACAGCTCTGCTATGGAATCAGGCTGAGGGAATGACAGTTGCTCAGCCTGGAGGAGGCTCTGGGGGATCTCACTGTGGCCTTCCAAAACTTAAAGTGGGCTTGAATCTTTTTAAGGGGACAGACTTTTTAGTAGGGACTGTAGCAAAAGAAAAAGGGGAAGTGGCTTTAAACTGAAAGAAGGTGAAAGAAAATGGTAAAACCTTACCCAGAGAGGTTCCAGGGAACATTCAAGGTCATACTGGACAAAGGCTGCAGACAAAGTGGCCTGGTGGGAAATGTCCCTGTTCAGGCAGCCTTTAAAGGCCCCTTCCAACCCCAAGAGCTCTAACCCTACACACCAAGAATTCACCTCCCTGCACAGCCCCTTCTCCAAGGGGAGCACCAGGCCTCAGCCCCTGGCTCCACAACAACCACAACATTCAAAAATCAACCCCAGACCTGAGAGCACTGACCTGACCAGCACCAACATCTCCTGCTGGGCCCTCTGGGCATCACAAACCACAAAGCACAGCCAGACACTGGTGAACATAACATCCCCAGCCACTCAGCAGGACAGACCCAGTTCCAGCAGCATCATCAAAATGCATCAAACACATCCACAGGTAAAATGTCATTTGGGGGCTTGTGCCAAGATGTGCTGAGAAAAAAAATCTGCTGGGTTTGCAGCACAGAGCAGAGAGTGACAGGGAGATATGAAAATCCTGAATTAGAGACCTCAACTGCTGCAGGTTCATGGGATGAGACTCAGTGTGAGCAGTACAAAGCTACAAGCTCCATTTTTCAATTTAGATGTTAATTATATTCATTATTTATTCTAACCATCATTTAACATCAGATGATGACTTAATGAAGAAAGAGGAGACAAAGGGGTTTGGGGTTTTTTTTTGCATTTCATTGCACTTTTCATCTAAAAATACTAACAATGACTGAATGTGGTCAATAAAACTTCCAGCAGGTCTTAAAAATGAAAAACACAGCAAAGAAACCCTTTAAAGTCAAGGGAAAATGGGGAACAATATTCACAAGGAAGGGAAGATATTGCTTAGACTTTTCCTTTTCAAATAGTTTCTTTCTGGTGGATTTTTAAAAGGTTAAATTACACATTTTCCAGTATCTTTATCCCACCATGCACTAAAAATATATCAAAGCAATATAAGCACAGTCACTTCAGTTGCAGTATGAGTATCCTTGAACTTTTGTTGGCAGAAATCAAATTTGCAGCACACATTCATTCCAATTAGAGAACTTACCATCAATCCTGATCCTAAAAAAGAGATTTTGCTTATTGTGTAGCAGAGCAGAAAGTCCAACCATGCCATACCTGGGGCAAGCTGAAGGCAATGCTGCCAGGGACAACAGAGGGGTGGGTTCTCAGAGTGAAGATGTACTTGTGGTTGGGAGAGGTCTTCACCACAACATGCCTGGAAAAGAGATCAGTATTTTATTTTGAGGTGTACCAGGAGGGTTCTGCTTTGCTCACAGGGTTGTGGGAGCTCAAAAGGAACACACAGATTATCTCTAGGGCTATACAGCAAAACCAAAAGCATTGGAGGCACAGCCTGACTCAGACACGCAGCAGGGTGACAGAGCCCACCACCCTCACTGGTACAATGTGATCTCAAAGCCCAGCTGCAAGACTTTGCTCCAAAAATCAATATTTACATCCTATCACCATGATATTTTCTGGAAAAATCCCCTTGCCCAGGATCTTCTCCTTGGAAGTTGAGAAGCCTCAGAGAGAAATATAAATAATAATGATCTGATTCACTTCTCCTGTGTTTGGCTGCTTTGGAATGTGGTCTGGAGATTGTTTTCCAATAGGTGCATGTTTGATTGGTTTTATGTGAATTGTTTTTTCTTAATAACCAATCACCATCAGCTGTGTCAGACTCTGAGGAGTCAGTCATGAGTTTTTATTATTCATTCTCGTTAAGCCTTCTGGCTGTATCCTTCTCTTTCTTTAGTATAGTTTTAGTAAATATAATATAATATAATATAAGTAATATAATATATGTAATATAAAATATAATATATAATAGAATATATAATAGAGTAAAATATATAATAGTATATAATATATAGTATAAAATATTATAATATAAAATATAATTTATTATATATTATATAAAATAATATTATATATTATATATTATGTAATTAATATAATATAATATAATATAATATAATATAATATAATATAAATCAGCCTTCTGAGAACACTGAGTCAGATCCTCATCTCTCACCTCATCCTGGGGACCTCACAAACACCACAACATCCCCCCAGTAGTCCTTTACTTCAGGATTGCACTGTCCAAATGAGAGAGAACCAAACCACCACCACAACCACCACAGTTAAAAATCCACACAGCTTTCACATCTCAAGCATTAACACCAATATTTTACCCCCATACAAGCACCATCCACAGCAGCAATGCCAACAAGAAGTGGATGCAAAGCCCATACAGGGATCTGAGTGTATTGTTTATAATTTGATAGAAGAAAAAAATGGGAGGAATTTCTGTACAAAAAGTAAAATCTCACAGACCCCGGGGCTGTTTCTCCTGGCACAAGTGGCCAGCTGATCTTGAACTCATCTGTGTGGCTGGAAAAGCAGCACCAGTGTTGGAAGGTGGCCCTGTGGGACAGGAGCTGATGGACAGCAGCTGAACAGCGATGCCCTATTCACACCTGATGTGTGCCCAGGTGGGCAAAAAGGCCAAGAGCACCTGGCCTGGATCAGAAACAGAGTGGCCAGCAGGCCCAGGGCAGGGACTGTCCCCTGTGCCAGGCCCTGGTGTGGCAGAATAAATCAGACTCCATTTTCTTCATGGTGGGAAAGCTCTCTCTTTATTCACATAACTGGTTTTTACCCGGTTTTACAGACCCTGTGGGTGACTCCAGTTGGTCAGGAGCTCTCTTGCTAATTACTTTATTGGTCAGTAACAATGGGAGAAGGAACACAATGGCTTTGCTTACAAAGTGAATATTTCTCCCTTTACACTCTCCCCAATATGCACAGAATATCCTGAGTGGGAAGGGACCACAAAGGATCATAAGCTGCCATTCTGTATTAATTGGTCACTCAAACCTCCCATGTGTACTTGCAGGAAAAGTTGTTTATAAGAGATAAGTTTTAATTTTTCTATCTAACAGTATAAAAACAACAGGTTTTATACAGGTGCTGGCTGTTTTTCACCCAGGAATAGATTGTTATGCTAATGAACTGCTCACACCAGGATTCCTTTACATGGGATCTTGCAAAGTGCTACCTTGACAAGGCCAGCCACTGATTTTAGGAGAGCAGGCTGGATTTTATGAGGCCTTTCTTTATCATTTTTCTACCTTACTGCAACACTGCTGAGGCCACACCTTGAGGACTCAGGTCAGTTCTGGCTCCTCACTGCCAGGAAGGCCTTGAGGGGCTGGAATGTGTCCGAGGAATGGAGATGGGGAAGGGTCTGGAGCACCTGGAATGGCTGAGGGAGCTGAGCCTGGACCTTCTCACCCTCCACAACTCCCTGGCAGGAGGGGCAGCCAGGATGGGAAGGGGGTTGGCCTCTGCTCCCAGGGAACAGGAACAGGATGAGAGGAAATGGCCTCAAGATGTGCCAGGGGAGGTTTGGATTGAACATCAGGAAGAACATCATGGCAGGAGCTGTCCAGGGAGGTTTGGAGGATTCCTTGCACATGGGATCTTGCAAAGTGCTACCTTGACAAGGCCAGCCACTGATTTTAGGAGAGCAGGCTGGATTTTATGAGGCCTTTCTTTATCATTTTTCTACCTTACTGCAACACTGCTGAGGCCACACCTTGAGGACTCAACTCTGGCTCCTCACTGCCAGGAAGGCCTTGAGGGGCAGCCAGGATGGGAAGGGGGTTGGCCTCTGCTCCCAGGAACGGGATGAGAGAGGAAATGGCCTCAAGATGTGCCAGGGGAGGTTTGGATTGAACATCAGGAAGAACATCATGGCAGGAGCTGTCCAGGGAGGGTTGGAGTCCCCATCCCTGGAGGTGTCCAAGGAACACTCAGTGCTCTGAGCTGGGGACAGGGTGGGCACTGGGCACAGGTGGAATTCAGGGATCTGGGAGACTTTTTCCTCTGGGATTCCATCACAGAACAGTTATAAAACCAGAGCAGTCAGGAGCAGACACAGCAGCAGCCATGGCATGTGTCTGTCTGTCACACTCAGAACTGAAGCTGTCAGCAACAAAGATACTCAAAAGCTGCTTAGAGCTCCCTCAGACTATGCCTGATAGCTCTTATCATGTGATAGGCAGACAGCTTGCTGGCATGAGAGAGCAAAACCAAAGGAGGCTGGGATTTGTGTGCTCTGGCAGCCGGGTGATGCTGGAATCAGGGCTCACCTCACCTTCCTCTCACAGCTGCTGCCACTGTGAGCACCCTGGGGGTACACAAGGCACCATCTCCATGGATTTCATGGCAGGAAGGGCAGGATGAGCTGTGCTCAGCCACGGTGCTCACTGCTGGCCCTCCTCCCTCCCTGCAGCCCATGTTTTCCATGCACAGGTGCTCCCTGTATTCCATCTGTGTGTGCCCAGCCAATCCAGCACCATCCAAGTGAGGATCTGCCCTGGCTCCATCCCGTGTGCACAACAGCTCCAGCCACAGCACACCAGGAGCACAGGGCCCTTGGAGACAAGGGGAAATAGAACTCAAACTGGGAGCTATGGCAGCCCAAACTGGGAGCCACAACAGCCCGAACTGGGAGCCACAACAGCCCAAACTGGGAGCCACAACAGCCCGAACTGGGAGCCACAACAGCCCAAACTGGGAGCCATGGCAGCCTAAACTGGGAGCCACAGCAGCCCAAACTGGGAGCCACAGCAGCCCAAACTGGGAGCCACAACAGCCCAAACTGGGAGCCACAACAGCCCAAACTGGGAGCCACAACAGCCCAAACTGGGAGCCGTGGCAGCCCAAACTGGGAGCCACAACAGCCCAAACTGGGAGCCACGGCAGCACAAACTGGGAGCCACAACAGCCCAAACTGGGAGCCACAACAGCCCAAACTGGGAGCCGTGGCAGCCCAAACTGGGAGCCATGACAGCCCAAACTGGGAGCCGCAACAGCCCAAACTGGGAGCCGTGGCAGCCCAAACTGGGAGCCACAACAGCCCAAACTGGGAGCCACGGCAGCCCAAACTGGGAGCCATGTCAGCCTAAACTGGGAGTCACAACAGCCCAAACTGGGAGCCACAACAGCCCAAACTGGGAGCCACAACAGCCCAAACTGGGAGCCACAACAGCCCAAACTGGGAGCCACAGCAGCCCAAACTGGGAGCCACAACAGCCCAAACTGGGAGCCACAACAGCCCAAAATGGGAGCCACGGCAGCCCAAACTGGGAGCCACAGCAGCCCAAACTGGGAGCCATGGCAGCCCAAACTGGGAGCCACAACAGCCCAAACTGGGAGCCCTGGCAGCACAAACTGGGAGCCACAACAGCCCAAACTGGGAGCCACAACAGCCCAAACTGGAAGCCATGGCAGCCCAAACTGGGAGCCATGGCAGCCCAAACTGGGAGCCACAACAGCCCAAACTGGGAGCCACAACAGCCCAAACTGGGAGCCATGGCACCCCAAACTGGGAGCCACAACAGCCCAAACTGGGAGCCACAACAGCCCAAACTGGGAGCCACGGCAGCCCAAACTGGGAGCCACAACAGCCCAAACTGGGAGCCACGGCAGCCCAAACTGGGAGCCACGGCAGCCCAAACTGGGAGCCGTGGCAGCCCAAACTGGGAGCCACAACAGCCCAAACTGGGAGCCGTGGCAGCCCAAACTGGGAGCCACAACAGCCCAAACTGGGAGCCACGGCAGCCCAAACTGGGAGCCACAACAGCCCAAACTGGGAGCCACAACAGCCCAAACTGGGATCTGTGGCAGCCCAAACTGGGATCTGTGGCAGCCCAAACTGGGAGCCGTGGCAGCCTAAACTGGGAGCCGTGGCAGCCTAAACTGGGAGCCGTGGAAGCCCAAACTGGGAGCCACGGCAGCCCAAACTGGGAGCCACAACAGCCCAAACTGGGAGCCACAACAGCCCAAACTGGGAGCTATGGCAGCCCAAACTGGGAGCCATGACAGCCCAAACTGGGAGCCACAACAGCCTAAACTGGGAGCCACGGCAGCCCAAACTGGGAGCCACGGCAGCCCAAACTGGGAGCCACAACAGCCCAAACTGGGAGCCACAACAGCCCAAACTGGGAGCTATGGCAGCCCAAACTGGGAGCCATGACAGCCCAAACTGGGAGCCGTGACAGCCCAAACTGGGAGCCACAACAGCCCAAACTGGGAGCCACAACAGCCCAAATTGGGAGCCACGGCAGCCCAAACTGGGAGCCCCAACAGCCCAAACTGGGAGCCCCAACAGCCCAAACTGGGAGCCACGGCAGCCCAAACTGGGAGCCACAACAGCCCAAACTGGGAGCCACAACAGCCCAAACTGGGAGCCACAACAGCCCAAACTGGGAGCCACAACAGCCCAAACCGGGAGCCACAACAGCCCAAACCGGGAGCCACAACAGCCCAAACTGGGAGCCACAACAGCCCAAACTGGGAGCCACAACAGCCCAAACTGGGAGCCGCAACAGCCCAAACTGGGAGCCACAACAGCCCAAACTGGGAGCCACAACAGCCCAAACTGGGAGCCACCGCAGCCCAAACTGGGAGCTGTGGCAGCCCAAACTGGGAGCTATGGCAGCCCAAACTGGGAGCCATGGCAGCCCAAACTGGGAGCCACAACAGCCCAAACTGGGAGCCGTGGCCATCTGTCACCTGCAAACCCCTCGCAGGCACTGCTGGCAGGGTCAGAAGCATTTTCAACACATCCAAGTGACAGCAGAGCTCCCAGCTGAGGCAGACACTGAGCTGAGTCCTCACTGGTTCTGACCCAAAATCACCCAGCAGCTGCCAGGACACCCTTCCCTTGCCTCCTCCTCCTCCCCAGGCATAAATCCAGGAATCTGGTGGAGATTTCTGGGATATTCCATTCACCAGAAACGTCTCCAGCAAAGCAGAAAGACAGCAGAGCTTGGTAATAGAGAAATAGATGTCAGGAAGAAAAACAAAGAGAAAAAATGAAAAAAAAAATCAGCTTTCTGAAAGAAAATGCTAGGAAAGGTCAAATCCTGACAGGTTCTGTGAGAAAAATCTGCATAAGACACAGGAAGGGCCATGTTTCTTCTCAAAGACAGCAGGAGCAGGCAGCTTCCAACAAGCTGTAAGCAACCTAAGTACCACAAATGTTCAAAATAAGGCAACAGCAGAAAAACTAAATGTATTTTCCTACACTGATGTTCACAAGGAAGGAGCTCAGAGAGCTCATGGAGCCACAGAGGGGAAATCTCAAACTCATTAAGAGCTTCTGGTTGTACACAAACAAAAGGAACAACAAATCACCAGGGCCAGACACCTCCCAGAGCTCTCCCAGGAGGAATTGCTGCTCTGTTCTGTGTGTAAATCCTGTCAGATCCAACCCATGTGCTGCCAGCTCTCAGGAAAGGCTCCAGGAAACTGGGCCCAGGAAGTTGCTGTGGTGTTTGCTGGCCAGGCTGAGCAAACCAAGAGAAAGTGCAGCAGCCATGAATTAACCTGTGGGGGCATCAGATTTCCTGGTGCTGAAGCACGAGCAGGGCTCCTGTGAGGGAGGGGATGACTCAGGTACCCACGAGGAGGTGCCAGCAGGGATCTCATCCCATGCAGGGCATGTTTGGAAACCCACAGCAATCATTCAGCAAGGGCTCCTCAGAAACCTAAACTGGCCTAGGAGGGATGGGCCTCCCATGTGAAAGGGAACAGAAGCTCTCAACAGGAACAAAAAGCTGCCCTGATTGCTGTTCCCTCAGCCTGGCAGTGCTCAGAACTGCTTCCTCTCTCCAAACTACACCAAGAACTGATTTCTCTCTCCAAACTGCACCAAGAACTCGTTCCTCTCTTCAAACTGCACCAAGAATTGATTTCTCTCTCCAAACTGCACCAAGAACTTGTTCCTCTCTCCAAACTGCACCAAGAATTGATTTCTCTCTCCAAACTGCACCAAGAACTGATTTCTCTCTCCAAACTGCACCAAGAACTGGTTCCTCTCTCCAAACTGCACCAAGAACTTGTTCCTCTCTCCAAACTGCACCAAGAATTGATTTCTCTCTCCAAACTGCACCAAGAACTGGTTCCTCTCTCCAAACTGCACCAAGAAACTCATTTCTCTCTCCAAACTGCACCAAGAACTGGTTTCTCTCTCCAAACTATACCAAGAATGGGTTTCTCTCTCCAAACTGCACCAAGAACTCGTTCCTCTCTCCAAACTGCACTCAAGGTAGAAGCAGGACACAGAGCTGAAGATGGTGCCACTCCCCAGAGCACTGCACAGCACACACTGTGTGTGCATGGCCTGGTGTGAACTCCTCCCTGACTCATCCCTGCCCAGCTCAGGGGTGTGGGAAGTGAAGCATGAGAAGATGATCAGCAGCACCCTGGGGTTAAAGCATCTCCTTGATCCAAGGGCAAACTCCAGCTCTACACCCTCAGCTGCAAACAGAGCAGAACCCTTGTGGAGGCACCACCAAAAACCCTCCTGAGAAGGCAACATGGTGAGGGACCTGAGACAGGGGATCTGCAGCAGGGATGGCCCCAGGGATCTACAGCCAGGGCTGGCTCCTGATGATCTACAGCAGGGCTGGCCCAGGGATGTGCAGCAGGGCTGATTCCATGGATGTGCAGCAGGGCTGGCTCCAGGGATGTGCAGCAGGGCTGGCCCAGGGATGTGCAGCAGGGCTGGTTCCAGGGGATCCAGAGCCAGGGCTGGCTCCTGGTGATCTACAGCAGGGCTGGCTCCAGGGATGTGCAGCAGGGCTGGCCCAGGGACATGCAGCAGGGCTGGCTCCAGGGGATCCAGAGCCAGGGATGGCCCCAGGGATGTGCAGCAGGGCTGGCTCCAGGGGATCCAGAGCCAGGGATGGCCCCAGGGAGCTGCAATGCAGCACCAGCTCCAGCACTGCCAACAGCAGGAGCTGCCCGTGCTCCCTCTGACACTGCACAGCATCTGCAGCATCTGCTCCTGACCAAACACACTGCTGGTGTGTGAGCAGCACTGCTGGAAATAAACAGCTCCCAGGGGCACAGGAACAGCCAGAATCACATCCAGCCTGCTGAGGCAGCACATCTCAGGGCACTGCTCCCTGCATGCTGCCACAAATGCTGGGAGGGAAGGTTCTGGAAGCAAAAGGAGCACAGCCGGCTGCAGGGCTGGCAGCTGGGTCCCTGCAGGACATCCATTCTGGAGGAAATTAAAGTTTTTATAATGCATGAGGTACAATGCTCAGTTCAGGTATTTTTGTAACTCAATTAAGTTGAAAAAAAAAATCAACCTGGGGGAAACCATACTTTGAAATGACCAGGACACTTTTCTGCCCAAGCAGAGACTTTTGCCTGCTTCTGACTCCAAAAGTTCTGCTGCTTTAGGGGGTGCCTTTGCTTGGTTTTGGCATTTTCTACTCCAGTTGAGCTCATGAAATCACAGCTCAGTTCATCCCTGCAGAGCCATGAGAGGAGCCAGGGCAGCAGAGCGGGCTGACAGCGCAGACAGGCTGAACACATCCCTGCACTGCAGCTCAGCACTGCTGAGCTCTCCACCCCAGCAGGTATTTTATATAAAGGTGGACATATCATTCAGTGTCTCCTTTATCATATCATTCAGTATCTCCTTTATCATATCATTCAGTGTCTCCTTTACCATATCATTCAGTGTCTCCTTTACCATATCATTCAGTATCTCCTTTATCATATCATTCAGTATCTCCTTTACCATATCATTCAGTGTCTCCTTTACCATATCATTCAGTGTCTCCTTTAACATTTTTCCCATTTTTCAAACCCAAGCCCTTGTGCTGCACGTGATATTCCCTTTCAGCTGAAATTAATGACTTCTGTCTACAACCTACAGACTAAAATCTGTCAGAGCTTCCCTAAAGCTGCAGCAAAGCAAAGAATCTGAGTGTGTGAATTGGCTTCTTGGAATCCAAAACCCTTCTGTGTGGGCTGAGCTGAACAATGTAGGTGTTTTCCATCTAAGAGAAGTAAACCCCAGAGCTGGGTTCCATCAGCCACCCCAAAACTGCAATTAAAGAATCCAGCTTGTGGTGCCCACACTCTGGCTGCTTCCCCCTTTTGTTCCTGTGCGTGAAAACCCTGAGAAAAGAGAGCTCTCCTGGCTCTGCTCAGCACTCCCAGATGATGTGAAAGTGAGAGGATGCCCCAAGTAACACAATAAAATGATAAAAATGTTTTTGAAATAGTTTAAATATTCTCACTATGTAACAGGAACAACAGCAAAACCAAAACAAACAAAAATTATCACAAGAAGTACTTCATTAAAATAATTATTCTATTAGTTAAGCAGATGCAGTTCCCAAGAAGGAAATACTTTAGAGAAACAGTCACCCTTCTTCCAGTATCTGCCATTTCCAGAAAGAGCCACACTGAAAGTTCTGATCCCTAAAGGCAGAGAAGTTTTGTTAATCAAACTGCTGTGCTCACCTTTCCAAACCTGAAATGTCATTTCCCCTCCATATAAATTTTGAAAAGAAATTCCTTTTTGGTTAAAAGCTGAAAGAGCAACAGTGCACACTTACTGCCCAGACTGGAAGTCCTTCTCATTCACCACAGCACAGTTGGTTAAGGACAGCTCATCAGTGGGACATCTCGCTGCTTGCATAGGCTACAAGAGAGGAGTAAATAGAAATAAAATTGATTGGAGAAAATATCAAATAAAATTCTGTTTTTCCTTTACCAAGCCAAGTCTCAAGACTTCTGCAAAAGCACAAAACAGATCTCCTGAGTCCTGGCACACTCTCAAAGCCCATTGGTATCAACAAGCTCCTCTCCCAGGTTCCTCCAAACATTTCCACATGTCACAGGTGTTTGTATCCCAAAGCTCTGCATTTTGGGATATTGTGTACTTTGTATTTTCTACCCTACCTACACAAATACTTTAAAATTAGCTGGGAGAAAGCCTGCAAGGCAAACAGTGTTAACTTGCAGGTGAACCCTGGCACTGAAGCTTCCCCAGTGCTGGCACAGCATTCCCTGGAAGGTGTTTCTTGCACAGGGCACTGGGATTTTCTGGAAGCTGTTAAGGAAAAGCAGCCTGGAGCCAGAGCAGTTCCCCACAACCCTGTCTCAGTGCTGGGTCACAGAGCCCATGTGGGGAGGAAGGGAGGGATAAAGATGTGACCTTCCCTCTTCCCTGAACATAACTCAAAAAACTGGAATTTCAGTTTTTGTATCCCAAAGTTCTGCATTTTGGGACTATTATATACTTTGTATTTTCTACCCTACCTACACAAATACTTTAAAATCAGCTGGGAGAAAGCCTGCAAGGCAGACTCTGTTAACTTGCAGGTGAACCCTGGCACAGGACAGGAGAATCAGCATTCCCTGGAAGGTGTTTCTTGCACAGGGCACTGGAATCTTCTGGAAGCTGCTAAGGAAAAGCAGCCTGGAGCCAGCACAGTTCCCCACAAACCCTGTCTCAGTGCTGGGTCACAGAGCCCATGTGGGGAGGAAGGGAGGGATAAAGATGTGACCTTTCCTTTTCCCTGAGCATAACTCAGAAAACTGGAATTTCAGCATGTCCATTCTACAGAAACCCCTTCACCCAATGCAGTGAGAGTCCACAGGAAGGTTTGACCTCAGCCAGCTGCTGTCCAACCCCACAATCCCTTTGTATCAGTTCTGAAAAGAAATATCACATGAGAGTATTTTCCACTCTACAGGAAACATCCCAGATCCATAACACACAGAAGAAAATTAGGTAAAATAGTTAATTCCAGCCTATCACTATGAAAAAAAATTACTAAAACAAATTTTGGGGGGGAGTCCTCCCTCTGTTTTTATTCTCTAATGCCAGAGGACCAATCCTTTTTCAGGAGTATCTGCTCATTTTTGTCCTTTCTGCCGTTACTCATCAATCAGCAATTAAAAACTGAAATAAGTTTTTAATTGGCCAATTTTAATTTGGCCTGCCCAAGCTGCCCATCCCCATCATGGGGCAGGATGGAGCATAGGGAGAGCACAAAGAGGGACCTCAGCCCCATCCCACACCTTCACCCCACCTGCTCCTGCAGAATTATACCACAAAACAAGGGCTGAACGATAAAAATTGTGATCAAAATGCCTCCAGAAGGGGAGAAGGGGATGGAAAAACAGGATGTTTCTGTCATTAGCCATGGACTGCAGACATTTCATTTGGGGAAAAGCTGAACTTGCTCCCCAAAGTGTCATCTGGAGAATCAAAGCACAGCTACCTCTGTCAGATACAAATTTGCAGGCAGTGCAACAGAAACTATTTGACAGCATCAACCTATTGCTAAAAGTAATTCAGGAGGGATTTTCTCTTAACCCACCCTTAAATCCCAGCAGCAAGCACAGGAAATGCACTGATCCCAACACACACATCTGAATCATTTCCCAGGAGTTACTGCCCTGCTCAGCTTCCCTCCTCCAGCCCTTCTGGGACAAGAAGCAGAGAAATTCCCCTCCAGAAATTCTCCCCCAGCCTGCTCTAAAGTTCACATCAACTTTCATGGCACAACGTGATTTGTCTCAAGAACTTGCTATTTAGAAAAGGACCAACTCATTACTTTTACTAAATAATGCTCAATTGCCCTTGACATATGTGACAACCAAAAAAGATTCCATTTTTCAGGCCTGAAGCAGATTTATCTATCTGAATGCTGAGTGTAATAAAAGACTCAAATGTTCTTGTAATAAAATATATGACATCAGTGGATTTATGAGATACACAGCCTGTGTGCTGAGGCCTCTTGGCTTGGGGCACTTCACAGCAAACATTCACCATTTTCTCACTTCTGCTCCCACCTGCAGGGCACAGTTTTGTGAAGGACATGCCCTGATAAAACGCATTACAGGGGATATTTCTGGAGAACAGTGGACACGGAGCTCCTGGATTAAATCTTTTTACAGCACTAGTCCTCAAGGGCATTTTTAATCCTCAGTGACAAACTGCACCCAGCCAAGCTGCTGCTCCTGTCTGCACTGGGAACAGAACCACAGAATCACAGAAACACAGAATCCCAGCGTCACAGAGTCACAGAATCCCAGAACCACAGAATTCACAGAATCCCAGAATCCCAGAATCGCGGAATTGCAGAATCCCAGAATCACAGAACCACAGAATCCCAGAAACACAGAACCACAGAATCCCAGAAACACAGAACCCCAGAATCACAGAATTCACAGAACCC
Organism: Calcarius lapponicus; assembly: GCA_039654755.1. NCBI lineage: Eukaryota > Metazoa > Chordata > Aves > Passeriformes > Fringillidae > Calcarius > Calcarius lapponicus. The sequence continues at coordinate 2,472,736 of JBBFKN010000011.1, read as the reverse complement.
CAGAATCCCAGAACCACAGAATCCCAGAATCCCAGAACCACAGAATACCAGAATCCCAGAATTCACAGAATCCCAGAATCACAGAATCCCAGAACCGCAGAATCGCAGAATCCCAGAATCCCAGAAACACAGAACCACAGAATCCCAGAACCACAGAATCCCAGAATCCCAGAACCACAGAATTCACAGAATCCCAGAATTCACAGAATCCCAGAATTCACAGAATCCCAGAATCACAGAATTCACAGAATCCCAGAATCCCAGAACCACAGAATCCCAGAATCCCAGAATCACAGAATCCCAGAACCACAGAATCCCAGAATCACAGAACCCCAGAATCACAAAACCCCAGAATCCCAGAACCACAGAATTTACAGAATCCCAGAATCACAGAATTCACAGAATCACAGAATTCACAGAACCCCAGAATCACAAAACCCCAGAATCCCAGAATCGCAGAATCCCAGAACCACAGAACCCCAGAATCCCAGAATCACAAAACCCCAGAATCCCAGAACCACAGAACCCCAGAATCCCAGAATTCACAGAATCACAGAATAATGAGGAAGAGACCTCTAAGATCATCAAGTCCAACCTATGCCCTCACACCTCAACTATAGCACCAAATGCCATGTCCAGTCTTTTTTTAAACACACCCAGAGATGGTGATTCTACCACCTCCCTGGGAAGAGCACTCCAGTACTTTATTATTCTTCTGGTAAAAAAATTTTTTCCTAATATCCAACCTGTACCTTCCCTGAGGTAGCTGGAGACTGTGTCCCCTGGTTCTGTCAGAGACCAACCCCACCTGTCTGCAGCCTCCCTTCAGGAAGGTGTAGAGAGAGCAACAAGGTCACCCCCAAGCCTCCTCTTCTCCAGGTATTGTTCTGGTTTATGCAAAGAGGAGACTCCAAGGACAGCACAGTCCTGAGGAGGTGTCTGCACACTGCTAAAGCATTCCCAGCATCCATCATCCAGCATCAGCCAGGCAGCACCTGCTATTAGACCCAGACCTGTTCCAGCATTCCTTCTGATTGCCAAGAGGAAAATGAGACCATATGATGCACTGATAAATCTCACTGTGAGAGACAAACGTGAAGGACCCCACCTCTGGGATTGTGACAAAGCAGGAACGTTGCCTCAAAACCCAGGAGGCTTAATGACACTGGCATATTTTATTTTTACAAAGAAAAATTGCCCTGAAGAACAAACAGCTACATAATAAAAACAATCACCACAACATCTGATCTTTCAGAGATTTTTTTTTCCAAAGCTGCAAGGACTCATTTCCCTCCACAGAAAATACAAAACTCATGTGTTCACAAAATCACAGAATAGTTGGGGTTGGAAGGGCCCTCTGGAGATCATCCAGTCCAAACCCCTGCTAAAGCCCAGAAAGTGATGCTGCTATTTGGGTATTTTCACACATAAACCACACCTCTCATGTGAATCATTGAGGCTGATGGAACAGGAAGCCAAGGAAAAACATGTTTCTCCCCACAGAGATAAAGTGGTGGAAATGACTGAAGAGCACTGCTGACAGCTGGTACTGAGAAGAGCTGAAACATTAAGTGCTCCTCACCCAAGACAACTGAACTCATTTCATTTCCTAATGCTGAGCAAGAGATTATGAAACAGCCTCTAAAGCTGAGGCAGGTTTGGTTCTGTGCCCTGTTCTCACATGGTTTGTACAGGACAAATCATGTTCAAGTACTGTATGTTCAAAAATCTCCTTTGTGTAAAACAGACACAGATACACATCCCATGTACATGCAGGTGCACAGAGATGGAATTTCTGGCACACAGGTGCTGGCAGAGCAGCGTTAGGAAACACTCTGGGTACCAGAGATTTCCATTTCCCCAGCAGAGCTGCACTGAGATGGGGATCCCTGCTCCAAAAAGCACCCAAGCTTTCCTGTAACACCTGGTGGGCACCAAAGTGTGGGAATCCACAAAATTAAAAGGTTTTGGGAAAGCTGCAAAAGGCAGGCCCCAGAGACAGCAGAACTGTGATTAGAGCTAAGCAGCAGCCATGAGATTGGTCAGCAGAAAAATTATTTAAACTGTAGAAAAGCAAAGACAAAAAAAACCATGGTCTGTGTATTAATGCTTGTCTAGAATAACTCTCCAAGCTACAGAAAAGTTTATCTAGCAGGATATTAGGAAGGATGAAGCTTAATAATGGAGCTCTGTGCGTTGTGTTTTAAGGTTTACAAGTAGGTATTGGATTTGAAATAAGCAAGCATTGTTTAACCAAAGGTACCTGTGCTTATAGTGACTGGATGGAACTACTGTCAATGTGCTTTTGCTTTGTGTGATTGGTCAAAAACTTATAAAGTAAATTGTGACATTAAGTTCTTTGTCTGCTGCCTGAGATGTGAGCTGCTGGCATCTTCCCATTGTCATAACCATGGAATGAGGCTGATGCTGGAAAATCAAACAGCTCAAGGCACGTTCCACAGCAACCCCATCTCATTCATGATTTGTACACAGCCCCCTGCCAGTGTCACCAAAGTCTCTCTGAGCCCAGAGCCACATCACCCAAGGAGGGCACAGAGGTGCAATACACCTGCAGAGCTGTAATTCCTGGTCAGCAGTGCAGTCCACACTGCCCAGAGCCCCAGCAGAGGTTCCTCTGTGGGTGGAACCACAGCTGACTCCAAACCAAACACTCACTCACCACCACGGCTCTGCCAATAAACTGAAGTTTGAATACTGACAGCAAGAATTATGATGTCAGTGGAGCTCTGAAGACAAACAGGGAACTGACATGAATCCCAGCTCCTACACATTCTCCAGGAGTATGCTCCTGACAGGAAACACACACACAAAGCTCTGCCTGCATCTCCAGATATCCTAGGGACACCAGAGGTGGACATTACACCTGGGGACACAGGGGACAAGCAGCAGCTCCAGCAGGAGGAGGAGCTGCAGGGCTGGATCAGCACAGGGAAACCCAAGGACTGTGCCTGCTCTAGGAGGAGGAGCTGCAGGGCTGGCTCAGCACAGGGAAACCCAAGGACTGTGCCTGCTCTCTACACCCATAACACACCACAGAGCTGAGCAACAGCTCAGCACTGCAGGACACAAGAAATGGCCATAAAACAGCAACACCAGCAGAGCTCTGGGCTGCCAGGTAAGAGTGGGGTCCTGACCTGGAGGGGAAGCTCTGTGACAGGGGAAACAGTAAAGAAAAAACCAAGGCTCCTCTAAAGAACAATTCTGTAATATTCATAAAAGGAATGACAATGTTCTGTCACCATCAGGGACACAAGTTGTCCTAAATGCTGTGGTGTCACAGACACATTTTCTGAAAAATCCTTTCCTTAGGATTTTCCCTCCTGAGAAGCTGAGAGGCCTCAGGAACAAAATGTAACCAATGGTTATCTGCTGCTGTGGAATGTAACAGGTGCATCTGGGATTGGTCTCATGTGGTTGTTTCTAATTAATGGCCAATCACAGTCAGCTGGCTCACACTCTCTACCCAAGCCACAAACCTTTGTTATCATTCTTTCTTTTTCTATTCTTAGCCAGCCTTCTGATGAAATCCTTTCTTCTATTCTTTTAGTATAGCTTTAATAGAATATATATCATAAAATAATAAATCAAGCCTTCTGAAACGTGGAGTCAGATCCTCATCTCTTCCCTCACCCTCAGACCCCTGCAAACACTCTCACACTGTGGTTCTAAATAATTTTTAAAATTAACTGAGGAAGCTTAGTAGCTTGCAGAGGATTTTTCTGGACATGTCAAAAAAAACCCACCAAATAAATTCTCCATATTTCTGCAGCTACAAGAGGAAATCAACCTACAAGGAACTTTCTGGACCAGCAGGCCTGGCCAGACAGGCCCTTCCAGAGCTCCTGGCTGTGCCAGGATAAGCTGCTGTCCTTGGAACACACAGCCCTGCTCAGGCCTGGCCATTCCACCTGCTCCCCATGACCTCGATTTGTTTGCTGGAAGCTTTTATTCTCTCTCAACAACAAACCCAGAAATACCAATTTTCTTCTCCTAATAAAGAGGAAAGCATTGGGAAGCTCAAATCTCAGAAGTAACATTCACGTTTTTGACAAAGGCAGGGAACACTGAGTGAGCTGCCACCAAGGCAGCCTCAGCACAGCATCCAGAGATGCCTGGGTGAGATGGATCCCTCCTTCCCACACCCCCTGAGCCACTCCCACGCTGTGAATCACCCCCTGTGATCGTGCTGCAGCACAGAAACCCAAACAGCTCCGAGGAGGAGAGAGGGGAAGAGCTCCCATCAGCTCTTCCTGCATCAGCCAGGGCTGGAAATGAAACAGGGTGTCACTGTCGTATTTTCTGAAATATCTCTTTGCCCAGGATTTCTCTCCTGGGAAGCTGAGAAGCCTCAGAGAAAAATGAAAATAATATTATCTGATTGCTTCTCCTGTGTTTTGCTGCTTTGGAATGTGGTTTGGAGATTGTTTATCCAACAGGTGATTGCTTCATTGGTTTCATGTGAATTGTTTTGACTTACTCTGGAAGGAGTCACAAGTTTTCATTATGATCTTTTAGCCTTCTGTCTGCATCCTTTCTCTGTTCTTTAGTACAGTTTAGTATAGCATTCTTTAATATAATATAGTAACATAAAATAATAAATTAGCCTTCTAAGAACATGGAGTCAGATTCATCATTCATTCCTCCTTTCATTGAGGGTCTCAGAAAATACAACACAGGAAATATTCATTGTCTGCCCATGGCATTGATAATGTCCCTGCCTGGGAAGAGCTCCCTCCCAGCACAGACAGGAGCAGGACACAGGAAAGTTTCAACTTTCATATTTTCAAGATTCTGCACTGCATTAGTATAGAACTCTGAACTTCTTATAAAGTGTTAGCAAATTCACAGTTTAGTTGGACAGAACAATCCTTTTCCAGCCCAAGAAAGCCCAAAAAGTACAAACAACAGTGAACTGAGGAGAGCAAACTGGGAGGATGGCACTTCATAACCTGAAGCTGTAATTGGACAATTAACCTCAATATAGAAATGGAGCAAAACTTATAAATGTATGAAAACTCATAATTCTGAGTCCATCTTGGGTGGAGCCACAGCCAGGATCTTGCACTGCCCAAGGTGTATCCTGCACAGGCCTTCTAATAAATCCCTACTTTATTTCCTTAACACTGTCCAGCCTCTGCTCCAGGGAGCCTCTCAAGGCATCAGCCAGACACTGCACTGGGCACTCTTTGTCAAACACTCAGCACATTTCCCAGTTTCTGTCTCTGAGAGCAGCCCTGCACTCTCTGGGTTTGAATGCAGAAATTCCTGCCTGTCCTGGCACTCCAGAGCTGCTTTATCAGGGCAGAAGGGCCTCTCCCACAATTAAAGGATCCTGGGTTTTACTGCTGCTTCCCTGTTTGCAAAGTTCAAGTGAACTCAGGTCTGCAGGGCAGCTCTGTCACTCCAGCATTGTTCACCTGCAGTCCCCAGGTGCTCACAGCTTTGGGAACCCAGCTCTGCTATTGCCAGGATTTCCCAGCATCACAGGAAAGACAATTTACAGTTCCAAGAACAGAGTTCCAAGGGTTTGCCTGATCCAACAGAGCAGAACAAGAGCGCTAAAGGACAGCTTCTCCAAGCAGAGCATCTACAGATTTTCACAAGTTGCTTTGCCCAGAGATGTCCTTCTCCAGATCAGTTTTTCCCAATGTGATCAGTGATTTTAGGAAATGCACACAAAGTTGCTGTGCCACAGCACAGGGAGCTGCTCTCTGCCAGCTCAGCAGGAACAGCAGCTCCACCTTCCTATTAAGCAATAATGACCAAGGATATGTGCATTTTAATTAACACATCCATTTTTTGAGTGCATGTTGCCTCACATTCCTTTCTCAAGCTAATTTAATTACAAGGAATTGTTGCTTGTTGTGTTGCATCTAAACATCTTTAAAAAATGCCAAGAGAATGAAGCAGAGTAAGTTGAGGTGCTGGGATGCAGGTCACAAGATTTTGCCACATGAGCAGTGAGGACACCTCATGGATGCAAATTTCATCCCATTTATATTTAGAAAAATTACCTGATGGCAACAAGGAAAATGTGAATATCTGTTAATGTTAAAAACATCCCCCTTGGAATTTGCCCTGTGACAGCCCAGGATGCTGCTGTCCCAGCACTGGCACTGAACTCGCCAGGACTCTGAGGTCCCAACCACCACCCAGCCATCAGCAGCTTAAGCTGCAGCAGCTTGCAAGTCTTGCTCAATTTTTTACAGAAAAAGCACATGACACAACTCCAGGGCATCAATTACTCCAGATTTTTTGACAGAAGGTCATTGCTTTATTGCATCCCAGGAGAGCAGAGGAAGGTGTTCAATCTTTTCATCCTTCAAACCTTTGCCCTCCCTGAGGGCAGGATGTGCCTGCACAGGGAGGAGCAGAGGAGCTGCACTCCCAGCCTTGCTTTATGAGCAGCAGCACAATCAGCTGGCTCAGACACAGCTCCAGGGCACTGCAGCAGAAGCTCTTCCATTAATTTTAGCAACTGGGTTTCTTGTTGGGCTTTTTCTGTTCACACAACCTTCTCCAACACAGCTTTCCTGTTCCTGGGGGTCTGAAAACCTTCTGGAGATGGTCAGCATGGGTGTTTCATCACAGAACTCTGGTCTCTGCCAGAGAACCTCCCTGATGTGAGACAGCATCCTGAATACATCCTGCACAGCCCACAGGCTGAACCTCATCCTCCCAAGATCCCTGTCCCACTGCTCAGGGCTGGCACTGCACCAGCTCTCATCCTCTCCTGCAATTGTGAGGGCACCTGAACATTTCCACCAACCCTGGAGCAAAAAAAGATCACTCCATGACACAAGGACCAACATTTTAGTTGTTTTCATGTAAAAAAAAAAGATCACTCCATGACATGGGGACCAACATTTCAGTTGTTTTCATGTAAAACAAAAAGATCATGACACGAGGACCAACATTTTAGTTGTTAAAAAAATGAATCAATGGTAATTTCATTGCACTGAAACTACATCCTGCCTGGTGGGTAATTCAGCAAATCAGAAGTGCCACTGCTTTCTATCTGTGGGCTCAAGCAGATCTGCTCTTATGGCAGAACTTCTTCCAAATTCAGGCAGGGTTTATCCTGAGCCTGAATGATCTCTGCGGTCTGAGGCACAGAACCCAGAAGAGGAGAGGAAAAGAAAAGATCTTGCTGTGCTCTGGAGGAAAAAAAAAATTAAAAGTAATACTTACAAAGTTCACACTTTAAATGATCCTCAAAAAGATTCTCTGGCTGTTTTAAAAGACTTTTTTCTACTAAAAAAATTATTAGCTAAGTTTAATTATTCTGGCAGTTCTACATAATAGGTGTGACACAGCAGCACCCCAAGAACTGGAGATGGAGAGGCAGCAGTGACATCTCCCTTTGGCAGTGACTTTTTAAGCACACAGCTCCTGCAACACTGAGCCAAGCAACAAATTAATGAAAGATGACAGGGCCAGATATGCCCACAAACATTCACATGGTCTTCAGAATTTTATTCTAAATAATTTCAGGGTTTTTAACAAATTATGTGGTTTTATTGTAAATAATTCAGCAAGGCAGAAGTCCTGAAAGCAGGCCACAAGCTGATTTGTGGTGATTTCACAAGACAGTTCTGAGGTTGCAGAAGTGATTACAGAAACAGAGATTCACATCGAGTTTTCTCCCATTTCCCTGAAACATTGCTAAAAACCCATTTCTTCATATTACATGCTAAGAAAGACTAAAAAAAACCCAAGTGACGATAGCAGGAACAGCACCAGGCTCAAGAAGGAGCTAAGTTGATTCATAAACCTTTCTTTAGTTGCCTGACAACCCCTGCATCTCTGAAGGCTGCTCCCATATGTTATCAGAAATCACCTTACAGCTTTAACCCAGCAACATAAAGCCCAGCCCCCATTATTTTTCAAAGTTCCTAAAAACCATACCATTTAAAACCACACTGTCTGCATTTTAAGTATTTTTAAATCATTCAAGCAAATAATAAGCCAAATATTAATTGTCTAGTGCTGTTTCAGCATTATATATTATATATAATATATATATAATACAACATCATCATATTATATATAATATATATTATATAATATATAATTATATATTATATATAGAGTATACTATATACAATAGTACATATTTTATATATAATACATAATATATACTTTATATATTATATATAATATAGAAATAAAAATAAAAACAAATATATATATATTTATAAATATATATTATAATAAATTATTATAATATAATGAATTATTATATAATTTGTTAAATTAAGTATATACCTTATATCATAATTAAATTATATAATTAAATTATATAAATTATATATTATATAAATAGAATAAATTATCATAAATTATAATAAATATATATTATATGAATATAGTTAAAATATAAATATGCATATATTACACATTAAATGTTAGGAATTGTTCCCTGGGAGGGTGGGCAGGGTGCCCGGAGCAGCTGTGGCTGCCTCTGAATCCCTGGGAGTGTCCAAGGCCAGGCTGGAGCACCCTGGGCCAGTGGAAGGAGTCCCTGCCATAGCAGGGATGTCACTGGGTGGGAAAGCAGCCCCAAACAGCAGAGGAACAAAAATGGGAGTTTTACACCAGGGACACCCTCTAAAAGAGCCATTATTTCTAACCATGGACTGTTACACAAGTTCAGCAATTACAAATCTCATATTGCTGAGAGAAAACCACACCAGTGCCTGCTGAGGGATCCCCAAGAGCACCCTGCACACCCAGGGGGTGTGAGGAGCAGCACTGACCCACCCCAGGCCCATGGAGCTCTCCCCCTGTGCAGACACAGCAGAAATTCAGCTTGGGCTGGATCCACTCACTGGGACAAGGCACAGAAAGCACCTGGCCTTTCTAGATCCCTTAGGGAATTAATTCCTGCTCTAGTTCAAATCAATTAGTTACAGGCAGCCCCAGGGAACTTCCAGGGGTTTGCTTGGTCCAAGAGGTCCATAACCAGACACAGGCACAGCAGCTTCCCACCATTCCTTCTCCTGCAGATGCTTCACTGCTCTGTGTGCCTGATGCTCCCCATGCAGAGATACAGAATAAATTATTACAGAAACAGCCATTATTTCTAATCACCATAAACTGTTTTTCCTGTAAACTTCAATCACTGCTAATCACCACCTCCTCCTTGCCACGGAGAGCCCCAGTGCAATTAGGGGAGCACACCTGAAACAGCAGCACCCAATTAATCCGATTTGGCTTATCATTCACCTGAATTATTCAAAACGTTTCAATATTTTGTCTCTCTGCTACATCAGGACAGCCATTCACTTCTCCCTGTGAGACTGCACAAATCAAATCCCACCAGTCCAGCAAAAGAGATGAAGCTCTGAATGGCATTGCAGAACAGATTTGCAGGGCAGGAGGAGTCACTGAAGCTCCTGTTGCCACCTTGCAGGTTGAAGCACCTGTTAAAAACGCTGACAACAGAACAGCACCTGTGTTCCAGCATCAGCTCACCTGTTGTGCCTGGAGCTCTCCCACACCTCCATCCTCCCACCAAGTGTTCTGTGTTTACCCACACACAGCTCTGGGTCACAGCCCGGGGTGCTCTGCCTGCTCCCCCTGCTCTCAGCCTCCCCAGCACTGCTGGAAGGAGCAGGCAGCTCCCTCAGAAAGCATCTGAAGGATCAGACACAGCTTGGAGAGAGAGAGAGAGAGATGGAACATTCAGCTGAAGGATTCTCTCTGCAGCATTAAACAAGCTGGTAATTCTGCAACAACTGCATCTGTAGGCAAATCATGAAAACACTGAGGAGCTTCAATCTTTCCTTTAAATCCCCCTTTCCTTCACCAGGCTCCCAAGCTGGTCAAATGTTTCTCACATTTTTAGCAGCAGGAAAGCTCAAAGCAGAAGAATAAAGTTGAGGTTGATTTTTCTCCTTTCTCTCCACATCCCCAGTGCCAATTCCAGCACTCAGCATGCACCAGGCTGTCACTGAGGACACAGCTGGGAGGGCCCAGGGAGCCTCAGAACCACATCCAGTGTGAGCAAAATGATCTCAGAACTGACCAGAGCACTGAGCTCCTGCTCTGGGCAACAGAACACTGAATAAAGCCAGTCAAGGCACACAGATTTCCCTGGGTAAGTGCAAAGGCTGAGATAAGAAAAGCATTTAAAGGATCAGACCCAGCTTGGAGAGTGAGATGGAGCTCTCAGCTGAAGGATTCTCTCTGCAGCATTAAACAACCTGGTAATTCTGCAACAACTGCATCTGTAGGCAAATCATGAAAATACTGAGGAGCTTCCTGATAAGCCAAGGAGAGCATCACTCATCCAAGTGCCACATTAGGAGGCAGCAAAGCATCAATCTTTCCTTTAAATTCACATTTCCTTCACCAGGCTCCCAAGCTGGTCAAATTTTTCTCACATTTTTTAGCAGCAGGAAAGCTCAAAGCAGAAGAATAAAGTTGAGGTTGGTTTTTCTCCTTTCTCTCCACATCCCCAGTCCCAATTCCAGCACTCAGCATGCACCAGGCTGATCCTTGAGGACACAGCTGGGAGGGCCCAGGGAGCCTCAGAACCACATCCAGTGTGAGTAAAATGATCTCAGCACTGACCAGAGCACTGAGCTCCTGCTCTGGGCAACAGAACACTGAATAAAGCCAGTCAAGGCTCACAGATTTCCCTGGGTAAGTGCAAAGGGTGAGATGAAGAAAAGAAGGTGCAAGGAGGAAGGTGAGACCAGGAATGTGGAGCAGAGGAAAAGCTGTTAATGAGAGACAGAGCACAAAATGTGGGGTTTTTCTCAGTTACTCAGCACATTTCAGGGGTGGCAGTGGATGCACAGCAGATTGCTCACCCCTGCTCTGCACCACAGCACTGCACCAGCTGCCCTCCATAAAAGCACTTGGAAAACCAATTCCTGGCATTTCAACCACTGAATGACTTGGCCAAGAATGAAAAATGTGACTTTCCCAGGCTGACACCCAGCAAAGCATGACTGAGCTCCTGGCAAAGAGCAGAGCAATCCAAACACATCCTGCAGCACCTGGACACCTGAAAAAAAAAGGGGATGTGCAGGCACCACAAGGAGGGATTTCACAGTCAAGGCTGTTCCTTCACATTTTAAAGCCTTTCTGGCCACTTGCTGATGTGATCTATCACTAATAAACGATTTTTTTTAATTTTTTAAATTAATACAGAATAAAACCACTGCACAACCCTTGAGGTTTTGTTTCCACACAACTAAAGGAGGACTAACATTATAAAACAGTACCTGGCTGTTTTATAATGTGAGAAAATCTCATATCCAACAGCACCAAGGGGTCACCAGATCCTCACAGCACCCTTAGGGGGACCCTAAAATCTTGCTGCACGCCCCATGGAGACAGGGACACCCCAGAGGCTCCCCAGGGAATCCCAAAATTCTGCCCCACATCCCAAAGCACCAAGGGATCACATCCCCTGTCACAGCCTCCCTAAAGGTCCTTGCTCACAGGGACAGGGGTCACCGGAGCTTCACAGCACATTTAGGGGACCCTAAATCCTGACAGCAGCACTGAGACACCCCTGAGCTTCACTGCACCCTCAGGAAACCCCAAAATCCTGCACCCCAACTCCTGAGGGAGCCCTACGCTCATCCCACAGCACCAAGGGGTCACCACAGCCTCTGAGCACCTCCAGGAAACCCCAAAACCCAGCTCCGCACCCCACAAGGCCACTGCACCCTCACAACACCCCCAGGAAACCCCAAAACCCAGCTCTGCACCCCACAAGGCCACTGCACCCTCACAACACCCCCAGGAAACCCCAAAACCCAGCTCTGCACCCCACAAGGCCACTGCACCCTCACGGCAGCCTCAGGGAACCCTAAATGCTGCCTCACACCCACAGGGAGAGGGGTCACCCTGCTCCTGAGGGAACCCCCAGTCCTGCCCCACACCCCACATTGCCAAGGGACCACCCGGGTCCCACAGCACCTCTGGGAGACCCTAAAATCCCGCCCCACACGGAGACGGGTCACCCTTGCCCCGGCTCCAAAGGAACCCCAGTCCTGTCCCTCATGCCACATCACCAAGAGGCCACCTCAGCCTCCCGAGAGCCCCGGGGAGCACCGGGAGAGGGGTGACCCCCCAGCCCCCCACACCACCGGGGGTCTCCACACCCTCACAGGACCGGCAGGACCCCTCACACCGCTGGCGGCGAGGGGGTCCCACAGCCTCACAGCGCTGCCGGGGAACCCCCAGGGCTGAACGGCAGCGGGGCTGCGGGAAGCTCGCAAAGCCGCGGTGGCGCAGGGAGGAGCGGGAGCGGAGGAGGGGGCAGGGGATGGGCGATAGCGGCCGGTCCGTGTCCCCCCCACTTACCCGCCCCGCCATGTTGCCGCAGCGCCGAACGACAGGCCCTCCCTCCCCACGGCCGCCAGGGGGCGGCGCAGCGCAGGCGCCACGGCGCGCCGGGGCGGGGCCTCCAGGGCGGGTGGGCACGCCTCCTGCAGAATTCTGCCTTTCTATTGGTCGCTCTGCCCGCCGCTCAAGACAATGACGGGTGCGTCACGCAACGCCCCGCCCATTGGGCTGGCCGTGAGGGGCGGGACGTTCTGTTGTCAGTCATCAGGAGAGCTGCGGGGATTGGTCGGTGGGGAGGGGTGGGCGGGGTCGAGGTTCCGGCCGGTCCCGGTATTCCCGGGGATCCGCGGGATCGGTCCCGGTCCCGGCCTCGGTCCCAGTCCCAGGATGTAGAGGGATGGTCCGAGTGCCGTAGTGTGAGACTGAGCGGGACCGGGCCGCCAAGAAACGCCTGCTTTAATTATTTAAAATATTTCATTCTATTTTAATGTAGTTTTGATTAAGTAATAATATTTATAATAATTGCTCATAATTTTGTGGTAATATTGAGTGTATTAATGATAATATTTACATTATATATTGTCCAGTATATTGTATATTATATTATATTATATTATATTATATGTGTTAGAACATACAATAATATATTATATTACATTACATTATAATGTAATATATAATATACATAATATATAATATACATAATATATAATATACAATATACATATATATATTATACATGATAATGTAATATATAATATAATATAATATATATATATGTGTTATAACGTACAATATTATATTCCATTACATTATATTACAATATATTACATTGCATTATATTATATTAACATATTATATATTATTAACATATTATTGTATGTTATAACATAATATAGGATGCTATATTTATATATATAATAAAATATACTACTTTTATTTTTTTTTAGTTGTACATCATTTTTAAAAATTTTATTCTGTTTTCATTTTTTTATTTATTTCCATTTCATTTTCCATCTGGCTTTGATTCTGTTCCTGCTCCAAAGAGGCTGCACAGCAGCTGTTGTAAACCAGGCACCGTGCTCTTCTTCGATGACATCTAATGGTTTAACTTTCCCTGACAGGACTTCCCGTTCAGCAGCACCTGGCTGACACCGATGGTTGTTTATATTTGATAACAATCCCCGGTGTGTGGGCCTCAGAGGTGACAATGGGAGCTCAGAGCTGTCCCCCAACCCCTGGCAGGTGTCACAGCCAGCCCTGGCTGGTCCCTATGGGGCTCGGGGCTCCTCCAACCCATCCCCTGCACCCCCACATTTCTCTTCACAGGGAAAAGCAAGGCACAACTCTTCCCAAGAATATTCTTATCTCATTAGCTGTGCCTGTGTTTGTGCCACAGTAGAATGTGTGGAGGTGTTCACAGGGGTCCCAGGACGAGGGAGGAGATGAGAATCTTGCCTCCATGTTTCAGAAGGCTGATTCATTATTTCATATTATGTATTATATTAAAATAAAATTATACATTAAAGCTATACCAAAAGAATAGAAGAAAGGGTTTCATCAGAAGGCTAGCAAAGGAAAGGAATCATAATAAAATCTTGTGACTGACACCAGGGCCTGAGCCAGCTGTGATTGGCCATTAATTAGAAACAACCACATGAGACCAATCCCAGATGCACCTGTTGCATTCCACAGCAGCAGATAATTATTGTTTACATTTCCTTTCTGAGGCCTCTCAGCTTCTTAGGAGAAAAATCTTAGCAAAAGTATTTTTCAAGAAATATGTCTGTGACAGAATGCAATGTGGAGATTGTTCCCCCACAGTGATGGGGTTTGGGTTCCTTGGCCTGTCAGGGCCAGGTGTGTGTGTGTGTCAGGACTGTCACTGACAGCCACGAGATTCTGTGCAGGGTGTGCAGAGTGAGTGCTTGGCAGATTCAGTTTAGATGTACTACAACACTGTAATATAATATAGAATAATGTAGTATAATAAAGTAATTAATTAGCCTGCTGCTATCCATGGAGTCAGATGCATCATTTCTCTCTCCCTCTCGTTGGAGTCCTCTGCAAATTCAATAATCCCCAGCCCATTGCTCAGCACTGCAGCTCTGCTCCTGCACAGCCAGGTCCCGTTTGAGCAGCAGGAGCTTCCAGCCAGGCTTTGGGATGGGGATCCCCATGGGATTCACTGGAAATTGTGCTTTGCTCTGGAGGAGCAGCTCACACTGCAGGAGCGGTGCTGAGAGGTGACAATGGCTTCTTCACAGAGCTCATCCCCCTGTGTGATGTTCAGAGAGATGAAATCATGAAATCCCAGCTGTGCTCTGAGGTTTGTGTTCTCAGGGAGGTGATGGCAAACGCTCCGACCCCAAAGCTCAGTAGTGTCTGCAAAGCCAACCCAAACATCCTGGGAGCTTTGACACGTTAGCAGCCTGTCCCACCAGCTCCCTGCGTGGGCTTTGACAGCATAATAAAATATTAATGCTGATTGTAACTGCCCTGAGCAGGTACCAGGGTGGTTTTTAAAATTTTAAATGTTTCATAGTAATAAAATGGTAATAAAAATAGCATTATACTTTGAGTCAGCTGGGACCCAGAGGGATTGCCAGGACCATGGAAAAACTGGCACCAAGGAGAATTCACCAATCCCTGCCCCACAGCTCTGTGGGTTTGGGACACACCCTCTGTGAAAAACCCCGTGCGAATCACTTGTTTTTAAAATTTTAAATGTTTAATAGTAATAAAATGGTAATAAAAATAGCATTATCATTTGAGTCAGCTGGGACCCAGAGGGATTGCCAGGACCATGGAAAACTGGCACCAAGGAGAATTCAGCACACTGGCCAAAGTGGTCAGTGAGGGGAAGAAGAAATGGGGTCGGTGCCTAAATCTGCTGTGGGCTGATGCCAGCAGTGCCAGGATTCAGTTTCCTGCAGTGAGACCCTGCTGCCCCTGCCTGCAGCTGAGCACTCTCACTGTCCCTCGACGGAAATCACAGAAAGTGGTTGTTCAATACTGCAAACAAGCTTCAGGATGGCCAGACCCCAGCGGGTCACAATGCTGACACACAGCTGGAGAGGTGCCCAGGCAGGAGGCTCAGCCCAGCAATGAGTTCTGGCTCGGTGATGGGTTTTGAGGAATCATCACTGCTCTCAGCTTCCCAGATCTCTGCTCGGTGGCCTTAAGGGAGTCCCTTGCAGCAAGAAATGCAGGAAATGCAACATATTAATTTATAGGGAATAGCTGTGGCCATGCTTCCCCAGTTCTCACCATCTCAAAAGAGGGAGAAAAAGCAAAGTTCCCCCAAAGCCAGCACAAAGATCACACTGACTCCTCTGCAGATCCAGGACTAAGGGGGACCACAGCCCACACCTGAGCCAGCCCCAAATCCCTGCCCCACAGGGGGTTTGGGACACACCCTGTGTGAAAAACCCTGTGTCAATCACTTGTTTTTAAAATTTAAATGTTTAATAAACATTTAAATAAAATGGTTATAAAAATAGCAATATAATTAGAGTAATAATAATTTGGATTAGGACAATATGAGACAATAAAAACAAAGAGTTAGGGACAGTCTGGGAACCTTTTCTGGGCAAAATAAGCCCAAAAAAGGACCCACGTTAACAGAGGATTAACCCTTAAAAACAACAGCCTGTTGCACATTCATACACCTCATACATGATGCATAAATTCCATTCAAACACAGGATTCTGTCTGGTCAGTGTCAACTCTTCCTCTTAATATCCTAAGGGCATCTTCAGGGCTGAGCAAGGCAGGAAGAAGTTCATTTCTTCTGATAAGGGAGCAATAAATTCTCTTTCTAAGAAAGATTTAGGTGTCCTGTGGCTGCTATCTCGCTGTGAGTTCTTTCTTTAGAAAAAAAGTATCTCACACAGCATAGTTTCTATTTTAATCTTATGTTATAACCTAAAACTATGTTTAACACACTACTTAAGAAAATTAATACAGCATAACTTTCTAACATAACACATGTAATATTCATTTTAATATTTGAAAAAAGCCAATCATAAAATACACATTTTTCACACCTTGGAACCAAGACCTTCACTGATGACCCCCTCATCTCCTGGAGTGAATCCTCTGCCTTCCAGCAGACAGAACATCTACGTCTGCAGTCCCTGGCTGGGTTTGGGAAGGGGCTGGGCAGACCTGCCTGCTCTCCCCATGACCCTGCAGCACACACTGAGGAAGTGGGAGATGCAAGGCAGCACAAAAAAAAACCAAGATTCACAAAATAACGTCAGCTTCTGTGGGCACCTACTGCCCTGAGGGGCCCAGAGAGGGGTGGTGTCAGAACTCAGTGCATCCCTCCGGATGTCCAGAGTTGCCCAGGACCCCACCGGGGGCTCAGAGACCCTGGCACACAGCCCAGAACACCTGGGGATTTGATTTTGACCCCTGGAGCAAGTTGCCAACTTTGCATGAGGACCTGAAATTCACAGAGGTTTGAATGGTGCAATAACAAAATGATCACAGGGTGAAAATGTCGATTTTAGGATTTTTGGTATGGGGGTTATGGGGACAAGATGGAGGAACTTGGGCGTGTCCAGCCTTTCTTCTTCTCCTCCTCCTTCTCCTCCTTCTCCTCCTTCTGCTGCTTTCTGCTGCTTTCTTCTTCTTCTTTCTTCTTCTTTCTTCTTCTTCTTCTTCTTTCTTTCTTTCTTCTTATTTTTCTTCTTCTTCTTTCTTTCTTTCTTCTTCTTCTTTCTTTCTTTCTTCTTCTTCTTTCTTTCTTTCTTCTTTCTTCTTCTTTCTTCTTTCTTCTTTCTTCTTCTTTCTTCTTCTTTCTTCTTGTTCTCCATTTTCTGCAGTGATGCTGGCACTTTGGGATTGGTTTAGAGTAGAAGTGCACTGTCTAACATAGGTGATAGGTATTGGGAATTAAGTGTAAATATGTAATATGTAGTTTGTAGTATAAAAGGACAACAAAGAGTGCCTGTGGCTGCCCTGCTGAGCAGACCGCGGCTGGGCAGAAAGAAAATTTTATAGATAAGAATTGATAAACAACCTCAAGACCGAAAAGTGAAGAGTCCAGACTCGTTCTTCAGGTGTGTGGGCCCAAGCAGAGACATCCTGCACATCTCAGGGCAGCAATTATCAGCAGCAACCCGAGAAGAGGGGTGGCAGCAAAAATGCCGTCTCCGTCTCCGGGTTCCTTAAAAACAGCTGGAGGAGTGCAACACAAAGTATCTTTAGAAATGAAAACAAGCTGGGTGTGGCTTCAGAGCTTTCCCGAGTCATTTTCTGTGAGAACAGCGACAGTCGCGGGCTGGCAGAGTATCTAAAGCAGCAGCAACAATGAAAAGTATAAACAAGCACAGGCTGTGACCCCCTGCTCGTCCCGGCTCCCCTGCGGATCCTCTGCCAGCCCAGCAGCCCTGGGGCTCGGGGACTCCTCGCTTGGGGACAGCTGTGTCACCCTTGGGGAGGGACAGGGGGCTGCTCTTGCTCCTGTGAGAGATGAGCAGGACTGAGGAAGGGAACGCGGCCAGGGCTGCCCTGGAAGGGCTGTCCCACCATCCAGGAGCCGCTCCGGCAGTCACTGCCACCAACCCCCTTTGCAAAGCCCTCACAGCAGAGTCTCAGCCATCTCAGTCCAGGTTATCTAATCTGGGTGCAATCATTAAACAGCAAAATCAGAGCTCAAACTGAGGAAATCCTTGGCTTGGGTACCTTTACAGGTGTGTGCAGAGTCTGGGTCACCCGCTCCTGGGTGGCTGTCCCCTGGCCTGGCCACAGCTCCCCAGGCCCAGCAGCTGAGGGGGGCTGAGGGACAGGGCCGGGGGGGACAGGGTTGGGTGTGACAGGGCCTGGGGCAGTGATGGGGTCTGAGGAGGGGTGACAAAGTGCAGATGGGGACAGGGCTTGGGGATGGCAGGAACCAGGCATGACAGGGCCCAGGTTGGGGGGTGTACAGGGCCTGGGGGTGACAGGGTTGGGGGGGTGGCAGGGTCTGGGGGGTGACAGGGGGACAGGGGGTGTGACAGGCCCCAGGGGGGGTTACAGGGTCTGAAGGTGACAGGGTCCAGAGGTGACAGGGTCAGGGGGTGACAGAGCTCGGTAATGACAGTGCCCGGGGGGGGTGACAGGGTCGGGACGGTGACAGAGCTCAGTGGTGACAGGGTCGGGGAGGTGACAGGGCCCGGAAGTAACAGGGTCCAGGGGGTGACAGGGTTGGAGAGGTGACAGGGTCCAGGGTGCGACAGTGTCCGTGGGGGTGACAGGGTCGGGGAGGTGACAGGGTCAGGAAGGTGGCAGGACCCGGGGGGGGGGGGGGGGGATGACAGGGACCGGTGATGACAGGGTCGGGAAGGTGACAGAGCTCAGTGGTAACAGGGCCCGGAGGTGACAGGGTCTGGAGGTGACAGGGTCAGGACGGTGACAGGCCATGGAGTGACAGGCCATGGAGTGACAGGCCATGGAGGCGACAGGACCCGGGACGGTGACAGGGTCAGCACGGTGACAGGGTCAGGACGGTGACAGGGCCCGGGGGTGACAGGGCCCGGAGGTGACAGGGTCAGCACGGTGACAGGGTCAGGACGGTGACAGGGTCAGGACGGTGACAGGGTACGGAAGGTGACAGGGCCCGGGGGTGACAGGGTCTGGAGGTGACAGGGTCAGGACGGTGACAGGCCATGGAGGCGACAGCACCCGGGACGGTGACAGGTCCGGAGGGGCGCTCGGGGCGCTGTCTCCGGGCGAGCGGCGCCTCCGCGGCCGCTCATTGGCGGGAGGCACGAGCGAGCTGTTTTCCCATTGGCTGCGCGCCGGCGGGCGGGGCCAATCGCGGCGCAGCGCCGTGCTCGCCGGGTGGCCGTCACCGCATGGCCAACAGAGCCGCTCACGTTGCGCGGGGAGGTGCGAGGCGGCCGCGCGGGCGCTGATTGGCCGAGCGCCTCGGGCGCTGGCCAATGGGCGGGGGCGCGCGGGGTGGGGCGGCCGTTGGGCCGGCGCGAGGACAACGGCCGGAACTCGCCTCAGGCCGCCCCGCGCGGGCCCGCGCCGAGACCGGCCCGGAGCCATGGAGGTGAGGGACGGGAGCGGGACAGGGACCGACACGGGCACCGGGGTTCGCTGTGCGCCTTCACCCGTCACACACCCAGCGGGCCTCCGTGTCTGTTTTGGCCTTGACCCCCTGGGCGCTGAGGAGGCACCGAGGCCCGACCCCGGTGGGTGTCCGAGCCCCGCTGTCCCCTCTGGGATCCGGCGCCCTCTCGTGTGGGAGTGGGTGTGAGACACGGAGCTCAGGCCTGTGGGGATAATACCCCTCAGCATCCTGAAAAACAGCCGTTTGTGGAAAAAGGAAGAAAGTGTGGGTCTGGGGGTGTCTTTTGGTTATCTCTGGCCCTACAAGTCTGCCCTTGTTCTGTGGGGTCTCAGTGTTAGGTGTCCCTGTGAATGGCAATCTCTGAGGAGAAAACACGGCACAGGAAGGTCAGGGCATAGAGCCGAGCTCTACAATAACTCAGTGTGCTCACTTATTTGGAAAATGTGCCAGAAAAATACCAGGGTGTAACAGTGGTGTGAGCTACAACGAAGATCACTTGGGAGCTGCAGAATGATGGGTTCCTAGAGAGCAGAGCTTATTCTGAACCCTGATCCTGGGAAACTTTGACTCTTCTGAATTTATTCATCATCCCAAATGAGCTGCTATGGTAAAATGCCAATAACTTCACTTTTTAATTTGTTGGCTAAAGGGGGTTTTAGCTGGCCAGTTTAGCTTTTCCCTGCGTGCCTCACCCTTGGGAGAAGAGGAGAAGAGTCCACAGCTGTTGTTTGTTCTCAGCTCCTGCTGGCCTGTGGTTTCTGGCACTTGGAGGGGTGTCCCTCTGGTTGGAGTTGTTTCTCCCATAGTTACAGGACAGAGCAGATTCCTACCACAGCTCTCAGAGTGTGTGTTGTAGGAAATTTCCAGCTCCTGACAACTGGAAATGCACATTCGTGCTATCATGTAACTTAAACAGTTTGGGAGCAGTGGTGGAAGGGCCAGAGGTGTCCAGGGATGTGTGAAGGCTCAATAACTCCTCTGCTGCTGTGGGAGGAAGGGTTCCCTGCCCATGGCTGGAACTGGATGAGCTTTAAGGTCTCTTCCAAACCATGCCATGATTCTGTGAGTATTCTTCTGTGTTGGATGTTCCCCTGTGGTGGCTCAGCTGGTGCAAACAGGGAGAGTGCAGATCTCCTCTTGGTCTGCATCTCCTCTGTCTCTGAACACCTTTGGAGTTTCCTGGCTTTGGCAGGTCCAGTTTTTCCTTTAGAGTAAATAGCAAAATGTTCCACATCCTTTAAAACTCAGGTGGGGACAGAAACCAGCGCTAAGTTAGAAGTATTAAAGAAGTTAATATTGGTATAAAATCCATAACTGTCAGCTGTGTTTATAATTGTGTGTCTGTGTGTAATTATGACTGTGTGTTCTCATGTCCCTGTCCCCTCATGATGTTCTTTGTGTTCTGATGTCCCTGTCCCCACAGCCCCTTGTGCCATTCTGTGTGTTCTGATGTCCCCACAGCCCCACATGCTGTTCTGTGTTCTGATGTCCTTGTCCTTTCTCTGTCCCCACAGCCCCTCGTGCCATTCTGTGTGTTCTGATGTCCCTGTCCCCACAGCCCCTCATGTTGTTCGTTGTGTTCTGATGCCCTCACATGCCATTCTGTGTGCTCTGATGTTCCTCTCTCTGTCCCCACATGCCATTCTGTGTGCTCTGATGTCCCCTCATGCCCCTCGGTGTGCTCCGATGTCCCCTCATGCCGCTCGGTGTGCTCCGATGTCCCTGTCCCCCCATGCCCCTCGGTGTGCTCTGATGTCCCCCCATGCCATTCTGTGTGCTCTGATGTCCCCTCCTGCCCCTCGGTGTGTTCCGATGTCCCCCCATGCCCCTCGGTGTGCTCTGATGTCCCCCCATGCCCCTCGGTGTGCTCTGATGTCCCTGTCCCTGTCCCCGCAGCCCAACGTGGCGTTCTGTGTGCTCTGATGTCCCCACATGCCCCTCGGTGTGCTCCGGTGTCCCCCCATGCCCCTCGGTGTGCTCTGATGTCCCCCCATGCCCCTCGGTGTGCTCTGATGTCCCCTCATGCCATTCTGTGTGCTCCGATGTCCCCCCATGCCCCTCGGTGTGCTCTGATGTCCCCCCATGCCCCTCGGTGTGCTCTGATGTCCCCTCATGCCCCTCGGTGTGCTCTGATGTCCCCTCATGCCGCTCGGTGTGCTCCGGTGTCCCCTCCTGCCCCTCGGTGTGCTCTGATGTCCCCTCATGCCCCTCGGTGTGCTCTGATGTCCCTCTCTCTGTCCCCCCATGCCCCTCGGTGTGCTCTGATGTCCCTGTCCCCGCAGCCCAACGTGGCGTTCCGAGGCGGCGGCCGCTGCTGGGGCAGCGCGGAAGGGGGCGGGAGGCCCACGGACGTGTTCAGCACCGCCCTGCCGGGCTCTGCCTCGCTCTATGGCTGCTACAAATCACAGGTTTGCTCGGTTATTGATTATTTTTATAGCTCTGGAAGGGTTTGGGTTGCTTGTGAACAAAATGGTCAGGAGATGTTTCTAAAGAACATAAATCACAATGTTTGATGTAACTGTAGTAAATCCTCCTTGTAACTTTCATCAGAGGGGACAATGGCTTTTCTAATGCAGTCACTGATGAAGCTGTGGGGATGTTTGTTAAAATGGTATGTCACCATTGTTCTGGTGAAATGTTCCTGGTAATTGTTCTTCTGTAGGCAGAGTGAGGAGCAAACAACTCTTTTAGGAAAACTGGAAAGTGGGTAAGAAGGAGAACTTTAGCTATTGCCTCAGATATTCCTGTAGTCCAAGAGTTTGTATGAACCAGTTCTCAGTCTGATCAGCAGAAAGTGCCAGGACAGTTAAATGTGTCAGTTCTCTCTTGGAATTTTTGCCTTCTGTAGCCATAAACTTTCACTGAGGTAAAAGACTCAAATGAAAATTCATTCCCAGTACCTTCAAGACCAGACTTGCTACATCTTCCATCCAGGACTTACTTTGTCAGACTACTCTGCTCCACAAAGGAGTGCATTGTGAGTCTTTAACATTTAACCCTGCAAAACACCATTTATTGTTTCACTTACTGAGGGCTAAGGAGGCCAATTGTGTCTAAACCAAACAGATAAACTAAAGATGTTCTTTTTCACTTAATCAGGATATAAAGATGTTCCTTTTCACTTAATCAGGATATAGTGCCTTTCCTCAAGAAATCATTTGGCTGTAAGTTCTTTTCAGTACCTTAACACTCTGTAATGATGGGGAGAAAGGGGGTCTAGTTCCTAACTCCTGGCAGGGCTCAACCAGTAGAAACTGGAGCAGATGTTTTAGGCTAACATTGTTGCTGGCTTCAAAAACTCTCAAAGTGTGGAGGAAGGGTCAGGTTGAGAAAGGAGGCATTGTTTGTTCTGTGCATGGTGCCCAGGGAAGTTTCCCAGCACTCCAAAGAGTGAAAAGCAAGAGAATTCAGACACTAGAGTTTGCATAAAGCTGCCTGTCTAATCCACAGTTCCTGCCTAATGCAGCCACTGAGCTTGTGCAGCCTTAACTGAAACATCCCACCTGTGATCTCCATCTTTCTTTGCTCATTCCGTCACCTGATGGATTTCTGAAATGTCACGATGGGCAGTAAAGCGTTTCTGCTATTGTTTTTAGCTGCTTTTAACTGCCTTTGCAAATATTTACATTGTAGCAATTGCTATACTAGCATAAGGCTCATACCCACAGGGCTGGGTTGTATAGCTGAAATTGAGATATTGGGGTTTTTTTTAGTAGTTTAAAGGAAGCTGTTGGGGGTTAAATAGTTGGAATCTCTGAGCTGGGTAAATTTACAAACACAAAAAATAGAATGTGATTTAATTGATTATCTATTTCTATATCTTCACAATGAGTACTAAAGCATACCCACCTTTGATACTCAGATACATGAGTAATTTTTATATTAATCTGGTGGAATTTCAAAATTAGAGTTGTTCTATTCCATATCTAGGCAGAAATCTTGAATTTCAATTGTACTTCCTTCAGCTGCTGTCCCTGTGCTGCACAGGTACTGACACCTGTGGTTTCTTTCTTAATGGGTCCATGCTCAGTGTCCTGTTGGATGCTTGTGGTTCCATTATTGATCAGGTCTAGAGCTATAACAGCATGAATATTATATACTGTACTTTTAAGTATAGTCAATATTAAATAGTTGATGTTGTTTCCCTGCTTCCTTAATTACAATCAGGCTGATTTCCCAGATTTGAGGTGCTTTGGGAGGTGTTGATGGTTAAACTGAAGGGGGCAGGTCCAGCATCCCCATGAACTTTTACCTTTACTTGTATCCTGTGGCCTTCTGCTACTACTTTATCTCCTATAGCTCAGCAATGATATTTACCTTCATCCTCCTCATGCATCAAAGGAAATCTTAGAGAGTGTGTGTTGTCAGATTCCCATCTAGTTGTATCATTAATTAATAATTTAAATTCTCTTCCATCCTCCTTAAACCATTGTACAGTTGGTTTCCTGTTACCATCTTTGACTGGACAAGAAAGAACAAAAGGATTACATGTGTAAGCTTAATATTCAAAAAGGTTAAGGCAATTCAGGGAAACGTGTCACAGTAAGAATCCTAACCAGTGTAAAATTACACCAACATTATAGCAAGTTTGACATCTGGCACTGTCTTTGCAATCCTGGTCTGTGCAATTGTGTTTGTCTAAAATAATTACTGCAGTTGGAATTGCTGCTACCCCTGGAGGGCATTCAAGTTCTGTGTAAGACAGGCCTTCTTCCCAGGCACACTTCATGAAGTTACTTTTTAACTTTCTTAGTCCCAAAGGTCCAGAGGAGGTGATTTCTCACTTACCTGGTCCTGTAGTTTTTTCAGTCCTGAGTGGTGCTTCCAGGGCTCTAGTCCTTGAGGTTTTCCAGCTGTGTGTGTTGTGAAATGAACCTGCTGTGGTCCTTTCCCATGTTCCTTTGGTGCCTCATTGTTCCCTGGACTTAGACCCAATCTCCCACCTGGATGTCTTGAACAGGAAGGTCCAGATCAATTACATTTCTGCAGTGAAAGCATTTGTTGATAGAGGACAAAACTCTCCTTGGGGAGATAAGATAATTACACAAGTGTTCTTGACCCAGATATTCACAGGATGTGGTTTGTAAGAGACTAGCTGATAAGATCTCCTGTACAGATTTCAAAAGGACTGAGTTTATCTCTGGCTCTAGGTGTTATTCTGACCCTCAGTAGTGCTGGTGGCAGCATCTCAGGCCTCTTTGATTTGTCCTTTATTCATTCCATGATACATGGAGGTTTTCATTGGGCAGGCCCAGCTGGATTGGTGTAGCCTCAGGTGTTCACTGACCAGGTGGCCTTCAGCAAATGTAGATCCCAATGTTTGAAGGTCCCACACCCACTGTTTCCAGAGTGGTTTTTAACAGTCCACTGTACTGTTCAACTTCCCCAGAGCCTGGTGCTCCATACCCACTCCAAGGAATGCTTGGATCAGATTTGTTTCCAGCCTGCTCTGGCAGATCTGTTGACCCAACCCTTTGTGTGTCAGGTTTGTTGGGTGCCAGGTTTGGGAATGGCACCTCCCAGTTCAGCTCTCCCACTGAGACTGATCTCCCCTTCCCCTCCCTGCTGTGGCACAGTGGAGAGGAGAACTGGAGGCACAAAAGGCAAAGATCACAGGCTGAGCTAAGAACAATTTACTGGGAGCAGCATGGCAGAAGAAAAGGGAAGGTAACAGCAGCAGCACTCGTGGAGAGGGCACAGGGAGGGATTCACATGGAAAAGTTTCCAGTTATTCTGCATGGCTCCCTCCAGCACGTTTTATTAATTGGAAGGATCCCTTTCCCCTGCCCCAGGCAGTGAGGTTGGGTGGTGCAGAATAACTTCTGGGTCTCCTTCCCAGTTACTGCAAAATTAACCCTGTCCTGGCCAGAACCAGGACAGTTTGCTGGCACACCTGTAGGTATTGTGTGCCTAGGAATGATTTCTTTCAGTAGTGCCTCACCTAACTCCTCAGCCTGGTTGGCCTGGCAGCCAGGAAATGGATCAGCTATTACCAATAAGTATTGATACCCATTCTGCCATGGCAATGAGAGAAGTCTATTTGCCAATAATTTCCTGGTGTGTTCCTTTTTTGGCTTGTCCTGGGGAAGGCTGATGCTGGATCTGTGGATGCACACTCTGGTTCATATTTCTTCACTATACTTTCTGTGATGCCTCCCATTCCAGTCCCAAGAATACACACTTTTACATTGTTTTCCAAAAACCTTGGGCTGTTCTTAAATCCCTGTGGATCCAGCATAATTTGGCCCCATTTGTGGATTCTCCCATTCAAATGCAAACAGCTTCTGGTGTCTGGTGGGATAGAAGAAAGCATCTTACAAATCCAGTATCAATACTTGTTACTATGCCTCCCTGGCCTTTTTGGGGGGTCTCTGGGTGGTTGGGGAGGTGTCCCCTACTCAGTTTCCAGCAAAGCTCAGCTCAGGACACACAGAACACAGAAGTTGTGATGTGCAGCTCCAGCACCTTCTTCTTAAACAATTGTCAGGCAGAATGTAAAATACAAAAGCTTTCCATAAGCCTTAAGCAACACTAGTTTAGCACACCTGAGAGCATCTGTTTGTGCTCAGAAGAGGGGTGAAAGGTGAGAATGATACCATCAGCTTCCATCTGCAACAGAGGGCAAGGGAAGGGACAGAATTCTGCTTGAAGACATTACCATGGCCTGAAATAAGTTGTGTTCCATGTGTGTGGCTTGCTTACTTCTCATGTGCTGGTTTCTCCCAGAGTTAACTTAGTTACAACCATGTACAATGACAAAATGACAGTTTGATGTGTTTCATGTTAAATAAATGCTTTTATTGTACATTAAATGCAGAATGAAGAAAATGTGGAGTTACCTCAGGCCTACAGTTCTTCCCTTTCAACATCAGAGTACTCTGCACCCATGGACCCTTCCCTTTTGTACCCCCCTTGGTCTACGTGTACAGATGACACCAAGCAGCCTGCTGCTCCTCAGGTTAACCTGAAGTCCAGGTAGTCATCCTTGCCAGGGAGTGAGTGTGGGTGTGTTGGAGTAGATGGATTCTATTTTTCTGTTTAATTTAAATAGGAAGTACTTTGAATGAAGGAATTATTTTTATTAATACGCAGTTGGTTTTCAGGATTCAGCCCGAAAGGAATGATTATGGCAGTGAAACTGATTTGTATGGACTCGTGTCAAACATCCTGGAAGAACAAGACAAACCACAGCCGTGCTTTGCTGAGGGGTGAGTGAGGTGCAGGTGACAGAAACTCCCCTCTCTGTTCTCACTGTGCTCTTGAGTCAGCTCCATCTGCTGCTGCTCAGGCCTCCTGCTCTCCCTTCCCTTCTCTCCCTTCCCCTCATCTTCCAACATTTCACTTGGGATACTTGGAAGCTTTTCCCAAGGCACTTAGATTGCATGGCAGCTTCTGGCTCTCTGATATTTACAGAACTTGTTAATTGGCATTTTTTTAATAAGATCTTAACAAGTGTTGTGGACATGCTGTATTCAGATGAATCCCCTGGATGTATGCTTTGGTCTGTTTTTTTTATTTTAATCAAGACTGAATTCAGACTTTAGGTTTCTTTCTTAATTAATTCACTGAAAAAATACACAAAGTGCAGACTCCTTCACATTTGTCTGAACTGGCAGGAGAAAATTCCATGCAAAATTAATGTTTCTTGCTGTTAGTGCTACCTAAGCAATATTTGTGTTTCTAAATGTCAGGTTTATTTTGTGTCTATTCCTCCACCAGAAGAGACAATTCCATAGTCATAACAACCTGAACTGAAGGGGCAGGTCCAGCATCCCCATGAACTTACAGAGCTCTCTGGCTTTTCCAGGTCTAAAAGACAAGACAGGGAACCCAGTTCTCAGGTTCCCAAGCCAGGCACTGCTTTTCCTTTCTGTCTTCCCAAACAATTCCAGTGATTTCTCTTATGTGGCTGAAATCAGGGAAAACTTCAGTCAGTCTTGATCACAAAAAAACTCATTAATTCCTTTACTATGGACAGGCAGGGCTGGTTCAATACTCCCAGATCTGGCCTGCAATGGCTTCCAGGAACAGTTCCCCTTTACTTAGTCTGTTCACAGCTCTCCTTGGCAGTCAGGGATTGATGGTGCTGTGTTCATTCATGCTGGTTAGTGGAAAGAAATGAGGTGTGCTGGGATGCTGCCTCTGGCTTGACCTGCAGGAAGCAGTGCACAAGTGAGGTGAGAGAGAAGCATTTTCTCTGGAGTGCTGGGACATGGCTTTGGAACACTGAGGGCAGTCTGGGTGCCTGAAATTGGTGCTGAACCAGGAGTATTTGGGTGATGATGGACAGGACTGACAGACCAGGGTTTGATGTGTACACATTCTTGCAGCTTGAAGGCCTGTCCATAGCTCCTGAGCTGTGGTGGTGTGTTCAGACAAGGCAGAATCAGTTTTCTCAGCTAGATATGGGAAACTGAGGATGACAGGACTGGGGAGAAGTTGAGGTCAGACATCTTGGAATCATGTGAGAGAAATTATTTGGGAATAATTTGTTTCTTAAACCTTGTTTTTTGTTTGGGGATGAAGAGCAGCAGCACAGATCAGTGTCTAACCACGTGTTTCTTGTTCTTCAAGGAGCTGCCCTCCCACCCTGAAGTCAGTGTGGCCAGTGAACACGAGCAGAATGGAGCACCATGAGCTGTTGCCAGAAGGCAGGAGGGCAGTTGTTGGAGCAGTGCCCCAGCAGGGTTTCTATGGCAGTGAGTCCCTCCCTGCTGCTGACAAGCAGTTCCTGCAGAGCCCCACCCTGGTGGCACAGCAGAAAGCAGAGGATTGTTACCGCGGCTTTGCCGGCGTGGACCTGGAGGAGCAGAGCTTGTACTCTGCCAGGAGTGATCGTGCCAATGGCTGCACCTTGCAGGCTAATGAGAGTGTGAAGACAGCACCTGTCTATCAGAACTACCCCTACCTGAAAAACACCTTTGCAACCCAAGCTGGGTACTCAGAAGCAATCAAAGACTCAGGAGCTGATGCTTATTCTTATGGAAGGGAGAAGGTGTGTCCCAAAGGAGCAGAGGCACAGGTGCACCCAAAGCGGGCAGAAACATTCCTTCCACAGTGTCACAGATACAATGAGAACACAGATTTTACCAGGTACACTGAATATTCTCATGCTGGTAAAGCAAAGCCCAACAAGGGCACCAGTTGTAGCCTCCAAGAAAATAGAAAGCTGGTAAATGGAACCCCTGAGGCACCACCTCTGGATGCAGAGCCCTACGCTAAATTATTTCAAGTTAAATCAGGAACTCAGAAAAAATTTGAAGATACAATTTCAGATCAGCACGACTTTACGTTTCCCAAGTCTGTAGGACTTGTATCAGAAAAACAATTTGCAAGCGAATCTTCCTTCGGCACTGATTTTGGGCAAAAATTTGAATATGGACTAAAATCTTTTGCAGCTTGTCCAGGGAATAATGGTGTGGAAAAGCAGCAGTTTTCCAAGGCCGATCTTCAGAATCCTGAATTCTATAAATCACTCCCACTGTTGCCCAGTGCAGCAGTCCCCTCAGCAGGCTCTAGCGCCAGGCCAGGGTGGATGAACATCCAAACCAAACCCACAGCCTCTGGCCCTTTCCAGAATCCAAGTCCTTTGTTGAAACTGAATAATCAGTCACCTGCATTTCCAAAAAGCTCTCGTCATTCTAATGATGTTTTTCAGTTGCCATCTTCAAATTTGCCTTTAAATAGTAATTTACTTCACAAGTACTGTCAAGACAACCCATTCCTCTCCAGCCTTGACTTCGGCTACAGCACTGCAGAGCGAGCTCGGGCAGCTGCGTGCATGGAAGCCCTGGTTAGGGGTGGGGAAGAGAACCTCCTTGAGTACCTCAGTGAGAAGAAGTTGAAGCAGCCCAATGGATTCTGTGACAGTTACTTGGCTCAGCAGTTGGGGATCATTGACAGTCTGAACAAACAGCGGTTCCAGCTGAAACCGCAGAGCGAGCACTGCGATCTGGAAGGGCAGAACCAGGCGGACGGGGTGTTCCAGGACATGTACCAGGAGTTACTGGAGTCTCAGGGGCAGCTGCATCTTGGGGCAGGGAATGGGGACACCAGTGCCATCGGAGCTGGGAGCTGCCTGCAGGCTCCAGGCATTCCCAACTGTGTGGTGGGTGACTTCAGGAGGAACCGGCAGCTGGGCCCCAGCACCTTCCCCATGAGATCTGCTCACCTCTTGGGCCGCTCCGTGGTGCCTCTGGTGGAGCCTCACACCTTGTTCTCCCAGGACGATCTCAAGCGCCTCTACCCCTGCTTCACAGAGAAGATGTATGGTGACAATGCCCTTTCTGGTTTTGTGTCAGCATTTGGATTTCAAAAGCAAGTTAAGAGTCGCAGTGGGCCTGCCAGTGAGCTGCACGTGAGACTGGAAGAGTGTTATGAGCAGTGGAGAGCTTTGGAGAAAGAAAGGAAGAAGGTAAGAAAACCAAACTGGAAAAATCTCACAGATTTGCTGTAGCTCTCATCCTGCTCAGTGCAGTCACAGATCATGGGTTGTTCTACTGGGAGAAGTTGAAATGCTTGATGGGACTTCAAAGTTACAAGTTTGTTTTGGGATAGAAAGTGAAAGGTGTGGAGATTTGTAGCCTGGCTGGAAGCATGGCTAATGTTGTATGGAATGTTGCACTAAAAGCAGGAATTCAGGGCTTCTTCCAGTCCCAGGGCTGGGGAAGGTGTGTTCATGAGGAACAAAGATGTGCTGCACCCTTTTTATTAATACAATAAATACAGTGCCTCTGGAACTTGGAAAGCAAATCCAGCAGATATGTTTTGAATTGAAACTAAACTTTAATTCTTTCAATTCTATTTTTTAGAAGCTATAATGAATTCCTACCTCCTGTTTCCCTGAAGGTTTAAACTTAAGGTGTATTTGAAGGGGTTCTTTGTTTTTTTCCCCAGAAACAGAGGCTGAGGGAAGGGTCATTTAATTAAAACCCTTGCAGTAAAAGGCTCAGGTAGTGCTGTGTGGAGCCCTAAACTAAAAGCAGTTTCCTCTTTTGGTCTGTAGGAAAACCTGTCTTCATTTCACCAGCTGAGATGGGGGTTGAATTTCACTACCTGGGCTTGTCTGTGGGAGAAGCTGGGCTAAATGTCACCTGGCAATAGTGGGGCCTTGGGCAGTTCTCCTGTGCCAGCCCCTACAAAGAAACCAATTCCAGGAAGATGTAATGTGGGCATTTTTTTGGTGGTGTTTCCTGAGAAAAGCCAGGAGTTGCTCTGTATAGATGGATTGAGGAAGAGTGAGCCCAGCTTAAGGAGGGGAGGTGGTGTCTGGGGTGCATGGCAAGTGAAAAGAGAAAAAGCTGGCATGTGCATGGCCAGGAGCCACGGTGGGAGAAATTCAGCTTTATCACAGAATCCCAGAATGGTTTGGGTTGGGAGGGACCTTAAAGCTCCCTCAGTCCCATGGGCAGGGACACCTTCTACTGTCTCAGGCTGCTCCAAACTCCATCCAGCCTGGCCTTGGACACTTCCAGGGATGGAGCAGCCGCAGCTTCTCTGGAAAACTTGTGCCAGGGCCTCTCCACCCTCACAGGGAACAATTTATTTCTAATACCTGGTCTAAAGCTGCTCTCTCTGTGTGAAGCCATTCCCCCTTGTCTTGGCACTCCATGCTCTTGTTGATAGTGGACCACTTATGAAACCATCCAAGAATTGCAGTTTTAAATCAGTTTTAGCTAATTCTATGTTGTTATAGGTTTTAGAGTGACATAACAAGGGGATGAAAGAGATGGAAACTTGGAATATTGCAAACAGTTTTCAAAATAGTTTTTCTGACAGCTAAATAAAATATAGAATCCTGGAATGGCTTGGTTTGGAAGGGACCTTAAAGACCATCCAGCTCCACCCACCTGCCATAGAACACCTTCCACTAGACCAAGGTGCTTAGGAAAAAATCTTTCTGTACAAAAATTTAATTTAACCTGTAGTTTAATCTGTACAAAAATTAGATTAATTTCTGACTGAAACAGTTGTGGATCTCACACATAAAATTAAAATACATCTGTTTGGTCATTTTTTTTCCCTGTAATTCTGACTTGCCTCCATTTTATTTCCAGGCAAAACCAGTACAGGCTGTAGTCAGAGTGAGCAGACATAGCACTGCTGGAACACGGTGTGTTGGCACGATTGCTTTAGTTGAACTGCTTTGAGTAAAGCAGTTGTTCACTTAAAGCAGGTGATTGTCTCACCAGAGGGTTAAATCCCAAATGCCTGAATCCTCATTGTCTCCTTTAAAAATCTCCAAAACCCTGATGGGAAGAAATTGAACCTGATATTTTTTCTTGTTTCTGTAATGAAGCACACTCTGCATGTACATTCTGAGGGAGTTGTTCTTTTGTTTTCCTGCAGACTGAATCAGCTCTTGCTAAGAATTTCCAAGGGAAGAAGGTTTCCAGTACTAACAACATTCCAATTCCAAGGCTGACATCAAATCCATCAAGGGTTGATCGCTTAATTGTGGATCAGCTACGGGAACAAGCCAGAGTGAGTTGTAGGACTAAAAAAAATCTATTGAACTTATTCCACAGAACTTAGAGTACAGTGTGAGATAGGTAAGATGATCAGAGCAGCTTTTCCCAAAATAGCTTTGTTCTTCATTGCTGTGCAGGGAATGGCATTTCAGCAGTCCCTGTTAGAGCTTCTGCAGCTCCAGGGTGCTGTTTCCAGGGAACCACAGAGGGGCTGAGGCTCACAGTTACATCCCCATGTGTCTGGAGGATGTTGTTCCTGGTGCAGGAGTGTGCAGCTTCCAGTCCTGGATTCTGTGCACAGCTCTCAGGGGTGCTGCATTCAGAGCAGCTTGGCAGGGAGATGTTCACTCTGGATTTGGAGACACTGTGATGGAGGTGGTGTTTGTGGGAAAAAACAGGTTTAGTTAATGTTTGGAAGATATTGACATGTGTATTTCCTTGACAGTCTGGTATATTTTAATGCAGAATGATTATTTGATAATTTGCACCTTCAGCCTGAGTTTCTGTTACCAGTTTTCTCTGTAACCCAGTAGGGCAAGGGAGTCTGAGCTCTGTGGGCAAACCACAGTGCTGGTGCCAGCCCCAGGGTGCTGGGGGAGGAGGGAGCACAAACTCTGCCATGGGAATGGTGAGGGGCTGCTGTGGCCCTCCTGAGGCCCGGGGACCAGAGCTGTGGTGCTGGTGCTGCAGGCAAGGAGAAGAGAAACCAAGCTGTCCCCTCTGCCAGGGGCTGTGGGGTGGAAGAGCTCTGGGAAACGCTGGGTTTGAAGGCTGCAGCAGTGCTGGGCCAGCCACTGGGCAGCAGGGGGGAGCAGCAGCCTGTCCTGCCTGCCTCACACAGCAGAAAGAATCCTTGGAGCTGTGTCTGCTCCCTCCTGCAGGACCTGCTCATCCAGCTGAGGGATGGACTGCGAGACATGGATGGGCTTAGGGTACTAAAACTCCTGCTCTGTGAATCCCAAAAGAACAGCCTTAGTTTCAATGTTTAGAAGGCTTGCCTGCCCTTATCTTGGTAATTCAAAACTGCCTCCAAAACACTGCTTAAACCTCTCTAGCCATTTGAGGAACCAAACTTCAGGGTACAGGACCTCAAACCCTTGGTAGGTACTTTTAAGGATGTTCAGCAGCAGAGTGAGGCTGTTTAACCTGGACTCTAACATCAGAAATCTTGGTGATGGCCAGAGAGGAACCCTGCTACAAAGGTTTAAATGGAAGCTGAGTTGGCTGAATCTGGGATTAACTCTTCATAGATGGAGCATCCAATTAAATCTTCTGGGCAGTCACATGCATTCCTTTAAGACATTAAGTGTAGCCATGGCTCAAGGGACATCCCAATTTGGGGATTTTTAGTTTTTCTTTTTCTGCAGACCAGTAACCAGGTTCTCAGCATTATGTGACTGTGGCTGAGGAGTCACTCATCACTGGCAGTCCCACAAGTGATGTGACTGATGTAACATAAGACACCAAAGATGCACATTTTCAGTGGACTAAACAAACCTGAATTATTTCTGAATGTTTGTTCTCAGCTCCCTTGGTGTTGAGTGTTCATCCCAAAGTCAGCCATGGTTCCACAACAGTTTTCCCTTTCCCAGTGCAGCTGTGCCTGCTGCTAGCCCAGACTGCCCTGCACAGCACAAGGTCCCCATCTGGGTTTTCACCCAGAAATTTCAGCAGTGCTCTGGATTTAGGAAAATGCAAAAAAATTCAGAACAAAAAACCACCTTTTGTTCAGGGATGTCTCAAAGCTGTACAGATCTGGTATTAACCAGTAACCTGGGGGTCCTTACTGGGGTGTTGTAGCTTTGCTCTTGTCCTTTGCAGCAGTGCTGTGAGAAGGGAGGACCCCAGTGCTCTGAAGTCAGGAAAATGCAAAAAAAATTCAGAACAAAAAAATTGTTCTGAAAACACCTTTTGTTCAGGGATGTCTCAAAGCTGCACAGATCTAGAATTAACCAGTAACCTGGGCTTACTGGTTGTTCAGGGATGTCTCAAAGCTGTACAGATCTGGAATTAACCAGTAACCTGGGCTTACTGGTTGTTCAGGGATGTCTCAAAGCTGCACAGATCTGGTATTAACCAGTAAACTGAGCTTACTGGTTGTTCAGGGATGTCTCAAAGCTGCACAGATCTGGAATTAACCAGTAACCTGAGCTTACTGGTTGTTTAGGGATGTCTCAAAGCTGCACAGATCTGGAATTAACCAGTAACCTGGGGGTCCTTACTGGGGTGTTGTAGCTTTGCTGTTGTCCTTTGCACACCCAGCTGTACCACAGCTTTGGTTTTGGAGATAACAAATCCTGGGTAAGAACTTAAACTTGCTTCAGCTGTAACTTCTCTGCTCTCAAAAGAAAGTAATGACAATAATTAACGTGTTCTCCCTGGTTAGTTGGTTGCCCTGTAAGATGTGCATTGTTCATCAGGTTGTGACTCTGCTGGGGAAGATGGAGCGCCTGCGCAGTTCCCCGCTCCACGCCAACATCTCCACTGCTCTGGACAAGCACCTGGAGTCCATCCACGTGGTGCAGGCTCGCAGGAAGGATGAAATTGTCAGCGCCTCCAGCCGGCAGCGGCACGGCCCTCCCAGGTGCCAGGATGAGAGAGGTACAGCTGGGCTGGTGTACCCTGATGAGGTAGCTGGGATGTTGAACACCTTGCAAAAATAAGTGAGGGGGTTGTAATTCAAATTTTTACTTTTCAAGGTTAGAGCTTTGTCAAAGGCAGGCTGGGTGGGGTTTGGGTGAAGGTTTGAGGAGAAACTAAAACTGGGTTTTAGAGGTAAATAGGTTAAATCAATTTGGAGGTAGTAATTCAAATAATAAACTAGCAAGGAATAAAAATTAGTGGGTTTTTTTGATAACACTTTCAGGGACTGGGGGTGTTACTAAGCTGTTGCCTCTTGCTTCTTGTGATGGTGATTGCAGGGCTCTTAGGATGAGGGAAGAGATGAGGATCTGACTCCATGTTTCAGAAGGCTTGATTTATTATTTTATTATATATATTCTATTAAAGCTATACTAAAAGAATAGAAGAAAGGATTTCATCAGAAGGCTAGCTAAGAATAGAAAAAGAAAGAATGATAACAAAGGTTTGTGGCATGGACAGAGAGTCTGAGCCAGCTGGGCTGTGATTGGCCATTAATTAGAAACAACCCTATGAGACCAATCCCAGATGCACCTGTTGCATTCCACAGCAGCAGATAACCATTGGTTACATTTTGTTCCTGAGGCCTCTCAGCTTCTCAGGAGGAAAAATCCTAAGGAAAGGATTTTTCAGAAAATGTGTCTGTGACAGCTTCTCCCTGTTCCTCATATTCCTCTTCCTATGAACCCCCAGCTCTTTGTTGAGAACTTCTTTGGTATCTCCATGCTGAATCTGCCCAAAGTGACCAAGATGGCCTTAGGTTACAAATGGATTTTCTCTTCAAGCATCTTCTGTCTTAGACTGGCATAATTACAAATCATATTTTGGATGGATGCACAAAAATACAATGGGCAGAATGTTGTCATTCTTAATGGTGTCCCAAATAAGCCAGATACTCAGTTTAATCTTTCACCAGGGCACAGGCAGAGTGGCAGGTTGCCTTGTCTCTTGAGATGGAGTCATGGTAAATTCCTGCTCCCTGCAACACTCTGACCTCATACCTTGTGTCAGAAGCTGTTTCTGAATCTTCTTATCCCCTCTGCTCTTCTTTCTCTGTCTGAATTACAGGGATTCTTTTACTTCTTTGGGGTGTTCCATCATGCAGTTCTGTAATGCTGAAGTTTACCTCAGAAGATTCACTGCAGCATTCTTACTTTTCACCTGTTCCCCATGGTTCTTGTTTCCCTTTACCTTGACTGAAGGTTATGGGACTTGTTAAGGTGAAGGGTTTTTTTGGGGGGTGTTGAAGCCCATGAAAATAATTGTCTTTGGAACAGAATAGTCTGGGAAGGAGTTGTCAGGCCTGGAGATCCAGGTTCTTGTGCAGCTGCTGGGAAAGGAGAGGAGGCTCTGCACAGTGGGATCTGATTACTTACCTGGAGAGGTGGTGCTTGGTCCTCTGCCTCCCGTGGCTGTCCTGGGGTGTTGAACCTGGAGCAGCAATTGGGGAGGATTTTTTTGAACAGTAAGTTACTGGATGCAGTAACTGTATTTGCTCTGTC
Organism: Calcarius lapponicus; assembly: GCA_039654755.1. NCBI lineage: Eukaryota > Metazoa > Chordata > Aves > Passeriformes > Fringillidae > Calcarius > Calcarius lapponicus. Next base: position 2,436,725 of record JBBFKN010000011.1, on the reverse strand, counting down.
AGGAAAAACCTCAAGGGAAAGGCCTGAAGCTGTTCTAGTTTGTTTGGGAGCCGGTCTTGCCCAGCCCTGTTTCCACAGCACCTTTCTATTCCATCTGATCCAATATTAAGCATTTATTTCAGAATCACAGGATGGCTTGGGTGGTCCTTAAAGCTCCAGTTCCACCATGGCAGGGACACCTTCCTCTATCCCAGAGTGCTCCAAGCCCTGTCCAACCTCGGACACTTCCAGGGGTGGGCATCCCCAGCTGCTCTGGGCAGCCTGGGACCACAGCCCAGGTGACCCTTTACAGCTCCATGGTTCAACACCCATTTACAGAACATGAGCTCTGTGCTTCAGTCCAGTGCCCCAGACCAGCTGTTCCTTCACCCATGGTGAGGATTTCTTGGCAGGACAGGTGAAGGACCCTGCTGTGACCAGAAGGGGAGGGCCCAGGTGCCATTAGTGTGTGTGTGTATGTGTGTAGATGGAGCACCCCAATCCCGAGGTGCAGCTGCAGCAGGAAGCTTCAGAACCTTCAGACAAACTCAGAACATAAAATCCACACTCTGCCTTGCTGTGTGAGGGCAGAGAAATTCAGATGAAGCTTTTATAAACCTGTAAATGGACAGACAGGGTGTGGGGCGAGGGCAGCCCCAGCAGTGCTCAGGTGCCATTAGTGTGTGTTGACAGTGTGTACATGGAGCACCCCAGCCCTGGGGTGCAGCTGCAGCAGGAAGGTTCTGTAACAAACTCAGAACATAAAATCCACACTCTGCCTCGCTGTGTGAGGGCTGAGAAATTCAAATGCAGCTTTTATAAACCTGTAAATGGACAGACAGATAGGGTGTGGGGCGAGGGCAGCCCCAGCAGTGCTCAGGACTAAAGGGCCCAGGTGCCATTAGTGTGTGTGTGTGTACATGGAGCACCCTAATCCCTGGGTGCAGCTGCAGCAGGAAGCTTCAGAACCTTCAGACAAAGTCAGAACATAAAAACCACACTCTGCCTCACTGTGTGAGGGCAGAGAAATTCAGATTTAGCTTTTATAAACCTGTAAATGGATAGACAGGGTGTGGGGCGAGGGCAGCCCCAGCAGTGCTCAGGACTAAAGGGAGCGCTCTTTTCCTCCCCCTGCAGTGGTGCTGGCTCTGGCCGCGGCGCTCCGAGCCCTGTGCCTGGCCACCCGCAAGGTCCGCACCGTGCTCTGGTGCGCCTTCCAGATGACCCTGCCCAAACCCTCCGCTGGCAAACGGGCTCGGGAGAGACTTCCCCAGGAGGGGGCGGCGCCCGAAGAGAAACGAGCCGAGACCCCCCCGGCTGCTGCGGCCCCGCGAGGGCCCAGGGAAGGGGGGGCAGAGGGAGCCCCGGGGCCGTGCACGGACCTGCTCCGCAGTGCGTATGAGAGAGGAGACGTGAATTCCTCGTAATTTTTGGTTCTTTTTTAGTTACTTCAAAGTTTCAACTGCTAAAGTTCATATTTAAAGCTATATCTTGATGAGAAGTGAGATTTGCCTTAAGGGCTCTCAGGTTAAGCTGTTAACGTGATGGGCAGGGTCAGAATGTTGTAAAGCCAAACTGGTGAATGTTAACTTAAAAAAATAATCAGACTAATTCATTAACAGCCAAGATATTATTTAACTCCTGTGGGTGAAGCCTGGTGTCCAACTCTCCCCATAACTCCTTTTAGTTTTGCTTTAGGAAATAGGTTTTTAAATAATGATTCTTAAAGACTGTGGTGTGACGGGGTGTGAGGTTGGTGTCAGATCAGATTGTGATGAAAAATGGTTTCCTTATTGAACTAAAACCTGGAAACAGAAAGAAAAAAGGCTAGAAATACCCAATATTCATGTAAAACTAGATATTTAAAATACAAATATTTATGAATTTGAGATTTTAAAGTCTACGTTTGGGAAAGGCAATATGCACCAAGTGCCACTAAATTACCAGTAGAGCATAATTGCTGTGTGAAACCATGAATTTAGTGAATGTGTTCAGGTATTTGGAATGCTCTTGGGAACAAATGAACTACTGTTGTAAAGTATTTAAGCATAATCAAACTACGACAGGCAGACAGGATTGTCCTGCAGAGCTGTGAAGGAGCTTCAATAATGAGCGTTGTTTTTAATTTAACTTCAGAAAAGGTCATGCCAAGTTCTGAAATTTGGATTTTCTTAAAGTTACTAGTTTGGTTTGAAATTTGATTGTCAACTTCCAGACTTCTTAGTTCCCTTCTGCATTTGGGCAGCTCCCAGCACTGGTGTTTGCTTGCAGCTCTCAGTCTTTAGGAGCAGGAGTGATGGATTCACCAGCACCCAATGCTGGTGCTCGGGACAGAGCAGCCCTGGGAAAAATCCACTTTAACAATGGGTTAAAGTTACTGAGCTGACCATGCCTGCACACCCTGGTACCCACATGGCTCTGTCCTTCCTGCTGCTGGGAATGCTGATATGCAGAAGGGGTGATGGCATTAGATAAATTGGCATTAGATGATGTGCAGAAACGACTGAGAAAGGCTCAGCAGAAGGTGGGGTGTGATCACGGCAACGACAGGAGTGCTGCCGGGGGAGAGGGGCAGAACAAGCACAGCTTCCTAACAGCCACTGCACTGGGGGTTGTTCAGTTTGACCCAGGCTGTGTTGATGTTAAAGCAAAACTGACTGTGCTGACTGGAGTTGTCTATAAAAAAATAAATTCATTTTTGTTGAAGAGCTTCTGTTCTGCAAGTGTGTTTCCAGGGTGGGCTCCTTGAGCCTGAACAGGTACCGGGGGGGGAGCACTGAGTGTGTTATGGAACTGAGTTCAGGATAAAGCAAAGGGGAGGCTGAAATCCCTCTCTGGAGACAGCTCTGACCATAACATCAGACATGCCAAGGGAGCCAGAGCAGGGAAGGCTTCTTCCTGCAAATGTCTCAGCTCCAAGCTCTGCACTGCCAGGGAAGGCTGATGCAGCAATTCTGTCATCCGCACTGGGAATCTTAGGGGTGAGTCCAGACTATTCCTGCTCTATAAATAACTGTGCTGTCAGTGCCAGCTGTGCACTGCTGACTTGAATGGAGCAGCAGTGGCTGGAGCTCCAGAAGTGGAGTTCCTGCCTGCCTGGGCACCTGATCCATGGCACAAACTGCTGGCATGGGAAGGGATAGACCCACAGTCCTGGGGGGCAGGGGCAGGACCGCAGGGTGGGCAGAGGGGGCAGCCCTGCAGCCTCATGGGCTGGGAAGCATCAGCTCACTTTGGGTTTCCAGTACCACTGAGGGTTTCTAACACCACTGGTGCTGCTCCTGGTTCCAATCTGCCCCAGGGCAGCTGCTGGAAAGGGCTGGACTTGCCCTTGCTCCTGATCCGTGTCCCTGACAGGGCCCCATGTCAGCCCTGTGCCTGGCTGAGGGTGCAGGGGCCAGGGGTGCCTGTGCAGGGCTGTGGGAGCCAGTGCCACCCTCTGTGTGTGTGACTGTGCCCTTCTTGCATCCCTGCAGACTCCCGTGGATGTGCACACACACACAGTGATGTGGCTGTTGTTCCTGGAGCACAGCAGTGGCAGAACAGGCTCAGGGCCTGCTCCCCTGAAGAGGTGAATGCTGCCCTTCCCTCAGCCCTCACAACCAAAGGTCTCAGGAGGCCTTGACAGCCTCAGGTGGGCCATGCCCATGCAGATAGGCAGCTCCAGCCCCCAGCTTGCATTTTCCTTGGAAGCCAAGGGCTGGGCAGTTCAGTGCCAGGTCACAGAGCTCTAGGAAAAGCCACTTCAGCTGACAAGGATGGGCAGCAGCTGCTACCAGAGCAAGTGGGGTGCCAGCAGGAGGTGAGATCTCCCTGATGCCAGCCTCCTGAGGCCTGCAGGTGGCCAGGGCTGCCTTGGGTAGAGCCAGTGCCTCACCCAGCCTCAGCCCAGGGTGGTGCACAGGGCTCCAGGGCACCAGGATGTGAGAGCTGGCCCTGGAGCTGGGGCTGAGTGCCACCCCCTCCCTCAAGAGCTGCCCCCTGCCCTGTTCCACACCTCTGCAGCTGCCTGAGCCACCTGAAATACCAACCAGGAACCAGCACCGTGCACCAGGCCAGGCAGGGCAGCAGCACAGCTGGGTCAGCTCCCAGGAACGAGGGCACCACAGCCCTGAGAAACAAGGCATGAATGGAGCTGAATCTGCACCAAGGCAAGCCTTGAGAAATGCTGCTGCTGGGCAAGGGGCCAGCAAGGACACGGGACACACATGAATGGCAACATCACTCAGAGGAAACCACTTCTTTGCCAATCAAGATTTATTATTCAAGTCCAAAGATAAAGCAGCTGGAGACTCACACACACACAGCAGCAGCATGAGGAGGAGGCCTGGCCTGGAGTCAGGCACCCCGGGAGTGCAGGAGCTCAGCACAGGTCACCTCCCAGCGAAGAGCACAGAGCCCAGGCACAGCCACTGCTCCCACAGCCCCTCCTTCCCCATCAGCTCACAGGATTAGTGTTCTCCTTCCCCAGCAAGCAACACCATCACAAAAAGGCTGGAGCAGCAGGGATGAGCCCTTTGGGGGGAGGAGGAGCATTCAGGAGGAGCACTGCAGTTCCTGATGGCAGCTGTGCCCAACGGGCAGTGACCCCAGGGCATCCCTGGCTCACCCTGCTTGTGCCAAACCAGCTTCAGCGCTTCACCCTGGCAACAGCTGTGGGAGACACAGTCCATGTTCACCCACAGAACATCAGGGAGCCCCATTTTCCACTCTCTAGAGTCCTAAAACTGCATTAGGGGTGGGGTTTGCTGCTGCTGAGGCCAATGCTCCTGCCTGGATGGTGTTTCCCTGACAGGCCACAGGTGATGCAGTCACATCACTGCAGCTCAGCTCTGTTGCACACATCTCAGCTCCAGTCCTGCTCCCCCAGCCCAGCCTGAGCAGGGCTGGAGTGCTGGCCTCAGCAGTGCAAACAGGGATTTGCAGAGACATTTTTCAAGGCTTGTGTCAGTGAATTCTTGTGTGCCCTGGAGCAGCATGTCCTGCTCACCTCAAACCACAGCCGGTGCAGGGGCTGCTCCTACACCATGCTCTGCTCCCAGGTGGTCAGAAGTAAAAATGGATCAATTTAACAAGACAGACATAATCACTTCACCCTTCTTTGGTACAGACACTGGCCACGAGCACTTACTGGGACACTGATACCACAAGCACAGGGCACACTGAGTCCAGGAGCTGCTCAGAGATTCTGTTCTGCTATGTAACAAAACAAAACAAAAAAAAAAAAAAGCAAAAAAAAGGCACCACTTTCCAAGAACTGCTCCCAGCCACGTGCCTGGAATTCTTGCTGCTTTTTAAACACACACCGTATTCAGAATTAATTTTATCCTTTCAGAGTCCAACTGGAAATCACCAGCTACCGCTTCCGCTCGCCTTTCTGTGTTCGTTTCTTCTCCTTCTCCTTCCTCTCCTGCTTGGCCAGCTTGTCCTTCTCCCTCTGCAGTTTATCCTGCTCTTTCTTCTTCTGGAACTCATCCCGCAGCAGCTCCCGCTCCAGCTTCCTGGCATTCAGCACATCCTCCACGTTGGTGTTTCTGAACAGCGCTGGGGCAGGCTAAGGGCTGACAATGCTCTGCCTGAGGGCACCTGAGACACTGCCTGGGCACATGGGAGCTTTGTGCTACCTCCCCCCTCACCTTCTGACTCCCTGCTTCCTCACCAGGCAGGTATGGAACTGGAGAATGAGGAATGCAGAAAGGAGAAGGAGTATCTGGTTGCTTTTCCAACCAGAAAAAAACATCCTCTCCTAGAGAAGGAAGGGTCTGGAGCACAAATTGGATGAGGAGTGGCAGAGGGAGCTGGGAAAGGGGCTCAGCCTGGAGAAGAGGAGGCTCAGGGGGGACCTCCACTCTCCACAACTCCCTGACGGGAGAGGACAGCCAGGTGGGGGTCGGGCTCTGCTCCCAGGGACAGGACAAGAGGAAATAGCCTCAAGTTATGCCAGGAGAGGTTTAGGTTGGATATTGGAAAACCTGCTTCATGGAAAGGGTGGTCAGGCATTGGCACTTGGGGACAGGGGTTAGTGGTGGCCTTGGCAGTGATGGGGGAATGGTTGGATTCAATCCAGAGGGCTTTTCCAGTCTTAGTGATTCTATGTTTTTTGCCATTGCCTACTGGTTCTTAAGATTTATGTGTAAAAATATGTGTGAAACCTCTACAAACCTGAAAGGAAGCAAAACCCAGGGCACAGCCTGAGTGGGTTCACTGCAGCTGTGTGGGACATGTCTGAACACATACATACGTGTGTGTATGTGCAGACAGACAGCTACATACATGTCCCTCATGTAGGGACAAGAACAACTTAGGTTTCATATTTAATTATGTGATAAAACCTGCTTCCATCTTAAATGTGCCAGCTGGGAGCTCAAGGATGGTCCCAATTCTGAGACACACATGGCCCCTGTCCTGCCCACCCTGGGTGTTCAGCTGCCTGCCAAGCTTCATTCCTGACACAATCTCTCTCTCTGGACACCAGTTAACATTAACCTGATGTTCTGGGAGCATTGTCCTCATCAATTAGCATGATCTATGAGGCTGCAAAAAGGTGGAAGAGGGAAAGAGGGGAGGAGAAGGAAATGAATGGCAGGGCTGGTGTGAGTGCTGCACACTGAACACACAGACTGTCACTGTCACTGTGAGCAAGGTCAGGGGACACAGGGAGAAAAACCAATCCCCAAGCTTAAACAGGGAGACCAGCACAGGGAGAGAAGGATGGGAAACTCACCATGGAGGCTGCCTGCCTGACAAGCAGCCTGAGTCACCAGGAATTCAAAGGATACATTTTTCTGATCCAATATTTACAGCTGTCGTCGATCCATCCTGTTCATCCCCATCAGTGAGAGAATTAAGGAAACACAGCCATCAGTAATGATCTTGTGCCTCTCTACAGCCACACTTGACTCAAATAAAAACCTTATAAAGCCAGGAAGAAGCAGCTGGACTCTCACAGACCAGCTATGCACAGCTCCCACCCTCAGCTCCTGCTGCTCCAGGGCCAGATGCAGTTGCCTACGATTCACTCTGCTGGGCAGGGAAGAGCTCGTTCCTCAGCACCACAAAGAGTTAACTTCTAACCCTCCCACTCTATCTGTAAAGGATTATTTCAGCAGATTTCTCCGGGGAAAGCAAGAGAGAAACTCAGCACCAGCTGCTGAGAGATGGAGGCATTCGGTGCTCTCCTGCCACCCCTGGGCTGGGCAGTGCCACAGCCACGTGCTGGGGACAAACCCTCCCAGGAGCTCCCATGCTTTGTCCATGGCAATTATCCTGAAGAAAGGCTGCAAAGCTTCCCCAGCAGACCCTGCAGAGCTGGGAGGGCGTTGTTTGAGGAGGTTTAGAGCAGGTGATGTCCCTCAGAGCCCCCAGCAGTGCAGGAAAAGGATATTCCTCCTCGTCAGTCACGTTGGCATACTGGGCCAGGAGCGCAGCCTTCCTCTGCTTCTCCTCCTGGGACACCTCCTTGGGCTTCACCACTATCCTGGCCTGCTTCTCCATCATGCTGGCGATGGCCTGGACCTCATCTGGCAGCAGAGGAGTGACAGTGTCAGCCCAGGCCACAGACAAGGCCACCAAGCCCCTGGTGTCACTCACCGCCTGCTCCCTGTGTCCTGCAGGGGAAATGCACCCACCCAAAGGGAGATATTTCACCCAAAACCACCCCTGAGCTTTTCTCAAGGGCACCACTGGTGCTGCTTTGGAGAATTCCAGCTGGGATCTGGGAGAGATGGAGCTGCTGAGGAGCCACCATGGGGCTGGGTAGGGCCAGCATGGGGCTGACACCCTGAGGTGACAGGTGATGGCACCCTGAGGTGACAGGTGATGGCACCCTGTGCTTCTCTTGGAGGGGAGTTCCCTGGGCTGCACCCAGCCACCACCAGACACTGTTGTTCCTGGAGCAGACATTGTTATTTATTCCTGGACTAAGGGAAGTTTCACAGTGAAGCTGGAATCAGTCAGGCTCTGGCTAATGAAAATCCATTTGACTCCAAATCACGTTCTCTTCTGCTTCAAAGCAGCTTAATAAGTTTATTTAATATGTACTTAACCCCCATCAAAGAGAAATTCAGAAAACCTGAAGTGAGGGATCAGTTCCATGCTCTCCCTTTCTTTCCAACCAAGAGAGACCAACAGCTGATTTACCTTTTAACACTGAAATTCCACTGCCCATTTCCTAAAATGGCATCTGGGTTTCGACACCAATTTTTTTTTTAGTCTGTTAATCACTTATCCTCAGGACTGTTATTCTGAGTGGATACACACTTCAGTGGGGATTTATCCTTTTATGGAACCCCTGTGATATAATTTCACCCTGGAATTCCATGAACCCAGACACACTGTGCTGCCTTTTTATAACAAGAAAATTCCCTGTGGGTGAGCACTGTCAGGAGCAGGAGGAGCCCAGCAGCAGCTCCAACAATCCCAGTCACTTGTCCTCAAGAAGAATTTATTTTATTTAATGCATAGAACAGCATTAACTTCTCCCTGCCCCCAGCCAAAGGCAAGGTGAGGCCAAGAGCAGAATTCCAGGATTTCTGGGGAAAGCCACTGAGCTGCTGAGTGGTGGAGCAGAGGGGGATGCTGGGGCTGATGCAGTGACCAGGGACTGACAATGAGCTGTTTGCAACCAGAGGCAACAAGAAAATGCAAAACCAACAAAAAGCAGGATTTAGAGCAAAGGGACGTTCCATTGTCACATCTCCTGTCAGGTCTGTGCCACTGCAGTGTCACTGATCCGTGCTTGAACCACAAACGCTCCCACTGCACAGGGACCAGCACAGGGCCAGCCTTGGCTCCCAGCTGAGGACAAGGGATGGACACAGGCACAGGAAGGAGCAGTGACAGTTCATCAACAGTCTCACAGAGCTCCCTCCAACAAGCATTTATGGGAAAGAAAGAAGAGTTGTAAGGGAAAATGATGGAAGAGGAAATAGAGAGATGTGAGTGGGTGAGCAGCAGGGACAGCCCAGCTCTCACAGGGGCATTGCAGATGGACAAAGCAGCTGATTTCCAGACTGCCTAGAGAGGAGCAGCACAGGTTTCTATTCCATAATAGCTGCAGTGCCAGCACTGAGCACAGACAGCTCTGGACGTGCTGGGAAAGGTTTCTGAAAAAAAACACAGAATGGTTCAGGCTGGACCTTAATGAACATCTCATCATAAGAAAAAAAATTCTGTAGGGAAAAAAAACACACACACAAAAAAAAAAAAAAAACCACCAAAACCACACACACACCAAAAACATCCAAACAAAACAAAAACCAACAAACCCCCCCCCAAAACAAAACAAACAATCAAAAAAAATATAACCAAACAACCACTACAAACAAAACAAAACAAAACAAAAAAAAACAAAAACACAAAAAAAAACCCAAAAAACCACTTTTCCCCTGCAGGATGATGAACCCAAAGAGCAGCAAATGCTGGGGCAGCCCAAAGTGAAGCTGCTCATCCCATGCCAGGTGAAAGAGTAACTGAGCAGCAACAGAGTGAGAGACATTGATTTAACTCCTAGCAGGACCAACACAAAATTCCCTTTGGGGTGAGGCCCTGCAGGTCAGCCCACACTGAGGAGCAGGGCACAGCACCCCAGGGCACAGCACCCCAGGGCACAGCACTCTACCTTCTTTCTCCTCTTTGGAATCAACGACCTGGGAGTCAGACCACCTCTCCACAACCTCCCTGCACACATCGTTCAAGAGATCTTCTTCCTAGAAAGGGAAAAGAGACTCCTCAGACTTAGAACAGAGTTGGCTGCTTCAAACAGCACCAGTCAGACAAGAAAAGCAGCAGCTAGAAAGGATCTGCAGGCCCAGCAGTCAGCTCAGAACAGCTTTTCACCCCAAATCTGCCTGTGGAACACACACAGGACTCTGGGATGTTTGGTCACTGTGCATATGGACACTGACACACAGTGCAGGAGAATCTCTGCTCCAATGTGGATCTGCAGGAGAATCTCTGCTCCAGCAGGGGCTCCTCCAGGGGCTGCAGGTGAATCTCTGCTCCAACTCCAGGGGCTGCAGGAGAATCTCTGCTCCCAGGTGGATCTCCAGGGGCTGCAGGAGAACCTCTGCTTCAGGGGCTGCAGAAGAATCTCTGCTCCCACCTGGAGCTGCAGGAGAATCTCTGCTCCAACATGGATCTCCAGGGGCTTCAAGAGAATCTCTGCTCCCAGGTGGATCTCAGGGGGCTGTAGCAGAACCTCTGCTCCAGGGGCTGCAGGAGAATCTCTGCTCCAGTGTGGATCTGCAGGAGAATCTCTGCTCCAATGTGGATCTGCAGGAGAATCTCTGCTCCCAGGTGGATCTCCAGGGGCTGCAGGAGAATCTCTGCTCCAACGTGGATCTGCAGGTGAATCTCTGCTCCAACATGGATCTCCAGGGGCTGCACTGCTGCCTCACCATGGTCCCACCACAGAATCTCTGTGGAATCCCATCCATGGTGCCTGGAGCAGCTCCTGACCCTGCAGAGCTCTCACAGCTTCTCACTCCTCTCTCCAGCTGCGCTCCTCCTCAGAATTTCTGTTTTTTCCTTGCTTAAATTTGTTACCTAAAGGTGCTGAATGTCTTGGAGCCCATTGGTATTTGCTCCATGGAGCACAGGAGAGCCAAACACCACTGATGGAGGTCACAGAGCTCCAAATATTTCCAAACAAACAAGAAATTGTTTGGTTTAGAATTCAGTAAATACAGAAAAAAAATCAACCATGGAAAATACAGGTGAGGTGGATTCTGTCTGGTTTAAAGAGAAAAACTGGACAGAAATAGAAGTTGATTTTAAGTTTTTTGATTAGGAATGGTAGAAAATCCCTTATGCAAGACATAAGCAGGACTGAGGAACCATGGACATGAGAGCAGATGTCACTTTGTGGTGGTCCCAGGACGAGGGAAGAGATGAGAACCTTGACTCCATGTTTCAGAAGGCTGATTTATTATTTTATGCTATATATTATATTAAAAGAAAATGATATATTAAAACTATACTAAAAGAATAGAAGAAAGGATTTCATCAGAAGGCTAGCAAGGAATGGAATGATAATAAAATCTTGTGATTGGCCATTAATTAGACACAACCACATGAGACCAATCCCAGATGCACCTGTTGCATCCCACAGCAGCAGATAACCATTGGTTACATTTTGTTCCTGAGGCCTCTCAGCTTCTCAGGAGGAAAACTTCTAAAGAAAGGATTGTTCATAAAAGATGTGTGTGACATCACTTGAGATGTCACTTTATTTTAACAGTGTTTGTGAAATACAAACAAGTGAATAAAAAAAATCCCCTGTAATTTGTGTGTGGAACTAGGAGAAGAGAGTTGGCAAGAAAACCCCCAAATTCACCAAATAAAATACTGTTTCAACAGTCAGCACAGAAATAAGCACATAGTCTAAAAATAAACAAAAAAAGACATTTAAAAAAAACAGACTACAAAGAATAATTACAAAGTCTGAGGGTTCAAGAAACAAAAATGTTTTACAGGAATGGCAGAAAAATCAAAGTGAGCCAGAAACTGCAAATGAGGCTCTGGACTGGAGGGACATGGGAACCCCACAGCTGCTCAGTCCTGGCAGCAGCAGCACAGAAGGGAACTCTGAGCAGAAAAGGGGAAACAGCAGAAAACTGGAACATCAGGAAAGGGGAATATTCCAGCCAGGACACACTTCCCAGGCTTGGAGAGAGCCAGGCACAGCGATGGGGATGGAATGAAGTCTGGTAATTACAGGGAGGTTAATTAACCTCCACCACTTTGCAAAGACATCTGGCTCCATCCCTCAGCGTGCACCGTTTGCTTCTCAGGCTCTTTCAGGCTCCAAGCTGTGCTGCCACAGCTGAAGGAAAAAATCCAGAGCACCCTCCCTGCTGTGCCCCAGGGTGGGCAGGGGACAGGGACAGCAGGGGAGGGCGCTCTGGCTTGTAGGAAACCCTAAAAGTGGGATGGCACAGAAGGAATGGTGTCATACCTGGGATAACAAACAGCTGATTGTACCCTCCCAGTCCTGTAACCATGATGTTTTCTGAAAAATCCCTTTGCCAGGATTTTCCTCCTGAGAAGCTGAGAGGCCTCAGGAACAAAATGTAACCAATGGTTATCTGCTGCTGTGGAATGCAACAGGTGCATCTGGGATTGGTCTCATGGGGTTGTTTCTAATTAATGACCAATCACAGTCAGCTGGCTCAGACTCTCTGGTCACTCACAAGATTTTATTATCATCCCATTCCTTCCTTTCCTTTCAAATCCTTTCTTCTATTCTTTTAGTATAGTTTTAATACATCATTTTAATAAAATATATATAATAAAATAATAAATCAGCCTTCTGAAACATGGAGTCAAGATTCTCATCTCATCTCTTCCCTCGTCCTGGGACCCCTGTGAACACCACCACACAGTCCCTGTGGGTTTTGTGCTCCCACATTGATATTTGGTAGAAAACTGAGCAGGCAGTTCCCAGCATCAGCACTACTCATGATTTCATGTCTTACAGTATTGTGAAAAACGCCAATCACTTGTTTTTAAAATTTTAAAAGTTTAATAGTAATAAAATGGTTATAAAAACAGTAATACAATTAGACTAATAATCATTTGGACAAATTGAATTAGGGCAATAGAGACAATAGAGACAAAGAGTTACAGATGTCTGGGTACCTTTTCTGGGCAGCAGGACCCGAAAAAGGACACAGTTAACAAAGGATTAACCCTTAAAAGCAACAGCCTGTGGCACATTCACACACTTCATACATGATGCATAAATTCCATTCAAACACAGGATTCTGTCTGGTCATCCTCAACTTCTTCCTCTGAATCCTAACAGCACCTTCGAGGCAAGAAGTTCGTTTCTCCTGATAAGAGGACAATAAATTCTTTTTCTCTGAAAGATTTAGGTGTCCTGTGGCTGCTATCTCGCTGTGAGTCCTTTCTTTAAAAAAAGTATCCTACATAGCACAATTTCTATTTTAACTTTTTTTTACAACCTAAAACTATATTTAACACGGCACTTAAGAGAATTAATCCAGCATTACTTTCTAACACAACACATACAATATTCCTTTCAATATTTGCGAAAAGCCAATCATGAAATACATGCATTTTTCACAGCTATGAAACATCCATTTATGAAAAACCCCGAGACACAGACACTGTAGAAATCATACAGGGAGGATTATGGAAGCGAAATCCCTCCCTGCACCCTCCTGGCTCCAGGAATCCGGCAGGAGCAGAGGGAAGCGCTGCCAGCCACGGCTGTTCCTGTCCGTCGGGATCCCATTCCTGACACACAAGGCGGGTGTGAGACACCACAGCACCGCCCCATATCCTCCTCCAGAGGATTTACCAATAAATTCACCTCTCGATGCCCACCTGGCACTGCCAGACCGCCCAGCTCGGGGTGAACCCTGAGCGCTGCACCCAAACCAGGGGGATCCCCTTACACAGAGCTCCCACCAGCCCGAACCTGACACAAACCCCCAAACAAGCACCGAAAACCCCACAAGGGTCTCAGCTAGGGGTTAAAAAGCCCCTGGTGTGGGTGTCCTCCCAGTAAGGGGGTGACCAGGAATCCGGCAGGAGCAGAGGCAAGCGCTGCTCACCCGCGGCTGCTCCTGCCCGTCCCAGCCCCAGCGGGATCCGGTTCCTGACAGACAAGGCGGGTGTGAGCCACGACAGCACCGCCCCACACCCTCCTCCCCACGATTTCCCATTAAATTCTCCTCTCGATGCCCACCTGGCACTGCCAGACCGCCCAGCTCGGGATAACCCTGAGCACTGCACCCAAACCGGGGGCATCCCCACGAAGAGAACAGAACACGAATAGAACAGAGGGATCCCCTTCCACCAGCCCGAGCCTGACACAAACCCCCAAACAAGCACTAAAAACCCCACAAGGGTGTCGCGTAGGGGTTAAAAAGCCCCTGATGAGGGTGTCCTCCCACACCGGGGGTGCCCCGCTCCGGGAAGGGGGTGATGACCCAGGGTTGCGGGAGCCGCCCCGCCCGTCCTCCTCCCTGCGAAGGCCGCACCCCCTCTGTGGGCTGCAGGGGAGCCCCGGTAGGAGCACGGTGCGTTCATCAGCACAGGGAAGACGGCGAGACCCCGCTGGCCCGGGGCGGCGGAGGGACCCCCGCCCTTACCAGGCAGGCGGCCAGCACGGCCCGCAGCGCCTCCAGCCGCTCCTCATCGCTCTCCTCCTCCCGCAGCAGCCCCTCGATGTAGGCGCCGTACACGGCTCGGTCCAGCCCCAGCGCGTCCAGCCGCGCTGCGAGCCACGCCGGGAAGGGCGGCGGCTCCGGGAGCAGCATGGGGGCCGCGATCGGCATCGCCATCGCCATGGGCGCCGCGCCCGCCCCGCCGGGCGCCGCCATCTTGGGCCTGCAGAGGGAGGGGACGGCGGCCGCGCCGGGACAAACTTGTGGCGCCGGCGGGAGCGGAGGGAGCGTGGTCGGGGTCGGTGCGGCCGTGCCCGGACGGGAGCGGCGGGGCCGGGTGGGCGGCGCGGTGCGCCCCGGTGTGCTCGGTGTGCGCCCCGAGCCGCCTACGCCTTTAGCACAGTTTCTCCTTTCTCCGCAGAGCGGCTTCGCGGGGAGCGGCGCGTGCCTGCGCGGCCGCCGTGCGGGGCGGGGCGGGCGGCGGAATTTAAACACGGACAGGCGGCGGGCTCGGAGCCGAGCCGGGCAGGGCCATGGCCGGTACGGCCTCCCCTCGGCCCCTCCGCGGACAGTCCTTCTACCTGGACCTGCCGAGCGGCCGCAGCGCCCGGGACCTGGCGGAGGCCATCGGGCGCCTCGGTGGGGTGAGCGCGGGCCGGGGCCGTGAGGGCCGTGAGGGGCTGGGGGTGACTCGGGGCTGCGAGGGGCTCTAGGGGGTGTCTTGGGGCGGCCTCGCCCCTTTTCTGCCTCTGCTCAGTTTTTAATGTTTCCTGCTTTTCTTGTTTTTTCGGTGGGCCCGTTCCCTCCCCGCAGCGGGGGCGGGTGGGGGTCGCCCCTGTCCCCGCGCTCCGGTCCTCGGGGGTCCCTGGGCTCAGGACCGGGCCTTCCCTCCCAACCTTCCGGCTGTTCTGGCCTTTTCCTCCCGACATTTCATGTGTTCTGGCCTTTCCCTCCCAATATTCCAGCTGTTCTGCCTTTCCCTCACACCATTCCAGGTGTTCCAGGTCCAGCCAGTGCTGGAAGTACTGCTGTGTGTATGTTTCTGCTTCCCTCCTGCCCTGTTGTCTGTGGAGCTGCTTGCCCAGTCGTTCCCTTTCTCCTTTATTTTTCTAAAGCTGGTTATGTTCTCCTGGAGACAGAGCTCCTTTCCCTCCACACGTTCCGGGTGTTCTGGCCTTTCCCTCCTAACAAACATTCCAGGTGTTCCAGGTCCAACCAGTGCTGGAAGGACTGATGTGTGTGTGTGTTTCATCTCTGCTTCCCTCCTGTCCTGTAGTCTGTGGAGCTGCTTGCCCAGTTGTTACCTTTCTCTTTTATTTGTCTAAAACTGCTTATTTTCTCCTGGAAACAAAGCCTCTTTCTCTCCCAACATTCCAGGTGTTCCAGGTCCAGCCAGTGCTGGAAGGACTGATGTGTGTGTGTGTTTCTCTCTGCTTCCCTCCTGTCCTGTAGTCTGTGGAGCTGCTTGCCCAGTTGTTCCCTTTCTCTTTTATTTTTCTAAAGCTTGTTATGTTCTCCTGGGGACAGAGCTCCTTTCCCTCCAGATGTTCCAGGTGTTCTGGCCTTTCCCTCCCAACATTCCAGCTGTTCTGGCCTTTTCCTCCTAACAAACATTCCAGGTGTTCCAGGTCCAACCAGTGCTGGCAGGACTGATGTGTGTGTGTGTGGTTCATCTTTCTGGTTCCCTCCTCCCTCTGTGGAGCTGCTTGCCCAGTTGTTCCCTTTCTCCTTTATTTGTCTAAAATTGGTTATGTTCTGGGGACAGAGCCTCTTTCCCTCCCAACATTCCAGCTGTTCTGGCCTTTTCCTCCTAACAAACATTCCAGGTGTTCTAGGTCCAACCAATGCTGGAAGGACTGATGTGTGTATGTGTTTCATGTCTGCTTCCCTCCTGTCCTGTAGTCTGTGGAGCTGCTTGCCCAGTTGTTACCTTTCTCTTTTATTTGTCTAAAACTGCTTATTTTCTCCTGGAAACAAAGCCTCTTTCTCTCCCAACATTCCAGGTGTTCCAGGTCCAACCAGTGCTGGAAGGACTGATGTGTGTGTGTGTGTTTCATGTCTCTGGTTCCCTCCTCCCTCTGTGGAGCTGCTTGCCCAGTTGTTCCCTTTCTCCTTTATTTTTCTAAAGCTGGTTATGTTCTCCTGGGGACAGAGCTCCTTTCCCTCCAGGTGTTCCAGGTGTTCTGGCCTTTCCCTCCCAACATTCCAGCTGTTCTGGCCTTTTCCTCCTAACAAACATTCTAGGTGTTCCAGGTCCAACCAATGCTGGAAGGACTGATGTGTGTGTGTGTGGTTCATCTTTCTGGTTCCCTTCTCCCTTTGTGGAGCTGCTTGCCCAATTGTTCCCTTTCTCCTTTATTTGTCTAAAATTGGTTATGTTCTGGGGACAAAGCCTCTTTCCCTCCCAACATTCCAGCTGTTCTGGCCTTTTCCTCCTAACAAACATTCCAGGTGTTCCAGGTCCAACCAGTGCTGGAAGGACTGATGTGTGTATGTGTTTCATTTCTGCTTCCCTCCTGTCCTGTAGTCTGTGGAGCTGCTTGCCCAGTTGTTACCTTTCTCTTTTATTTGTCTAAAACTGCTTATTTTCTCCTGGAAACAAAGCCTCTTTCTCTCCCAACATTCCAGGTGTTCCAGGTCCAGCCAGTGCTGGAAGGACTGGTGTGTGTGTGTGTGTGTTTCATGTCTCTGGTTCCCTCCTCCCTCTGTGGAGCTGCTTGCCCAGTTGTTCCCTTTCTCCTTTATTTTTCTAAAACTGGTTATGTTCTCCTGAGGACAGAGCTCCTCCAGGCTGATCTGTGATGTCCAGGCCCTTTTCCTCACATATTGGTGGGTTTTTTCTGAAAGCACTGTGTGAGGAGTAGGTGGTGGTGGCAGAGTCCTGGAAATCTGGATCTGAATTTCTGGTGATTATTTGCAGTGAATCTCTGGGGCATCCCAGGATCTCCTGGTCTGTATGGAATGAAAGAAGGAATGTGTATATTCCTGGTTGAGCCCAGCTTTGTTCAGCAGGGCTGTGTCAGCTCAGGGTCAGGCACTTGCAGAGCTGCTCTGTTCTGTCTCTCTGCAGGTGACAGAAAGCTTCCTCAGCAAAGAAGTCACCTGTGTGGTGTCCAGCAACAGAGAGGCCAAGAGGGGCCAGCCCAGGGCTCGGGAGGAGAAGCAGAACAGCCCAGCTGCAGAAAGCACAAAATCCACGAGCTCAGTGCCTGCTGCCCCCAAAGGAACCCCAGCCAGAGCTCGCCAGAAGCCACCATACACTGTAAGAGCTACAAAGGTTTTGTCCAAGGGGGCTGGAGGGCGGAATCTGGGGTCAATTTTGGAAGGTGGAGTTGTTTCCCTGCTCTGTTCCTGTTTCCCTGGCTGTCCTTATTCATACTCTGGTTCTTTGTGTCTGCCATCGTTGTCTACTCAAACCTGCATGTCACAGCTCTGGGCTGTAATCAGGGAAATCTGGAATGGCAGGGGATGTGGAGGCCTTGGTTGGCTTCCTGAGGGAACAGGCAGAGGTGTGGTGAGAAAAAACAGAGAAATATAAACAGGGAAAAGCATTGCAGACTCTGGGTACTCACAGACACAGGGCAAGGCCCCTGTACCCTGGGAGGAGATCCATGAGGGCCTCCTGCAGGAAGGGGCTTTTCCTGGCCCCATTTTTCTCCTGGAGCTGAGCTTTCTGCTCATAAGTGCTTGTGGCCAAACTCTAACATCCCATCTTGAATGTGGATGGTGTTCGCTGGCAGCTGTGCCTGGGGAAAGGCAGCTGTGCCTGGGGAAAGGCAGCTGTGCCTGGGGAAAGGCAGCTGCCCCAGTCCAGGCCTGGGGAATCTCTGCCAGCTGGAGCTGAAGCACCTGCAGTGGGAAAGCTGAGTTGCAGAGGTTTCTCCCAGTTTTTGTCCCCTGTCCTGGCTCCCAGCACTGTCCCTTGTCTTACAAAGAGCTGAACCAATCTGCTGAGGCTGTTGGCTCAGCTCCCAGGATGTTCCTAACCCTGGCCAGCATGTTCAGGATTAGGAACATCCTAGAGAACAGGGGTCTCAGGGAGACCTGATCTGTCTACAACTGCCTGATAGGAGGCTCTAGCCAGGTGGGGCTTGGTTACTTCTCCTGGGTAACAAGTGACAGGACAAGAGGAAACAGCCTCAAGCTGTGCTGAGCAGGTTTAGATTGGATATTAGGGAAAACTCCTTCATGGAAAGGGTTGTCCAACCCTGGCACAGCTGCCCAGGGCAGTGGTGGAGTCCCCATCCCTGCAAAGATTTAAAAACTCTGTGGATGTGGCACCTGGGGACATGGGTCACTGGTGACCTTGGCTGTGCTGGGGAGGAGTTGGACTTGATGACCTTACAGGGCTTTTCCAGCCTGAACAGTTCCATGATGCAGCAGGCACTTTCCAAGCTAAATTGCTGCTCCCTCCTGGCTCACTCTGGAGCCTTCATTTCCCTGCTGGTCAATAATTCCAAGCCTTGGCTGCTGCTGGTGCAGTTGAGTGGTTCTCTCTGCAGTTTGCATTCTCTGAAAGGCTCTCTGCCCTGGCAGAGATGAGCCCAGCAGAGTGTGGGGATCCCCAGGGATTGTTGCTCTCCAGCCCTTTGGGCATCCCCAGGGATTGTTGCTCTCCAGCTCTTTGGGGATTGTTGCTCTCCAGCTCTTTGGGGATCCCCAGGGGTTGTTGCTCTCCAGCTCTTTGGGGATTGCTGCTCTGCAGCTCTTTGGGGATCCCCAGGGATTGTTGCTCTCCAGCTCTTTGGGGATTGTTGCTCTCCAGCTCTTTGCCATGACCTGTTCATGTCTCCTCTCTCCACAGGCACTGCTGAGCAGGGGGAAGGAGCTGCTGAACAAGGCCATGAAGAACCAGGTGAGCAACCTTGGATGGGCTCTGCTGGGGCTGGGTGTGCTCAGAGCTCTGCTGAGCAGAGCAGAACCAGTGCCAGCCTTCCTGCAGAGCCCCTGCCCTGCTGACAGAGCAGATCCTGGGGCTGGGAAAGGCACAAAGCAGTTGCTTGTGGCCTGCAGAAGGTTGCGTAGTGCTCCTGGTCACTGCTATTTCTGGAGCCATGGCATCCAGTGTTGTAGCTCTGAGGCCTGTCCCAGCCATCTGGGTGCTCAACACAAGAGAATTATTCACACAAGGCCTGCTGTTAGATGAATTTTTAGCCTAAGAAGAACTAAAGCAATGTAGCTGGGGCAAAAGGCTCCCCTGCAGTCCTTTCCCCAGATAAATCTCAGTGCCCACTTAGAGGCTCATGCTGTAGCAGGGATTGAACATCTGCCCAAGATGCTGCTGTTAATTTGGGATGGATAAAGCATGAGCTGCATCCTTTACTGCTGTGCCCTGATTTCAGTACCAGCCACACTCTGTCAGCTGGGCAGCAGGAAGGGCTCTGAGCTCAGTTTAGAGCTGTGCTTTGAGCTGGGCTTTGCCAAACCTCTCTGTGCAGGACACCTGCAGTGGCAGCAGCATCCTCGCCAACGCTCGCCTGTGGGGAGTCCAGATCCTGCATGTGGATGGTATCCTTCACTGTGGGGTGCAAGAGGCTGCTGGGAATGAGGGGTTTTGGAGACAGGTGGAACAGAAGTGATGTAAGTAAAGTAGAACAGAAGGAAGAAATTGCAAGCAAATCTCCTGGAGTGATGCCATCCTGGCCTGGCTGAGTGATGCCATCCTGCCCTCAAACACCAGATTTGTGTGTACAGAATGTGCCACTGTCACAAACTCAGGGTACATTGTCACCTACTGAAGGTGGAACATTAGGAAATGTCAGTATCGTGGTCAGTACATCAATTTGTTCCAAAAAGACTGTTTTTACTAATTAATCTGGAAGTACAATCGTGATATAAGGGTAGGATTTGGTTGGGTTTAATTAGGAAGTGCTGGTGTTTGAGGACCTGTTCTGGAAGGCACCTCCTGTCCCCATGATGGATGGGGAGGGGGTGATGGGAAAGGCAGATGGTGGAGCTCTGATACTAATAATAGGTCTGGAGTAAAAGGTTCCTGAGTGTGTGGTGACAGTGACATACAGCTGTGGCTGAGCCTGTCTGCTTCATGTCCCTGGGCTCTGCTCAGCCTCTGAGGGCTCTGCTCTGTGTGCTGCACAGCTCCTGCCGGTGTCTCCTTCCTGCAGAGCCCCAGCAGCCTCCAGCTCTGCTAGAGAGCAAACAGAGGGGCTCCAAATGTTCTCTTGGCTTCATCTTGGATCATTCCTGCTCTGCCAGGGCCTGCAGGCTCCAGCTTTTCCCAGTGCCATGGGGGGTGGGCTGCAGTCTGAGGGGAACAGCTCCCTTCCCTGGCTCAGCTTTGGCTCTTTGACATCCCACCTGCACAGAAATGTTGTCCTATGCCCAGCAGCTGCTGCGAGCCATCTCGGGAGCAAGGAAGCAGTGCCAGAAGACAGAGGTAACAATTTAACCTGCAGCCAATTTCAGCAGCTCAGGGTTTGAACAGTTCTTGTAGCAACCTCAGTGCCAGTGGGCCAGTCAGAGGGGTGCTGGATCCTATCTGGTGCTTGCATTAGTGATGAAGATGAAAAAATTCAAAGAATTTTTAGGTTTATAAAGTTGGGGGTAAATCCAGCTGAGAATGAGGCAGCTGTTGCTAAATATCAGCATTCATAACACAGCTAATGCTGACTTTGACCCTAAGGGTCGTGGTTTAACCCCAGATGGCAGCTCAGCCTCACACAGCCCCCCTCTGGGATCCCCCTGGGATGGGGAGGGGACTGGGAGAGCAAAAGTGAGAAAGCTCATGAATTGAGATAAAGGTGATTTAGTAAGGAAAGCAAAAACCACACACACAAGCAAATCAAAGATGATGATGATGATGTGGCTGGTACACTGGCTCACCAAAGGATTGGTCAATGCATTGGAGAGGTCAGAGGGAAATGGGATGTAAGGACAGGGCATGGCAGCCTTTGTTGTATTTCAACTAACCCTAGGTAATTTGGGAAACAGAATGAGGGGAGGTGCTCTGGGTGGTACAGGAGCTCTGAAGTGGTGGGTGAGGCTGCTGTTGCTCTGGGCTCAGCAACTGCAGCTCTGCTTGTGCTGTTCCCATGCTGAATGTGTCACTTTTTCCTCTAGGTGAAATGCCCTGCCTCCAGATCCAAAATTCACAAAGGTAGGCCTGGAAGCTGTGCTGCTGTTTATGCTCAGATGTGGAGCTGCTTGGAGAAGCCTCATTTAGAATTTGAAATGCATCAAAACCTTCAGCAATCCCAAAATATGCCAACTCTTTAGGTGGTTCCCCTTGAATGGGTTCTGTTACTCCTTGTTGGAGTCTGGCTGCAGCCTCCCAGGACAGCTGAGGACCTTTGATGTCACAGTGTGTTTAAAAATCCTAAAACCCCTTTGCTGCCAGCTCCCAGAATCCCAAAGCACCTGAGAACAGTGCTGCTCACTGAATCCAGCAGCTTAAGGGAGGTTTTGAGGAATAATGCATCCTGCAGAGGAGAGCGTGTTCCTCCCAGCCCACTCACTTCTGTTGGGCTGAGATGTGCTGCTGAGACACCGATCTGGGGATGGCTCTGGCAGGGAGGAGGGAGGGGGAACAGCCAGGTTTTCATCTCATCTGCAATTAGATAAGAGCCAATTGTGGGGCTGAAATTGGCACTGCTGACGTCAGCTGGGTCTGCGACTCGTTTGACTGCGTGTGTCGCTTTGGAGCAGACTCCAGCCTGGGTGGTGTGTGAGACACACTTGGGAGTTAGTTCCCAGTTTGGGGTGAGGGGAAGATGCTGAAGAAAGGCTCAAGAAGCTGTTGGATGTGGCAGATGGTGCCTGCAAGCTCTGAGACCTGTGCTGGGCACGCTCCGAGGTCTCACAGTGGCATCGGAGCCGTTTGTCACTGCTGGGATCACTCACCCATCTGAGCTGGATCTGGGGCCTGCATGTGGCCTCTCTCTCAGAAGTGCTGAGCATTTGGCAGTGTTTGCATGGAAAAAACTTGATCCTGTACTGAAATAGCAGCTCCAGTGACGTTGCAGCACATTTGAGGCAAGCAGAGGGTGAGGCTGGTGAGGACAGGTGGGCTCAGCCTTTCTGGGGAAGGAGGGTGAAATATCTTTGGAAAAAATAGCATTGAGTGCCAGGATCACAAGAAAACAAAACTCTTCGCCCTTCAGAGGCCATGAGGGAGGCAGGAGAAGTTTGGTTTCAGGGTCAGGAAGATGCCTTGTGGGGACACCTTGGTGTTTTTTGTTTCTTAGCCAGATCAGGACTCAGGTTTCCAAGGTGAGCGTAATGTGAGTGGAACCTGCAGGACAGGAGGGACCTTGGAACCTCCCCTCCCTGCCTGGCTCTGAAAACATTTTCCCTCAATGCACTGCTGAGGCTCTTTTGCTCTGTTCTTGCTCTCCAAAGGAAGCAAAGCTGCTGTTTGCCCTCCTTGGGAACTGAGCAGAGGCCAGATCCTGCTCTCGAGTGGTGTCCTGGTGCCAGGCTTGGCTGGCAGCACCTTGGTTTATCTCCAGTATCTCTTGCTGCTTTGACATCCCCATCCTGGCTTGAGCCAGGGTGATGAGCCAGGCTCTGCACTAGAGGCAGGGTGAATGGAGGAAAAGGTGCTGGAAGTTGTTGCAGAGCTCTGAGCCAGTGCAGCAGCTGCTGCAGTTCCTGAGTTCCCTTCTCGTACTCATGGTGAGGGGGTTTGCGTGGCAATTTTTGGGTTGGAGTCAGAAGGCTCAGGGTTAGGGCAGTGGCTGTGTGGCTGAGGAGGCATTAAAGATGTGAGGGGATGGCTGAATACCCTTCCAAAGGTGGAAATGTCCCATGGCTGGGCTGCCTGGGGTTTGGTCACCCCACTGCACACTTGGGCCAGGGCTGTTGGGGATCACCTAGAGATGTTTTGTTTGTGCTTGGCCACCACTTGGCATTCACCAGTGCCAGAAGTTCTGATGCACTCAGCTCTGAAGGCCAGTTCTGTTGGGGAATGAGTGACTAAGTAGGGAATTTGGCCAGGAAAACTAACCAGGTTTCTCTCTGGCAGGAAAATTGAAGCCCCCTTTTCTGAAAGTTGAAGACCAGAGCAGGTAAATGAGAGCTTTCTAAATATCCTCCCCTAAAACCTTGGAGTCTCTCCTTCCCTGGTTTCATTCATGCCCATGAGGCTGCCCTGGCTTCTGTGCAGACCCTGTTCCACGCTGAGAAGTTGATTCTCTCCTAGAGGGAGGCAGATGGAGTTTAGAGAAACAATCCAGGTGTCTTGTGTGTCAGGGAGAAAAAAGGTGTTAAACGAGACTTGACAGCAGTTTCCTTCCTTGCTCAGATTCCCTGTGTGATCCTCAGCAGGTCACTTAATCCACCCAAGCCCTCAGCAGAGAGGAGTGAGATTGAAGCACAGGAGGTCAGGGCCTGTAATTTGAGGACAGCCTTGGGCACAGGGGATCTGATCCCTGTGGTGTTTCTGAGGAGTCTGTAACTCTACCAGCATCCACGGGGCCAATTAATTATTCCAAAGGCAATGTTTAAGGCATCTCAATTAAGAGTCAGATGTTGGGGTTTACATGCTGCGTGCAATGAAGTGTGAAGGGAGAGATGTGGCCTGGGAATCAAAACCCTCCTGTGCAGTGGGGTGGCTGGAAATGCTGCACTGCTCTGAGCTGGGGCAAAAGATGGAATTTGGGCTGAGCAGGCAAATTTGCCTTCTGTCCAAAACATGTTCCACTGGGGCTGTTACTGGGAGCTGGGTTTAACACTTTAAATGTGTTAAAGGAAATGAGAATTTCATTCTCATGTGAAGTTAGAAATGGGAACTCTGGCACAGCCACAGGAGAGCACTGGGCAGCATCTCACCATGAATGAGGTGGCACCTCAAGTTCCTCCAGGCTACAGGAGGGGACAGCTCTGAAGCCTTGCCATGAATCTGATGTCCTGATCTGCTGCTTCCAGGCAATTCAGGCCCTTCCATCACCAATTCCAAAGCTTTCCTGCCCTCAACTTCCTGGCACCCAAAAGCTCCAGCCCATTTGAGCCTCTGAAAAGCCTCTCCAATTCCTGCCAAGCCAGGTAGGCTGCAGCTCCTTCTGTGCAAGTTTAACCCCACTCCTGCTCACTGCTGCTTCCTGGGCCCTGGGAGCCACCAGCCTTTGGGTGTGGGCACAAGGAGCCCTGTGCTGGTCCCTGCCAGGCAGGGTGACCCTGTGCTGTCCCTTGCAGGGGTGCTGAGGGCTGTGCCCTGCACAGTGCTGGGGGGAAGAGCCCCCGCTCCACACACGTCACCGTGCCCAGGAGAAGGAGGGGGTTTTGTGAGTGCTGCCAAGAGACCTTTGAAGAGCTGCAGAAGGTAAAGGTTCCCCTGGGAGCTGGTTCCTTGCAGGAGTTGTGGGGGGCACTCAGAGGCTTTGTTAATTGTGTCGTGCTCGTCAGCACCGTGAGCTCCTTTGGGAGGAATTGCTGCATCCAGCAGGATCTGCCTCTGAGCTGGGAATGTGGTGTGCCCAGACCAGCAGGTCAGAGCACAGGGGGTTTGAAGGTTGGAGCACAACAGGCTCCTCTCTTGGGGTGCCAGAGCTTTAAGGATCATCCAGTTACATGATCCAGAAGGTGAAGAGGCTGTTCCATGGCAGCCATGGGGCACAGGCAGATTGAAAAGGTGGGAGGAGGTTTTTTAGGTGCCAGGCAAGGGGGCTTTCAGAGCCCAGCTGTTAGTGCCAGACAGTGGTGGTGGAGTCTATTTCCTGCTGCTGGGGAGGAAAGAGGAAATTCCTGTGGGCTGCTCTTGGATCCAGACACAGCCTCCTCATCAGCAGGAGCAGGGAACAGGACACTGTGTGTTCCCAAACCTGGCAGTCACTGGCTCTGTCCCTTTGCCCTCTGGTCTGTTAGGCTGTGGGCAGTGCCTGTTACTGCAAATTCCCCTCCTGGCAAAGCTTTGAGTGTTGTTAAAGGGCCTCTGCCACCTTCCAGCACCTCCAGAGCCCCCAGCACCAGCGGTTTGCCCAGGACAGCTCCCAGTACATCCCTGTGGATCGTGTCATCTCCCAGCTCACCAACAGCCTCATGGAGGGCTCAGCCAAGTAAGTCTGGGGATCTGGGAACTCCTGGAGCCCAAAGGCAGCAGGGTGCACATGGCACATCCATGGAATGGGGTCCCTGTGCCTGAAGCAGGACCAGCTTGGCACCTGCTGGGTGGGCAAAGCTCAGACAAACCATGGGAGATGTTCCTGCATTTCCATGGGGTTTCTCCTTCAGGGATCTCCCCATGGACTCCTGGTGCCTCCTAAATTAGAAAGGGCAGCTGAGCCTGCCTCTTCTGTCCCTGTGTCTGACTCAAACCCTGCTGCTCTGTAGCCCCCCTGTGCCTGGGCACTGGGCTGAGGAGGCTGAGATCCCTTGTGCTGCCCATCTCTGCCAGCAGCAGAGTAATTCTGAGCCTCACCAGGCTAAAACTGCTTCCCTGCTCCTGAGCAAGGGCTGCAAACACCCTGCACTGCAGGAGAGAGGCCTTGTCTCCCTGGGGGGAGTGTTGCTGGGGCTGGCTGAGCATTAACTGATGGTTCCTCCCAGGGTGCCCTGGTCCTGCCTGGCAGATGAACGTGTAGTGCCTCAAGCACACAGCACTGGAGGAATGAAGCTGCTGCCAGCAGAGCTGGGAAAGGAAGGGGAGCAGCGTGAGCAGGAACTGATAACAGATACAGAGCTGGTTCATGGCCTGAAGACCCAGGGACATTCCCCCTGCCTGCCCAGGGACAGGGTCACAGATCCCAGAGGAGGAGGGGACTTGTCAAAGCACAGCTCCCTGCAGCTGCCAAGGGGAGCAGGGCTCAGCAGAGGGGTCTGTGCTGCTCGTGGCACCACGGGGGAGGCTGGGCTGGGGGCTTCAGGTTTAGGTTTGGCTCCTGAGCTGGGCTGGGAGCCTCATGCAGCACCCACTCCTGTCAGAGAGGCAGTGGCTTCTTCATGTGAACCTGTCAGCCACCCTCCCCAAGCCCAGGCTGCCTCCAGGAAGCGCCAGCTGTGCTCCAGACACAGCTCCCAGGTGGGAAAGAGGCCCAGGCTGGAGCTGAGTTCTGGCCTGTCCCCTCTGGGTGAGCAGATGGGGCCGGTGGGTGGTGGGATGGGGGCACAGGGTGCAGGGCAGGTGTCTGAGCCAGCCCTGCCTGCCTTGGGGAGGACTGGCAGCCTGCCCCTGGGCACAGAGCTCTCCAGCAGACCTCACAGCTCCCTTGCTTTGGATCTGTGCCTGCCTGAGAGCCCTGGGGACCCTGTATCCCAGCCAGGATCCCCAGGAGCCGTGGCTGCAGGTCGGGATGCTGGGCAGGCAGCTGTAGCCAGCACTGTCAGCGAGCGTGGCCGGAGCGGGGACAGATCCAGAGGGGACAGTGGCAACACACCCAGGGATGGGAACAGGCCTGCTCTGGAGGGCACAGCGAGCAGGACCAGCTGCCCTGCTGGCTGCCTGCCCTCTCCCACACTGCCTGGGGCTGCAGCCAGATGTTGCTGCTCGCTCCGTGTCAGGGCAGCACAAGCAGCAGCCCCGGGAGCTCCCGGCCTCCTCCCGCCTGCTCCCCAGAGCCCCGAGGCTGCTCCCGGCTTCAGCAGGAGCTCCTTGCAGTCGGACTGGGATGTGCAGCTGCTCCCCAGCCTCCCGGGTGTCCAGGGCTGCAGGATTCCAGCTGTGGACAGGGATTTGCTGCAGCAGCGCCAGGGCAGGGTGAGGGACAGCGGGTACGAGTCCCAGCTCTGCTCCGTGCTCAGGGAGGCGGAGCTGGACAAGAGCTGCAGGAACTGCTGCACAGAGACCCGAGGAGCCTCTTTCCCCATACTTGGAACGTTGTTTGGCAGCTAAAGCCACCTCCAGGCTGCTCTCTGGAGCCTCAGTGGGAGCTGGGATGGGATTTACCAAGGCACCCTCTGTGTCAGGACCAGGAGGCACCTCCAAGAGTGAGGACAGCACTGGCAGCCTGGACAGCTCTCCTGGTGGGAATTGATGGGGATGCAGTGGCTTCCCTGTCCTTGGCTGTGATCTTCCCTCCTCTCTGGGCCACGTTTAAAGCCAGCAGATTCCTCTAATTCCTTACAAGACTCATCACTGACACAGTGGTGCCTCTGGAAGTCTCTGTCCAACAGCTGTGTGCTCCTTACCCTTCCAGAGGGAGAGCTGTTCCTCCTCTCACATGGTCCCCAGAGCTGCAAAGACTTGGGAGAGGAGGGTCATAGGGATGAGATTTGTGCTCCTGATGTGGTCTGGGGGTTGTCTTTGCATATTTTT
The DNA here is from genome assembly GCA_039654755.1 of Calcarius lapponicus. Taxonomy (NCBI): domain Eukaryota; kingdom Metazoa; phylum Chordata; class Aves; order Passeriformes; family Fringillidae; genus Calcarius; species Calcarius lapponicus. The sequence goes on along the minus strand of JBBFKN010000011.1, from coordinate 2,409,407 downwards.
CAGGTGGTTTTAACTTGTTTGGGATTTTTTTTACGAACTTTTGAACTTTGAAATAAAGTGGAGGGATGAGATTCTGCTCTGCCTTACTGTGGAATGTGGCTGGGGGCAGGAGCAGAGCAGTAAGGGTTGGCTGGAGGAAGCTTTGTGGGCAATGGGCACCACGATGAAGGGGGCACAGCACTTTGTCCAGCCCCCAGAACATCTCCCCAGCTGTTGGTTTGCCAGAGGAGTGTGGCAGCAGGCACTGGGAAGCTCTTGTACCCAGTGCAGGGGTGGTGCCCAGCAAGGAGGGGTGTGGAGAACCTGAGAGCAGCTGGTAGGAGCCTGATCACCTCTCCTGGGCATGGGGCTGAGGGGTGCAGGTCAGGGATGGGCTGGGCTGGCTAAGAGGATTGTTCTGGAGTGTTTAAAGCAGCCTGTGGCTTCTTGAAGGGCAGTTCCAAGCAGAATGGAGCCACCCTTCTGTGGTGTCAAGCTGCTTCCAGGTGTGGGTTGGGAAAGGAAAGGCTCAGGGCCCAGGAGGGTGGACAGCCCTGGGCCAGGCACCCAGAGGAGTGGGGGTCTGTCTGTCCTTGGAGATGTTCAGTCCCTTCTTCACTCCAGGCTCAAAGGGAAGGCTCGAAGTGGGATCATGTAGTGGGAGCAGGGACTTGGGTACAAACGAGGCTTCAGAGGCTCCTCCTGAGCTGAATCCTTCTCCAGTGCAGCAGCCAAACCCAGTTCTTCACCTGCTGCAGGCCCCTGCCATGAAGGGCTGATCAAACCCAGTTTCTTCACCTGCTGCAGCCCTGCCATGAAGGGCTGATCAAACCCAGTTCTTCACCTGCTGCAGCCCCTGCCATGAAGGGCTGATCAAACCCACTGGGGCTCAGGGTTCTGCCATGGAGCTGTCCCTGCAGCCACAGGCTGGCCCAGCAGGAGGGGATCCCTGGAGAGAGGGGCTTGGAGCACCAACCAACCCCTGGCCTGGTGGGCTCAGCCTCCTGGGGGGAGTGCCCAGCCTGTTGCCCCTCACACAGCAAAGAGGGTGCCCTGGGGACAGGGGAATGGCCCCTCCAGGCCCCAGAGCTGCAAGTGACCCCTGTAGAGATTGGCTACCTCATGGTACTGAGCTGACCTGGGAATCAGCAGTTGTGTTTCACCAAGCCTGGCCCTTCCAGGGGAGGGGAGAGGGACCCCCAAGTGCCATCTGCCCCCTCCTCATGCTGACCAGTGACTCACACCATGGAGTCCCTGCTCTGAGGGACTGAAGCAGCTGCTTCATGGCCTTTTGGGGACCCTGTAGGCGTTGGATCAGGTGGTCAGGCTGGACATGGAGCATCCTGGAAGAGACTTAAAGATCATCCATCCCCCTGCCCGGGGCAGGGACACCTTCCACTGGAACAGCTGTTCCCTGGTACCAGGTGTAGGTCCACCCTGCTGGGCACCTCTTTGTCCCTGTGGTGCTGGGAGGGACTGTCCCCCTCGGGCTGGCAGCCTCAGAGCTCCTGAGGAGCCAAGCAGGTGCTGGATCATCTCTGCTGCACCTGGTGCTGCAGTTCCTCCCCTTGCTGCATGGAGGAAGAGGAAGGTCCAGGGGCAGCAGGTCCCAGTGTGGAAGCCCTGCCTGCCCCATGCTGATCTGCCTGGAAAGGAGCATTTGCCAGCCAGGAACCCCTGAGTGTGGCTGAGAAGGTCCTGGAGCCCCTCTTGTGCAGCTGCCTCTCAGGTTTCAGTTCCTGGTGGCTCTGTCAGCACTGGGGATAACAGGCCGAGCTCAGAGGGACTTAGAGCCATTACAAAAAATGGGCCAAAAAGGTCCAAAAAAGTCCTGGAAGAGGGTGAGGGATGTGAGCTGGGAGTTCAGCCCCATGTCCCCCACTGCTGTGGGCACCAGCACTCCCTGGCTCCAGCACCATCCCCTTGGCACAGGGGGCTGCCACAGCCAGCACCAGCCCTGGCACCAGGCAGGGGCTGGGCTCCAGCTGGGAGGGTGGTGCTGGTTGGGGGCTTCGGTCCCATTTGGGGGGCTCTGATAATGCTGTGGGTCCTGGTACTGGTTGGCAGCACCAGGACAATCTGCAGAGGCTCTGGGACCGGCTGGGGACCAGCTGGGGACTGGGGACAGGTCAGGGACTCAGTGCCAGCTGAGGGGGGGCACGGTGCAGGCTGGGGGCCTCCAGAACCAGATGGGGGCCCTGAACTGGCTGGGGAGCCTGGTGCTGGTGTTGGGAGGGTTTGGGACTGGCTGGAGGGGCTGGTGCTGGTGTTGGGAGGGTTTGGGACTGGCTGGAGGGGCTGGTGCTGGTGTTGGGAGGGTTTGGGACTGGCTGGAGGGGCTGGTGCTGGTGTTGGGAGGGTTTGGGACTGGCTGGGGAGCCTGCTGCTGGTGTTGGGAGGGTTTGGGACTGGCTGGGGAGCCTGGTGCTGGTGTTGGGAGGGTTTGGGACCGGCTGGAGGGGCTGGTGCTGGTGTTGGGAGGGTTTGGGACTGGCTGGTGCTGGTGTCGGGGTCCTGCACTGGCTGGGGGGCAGCAGTGGCTGAGGGGGGTTTGATTCAGTCCCGAGGTTCAAGTGTTGGCTGGGGAGCTCTCGTCCTGCTGTCCCTGTGCCGGTGGCTGTGGGGGGACACAGTCTGGTCTGCCTGGGAGGGTCCGGCACCCGCGGTCCCCGTTGGTGCAGGGTGCCCAGCGCCGGCCCGGGGCTCCGGTACCGTTCCCGGGGGTGATGGCCCCGGCAGCTCCGGTACCGGCCGGGGGTGCTGCCGGCCGGGGGTGCTGCCAGCGGGGCTCCGGTGCTGCAGTGCCGCGGGTGCCAGCGGCGCTGCGGCAGCCGGGGCGGGGAGGGTGGAAGGGGCCGGTACCGGGGGCGGCGGGGCCGGGCGGGGCGGGGCGGGTCCGGGGCGGCGCTGCCGGTGCCGCTGCCGGCGCTGCCGGTGCCGGTGCCGGTCCGGTCCGGCGGGCCCGGGGGCCGCGTGCGGGCGGGGCGGGGGCGGCGCTGCCGGCCCGGCCCGGGGCGGGGGGGGCCGGACGGGACGGTGACGGTCCCCGGCGCGGCGGGCCCGGCGCGGCCGCCGGCGGAGCATGAGGGAGCCATGAGCCCGCTGCGGGGGTGGCTGCTGGCCGCGCTGCTCTCGCTGGCCCCGCGGGCAGGTAGGTCCGGACCCGCTCCCGCTCCGCCATCGCCCCGGTACCGGCCCCGGTACCGGCCGCGCATCGCTCCCGCCGCGCTCCCGGCCCCGCATCGCCCGGCTCCGCTCCCGGCCCCGCCGCCGCCGCTGCGGCTTTTTCGCTGCATCGACACATTTTTCCGCAGCGCCGCCCCGCAGAGCCCCGGGAGGGGCCGGGCCCGCGATCCCCCCGCACCTGCCCGGCCCCGGCCCCGCAGCCCCGGCTCCGCACCGGCCCCGGCCCCGCGGCGGCCCCGCGGCCCCCCCGGCCCCGGCCCCGCGCCCTCCACCGCGCTGTCCCCGCAGCGGCCCCGCCGCGCTCCCTCTCCGGAGGTGGCCGCATCGCAACCCCCCCCGTGTCCCCTCCGCGATGTGTCCCCATCTCGCATCCCCCGTTCCCTGCATGCTCCATAGATGTCCTCATAGCAGCCCTCCGCGTCCCCTTGGGATGTGTCCCCTTAGCGGCCACGCACCGTGTCCCCTGGCTGTCACCTCCAAAGGTGTCCCTGCACCATTCCTGCTGTCCCCTCCTTGTCCCCTCTAGGGGGATGTCCCCATACCAGTCTTCCATCTCCCATTCGGTGGGGCCATCCCGGCCCTCTCTGTCCCCTGGGTGTCCCCTCTGGGATGTGTCCCCATTCCAGCCCTCCCTTTTCCCTGCATGCTCCCTCCAGGATTTGCTGACCCCACCCCAACCTTTCCTCCAGGTGTGCTGGCATTTCTGAGCCCCCTCTGCCCTGCATGCCCCTTTCTGGGATGCATCACTTTTTCAGCCACCCATGTCCCCTGTGTGTCCCCTCCAGGACATGCCACTGTATCTGAGACCTCCTGAGCTTCCCCACCCAGCTGTGTTCCCCTCCTGGTCGCCCCTCCCAGCCCGTGCTGTCTGGCTGTCCCCTCCTGGCCACACCTGGATGTTCCCCAGCTGTGCACGCTGGGACAATCCCTGGGCACCCCATCCAGGACACGAGTGTCCCCTTCTTCGGCCACCCCCTGATCCCGTTCACCAACTCTGTCCCCTCGTGCTCCCACTCCTGCGTGTTCCACCTCCCTGTCCCTCCATGTCCCCTTGTCCCCAGGCCCCTGTGTCTCTGTCCCTCCTCCTCCCCAGGTCCCTGTCCCCCAGCCCTCCCAGCGTGGCCGTGACCCTGTCCCTGTCCCGCAGGTCCTGCCACGCAGGCCGGAGCGCTGCCGCGGAGGCTCCCGCGGGCCGCATGGCAGGAAGGGCGGGTGCTCTCCCAAATCACCCACCCCAGCAGGCTGGTGGGGCAGAGCTCGGGCGGAGAAATCCCAAAGCATCAGCTGGACACCAGGGTCAGGCATGAGCCCGGAGGAGGAGGAGGAGGAGGAGGAGGACCCGTAAGTGAACGAGAGCCCCCAGCCCGCTCCCTGCCCGGGGTCCCTGGCAGGTGGCAGCTCCAGGTCCCCAGGCAGCGCTGTCGCTGGCCCAGCCCCAGCCCAGCGTGTGCGCGGGTAGCGGCATCCCGAACCGGAGCCCTGATCCCCCCGGGGCCATCCCGCTGCCGTGCTCCCCCGGGGGGACACGGTAACGTGCCCCAAAATCCCGTTAAATCTGGGAACCGGCGGCGCGCGGCTGTTGGGAGAGAGGAAAGGGGAGCGCAGGAACGGACCCGTGGGTCCGGCAAGGGCGGGCTCAGGCCCCCGGGTCCCACCGGTGCCGCTCCCCAGCCCAGCCCAGGCTCGGGCAGTGCCCCCCACCCATCCCCGCCTTTCGGGGTTTGTTCCGGGGAGCAGCACACGCGCCCCATCCGGCCCGGGGGAGTTGCGGTGCTGGCAGCCGCGGAGGCCGGCGCCTATCGATCCCCGAGCGCGCCGGGAAAGGCGAGATGAGGAGTGCTCCGGCCGCAGAGGTGATTTACACCGGGCGCGGAGCGGAACCGCCGGACGCCGGGAAGCGCTGGCGGGGGGCCAGGCCCGCGTTAACCGGGGGGAGCTCGGGGCTGGCTCCCGGGGTCAGAGCCCTCGCCGGCAGTGCTGCCGGACCTCCGGGATGCGGTCGGGGCCCGGGACATCCCTTCCCTGTGATGACAGACAGCTCCTCATCCCGAGCTGCGCCGGGTTCCCAGCGAGGGGACGGGGCGCGCCAGGATGGGTTTGGCTTTGCTGCGTGAAGCACCGGAGGGAGCCGCAGCCGCTGCCGGGCTCTCACCGGTGTGCGCCGAGTTTGCCGGGTGTGAGGCCGCGCCGCAGCGCTCGGCTCCCGCTGCCGGCAAGCAGGAATTGGGAATTCGGAATCGGGAATTAGGTCAGGAGCGGCGGCGCCGCAGGGCGGGAGGAGCGGAGGCTCCGCTGCCGCGGCCGGGCCCAGCGCTGGGGGGACCCTCCGGCACCCCCACCCCAACACGGCAAGGTGCCATCCCAGGGCTCCAGGGGTGATGGGTTCAAGGAAAAAAAATGTTTTTCTTTATGCTGAATATTTTGGTTTAAAAAAGAAAGTGCATCTTCACAGGCTGCGTATTTGGGTTGGGGTTTTAATGATTATTTTAGTTATGAATTTTTTTTTTGGGGGGGCTGACTGCTCTGCCCCCTGCAGGGGCTGCACCTGGCGCAGGTGAGCTTCATGGTGCGTGCCTTCGGCTCAGCCTTCACCCTCGATCTGCGGCTGAACCAGTGAGTGCCCCGGGGGTCCTGGCAGGGGAGCCGGCACCGACCCGGGGCTGCTGCTGCCCCCCGGGAGGAGGGGGGATCTGGGGGTGCCCGGGGATGGGGGAGCTCTGCAGAGCCGCCCCAGCAGCGCGGGTGGAGCAGAGGGGACAGGGACCCCAAACTGGGGGGGTCCCGTACTGGGGTGGTAGCTTGTATATGGAATGGATGGTGGGCGCTCTCACACACCGGGGCGGTGCCCTGCATGTGGATCGCTGCTGTCGTCTCCCTCTTCCTCCTCTTCCTCCTCTTCCTCCTCTTCCTCCTCTTCCTCCCCACGGCCTCTTACCCCTCACCTGCTCCCGGCAGCCACCTCCTCGCCTCCCACTACGTGGAGCGGCACGTCGGCGCGGGCAGCAACGGCAGCCACAGCACGGTAAGATGTGTGCCACGCCGTGCCAAACCATGCCGTGCCAAACCATGCCGTGCCAAACCACACTGTGCCAAACCATGCCGTGCCAAACCACACTGTGCTGTGCTGTGCCAAGCTACACCGTGCTGTGTCAAACTGTGCCACGCCATTCTGTGCCACGCTGTGCCAGTGCAGGGCTTGTGGTGGCCAGTTGATAAATCCCACAAAAGCCCAGGAATGGTCCCCAGCAGCTCATTATCCCCCCTGGGTGCCCAACCCTGCCTGGTGCTGGGGGATGCCCCTCGGGCGGGACATCCTGGGTGCTGTGGGCACCAGGCACACCCTGAGGGTGCCCGGCACTGAACCCCAGAGCCCTGGGGCTGTGGGACACGGCGGGACCCGAGGCTCAGCGCCGTCCCCGCTCCGCAGGGCGCAGGGGAGCACTGCTACTACCAGGGCCGGATCCGGGGGCAGCCGCGCTCCTTCGCCGCTCTCTCCAGCTGCCAGGGCCTGCGGTGAGTATGCCCCGGGCCGGCGGGGGGGCCGGGGGGCTGCACCCCTCTGCACCCCGACACGGCCGCCTCTGTTCGCAGCGGGGTCTTCTCGGACGGCCGAGCCACGTACCTGATCGAGCCCCAGGCGGGCGCCGAGCGCGGGCAGGTGAGCGGTGCCACCGCCCCAAGGTGGCTCTGCCTGTGCCTTGGGGACAGCCACGGGGACACGGGGACGTGGCAGTCCGCCTGTCCCACCCGTGGCCGTGACACCCCTCTCCCCGCGGCAGGGCCTTCGACCGCACATCGTGCAGCGCATCCCCAGCTGTCCGCGACTGGGTGAGCCTCCTCACAGAGCTGTCCCCTGGCGGTCACCTCGGCGGCCCTGTGTCCTGGTGTGCCACCAGCTCTGTCCCTTCCCTGCAGGCTGCCTCTTCCCTGCGCTGAGCCAGCGTGTCCCGGCTGGGATTCCAAAGCTGCGGCGGCGGCGGCAGGTCAGTGGGGACAGCGGGGTGCACAGGGGACAGAGGACACGGGCAGGGGACAAGCGTGCTGGACCCTGGGTGATCTCTCCCCGTTGGCTGCGGGTGCAGCCAGGCTCCTCCACCACGTCCAAGAAAAGGAGCAGCTAGCGTGGCAGAGCTGGGAAAATGCAAAAGTCCTTTAACTCAGAGGTTCAAATCCTCTCCCTAGCTTAACTCAAACCATCTCCCGTGACTAACTACCCTCTCTTAATCAACCTCATCATAGCCCTCTCCTGTACCCTCCCAATCTTAATCGCAGTGGCCTTGCTCACGCTCCTCCGTGGGTTTGCAGAGTGCTGCTCCTGCCTGGGCTCAGGGGGGCACTGCTGGGGCCTCATCCCAACCATCCCAACCACCCCGTGGCTCTGCCCTCTCCCTGCATCCCGAACATCCCCGGAGCGCTCGGCAGCTCCATCCCAGCTCAGCCGCGGGTTCCCCCTGCAGGTCCGCCGAGCCCAGCACACGGTGCACAGCGAGACCAAGTACATCGAGCTGGCCGTGGTGAACGACCACCAGCTGGTGAGCGGGGGGGTTCCCGGGGCTGCCGGGGGCGGGCAGGGCTCGGTCTGGCCCCCCTCAGTCCCAGCCGGCCCTGCTGTGCCCCCAGTTCCTGCAGCTCCGCAAGTCCGTAGTTCTCACCAGCAACTTCGCCAAGTCCGTGGTCAACCTGGCTGACATGGTGAGGGGGGTCCCCGGGAGGAATTTGTCCCTGGGGGGGTTGTCCCTGGGAGGATAATCCCCGGCATCTGAGGGTTTGTTCCTTGGGGGCTTCATTACCCTTCATTCCCAAGGGATTTATCCCCAGTGGGCTCATTCCCGGGTTTATCCCTGGTGGGTTTGTCCCTGGTGGGGGGGTTATCCTTGAGGGGACTGTTCCCAGCAGCTGCTGGATTTGTTCCCAGGGAGTTTGTCCCTAATTCCTGCCGGTTTATCCCGCGGGGTTTGGTCCTTAGCACCTGCTGGGTTGATCCCTTGAGAGTTTGGCACCTGGTGGGTTTGTCCCACTCTTGTTTTTCCTTTGGCACCTGGTGGGTTTGTCCCTGGGGAATTGTCCCTGGTGACGGATGTGTGTACCCAGCTCCTGCAGTTGTCCCCAGGGGTTTGTTCCTGGGAGGGGTGGCGTCCCCAGCGCCGTCCCTTTGTCCCCACAGATCTACAAGGAGCAGCTCAACACCCGCATCGTGCTGGTGGCCATGGAGACGTGGGCGGCCGAGGACCGGATCCGGATGGGGCAAGACTCCCTGGAGACCCTGAACGAGTTTGTGAAGTACCGGCGGGAGGGGCTGGCGGAGCACAGCGACACCGTCCACCTCTTCTCGTGAGCGCTGCGCCCGCGCGTCCCTCCCGGGGCCGGGGACAGCGTCCCCCGTCCCCACCATCCTCTTCCTCGCAGGGGTCGCACGTTTCAGAGCAGCCGCAGCGGCACCGCCTTTGTCGGGGGCATCTGCTCCGCTGCCCGCGCCGGCGGCGTCAACGAGGTGGGTGCGGCGGGACCCCCGCCAGGGGGGCTGGGGACAGGCACGGGGGTCCCCGAGGTGACTCCGCGTCCCCCCCGAGCAGTACGGCAACGTGGCTGCCATGGCGGTGACGCTGGCGCAGACCCTGGGGCAGAACGTGGGCATGATGTGGAACAAGCACCGCACGGCCGCAGGTACCGCGGGGACAGCGGGGACAGTGGGGACAGCGGGGACACGCCGCGGGGCCACCGGGCTGGCCGGGGGACATTCGGCAGCCTCAGCCCTCTCCTCTCCTCGCAGGGGACTGTCGCTGTCCGGACGCGTGGCTGGGCTGTATCATGGAGGACACAGGGTGGGTGCCCGCTCGGGTGGCACTGCCGCATCCCGGCCACATCCCTGCCACATCCTCCGTCACATCCCTGCCACATCCCTGCCACATCCCCTGCACACCTCGTGTCACATCCCCTGCCACATCCTCCGTCACATCCCTGCCTCATCCCTGCCACATCCCCTCCCCTGCCACATCCCCTCCCCTGCCACATCCCTGCCACATCCCGGCCGCATCCCTGCCACATCTCCTGCCACATCCCTGCCACATCCCTGCCACATCCCTGCCACATCCCGGCCGCATCCCTGCCACACCTTGTGTCACATCCCGGCCGCATCCCTGCCACATCTCCTGCCACATCCCTGCCACATCTCCTGCCACATCCCTGCCACATCTCCTGCCACATCCCTGCCACATCTCCTGCCACATCCCTGCCACATCTCCTGCCACATCTCCTGCCACATCCCTGCCACATCTCCTGCCACATCCCTGCCACATCCCTGTCACATCCCTGCCACATCCCTGCCACATCCCCTGTCACATCCCTGCCACATCCTCCGTCACATCCCTGCCACATCCCTGCCACATCCTCCGTCACATCCCGGCCACATCCCTGCCACACCTTGTGTCACATCCCGGCCACATACCTGTCCCATCCCCTGCCACATCCCTGCCACATCCTCCGTCACATCCCGGCCACATCCCTGCCACACCTTGTGTCACATCCCGGCCACATCCCTGCCACATCCCTGCCACATCCCTGCCACATCCCAGCCGCATCCCTGCCACATCCCCTGTCACATCCCTGTCACATCCCTGCCACATCCTCCGTCACATCCCTGCCACATCCCCTGCCACATCCCTGCCACATCCTCCATCACATCCCTGCCACATCCCTGCCACATCCCTGCCACATCCCGGCCGCATCCCCTGCACACCTCGTGTCACATCCCGGCCACATCCCTGCCACATCCCCTGCCACACCTCGTGTCACATCCCCTGCCACATCCTCTGCCACATCCCTGCCACATCCCTGCCACATCTCCTATCTCCTGCCATATCCCTGCCACATCCCTGCCACACCTTGTGTCACATCCCTGCCACACCTTGTGTCACATCCCCTGTCACATCTCCTGCCACATCCTCTGCCACATCCCTGCCACACCTCCTCACCGCCGGCCGAGCTCCTGCCCGGGTTGCTGTGTCCGGCAGTGCCCCCGGGCAGGGTGTGCCGCTGTGACAGTGACAGTGACAGTGACAGTGACCCCCACCCCACAGGTACTACCTCCCGCGGAAGTTCTCCCGCTGCAGCATCGATGAGTACAACCAGTTCCTGCAGGACGGCGGCGGCAGCTGCCTCTTCAACAAACCCCTGAAGGTAACGCAGCCCCCCCCGGCCCCTCTGGGGGGTCCCAGCGGGACCGATGCTCCAGGGGCGCCCCCCGGGGTCCCTCGAGGTGTCCGCAGCCCCTGCTGAGCTCCCGGAGCGGGGGAACCTCGTGTCTGGCGGCACTTTGGGGGGCGCTCCCTTTCGGGGGGCTCAGGGCAGGGGATGGCCGGGGTCCCCAGCAGCCCCCGTGTGTGTGTGTCCCGTCCCCCCCTCGGTCCGGCAGCTCCTGGATCCCCCGGAGTGCGGCAATGGCTTCGTGGAGGCGGGCGAGGAGTGCGACTGCGGCTCGCTGGCGGTGAGCGGGGCCAGGGGCTGCTCCCCCCGCCCTGGGGCGCCGCGGGGCTGCCGGGGGATGATCCCAGCTGCTGTCCCGGCAGGAGTGTGCGAGGAGCGGGGGAAACTGCTGCAAGAAATGCACCCTGACCCACGACGCCATGTGCAGCGACGGGCTCTGCTGCAAGGGCTGCAAGGTGCGGGGCTGGGGGCGTCCAGGGGGCTCAGGGGGGCAGGATCTGGATGTGGATCTGCTGGGGTCCTGTTCCCTTCCTGCTGAGTCGGGTTTGTGCCCCGGGCAGTACGAGCCACGCGGAGTGTCCTGCCGGGAGGCTGTGAACGAGTGTGACATCCCTGAGACCTGCACCGGGGACTCCAGCCAGGTCAGCGGGGCCAGGGGACACGGTGGGACACACTCTGGGGCTTTGTGGCATCACCCAACCTCTTCTCCATGTCCCCACAGTGTCCCCCCAACCTCCACAAGCTGGATGGATACTTCTGTGAGAATGAGCAGGTGAGTTCAGCCCAACCTCACATCCCCACAGGCTCCAGCACTGGGGCTTGTGCATGTTGGAAGTGCTTTTGGGACTGTCCGAGGCCCTGCTGGACTGGGCTTGGAGCAGCCTGGCCTGGTGGGAGATGTCCCTGTCCATGGCAGGGGATGGAATTGGATGGGCTTTAAGGTCCCTTCCAACCCAAACCAGTTTTGTGACTTTTTGTCAGCAATTGCAGCCACAGCTGAGTCAGGCACACACACCTGGGTGTGGGTTTTGGGGATCCTGAGCCCCTGGGTGTGGGTTTTGGGGATCCTGAGCCCCTGGGTTTTGGGTTTTGGGGGGTCCTGCCGTCCCCTGGCTGTGCACACATGTGGCTTTTGATCCCTGCACCACATGAGCCAGGGCAGTGCTCCTGGGACCAGCCATGGGGGGGGATGTGTGTGTGGGGCTCATTGTCCCTGCAGCACCTCCCTGCAGGGCACGTGGGTGAGCCCCTCTGCAGCCTTGTCACCCCTCCCCAGTCCCCTGAGCCCTCTCCAGCCCCTGAACCTCCTCCAGTCCCCTGATTGCTCTCCTGTCCCCTAAGTCCCCTGCAGGACCCCTGACCCCTCTCCAGCCCTGACTCCTCTCCAGCCCCTGAGTCTCCCCCCAGCCTTGACCCCTCTCCAGCCCCTGATCCTCCTGCAGGACTCCTGCTTGCTGTCCTGTCCCCTGAGCTCCCTCCAGGACCCCTGACCCCTCTCCAGCCTCTGAGTCCCTTCCAGTCCCCTGACTCCTCTTCAGCCCCTGAGTCTCCCCCCAGCCTTGACCCCTCTCCAGCCCCTGATCCTCCTGCAGGACTCCTGCTTGCTGTCCTGTCCCCTGAGCTCCCTCCAGGACCCCTGACTGCTCTTCAGCCCCTGAACCTCCTCCAGTCCCCTGCCCCCTCTCCAGCCCAGGAGTCTCCCCCAGCCCTGACCCCTCTCCAGCTCCTGAGTCACCTCCAGTCCCCTGCCCCCCTCTCCAATCCTGAACCTCCCCCAGCCCTGAGCCCTCTCCAGCCCCTGACCCCTCTCCAGGCCCTGAACCTCCTCCAGGACCCCTGATTGGTCTCCTGTCCCCTAAGTCCCCTCCAGGACCCCTGACTCCTCTCCAGTCCCTGAACCTCCTCCAGCCCTGACCCCTCTCCAGCCCTGACCCCTCTCCTGTACCCTGATCCTCCTCCAGGACCCCTGACTCCTCTCCAGCCCCAGAGCCTCCCCCAGCCCCTGATCTCTCTCCAGCCCCTGAGCCCCCCTGACCCCTCTCCAGCCCCTAAGACCCCTCCAGTCCCCTGACCCCTCTCCAGCCCCCGATCCTGCCCCAGCCTGACCCCGTCCCTCCCTGCAGGGCCGATGCTACGGCGGGCGCTGCAAGACCCGGGACCGTCAGTGCAACGCGCTCTGGGGCCGCAGTGAGTGCGGGGCTGGGCCGGGAGGGGACACGGGCGGGTGACGAGCGGGTGACACTCGCTCGGGTGACACTCGCTCGGGTGACACTCGCTCCTCTCTGCCAGGCTCGGCCGAGCGCTTCTGCTACGAGAAGCTGAACGTGGAGGGGACGGAGCGGGGGAACTGCGGCCCGCGTGAGGGGCTGGGCTGGCTGCAGTGCAACAAGCAGTGAGTGTCCCCTGTCCCACCACCCCTGCCGCTGCCACCCGCCCGCCCTGGTTATTGGAATAAAATCCCAATACAGCCGGGTGGAACGTGGCTGGGCTCGTCTGGCCCTTGCTGCTGGACCAAAGGAGGCAGCTGTGGTGGTTTCACCTCAGAGACACCTTTGGCTGGCTGGGTGCTGCAGCTGGCGCTGGGGACAAGGCCAGGCATGCAGGAGCTCAGGTTTACCTCTGGAGGAGAGGCTTTAGGCGATGGTGAAGGAAAAAGGAGATGGGTCCTGCTGGAGAGTTTCGATCCAGAGCTTTATTCCTGGCCCACAGGCCTCTGAATGCAGCAACAGCTCCAACAGAACTCTGAACCGTGTGGTTGCTGTTCCTTTTAACCCCGGGGAGAGGGGGAGGGAAGGGGTAGGGATCCCACCAACCAGGTACAGGAGGGGAGCTCTCAAGAGACAAATGACACCTGAACAGCCCAATGTCCCCAGGGCTGAAAGGCATCTTTTGAACTCTGCCAATCACACGATGCCCTAGCTGGCATACCAAGATTGACAGACAGCTCTCAACAGGAGGCAATGGGAGGGAAGGGAGAGGGTATTGGCACACCTGGGAAACGAGCTGGGAGAGCTGAAACAGGCTATTCCATCCCACTGCAACACCTGGTGACACCACCGCTGTGCCCCCTCGAAGGGACGTCCTCTGCGGCTTCCTCCTGTGCGCCAACATCTCGGGCTCGCCGCGCCTGGGGGAGCTCAGCGGGGAGATCGCCACCACCACCTTCTACCACCAGAACCGCTACGTGGACTGCAGGTACCGGCACCGGCCGCGGCTCCCCGGGCGCCCGTGCCACCCGGTGCCACCCGCTGTCACCCGGGGGCTGTCCTGCCACAGGGGCGGCCACGTGCAGCTGGTGGATGGCTCGGACCTGAGCTACGTGGAGGACGGGACGCCCTGCGGGCCCGGAATGCTCTGTCTCGACCGCAAATGCCTTCCAGCCACCGCCTTTAACTTCAGCTCCTGCCCCGGCAGCTGGGACGGGAAGATCTGCTTCGATCACGGGGTGAGACAGGGGGACAGCCGGGGGGTGCCACGGTCACTGGGGGGTGGCACGATCCACGGGGTTCGTGATGGTTCGTGGGTTTGATCTCAGGGTGCAAAAAACCGACACGGTACAAGGGGGTTTGCAGTGATAATTGAAACAAATGCACCTTGATTGAATGACAGCAAAATGTGATAGAGGGATTAAGGGAGAGAAAAAGATAGAGAAAGAGGAAAGAGAAAGAGAGGGGGACAGAGCTACCAAATGTAGCTATATCCCCGCACTCGTATGGGGATAGTTTGTCTGAGTCAGGGGTTATTTGGGCGAGTCAGGAGGATACTTAGGGTTAGTGATAGGGTTAGTATGAATGAGATTATGTTTCTTACTCTTCTCTGGATTTAAACCAGATTCTAAGGATTGGAAGTTGACTGTAATTAATACACTAGAAGAGTAAGATCCTCATCAGTAGATAAAAAAATGTAGAGGAATAGTCCTTTGGTCGAGTCCAGTCAAGGACCCGCCTGTTACACTGGGGAGATCTCGAAATCTTTAGCTAACTCAGAGGTTTTTATTATGATAATTCTATTGAAAATTGTGAGGGGTGGGGGGAAACAGATACAATAAGGAATAGATGTGACAGGTAGTCCATGCTCTCAGCAGTAACCGAGAGCCATTGTCTTCTTGGTCCAGTGGTCACAACCTGCAGGCAAACATCTGGCTTTGGTCAGCTTTGGTCCCCCACACACCTGCCCCGGGCTGGGGGTTTCAGTCCCAGTCCTTGGGAGGAGCAGAGGGGCCCTTTCAGTCCTTGATGGAGAGGCTCCTTCCATCTCAGTCTGTCTGTCACAGTGGTTGCAAACGAGTGAGGGTCTTCTGTGGGAGATCACCCGAAACTCAGGAGAAGTCCAGCCAGGCCGAGAGGTGGGACAGCTTCCAAGGCTGTTGTTGCCAAAAGGGCACGGTGCCCCTTCTTTGGGCTCAGTGTAGCACACAGCAAACAACACCTGTGAAAACAATAACACAGCGCTGTGCTCTCAGATCTCAGGGCCTTGCTGGCGTGTGACTTTCTCCTTCAGAGCCAGAGATTTTAGACAGGGGGGATTTCTCTTCAGTGATCCCCAAATGACCATTTTGAGGCAGATGAGGGAAAATTCGGACAGACTCTCACGGGGGGTGCTGCTGTCCCCTCCCAGGTTTGCAGCAACGAGGGGAAGTGCATCTGCCGGGCGGAGTGGACGGGCAAGGACGTGCAGCGTCTACGACCCCATCCCGGAGCCGAAGCCCACGGGGGAGACGGAGCGCTACAAGGGTCCGTGTGCCCGCGGGGACAGGGCTCCCTGCTGTCCCCAGGCCACACGGGCTGTCCCCCCTTGTTCCCCAGCTGTCCCCTCCCCACCCTGGTGCCGCAGCTCAGCCGGGCAGGGCTGGGTTTGCCTCCCTCCCAGGTCCCCACAGCTCCGGGGCTGTGTCCCTGTGTCCCCGCATCCTGTCCCCACTGAGGTGGGTCCCTGTGCTGGGTTTGCCTCTTTCCTGGGGTCCCCCACAGCGCTGGCACTGCCCTGGGGCTGTGTCCTGGTGTCCCCCTGTCCCCTCCCCACTGCCATGTTCCCTGTGGCTGGGTTTGTCCCTTTCCCGACTCCCCATGGCCCTGGGGCATCCCCGGGGCTGTGTCCCCATGTCCCGATGTCCCCTTGCCACTGACGTGTGACCCTGTCCCCTCCTCCGTGTCCCGTCTGTCACAGGTCCCAGTGGCACCAATATCATTATCGGCTCCATCGCGGGGGCCGTGCTGGTGGCTGCCATCGTCCTAGGGGGGACAGGCTGGGGATTTAAGTAAGCAGCCACCGCATGGCTCGTCCCTCTGCTGCTGTCACCGGCCACGTCCCCTCCGCACAGCGGCACCGCCGGGGACACTGCCGGTCCCCCGCGCTGTGGCCTCGGCTCCCCTGTCCATGCCTGGTCCCCTGACCCCGCCTGGTCCCTTGTGCCACCCCCTGCCTGTCCCCTGACCCTGCCTTGCCCCGCCTGCATGTGCCGCCGGGGTGTCGCCGTGTCCCCAAGCATGGGGCTGCTGGGTCGGGCCCCCCCGTGTGTGGCACGGGGACGCTGCTGCTGCTGCTGCCTGCGGGGGGACGGGGACACGGGGCTGGGGACAGCGGGCCCCGGGGCGGTGGCACTAACGCTGCTCTCCTCTCCCCCGCCACCCCCCCAAGGAACATCCGCCGAGGAAGGTACGACCCGGCGCAGCAGGGAGTGTAACCGTGTCCCCCCCATCGTCCCGTCACCGTCCCTGTCACCGTCACCGTCACCGTCCGGCAGCCTGACGGCGTGGGAGCCTGTCTGTCCGTGTGCTGTGTGTCCGGCCGTGCTGTCCTCCATCTCTGTGGCCCCCTCGGCTGAAGGGGAGCAGCGCTGGGGGGGGGTCTGACAGCATCCCCCCCCCCCCCGGTGCTGGCTCATTTCAGCTCAGTGTCCCCCCGTGTGTCCCCCCCGTGTCACAGCCCCCACTAATCGCTCCCCACTTCTGTGTTGCAGGTCCGGGGGGGCCTGAGCGGGGCCGCTCTGCCCCACCCCCCCAGGCGCCTCATTAACACCAATTAAACGGGGCGGCGCTGCCGAGGCTCCGGCCGAGGAGGAGAGCGGGGGGGGGGACACCCGGGAGCGCCCCCCGGCCCCCCCAGCACCGCCCGAATGTACGGGACCCCCCCCGGCCCCCCGGTGGCGGCACGGGAGCGATGAATGTACCCGCGGGGGCCAGGGGACCCCCGGCCGCACCCCACAGCCCCCTTGATGCCCTCAGCAGCACCTTCCAGCTGGGCCCTGGCACCCCAAAAGGCAGGGCAGTGTCCCCAGGATGGGGCCAGTGTCCCCAGGGACAAGGCCAGTGTCCCCAGACCAGGCCAGTGGTCCCCAGGACAATGCCAGTGTCCCCAGGACGAGGCCACTGTTCCCAGTACCAGGCCAGTGTCCCCCAGGACAATGCCAGTGTCCCCAGGACCAGGCCAGTGCCCTTCCCCCAGTTCAGGGCCTGGAGTTGTGCCCCCCCTGCCCAGTGTGGCTCTCACAGGGGCCAAGTCCTGCACCCCCAAATGTGCCTCCCCGCCCCCCCCAAAAGCAGCTCAGCACCCCCATGTGGGGTTTGTCCCCCTCAAATTGACCCCCCAAGCCATGGGACCCCAAAGTCCCCAGTGGTGGGGACGGCACCCAGGGGTGTCCCCCAAGGCTTCCCCAGCTCAGGCAGGCGAACCCCAGACTGGTGGCACTGGGGTTTGGGGGGGACAGAAGGGCACAGGGTGAGCCCTGGGCTGGGGACACAGGGCAGCTTGCTGGGTGGCATTTGTCACCCCAGCCCCATGGCAGGCTGGTGGACACCCAGGCTGGCTGTCCCCCAGCCCATGGCAGGTCGAGGGGAGGCATCACTTCTCCCTGTGACATGTGGCACTTGTCACCCTGCACGGGGTGCTCTGCAGGGCCACCCAAAGCACAGCACACGGAGCACTGGGGGCCACACTGGTCCCTGTAACCCACTGGTGACACTCAGCATGGAGGGGGGACATCCCTGGTGACACAACCCAGTGTGTGTGGGGACACTCCTGGGGACACCCAACACAAGGACAGTGGGGGATGTATACCCACTGTCCGTGGCAGTGTCAGGGTGTCCCCTCTGTGTCCCCCTCCTTGCCCCCAGCAGGTCCCTTTGCCATGGAGACAGAGAGTGCCCAAGGGCGTCCCCAAGCCCAGGCCATGGCCATGTGGTTGACACCCAGCCTGGTGTGGACACCCACGGGTGCTGTGGCTGTGGTAGCACCCCAGGGGACAGGGTGGGAGGCTGGACATCCCTGGCTAGGGATCAGTGGTGGCTTCTGGTGTGACACATCAGCTCTGGGCTGGGACACCTGGGGACCTGGGAGCACTGTGGGCATCAGGGCTCTGGAATCAACCCCCCCATCTCTGTCACTGTCACCAGAGTGTCCCCACAGCTGCCACAGCCACAGCGCCGGGCTGCTCCCTGCGGCCCAGGGGGACACCCCGCGGTTCAGAGCAAGAAAGCCACCGTTGTCACTGGGTTTGGGGACATTCATATATATATATATATATAAGATATATATATATATAAAAATATAAATACTGGGATTTTTCTTTAATGATTTTAACGCTGTCAGGGCGGCGGGGGAAGGGCGGGGGGGGGCACCCGTGCTTCCAGAGCCAAGAGAGCGAAGCCCCCCCGGCCCCCGCTGCTGCCTCGGGCCCGGCCCGGCCCCGGCACCGCCGCCCCCCCCGCACCGCCCGCTCCGCCCCCGGCCCCGAGCCCCGCTTTGCACGCGCTGGAGCCGCCCCCGGAGCCCCGGAGCCGCCCGGCCCCTGGCTCCGGCCTCGGCTGCTCCTGCAATGTCGCAGAATTATTTACAATAAAGATTTGGAAAGGATGGGGCTGTGTAGGGTCTGCGGGGGGTCACACGGTGGGGACGGACGGAGATTGAGATCTCTTTGAAGCAGAGTCATAGAACTTGCAGTTTATTGAGAGGGTGTGGGTATAAGGCCCAAGAGAAGGGGGGCTTAGAGTATATAAGAGTTAAATACAAAGAGAGACAAAGAACAAAAAGAGTGAGCAAAGAAGAGACAAAGAGAGAAAAAAGAGACCGAAGTTCCCGTTCCAATACAATAAATCATCTCTGTGTTGAATATTCAAATTCTCACTAACCAATCTACTGCAGCATGCATATCTTATAACATTTCCATACAACCTATAAGAATCACTATATTACCATGCTATGTTTACATTTTAAACCCTAAATCTCACTCTTTGGGCCTCTTCAGCCAGGGTCTGCTCTGACCCTTGGACCTGCCTACTTGCAGAAGGTCTTGTTTCATCCAGGGGGGATCACCTTCAGCTGGCCACACCATTGTTTTCCAGTTGTTCAGTAACTGAGGGATCTCAAATCTTGCTTTCATTTCAATCTTGCTTATAGTTTCTATATTCTCTAAATCTTTTGCCAGGCAGTCATATTTATAAGGCTTTCCTGTTTCATCTTCCCCAACAGGGCTGTGCTTCCCAGCCGCATGGGGAGAGGAGGATGGGGCCAGGGGGGTGGGAGGGTGCCCGGGTTTCACCTGGGAGTGTTGGAATATTACCTGACCAAAGACTGGAAATGTACTGAACCCAGCTAACCTGAGTCCCTGCACCTGCAGAGCGCTGTGTCCTTGGCATGGCTGTGCTATCCATAACAAGTGCTGAAGGAGACGTGAGAAAGAGAGAGTTGTGACGCTAAAAGAATGAGGAAGAACTGATATTGTAGCATCACCAATGGGCTGTTTGGATTGCAGAGTGTTCGTGAGCTCATTGCTGCTGGGGGTGAATATCTGCTGCTCTCATCAACAGACGGAGCTCGCTGATCGCTCATGTTGAGAGCTCCAGTTTCCTTCCCTGCATCCCCTACATGTGAGATCGCCTTGGAGCCCTCCAGCTCATCCCACTGATGTCCCCATGTCCCACGTTCCAGCCTGGCCTGTCCCCCACCATTGCCACGCTGAATCAGAGTGTGGGAGAGTGTAAACTCGACTTAGCCATGGCAAATCTAGGGTTGGTAAATCCTGTGCCAGCCACCGCGGCCACACAGGAGAGCCAAATGAACTTTAGAACGGCGGACAGAGTGGTCACAGGCTATCCAAGTGTCCTCCCAGCATGGGGGTGATGGCACACGGTGTCCACCCAGCTCCCTCCCTCCCGGCCTTTGGCCTGGCTGGGGACCCTGTCCCACCGCGGGGACGCGTGGCCTGCTCCTCGTCTGTCACAGGGATGCTCAGAACCTGTGCAAAGGACACGGCTCCATCTGTCCCAGCGTGGGGACACTGCCACCCCCTGTCCGAGCACGGGGACAACGCTCCACACCTGTCCCAGCGTGGGGGACACTGCTCTCTCCCTGTCCCAGCACGGGGACATTTCTCCAGCCCTGTCCCAGGTGTGGTGACACTGCTCCTTCCCTATCCCACCATGGGGACACGGCTCCATCCCTGTCCCAGCACAGGGACACTGCTCCATCCCTGTCCCAGCATGGGGACACTGCCATCCCTGTCCCAGCACAGGGACACTGCTCCACCCCTGTCCCAGCGTGGGGACATTTCTCCATCCTTGTCTCAGCATGGGGACACTGCTCTCTCCCTGTCCCAGCCCGAGGACACGGCTCCATCCCAGGGACAGCACCCTCCGCTGAGGCGAGCACCCTGCAGGTCCGGGCAGGAGGGGATCGGGGACAGAGCCCAGCCCGCAGAGGGACCCCCGGGGACAGAGCACGGCACCAGCCCGGGGCAGAGCGGCCACCGGCACACCGGGCTGATCCCCGCACACCGGGCTGATCCCGGGCACACCGGGCTCCCGGCACACCGGGCTGATCCCTCCCTGCACACCGGGCTGATCCCGGGCACACCGGGCTCCCGGCACACCGGGCTGATCCCTCCCTGCACACCGGCTGATCCCGGGCACACCGGGCTGATCCCCGCACACCGGGCTGATCCCGGGCACACCGGGCTGATCCCCGGGCACACCGGGCTGATCCCCGCACACGCCGGGCTGATCCCGGGCACACCGGCTGATCCCCAGGCACACCGGGCTGATCCCCGCACACCGGGCTGATCTCCGGGCACACCGGGCTGATCTCCCCGCACACCGGGCTGATCCCCGCACACCGGGCTGATCTCCCCGCACACCGGGTCCATCTCCCCCGGCGCTCCGCTCTCTCGCACTCCGACCAGGAGAGGGCTCTCCCAGCCCGGCCCAGGACGCGCAGGAGCCGCTCCAGGTCCCCAGGAGCCACCCCCGTGTCCCCGCGGTGCCGTCCCCGCACATCCCCGCTCAGGGGGCACCGCACGAGCGTCACCGCCCCGGGGGGAGCCGCCGGGGACAAGGGGCAGCATTCAGGACAATGCTGCTGTTCCACCTCCCCCAGAGCCCCCGAGCGGGGCTGGCAGTGCCCTGTCCCTGTGGGGCCCTGGAGGGGACCCCGGTTGTCCCCGGGGGTGCCAGGAGAACACACCGGCCCAGCTCCCGGCGGGATGAGCTGAGCTCAGCCGGGGCTGCCGGGGGTGCCTGAGGCATCTCTGGGTGCCGGGGGTGCCTGAGCATCTCTGGGTGCCGGGGGTGTCTGAGCATCTCTGGGTGCTGGGCTGCCTGAGCACCTCGGGGTGCCGGGGGTGTCTGAGCACCTTGGGGCGCTGTTGGGCGTGGTGCCTGAGCCCTTCGGGGTGTTGGGGGTGGTGTCTGAGGCCCCTCGGGGGGCTGAGAGTGTCTGAGCATCTCGGGTGATGCTGGGGGTGCCTGAGCATCTCTGGGTTTTGGGGTTGTCTGAGCATCTCTGGGTTTTGGGGGTGCCTGAGCATCTCTGGGTTTTGGGGTTGTCTGAGCATCTCTGGGGTTTTGGGGGGTGCCTGAGCCCCTCGGGTGCTGCTCCCTCAGGAGGACCCCAGCCCCGGGCAGGCTCTCTGGCCCCACCTCATTAAAGGCATCACCCTCAGCCTCCTGCTCTCCCCCGTGGCAGGACAGCGTGAGGGGGTGAGCAAGGGGCTGGAGGAGCCTCTGGTGACAGTGACCAGGGGGTGAGGGGGGGTCTGCACCAGGACCTGCTGACCCCCGTGTCCCCCTGTGTCCCCCGGGGGGCTGCAGGGGCAGCTCTGCACCCCCAGGAGGGCTTTGGTGCAGTTCTGCTCCATCCACAGCAGAGCTGTGCCACAGCCCAGAGTTATTTTGGGCTGGTGTCGAGATACCAGCGCGATGAGTGAGTCAGAAACATTCAGTTATTCAAAAATCTTCAGGGTCAGGAGGGCAAAAAACCAGGAATTCAAGTGGGCCCAGCTGAGCCTGCTGCCCTGCAGGTCTCACAGCACCCACAGCTCTCGAGCAGGGCAGGGTTCCTCTGCCAGGGGCTGGGACACGAGGACACCAGGACGTGCTGGATGTGCCTGGCCGAGGGGAGATGGTCCTTGGCCAACTGCCCAGGGCCACAAAAGCCGCAGGAGGCAGCAGGTCTGGTGTCAGAGACACCCAACACCCCAGGCTGCCCTTTCTCTGCACCACAAACTTCCCTCTGCAGCTCCTCCCCAGGCACGGAGCATTCCTGCCTGTCCTCAAGCTCCTTCCTCCTCCTGATTCACTGCTCCTGTCAGGGACTGTCCCCGTGCTCAGCTCTGCTCTCACTCCTCACCCTCTGCTCTTGCAGCCCTGGGGGAAGCCACAGTCTCCTGTTCCTGTGCTGAGATCAGGGAATTGTTCAGCTGGAAATTCCCTCTGAGACCATTGAGTTCAACCATTCCCAGCACTGCCAGGGCCACACTGACCCTTGTCCCCAAGTGCCACAGGTTTTTAAGCACAGTGACTCCCCCACTGCCCTGGGAGGGTGTGACAATCCCTGACACCTTTCCAAGAAGCAATTTTCCCAAGATCCAGCCTAAACTTCCCCTGGCACAACTTGAGGTCATTCCCTTGTCCTGTCCCTGTTCCCTGGAGCACAGCCCGACCCCTTGGCTGTGCCCTCCTGTCAGGAGCTCTGCAGAGCCACAGGGTCCCCCCGAGCCTCCTTTGCTCCTCAGCTTCTCCTCTCCAGACTCCTGCTCAAGACCCTGAACTTGAGGAACAAAAAACCCAAGCAAATCCCTCATTATTAGTAAACCCAAAGCAAGAAGGAGCCAACGCCTCCCCCGCGCTGTGTCTGTGCCATTGCATAATGGGAAACCCTCAAACCTAAAATATCCCAGCTCCTCTGGTGCTTGGAGCTCATGATTGACCATCTGGCAGGAGGCAGGAGCTGCTCTTGGGGTGAGCATGAGGATAAAAGGCCCTGAGGAGTCCCCAGGAAGGTGTGGGGGGACAGGCTGGGGGTGCTGAGGGGGCTCAGGCTGCTCCCCCATCCCAGAGCTGGGATGTTTGGGGCACCTCGGGAGCATCAGATGGTTGGGAAGCACCTCTGCAGTGTGATGGGGAAATGTGAGCCATGGGGGACATCCATGGATCCTCAGGGTTACCTCCCAAGTGAGGGAAAGAACCCCCAAAAAGATTTCACAGCCATGCAAACAAAAGGAAATTCTGAGCACAGAGCAGGACAGAGGGGTTGGTGGCAGCTGAGAAACCCTCCCAGGGCTGGCACAGATCTGCCCCAGCACTCCCACCTGGAGCAATGAGAGCTTCCTGCTCCAGGAATGATCCTGGAACACAGCAGGGCTTCATCCAGCTGTGCCCACTGTGCTCCAGGTGAAAAACAGGAGGGGAGAGGGCACAGAATCACAGAATCACAGAATCACAGAATCTCTAGGTTGGAAGTGACCTTTAAGATCATCGAGTCCAACCCGTGTTCTGACACCTCAACTAGATCATGGCACCAAGTGCCACATCCAGTCTTTCCTTAAACACATCGAGGGATGGTGACTCCACCACCTCCCTGGGCAGATGATTCCAGTATTTGACCACTCTTTCTGTGAAAAACTTCCTCCTTAAATCCAGCCTGTATCTCCCTTAGCACAGCTGGAGACTGTGTCCTCTAACAGGTCAGGACAGGACAGGACACTGGATCCCTCCCAGAGTCCCAGCACGGTGTGCCCTGGCATGGAGCATCCTCAGTGAGCCTCTCTCAGCTGAGGCCTTTATTTGCCACGTGGAAAATGCAGGGACACGGATGGGGTTTGTCACCATGGAGAAGCTCAGCAGGAGGAGCTTGCACGCCTCAGGTGGAAGCAGATCCCAGCTCTGCCTCGCCCACGGTGGGAATTTTGCCTTTTCGGCTCCAGATGGAAACAAGAAACAAAGCCAGGCATGGGGAAGAGGCCATTTGGGGAAAGAGCTGGCAGTGCCCAGGGAAACAGCCCCGGGGGGAGGACAGAGGCAGCACCAGGCTCCAGGGCTCTGCCAGGCACAGCACAGCCCAGGGGAGCCGGGTGCACCAGCAGGAGCCAGGCAGGAATGGAATGGACCAGGAAAGGTCACAGGAGCTTTAGCAAGGGCAAAACCCAGCAGGTCCTGGTGGCTGCAGGGACCTCCCAGACTCTCCCTGCTGAGCCATTGGGGCTGAGCAGAGAAGCACAGGAGATGAAAACCAAACCCATCTCATTCCAGCCCCCTGCCAGGGCCAGGATGCTCCGAGCTCATCCACGTGCAGGGATGGAGCAGCCACAGCTGCTCTGAACAAGCTTTGCTATGCCTCAGTAATAACATTATTATTTTTATTATAATAATTATTATAATTTTATTATAATTATTACAGTAAATATAATCATTATATTTATTACTAATATAATTATTATAATATAATTTATATTATCATATAATATTATAATATTATTATATTATTATAATATTAGACTATTATTATATATTATATTATTATATATTTATGATATAATATAATATAATATCATTATTATATAATATTCATTATTATATTATATATTATATAATTGTTATAATTATATAATATTTATATATTATTATATAATTATTATAATTCCATTATAGTTATAATATATAATTATATATATAAATATCATTATATGTTATATTATTGTATATAATATATAGAATTACTTATAAATATGATAAAATATAATAATAATAAATAATATAGTAATAAAAATATGATTTGTTAAATTTAATCCGAATCCATCCATCTCCAATATAAGGAGGAGGATCGATTTAGATTGAATTTAAGAGAGAAGATGTTTATCTTCCTCGTCCCCCCTCGTCCTGTCACAACAGGCACCACTGAAGAGTTGGTCCCCATCTCTTATCCCCTTAAATGCAGAAAATCCTGTGATAACCCAGAGTTCCCCAGTGCTCAAGGGATGTGCGGGGGGATTGTTCAGCTTTTAGGAGCTCTTTGCTGACCCCTGACTCGATTTTCTACCAGCAGAGGGGGACCCCTCACCCGCAGAGGACAAGGGCACCAGCAGAAAATCGGGTTCCCCACAAAACAGACCCAGGTCCAGCCCCGAATCCCTTGTAAGGATTTTTAGAGGCTTGAGGAGCTCAGGGGAGGGACCAGGGGGAGCGCCGGGGATGGAGCATCCCAAGGGCAAAGGGAAGAGGAGCAGAGCCCGGGCTGAGCTCGGGAGCGGCCCCAGCGCGCCGGGATCCAGCGGGAATCGCGGGGAGGCAGCTCGGGGGCAGAGCTCAGTCACACCCGCGCTGTTCCAGCCCAGACCATCGGGGAAGGGAAGGATTTTCACCAGCCAATGGCCCGGAAACAGGACCGAAGGCTTTGGTGTCCTTTAACTCGGCCAGCTCCGGAGGGAGGGCGCAGAATTCCCGGGGAAAACGGGGGAAACCCAAATCCCCGGCTGGAGAGGGCAGCAGCATCTCCCAATGCCCTTTAAGGAGTTTTTCTCCTGCTGCCAGGCATCCCTCGGAGCTCTTTTCCAGCTCTTTTCCAGCTCACAGCCCGTGTCATCCCAGCTCGCGTTAACCCCTGCCCTGCCAGGGGCTGGGAAGGATGAAAGTTTGACAAGGAAGTCTCACAGATATGTGTGCTTGGCAGAAAGATTTTTGAATGTAGAGTTTGATGAAGGAAAAGAAATGAAAGCAAATTTTGATAGAGAAGAAGAGAATTGCTGAGCCAGTCTTACTGGATAACCAAGGAGGCAAAGGGTGTGTTAGTTAGAAGGGGTTTTTATGGCTTAGAGCAAAGGATAAACCCACCCCAAACAAGAAGATGTTTTTACCAAGCAGGAAGATAGCACAGGCAAACAAATCAGCAAATGTGGCAAGTATAAAAATGGTCTCAGAATTTCCCACTGCAAGAAAAACTGAAAAAACAACTTCTAGCTTAAACTGTAATGTACTGACTTTTGAGTGATTGGAGAACAGTAACATGAATATGGTAATTACAGTAGTTATGATAGGCTAGAGATAACAGTTAAGGTATAGATTGGTTCTACTGTATGAAGATGCTCAGCAAAGAAAAGTATATACTGCATTGTAACAAAAAGAAAAGTATATAATGGATTTGTAACCTAAACTAAGGGTCTCGGGAGCTGACAGCTGTAGGCACAGCTCTGTCACCCACAACCCTGAACTGCTGTAACACCTTGGATGGAATAAACTGCATTTTGGATACAACAAACTGCATTTTGGATACAACAAACTGCATTTTGGATACAACAAACTGCATTTTGTACACAATAAACTGCATTTTGGAGAGGCACCTGGAGTCCTGCATCTCTCATTTAGGCTCTTACAGCCAGCCATCCCTTGGAGCTCTTTCCCAGCTCACAGCCTGTGCTATCCCAGCTCGCTTTAACCAAAGGGAGGGTTTGTTTTCCCCATTTCCTGAGCTTTTCTTCCCGGTCTTTGGGAATTTAGAATGAGCAGTTTGTTCAATCAGGTCTCCCGAGGTCCTGGCTCTCCTCTCTGGGATGTCGGTGGTGCCTCCGCCTCCGGAGGTGGTCAGAGAATTTTATGTAACTCTCTCCTCACCCTGCTCTGACTCTCCTTTCTTCACAGGGATCCTCCCCTTCCTTCACTGGATAGCCAAATACCCCAAATGGCTAAATCTGAGCACTGCAGAGCATCCTAATGCACTGCTTTGTTAAAACCCAGCAGGCTCCTTGTGCTGCTCCATCCCGCTGCTCAGCAAGGGGGGAAGAGAAATCAGATTTCAGAGGTAAACTAAACCAGGATTCCATTTCACAGAATCACAGAATCACTGAGGCTGGAAAAGAGCTCTGAGACCATCAACCTTGGACCCATCACCCCCTTGTCACCCAGAGTGACATTAAATCCCACCCTGCTGAGCCATGGGCTGTCCCCCTCCTCTGTGCACAGGACAAGCCCCAGGGACAGTGTGGCCTCTTGGAGACCCTGCCAAAGGAAACTCTGGGGCAATCCCAGGTTCTGTGGCTCTCCCTCTTTCTCTCACCACAAATCTCCATCCCTTAGGGTGAGGTGGTTGATTTCTTCTTGTTCCCAGCCTGCCCAGCAGCATCCACGAGCTCCTGGCAGCACCAGGTGGGGATTCACTGCTCAGCATCCCCACACGAGCTCATCCTCTGCTCCCCTCTCTGAACCTCTCTCCCTGCATTTCACTCAATAAACTCTTTCTGAGAAGCAGAGAATGAATCTGGGTTTGTTCTCAGCCCTGACCCTGCCCAGCCCCAATCCCAATTTCCTCACTCTGTTCTTACCTGGCTGCAGCAGCAGCACCTCGGTCACCCCACAGGGAATCCAGGCTTGGGGCAGCCACAGGCACAGCTCAGGCACAGCAGGAAGGCTCAGTGTCACCCTCCCAGGTCCACGTGGAAGCTGCCACAGGGGTTCCACTGTCACTGTCACATTTTCTGAAAAATCCCTTTGCCAGGATTTCTTCTCCTGGGAAGCTGAGAAGCCTCAGAGGAAAATGAAAACAAGAATTATGTGATTGCTTCTCCTGTGTTTTGCTGCTCTGGAAATGGGGTTTGAACATTGTTTCCCAACAGGTGCATGTTCGATTGGCTTCATGTAAATTGTTCTGACTCAATGACCAATCAGTGCCAAGCTGTGTCAGGACTCTGGAGAGAGTCACAAGTTTTCATTATGATTCTTTGTAGCCTTCTGTCTGTGTCCTGTCTCTATTCTTTAGTATAGTTTTATAGTATATATATATAAAATACATAATTATAGAATACTATCTATTATATATATAGTAGTTTATATAAAATATAGAATATTTTATATATAAAATACATATTATATATTTCATATATAAATATTCTAATTTTATATAGATATTTATATACTATATATAAAATAGAAGATTTTATATATAAATAGTAGTATATATATACTATATATAAACATACACTTTATATATATATACTATATATAGTATATATTTATATATTACCACTATATAAACAGTAGTAATACATAAATATAGTATTATATTCTATAATATAATATATTATATATTTTATATATAAAATAGAAAATATATTTTTATAAAATATAAATTATATTATATAGTATTCTATAGATAATATAATATAATATAATATAGTATAATATAGTATAATATAATATAATATAATATAATATAATATAATATAATATAATATAATACAATTATAATATAATAATAAATTCGCCTTCTAAGAACATGGAGTCAGGTTCATCATTTCCTTCCAACAATGGGGACCCCAGAAAATACCACAGCTCCACTCCTTGGGTCCTCTGCCCCAGAGTCACCAGAACATCCTGTGCAATAAAAACAACAAGGAGGAGGACAGCAAATCCTGGCCTGCTCAGAAATGGCTCCCAAGTCCCAAAAAGCCCTGATCAGATGTCTTTAAATCCTCCTTCCAAGGCATTTTGCCCAGCTATCAACATGGAATTTACACAACAGCGATAATGTCACGCTGCAGAAAACAAAATGTCATTTCCCCAGCAATGATGAGCTGGTATTTGGAGCCTCCTCTGATACACAGAAAATGAATGACAATTTCCCTGGGAGCAGAAGCCCTCAGGCTCCTTCCCCTGCTGCTTTGGAGGGTGGATTACAGCGAGTTCTGCATTAACAGAGCATCCTTTAACTCACGCAAACGGCTCTGCCCTTCAGGAGCTGCTCCACGCTGTCCCATTCACAGGGATCAGGCTCTGAGCACATCTCAATGAACAGCTCCTTTGGATGGAGCCTCACAGCAGCAAATTGTGTTCCTGGGAGCAGGAATTCCTGAATTATTCACAAATCAAGCTGCAGGAATGTAACACAATTCCACAAGAGCGTAGCTGAACTCCAGGCAGGAACACTTAACGTTAACAATATTTAACACCCAACCTATGCCTCCAAAGGGAAAATCACTCTGCAGAGAGGATCTCTACCCTCACCCTCCCTTCCCAGCAGAGGAAAAGCACGTGGAGCTGTCAGCAGGCACCACAGAGGCTCCTCTGGGACCATGTCTAGACGTGTGGTGCTGGGAGAGCTCCTCAGGCACCCCAGGCATCCTCCCAGGGCTGGCAGATGTGACAGGGACCCCTGGGAGCCGCTTTGCTCCCTCCTGGAGGTGCAGCTGGAGGCCACACAAACACCCAGGGGCACCTCCAGCAGCTCTGCACATCTGCCCAGGGCGGCTGAGCCCAGCCTGCAGTGCTGGGTGTGATCCCACTTTGGCCTCTGCTTCTCCTCCTGGCACAGGACCAAACACAACCACCACAGGATGGGATTCTACCTGCCCATTGCCCCAAAAATGCGTCAGCAGGGCAGGGTGCTGGGGCTGTACCCACATTTTCAGCTGGGGTTAAAATCATTTCAGACCTTCTCACTGTGTATTTGCTGTTCAACAGAGGCTTCTGACCCTAAATCCAAGAGGCTTCTGACCCTAAATCTGAGAGGTTTGACCCTAAATCCAAGAGGCTTCTGTACCTAAACCAAGAGGCTTCTGACCCTGAAACCAAGAGACCTCTGTACCTAAATCCAAGAGGCTTCTGACCCTAAATCCAAGAGGCTTCTGACCCTAAATCTGAGAGGTTTGACCCTAAAACCAAGAGGCTTCTGTACCTAAAACCAAGAGGCTTCTGACCCTACAACCAAGAGGCTTCTGACTCTAAAACCAAGAGGCTTCTGTACCTAAATCCAAGAGGCTTCTGACCCTAAAACCAAGAGGCTTCTGTACCTAAATCCAGAGGCTTCTGACCCTAAAACCAAGAGGCTTCTGTACCTAAATCCAAGAAGCTTCTGACCCTAAACCCAAGAGGATTCTGACCTTAAAACAAAGAGTTTTCTGACCCTACAACCAAGAGGCTTCTGACCCTAAAACCAAGAGGCTTCTGTACCTAAAACCAAGAGGCTTCTGACCTTAAAACCACCAGGGCAAGGCTGAGCTGGGGGCTGTGGCTGCCTGCAGGGACTCACGCAGGGATAACCACGAGTGTAAAGGGGGTCTGGAGCAGCAGGAGCCCAAATCCTGGTGGTCCCTGCGTGGTCCAGCAGCACCCCTGGCCCCAGTTATTCCTGTACTGGAACCATGGCTCAGGCTGGTGCTGCCCTTCCCAGGCATGGAGCTGGCAAAGGCATTCCCTGACCCTCTTGGTTTTAGGGTCAGAATTCTCTTGGTTTTAGGTACAGAAGCCTCTTGGATTTAAGTACAGAAGCCTCTTGGTTTTAGGTACAGAATCCTCCTCGGTTTTAGGGTCAGAATCCTCTTGGTTTCAGGGTCAGAAGCCTCTTTGTTTTAGGGTCAGAAACCTCGTTGGTTTAGGTACAGAAGCCTCTTGGTTTTAGGGTCAAAACCTCATGGTTTTAGGTACAGAAGCCTCTTGGTTTTAGGGTCAGAAGCCTCTTGGATTTAGGTACAGAATCCTCTTGGTTTTAGGGTCAGAAACCTCGTTGGTTTAGGTACAGAATCTTCTTGGTTTTAGGACCAGAATCCTCTTGGTTTGAGGATCAGAATCCTCTTGGGTTGAGGTACAGAAGCCTCTTGGTTTTTGGTACAGAAGCTTCTTGGTTTTTGGGTTAGAAACCTCTTGGGTTTAGGGTCAGAAGCCTCTTGGGTTTAGGTACAGAAGCCTCATGGTTTTAGGGTCAGAAACCTCTTGGTTTTAGGTACAGAAGCCTCTTGGTTTTAAGGTCAGAAACCTCTTGGTTTTAGGGTCAGAATCCTCTTGGTTTTAGGGGTCAGAATCCTCTTGGTTTTAGGGTCAGAAGCCTCTGTTGAACAGCAAATTCACAGAGAGAAGGTCTGAAATGATTTTAACCCCAGCTGAAAATGTGGGTACAGCCCCAGCACCCCCTCTCCCAGGCTGTGCACTCTGTGGGCGCCCTGGCAGCGGAGAAAGGAGAATTTGTCAGTGCTGGGGCTGGCCTGGGTGGCCGCCAGCCCTCCTGCCCAGAGCCCGGGAGCAGGGCAGGGACAGCCCCGCTGCCCTTTCCTCCCTCCGGACAAACAAGCCTTGTTCCAAGCCCCCGGAACAGAACGCAGCTCCCTCCCAGCTCCCTGCCAGCTGCGGGCAGGACAAACAGCCCGTGCCTCCTTCCGCAGCCCGGGGTCGGGCTGGCAGCGAGGGGACAGCGGGGACACCGAGCGGAGCCACCCTGCGACAGCCGCAACCGGGGCACGGCCCGCCTCTCATCCCTATGCAGAAATGCAGATTTGCCTCGCTGCCACCCCTTCCAAGCTTGGCGGGTTTTCCCATTTCTTAATGTGGTTGTTCTCATCCCATTCTCATCTCGTTCTGAGCTCTTTGTTGACCTAAATAAGGTCACATCTATAAAAAATTCCAAATTGTGGCTCTAAGACGAATTGTTAAATATCCCTTTCCCTCCCCCCCCATATTCTATTGCTGGAAAAAAGAAGCCATCTCACTCAGACTGGAGTAATCCACTGGATTTAATACAATTTTTTAAATGTCACCACAAATCCAAATTCCATCCAGCATTTTTTGTCCCAAAGTCTCTCCTGGATGTTTATTTCAAAACTGTCTAAATTAAGCCAAAGCAAGAGCATTTTAAAGCAAATTATTGTTTCTTCAAAAGGAAAAACAAAGTCTGATATTCCAAAACCAGCCACAGCCAGAACAGAGCTGGGACAGACCCCACAACCAGCAACAAATCCTCAGCTTCAACCCAAACGTGCACTTCGTACACAATGAAAGTAAAAATAAAAAGCAGCCAACAGAAACAACTCCATTACTTGGGATTTTCAGAATGAATCCAGCACTGGGATTGGAATATTGTGGACACTCTGCTCATTAACAGGGATTTACTGGGTGGGCAGAAGCCCACAGGACTGCCCTGAGGCAGCAGCTTCACACAAAATAACACAAAACCAGGGAGCAAACAGGTGGGAGCCTGCTTTAAGTCCTTAACAGGAATTTGCTATAGTTTGGGACAAGAGCAGTGAGAAGGATTTTCTCTGCTCTTACTGGGGAAAGGCTGTTCCCAAAGCACCACCTGGGGTTAAATGTCACCTTTTTGGGACACTGAGCAGAGGAACTGGAGTGCTGGGGGTGAGGGGTGCCCTGTGGCCACCTGCCCTGCTTCTCTCCAGGCTCCAAGTCTCTCCCTCGTGTTTTCAGACCTGGTTTCCACCAGCTCCCCCAGCCACACTCAGCTCACTCTGGCAGAGCCTCTGCCCATCACTGTGACTTTCTTCAGGCCAGTTCCATCAGAGGAACACAAAACACAACAGCTGAGCTGCCCTGGACCACACAGCTCACCAGGCCTCCCCTGCCCACATCCACTTGCCACACACGTCCTGGGGCACTCACACTTCCTTGGAGGCCACCCTGGCACTCCTCCCCAGAGCAGCCAGGGGTCAGTGCCAAAGGCCAGGGGGGCAATTCCCTTCTCAGAGTCCCCCCCAGCTCCAGAGGGGCTCCCACGGGGGCTGTGCTGGCTCTGGGCACAGCAGGGTTGCTCAGGGATAGTCTGGATCCATGCCTGGCCTGCCTGGTGTCCCAGAGGGAAAACAGACCAAAACAACTCAGCACAACACCCATTTACAGGAGCTGTTCAGGCAGAGGGAACAGCAAGGACATGCTCATGTCCCCTTGGAGTGAATTTACTGTGGGGACTGCCCCTGGATGTTCTGAGACAGGAATAGGGCAGGAATTTATCTGTGTCCTCATCTCTTACTCCTCCCAGGCTGCCCAGAGCAGCTCTGGCTGTCCCTGCATCCCTGGAAGCGTCCAAAGCCAGGCTGGACATTTCTTGGAGCACCCTGGGATAACGGAAGGGGTCTTTGCCCATGGCAGGGGGTGGAATGAAGTGCTCTTTAAGGTCCCTTCCCACCCCAATTCTTCTGGGATGAATCCTGCTCCTGACCCAGATCTGATGAGGGACAGAGGTAGCCTTGAAAGAGAACAGTCCTGCTTGAAACAGGCCCCCAAAAGATATTAAAATGCATGGAAACCTGAAAAAAGAAAGGGAGCAGAGCAAGGTCCTGAATCCCTTATAAATAGCAGCAGAAAGCAGAGACATTTATCAGTGTCTCCCCCAGCAGAGCCGGCTCCTTGCCAGAAAGACAGAGCCAAAGCATCAGTCCCTCACTCCCCTTCTGCTAATTGTAAATTCAAGTTTAATGCCAAAGCCACAGAATGCCAGGTCAGACTGGTCTCTCAAGCAGAAAGCTAAATTATACATATTGCTCTGTCTGAACAAAACTTGGACAGAAGGGAAGGAAGAGGGGTCTGGAATAAGGCAGAATCATTGATATTCTGAGAGGGCTGAGACTCCCCAGGCAGCTCGTGTGTGCTGCTGCAGGAGAGGGAGGGGATTCCAGTCAGACAGATCTACCAGGGCTCCATCTGACCCCATTAGTTTGGAAAGCACAGGAATCCTCCCCAAAAGGTAGCACTGCCTGCCCTTGGGCACAGGGTGTTACACAACAGGAGGCCTCACCAATTTCTCTTCCCATCACTCTCACAGAAACACGCTGAGTTACTGAATCCAGACATTTCTATTCATTTTTTTCCTGGGTGTTTTGCAGGAATTTCTATTCAGTTTTTTTCCTGGGTGTTTTGCAGGAATTTGAAGTGTCTCCTCCCTCCAGCTGCACAAACTGTGTGGGGAACCCTGAGCCCTCTTTGCCCCACAATTGACACTCCTGCTCCCCACACACAGACACAGACACATATTTTTCCTATAAGTCATTTTCCATAAAGGAAACAGCCTGTAGGACACAGGAGCTTATGGGATCACATTTCCATGTTGCAAGCAGCACATTAATTTAGTAAAGAAGCACCACTGACAGAGTTTTCCCAAATCTTTCCCCACCCATGAGCTGCCCAGAGACTCCACTTCTGCACGTTCAAGGCACTTTGGAAACACAGCATAGAAAAGTTTTATAAAAAGTTTTACTTGGAAAACAAGGAAGAACAATGACATAACTGCAGACAACAATAATAAAATTAACAAAATACTAATGGCTATCCATTGCTTTGTCCTTGTTGATATAAAAAGTGTAACATCAGATCCAGTGTACAAATACAAAAGAAATTGTGCATAATAAATGTACTATAATACTGTACATACAGCATAAACCGTTCAATGAGAATGAATTAAATATACCTATTTGTCTCCTGACTTGGAAGACAAAAGAATAAAGTTCTAAAGTCCTAGAGTCAGTGTATAAACCCTTTCTGGGGCTGAATCACGAGCCAACGGTATCCCTGAAAATCAGCAGGGTCAAATATTCCCTTAATGGAAGCCATTATTCATGGGACTGCTGGTTATGATAAACTAGGGGAAAAAAAACCACAGCACATCAACTGAGCCAACATTAAATCCAGACCGAGTTCTTCCCATCTCCTGACTTGCTACTGGCACTGCTTTTGTTGGAGCCCGCTTTGGATTTCTTCCCTCTAGAACCGCTGGGGTTGTTTTGGTTGTTGTAAGCCTGGATGGCAAGGTCCAGGCGGTCCTGAGCCACTTTGATTTCCCTCTGCAGGATCTCCAGGTCGCTGGGGATGTTCCCTTCGTTGCTGCCATACTGCTGTTCCTGAGCTATGTTGGCTTTGTTCTGCCTGTAGGCCATCTTGGCGTTGGACAGCTCCGTGCACTGCATCTGCTCCGGCTTCAGCGCGATGTTGTAGCCCGGGGGAGCCGAGGGTGTGTTCCAGGTGACGGGGTAGTTAAAGGTCCCAGAGTCAACCAGCTCCTTCTTCTTGGCGTTCAGCGTGTCCCGGATGGTGCCGAAGCCCAAGTGCAGCATCTCCCAGACGTTCAGGAGCAGGCACATGCAGCTCACCCCGTACATTATCAGCAGGAAAATGGTTTTTTCCGTCGGCCTGGAAATGAAACAATCGACGTTGTGCGGGCAGGGCTTCCTGCTGCACACGAACACGGGGCTCACCTGGAAGCCGTAGAGGAAATACTGCCCCACCAGGAAGCCAACCTCAAACAGGGCCCTGGCCAGCAGCTGCAGGACGTAAATCCTCATGAGCCCGTCCTCCCGGATCTGCCGCCGGCTGTCGTGCTTGGCTTTGGCAGGGCTCTGCTTGTCTTTGCTCTCCCTGACGCTCTCCACCTCGATCTCCGGGTACATCATGGGGTCTTCCTCGTGGTCACCGTCACCTTCCTCCAAGCCCCGGTGCTGTTTCCAGCGGATGGGCAAGCCCCTCCTCCAGGCTCTCCTGCTGGCCTCGCTGTGCTGCACCATCCTGGCGATTTTATGGATGGCATAGCCTAAGTAGAGCACCGAGGGAGTGGCCACGAGGATGATCTGGAACACCCAGAACCTGACGTGCGAGAGAGGCGCGAAGGAGTCGTAGCAGACGTTCTCGCAGCCCGGCTGCTCCGTGTTGCACACAAACTTGCTCTGCTCGTCGTAATAAATGGATTCTCCTCCCACGGCAATCAGGACGATCCGAAACACAATCAACACCGTCAGCCAGATTTTGCCAACAAAGGTTGAGTGGTTCTGGATCTCCTCTAACAGGCGGGTCAGAAAACTCCAACTCATGGTGGTCAAATGAGTTTATCTAAAAAACAAACAGAACCCCCACGTATTGATGAGTTTATCAGCTTGAGCTTAAATGGTTCAAACTCAACTTGACTTTTACACCCAACACCCCTCCATGGTTGTGAGCACCACCTGCTATCGGGATCCAGCTGCCAGAATTTCCTTGAAGGTCCTACATCTCCTCCGCAGGCTTTTGAGGGATCTGCTGGAAGAAAAAGTAGCAGTTCCAGTATAATTTCATTTTAAAAGTGCTCCCAAAGCTACTCCCCAGCCCAAGACAGAGACACAGCTGCTCTGTATGTCACAGGTTGATAAAAACATTTAAAGTGGAAGCTGAAGACTCCAAAGCACAGTGGATGGGAAGACAAGTGCCCATGAGATTTTTGGGTGCTGTTGGCCACATTGCACCACTGGCAAGAGGATTTATTTTCATTTGTTAAAGCCTGGGCTGGTGATCATGGTCTCAGCCACAACCCACGGGACACACTGCTGTATCCAAGGGCAGTACCAGCTTTCCTAATTCAGGAAGGGATGGCCCAGCTCACCTGTGATGCAAAGGCAGGACAAGGTGGTGGCCTGAGCAGTGTCACCCTGTGGGGCCAGCCTAAGGACAGGGCTAGGCCAAGGAACTCCTAACAATGCTCAAACCATCCTGTGGGTGGATTTGGGTCCAGCCCCTCTGGGAGGCTCAAAACCTTCCTCCAATGGTCAGAAAAGATTTCAGTGTGGATTTTGTAGTGAAAACCTGGTTAGAAAGAGTTACCTGTCAAAACTTTTAGAAGAGCAGTGAGTGGAGGGGGGTGAGGGGAGAAGGGAGGGCACTGGCAGGAGCTGAGCGAGCGCCGGAACTGCCGGGCCTGGCCAGGCTCCCGAGCGGGGCTGGCACAGCCTGCCAGGGGCAGCCCTGCCAAATTCCAATGCCTGCAGAGCCCAGGTTGCCCAGAGAAGCTGTGGCTGCCCCTGGATCCCTGGAAGTGTTCAAGTGTTCAAGGCTGGAGCGAGCTTGGAGCAAGCTGGGGCAGTGGAAGGTGTCCCTGCCTGTGGCAAGGGGTGGCACTGGATGGGCTGCAAGGTCCCTTCCAACCCAAACCATTCCAGGACTCCAGGATAAATCTGAAATCCTAACAGTAAAAATCCCAGCCTTGGAAATTCCTGTCTGGCAACCCCAGAAACACTGCAGGGCCTCCTGGAGCTCCAAGGAATGAAACTGATAAAACATTGTTGGACATTGTTAGAGTAACAGGGGATGAGGCATCATGCAGACTTTTGATGATGTCAAGCATCAGTTTGACACAGAGATTATTAAAATAAATTATTGCATCAGAAAAACATTTGATGACAGATCCTGAACCCGGAACTGGACAAATCTCCAGCACTCTGATCTTAACCTGAAGAAATTCTTATTTTTAGAATAAGAATTAAGAATTCTTATTCTTAAGAATTCTTATTCTTAAGAATTCTTATTCTTAACCTGAATAAATTCCAGGAGACTGGAGGAAAACAAATACTTGGAACTATTCAACTTCTTCCACGTAACTACAGACTTGTTTATAAGCTAAATAATGAAATGTGAGGAGATGAAAGCAATGCAGAAATAAAGGATATCAGTGTGATCTCCCTCTGGTGGAATTCAGGGTTTCACTGAAAAGCCAAGAGCAGGGATATGGTGTGGATGGGTTGTGCAGGACATTTGATTTATCCCTTCATGACAGTGGGAGAAAAAAAATAGCACAGGAGAGTATTAAAAAAGGCCATATTAAGTGATCAGAAGTAACAAAAGTCTTGACAAATGATTCCCATATTAGGTCCAAGATCAGTTCCATAATTACAGCAGCTCTGAAAATCCCTGGCAGCCAGGCTGATCTTCCCAAGCTCAGCTGGGAAATGGGCTCATGGGACACAAGTTTGCAGGCTGAGAACTGGAGATGTAGAGGAAAACACAGATTGCTGAGGAGGCTGGAACAGCCCCAGTGCCTGAACCACACTCAGGGCAGCTCAGGACCAGCCGAGCAGGGTTTTGTAACAGGGGAGGGGTTGCTGTGGGTGTTGTGTTAACAGAGAAGGGAATGAGGCCCCTGAAGGATCAGGGTCTCAGGGAGAGCTGCTGCCAGAGTGCAGGGGATGGATGGAGCCCTGGCTGTGTCACCTGCAATCAGCAGCCAGGGGGGTGATCTTACCTCCTTGTTAGCGAGACAGCCCCGGGCGCCTGCGGCTGCATCCTTCAGCACTTGCTCCAGCATCAGAGAGTGGGGACAGGAGGCTCAAAACCAGCTGAGGGTTACAAAGATCAATTTGTTTAGTTGGGAAACACAGGAGGAAAATGGAAGTGAATCCCAACAGCAATGAGTCAGGATGATGGTGTGTCATCAAAATTACCAATTAGGACAAAAAATCCCCAGGCCTCCCTCAGGTGGACAGGCCACCTGCACTCAGCCCTGAAGAAGGACATGTTTGAATCAGATGTGTTCCACAGATAACAGCTATTAGAGGTGCATGCAATCCTCCCAAGCTCTCCCTGCTGCCATCAGTCCATAGAGCACTGGCTGAAATAACACATTTTTAACAGGCAAAGAGACCAGAGGTTCCAGTCCCAGTGCAGTCCCTTCCTGCAGCAAGGGCTTGACATCCCCACTTCAGAAAGGCACCCAAGAGCAGCTCTGCCACCTGAGTTCTGTGCTCGTGGGATGAGACAGTGCTTCAGACACCCCACACTCAGCATTTCCCACTTGGATTTGGGGTCCAGATGAGGGGAGTGAGTCTGGGGGTCCTGCACGTGCCTGGGAAGGGCAATGGGCAGCAAAAGCAGGTGAACCCCACATGTGGAACAGGAGGTTAACAGAGGGGAGGAACCCCAAAACCCCTCTCCCACCACATCTCATCACCCTGGGCACTGACTGGACAGACATGTCCCCCCCCTTCATGATTCATCAACTGAAAAAGAGACAAAACCCAAAGGAGTTTAAGAGGCTAATTCTTATTCCCTGAAAGTGTCAGGGCCACACTTTTCACAGAAAGGAAACTACTAAGTAAATTTGAAATTAATTAAACACTGTTGCCAATATAAATTTGGAGTAACAGCAGGAACCAGCCTTTAAATTTTCATATACTGTCACATTCCTCAGGAGTTAAGGACAGGGAAATTTGAAATGAGTGCAGATTTCAGTAAGAGAATCTTTACTTTTAGACAAGCTGCTACCTCCCATCTAAGAAATTTCTTCAAGGTGCATGCCAACTTTTCACAGTGCATTTTCTACCAGCAGACAGGTATAAAAAACACCACAGGAATCATTCCTGTGGTTCCCAACCAAAATTCCAGCAGTTGTATCAATGCACAGGGTGCCAGACCTATGCACAGACATATGCTGGGGCTCCCACAGCCCTGGGATGCAGGAGGATTTACCCAACCTGTGGTAAACAACCAGGACCTGCCAATTAATGGGTCCTGGCTGTGGAACTCTGAAGCTGCCCAAGAGCTGATTGTCTTTGCCAAGAAAGTGTCACTTTGTCCATTTAGTCCTAATCCTGACTGCTGGGACAAACACAGGAGGACTCAGGAGCAGGCAAAGAACTTCCTGGTCTTTAAGGAAATGTTTTGGTTCAAGCAAAATGACAGTCATTAAGTCTTGGAAAGGTTCAACCCATCCAAATTCAATGCAGTACAAACCCAAGAACTTCCAAGTGGAATTCCGGTGGTGTCCTTCCGTTCTGTGGGATCAGCCAAGGTCAGAGGGGAGCATTGTGCCTCTCCTCTGTCTGATCCTTCTGTCCTTGGGATCAGCCAAGGTCAGAGGGGCACATTCTGCCTCTCCTCTGTCTGATCCTTCTGTCCTTGGGATCAGCCAAGGTCAGAGGGGCACATTCTGCCTCTCCTCTGTCTGATCCTTCTGTCCTTGGGATCAGCCAAGGTCAGAGGGGCACATTCTGCCTCTCCTCCTGTGTGCTGCAGCACCCAGCCACATCACAGTAACCTTCACCCAACGTACACCCACGCTCCTGCAGCTGCTGTTTCTGGCAACATTTAACTCAATAATTTTCCAATGTTTGAAAGAAAAGTCTATGGACACTGACACGCATCTGAGAAAGGCAGAATGTCAGCAATTTCAGCTAATTTAAGTCATGCCAGAAAGTGCATTTGAGAGAGACTTTCATTTCTTGTATTTGTCATAAGTTCATTTCAGCACTTCCAGCCGAGGAGGCTCCTTGCAGCGGGCAGGATCCATGATGAAATATCAGGAGGTTTATCTCTGACAGTGGGCTGGCTCCTGAATTAAAGCTTTGCAGGCACTGACATCCAGAGAGAATGAAGAAGAATGTGGAGCAGGTACATGGGAAAAAAGAAATCAGCTTCAGGTGAAGAATTTCTGCAGTTAACACAACCAGGGAATGGCCCCTCAGGTGTGCCCCCTCCTCTACCCGGCCCATGGGGGGCTGGCTATGAATTTAAACATTTTAGCATTCAAATTTTCACCTCCTTTCAGCTTTCTCCTCAAACAGCAATAACCTCCTGCCACTCAGGGTGGGAAGAACTGCACTGTGCACCAGCAGTTACTGTAAAATGCTCCAAATCCAGCCCTTGGATGGGACAGCTGAGGTGTGGCAGGGACAGCAGTGGGGCAGGAGGAAACTAAAATGTTCCAGCAGTGTCCCCATTCCCCTGAGATGGAGGGCACCTGGAGGGCAGGACAGCCAGCACCAGGTGGGTGTCAAGGCAGCCTCATGCCAGGCTGTGGAATCCCAAACACCTTCAGAACCATCTCCTGGCCTTGTCTTGGCACAGACTGGGCCCAGCCCAGCACAAACTGGAGCCCCTTAGCCCCAGCCCAGTAAAAACTGGAACCCCCTGACTCCAGCCCAGCACAAACTGGAACCCCCTGACTCCAGCCCAGTACAAACTGGAGCCCTTAGCCCCAGCCCAGCACAAACTGGAGCCCTTAGCCCCAGCCCAGCACAAACTGGAGCCCTTAGCCCCAGCCCAGCACAAACTGGAGCCCTTAGCCCCAGCCCAGCACAAACTGGAGCCCTTGGCCCCAGCCCAGCACAAACTGGAGCCCCTTAGCCCCAGCCCAGCACAAACTGGAGCCCTTGGCCCCAGCCCAGCACAAACTGGAGCCCCTTAGCCCCAGCCCAGTAAAAACTGGAGCCCCCTGACTCCAGCCCAGCACAAACTTGAGCCCCCTGACTCCAGCCCAGTACAAACTGGAGCCCCCTGACTCCAGCCCAGCACAAACTTGAGCCCTTAGCACCAGCCCAGTACAAACTGGAGCCCCTTGGTCCCAGCACAAACTGGAGCCCCTTGGTCCCAGCACAAACTGGAGCCCCCTGACTCCAGCCCAGTAAAAACTGGAGCCCCCTGACTCCAGCCCAGCACAAACTGGAGCCCCCTGACTCCAGCCCAGTAAAAACTGGAGCCCCCTGACTCCAGCCCAGCACAAACTGGAGCCCTTTGACTCCAGCCCAGCACAAACTGGAGCCCTTAGCCCCAGCCCAGCACAAACTGGAGCCCCTTAGCCCCAGCCCAGCACAAACTGGAGCCCCTTGGCCCCAGCCCAGTACAAACTTCCCTGTACTTAATACTTCCATCCAGTCCAGGCTGGATGCAGCTTGCTCTAGTGGAAGGTGTCCCTGCCCTTTGATGGCAGGGAGTGGTGGAGGGTCCCTACATTTTCATATTTCACCAGCAGCTCCTCAGACAAGGCTTCTCTGAAGGCTTCATAGCCTCAAGGCAGTTGTTAAGGAGAATGAATGTATCTACAGAAGACTTTTTTCCTCCCTAAGTTGTGTCTTCCCAGGTCATGCTAATGAAATTTGATTAATTTATTAATGATTTATTTATTTTGTTTTGTTTTTAAGCAGTTTAAAAAGACATGTGCTGAGCAGGGAAAAAAAGAAGAAATGCATGGCAATTCTGTTGTTAATCAAAAGAGGTTTCATGCTGCATGAAAGTGAAATTGGGCCCACGGGCTAATTAAAATAGTATTTGAATTAGGATGAATGAATAATTAGCATTATTCATTCAGATCTCATTTACATTGAAAAGTAAGAAATTACATGATTTACAAGTACTTTTGAGGAAGCAGAGGGGTTGCTTTTTTTTTTTTTTTAACCTGGAAAACGAGTAAGACTTTACTGCTCAAGAAAGCAGAGAGCCGTGGCCAGACCCAGCACTGGAATGGTGCCAACACACCCTGAATCCTGCTGAGTGTTGTGCTGATGCCACCTGCATTCCCTGAGCAGCAATTCCAGTGTCCATTGTCCTGAGGGACACAAGAGCAAGGATGTGGGGATATCCCTGGGATAACACAACTCACAGCTATCACCCTTCTATCCTCTGTGAAGGAAGTGGGTTCAATCACCACCACTTTTATTTTCAGCAATAAAGATGAAAAGGAATAAGAAGAGTGCACTGAATTTAATTTTTAATCTTGTAGAATATTTGGGAAGGAAAAGGCTGGGACTTTTTGGAGAGCACACAGTGCTCTTTCAAATAAATCCTCTGTCATCTGGCAGGGCTCACGTGGCAACAGCAGAGAATGGTTTGGAAAAAGCCACAATGTCAATGTCAATTTGGAAACCATTTCTGAACGGTGCCTTCCAATCCCAGGCATGCTAACAAGGCTCTGCTGATTCCCAGACCAATCCCCCGAGTCTGCAAACCCCCACGCTGAATGATGAGACCACAGCTCCTATGTGGGATATAAATAGAACAGGAAAATATGGGTAAGAGGTAGGGATATAATAAGATTCTTGCGCTGTCAAAAAAATAAAGATGTCAAGTACGTATCTTTTTGAAAATCAACATATACCCACTCCAGCATTCAGCTTACAGATAAACTGGAATTTGCAGCTAAGACATGAACCTCCGGTCGCCTCGGCGTGCCCTCTAGGTACTGCTAACATGGGAAGCCAAGTGACAATTTTAGCAACACTCCCCCGCAGTGACAAAATTCAGATGAAATCACAACGTGTTTTGTGCTGGCCCAAACCAGCTTTTACTGCACCTCCAGCAAGAGTGCTGCTGCAGGAGGCAGCGTGTGCAGGGCAGGGCAGGCACCCTGGAAATCTCAAAATCCAGGAAATTCCTCTGGCTGCCCTGGAGGACTCGAGACCCTGACAGGGGGCTCGGAGTCAAAAACATCTGTGCCTTCAATTTTAGCCCTTGGAAAAAAAAACAATTACCAATCTTATATGAGGATTCACAAGTAATGAAAGTTTAAGTAGAATGATAGTTTGTTATGAGATAGAAAAGTAGGATTTTGAGTTTTTAGAATGGGGGTTCAGAAGCCAAGATGGAGGGATTTGGGCATGCCTTGTCCTTCTTCCTTCTTCTTCTTCTTCTTGGCCTCCATCTTTGGGGTGATGGTAGCACTTTGGGATTGGTTTAGAGTAGAAGCTCACTGTCTAACATAGG
This sequence comes from Calcarius lapponicus, assembly GCA_039654755.1. Taxonomy (NCBI): domain Eukaryota; kingdom Metazoa; phylum Chordata; class Aves; order Passeriformes; family Fringillidae; genus Calcarius; species Calcarius lapponicus. The sequence goes on along the minus strand of JBBFKN010000011.1, from coordinate 2,366,799 downwards.
TGATAGGTATTGGGAAGTTATGGTAAATAATGTACATGTAGTTTTTATTTTAAAAGATAACACCAGTGCGCCTCAACCCCACCTGCCAGCCAGACATCGGCGGGTCAGAGACAGAAATGTTCTAGATAAGAAATAATAAACAACTTTGAGAATGAGAACAGAAGAATCCTGACTCCTTCTTCAGCTGCCAGGCTGGGAAAAGAGACTCTCTAACACATTTTGGGGTCATCCTGACCACAGAGACCACCGAGACCGGCGGGGACAGCAGGACCACCCCAGCAGCACCAGGACAGGATGAGCTGAGCCTGACTCGAGTTCATCTGAGAGCAGGAGCCTGCAGTGCCAACAGGCTCCATGGGGTAAGAGCCTGAATGAGAGATGCAAGACTCCAGGTGGCTCTCCAAAATGCAGTTTATTGTATCCAAAATGCAGTTTATTCCATCCTGGATATCACATCAGTCCAGGGTCATGGGTGACAGAGCTGTGCCTACAGCTGTCAGCTCCAGAGACCCTTAGTTTAGGTTACAATGCATTATATACTTTTCTTTTAGTTACATTGCATTATTTACTTTTCTTTTGGTTACAATGCATTATTTACTTTTCTTTTAGTTACATTGCATTATTTACTTTTCTTTTGGTTACAATCCATTATAGACTTTTCTTTGCTGAGCATCTTCATACAGTAGAACCAATCTATACCTTAACTATTATCTCTAGCCTATCATAACTACTGTAATTACCATATTCATGTTACTGTTCTCCAATCACTCAAAGTTAGTACATTACAGTTTAAGCTAGAAGTTGTTTTTCAGTTTTCTTGCAGTGGAAAATTCTGAGACCTTTTTTCTACTTGCTTGTTTGCCTGTGCTCTCTTTGTGCTTGGTAAAAACATCTTCTTGTTTGAGGTGGGTTTATCCTTTGTTTTAAGCCATAAAAACCCCTTCCAACTAACACACCCTTTGCCTCCTTGGTTATCCAGTAAAACTGGCTCAGCAATTCTCTTCTTCTCTATCAAAATTTGCTTTCATTTCTATTTCTTCTTCAGATTCTATACTCAAAAATCTTTCTGCCAAGCACACATATCTGTGAGACTTTCTTGTCAAACTTTCATTCTTCCCAACACCATGGGAAATGGACACTGGGCTCTGCAGTCCCTGTCACCTCAGGAGGTTTTTGGAGGCCCGTTGAGGGGTCTATGTCAGCCTGAATCCCTTCACACAGGCACAGCAATCAGCATCCCTTCCAAAGGATGGGAATGACCATCTCTCCTCCAGCCTCACACATCTCACAGCTCTTCCCCACCACAGTTTAACCCCACTGAGACCACATGGCTTGAGATGCTCCTGTAGGAACTGGGTTCCTGCAGCACTGGCAGGTCCAGCACGACCCACCAGGCTGGGGGTGCTCAGCCTGGAGAAAAGGAGACTCAGGGATGCCCCCATCACTCTGCCCACCTCCTGAAAGGTGCCTGTGCTCAGCTGGGGCTGGGCTCTTTCTCCAGGAACTGACAGAACCAGAGCACACAGCCTCAAGCCGCACCAAGGGAAATTCAGGTTGGATATCAGGAAAAAGGTTTTTACAGAAAGAGTGATAAAGTTCTGGAATGGAAGTGGTGGAGTCCCCATCCCTGGGTGTGTTTAACAAAGCCTGGATGTGGCACTGGGTGCCAGGGTTCAGTTGAGGTGTTGGGGCTGGGTTGAAGTTGATGATCTTGAAGGTCTCTTCCAACCTTGTGATTCTGGGAATTCAGGAAAGCACAGGGAAGCTTTCCCTGTGTAATTCAGCTGGATGTTGAAAACAAGGAATTACAGGGTAGCTAAAAGACTCTTTTAATTTTTTTTTAAAGAATTTGAATCTGAAGTTCAAGCCATACTAGAGAAAACACCCAACACTACTGATCTGAGATCAAGACCAAGTGTTTAACCAGATGCTGAGCTCTTGGACTGCCAGCCCAGGCTGGCATCAAACAACAGGGCTGGGGACTGATACCCTTCAAATGCAAAGATCTGGCATGCTTGAGAAACACTGCTCCTACCAGCTGCAGTGACCACCAGTCTGGGTGAGGGTGGCCTCAGGTGCACAGAATACTCTGAGTGTGAGCTGGCCATTCCCATTCTCCCTCACCACAGGGATCCTGCAGGTTTTTCCATGGTCACACACAGGCAGCATCAACTCCCAAACACCAGAGTTCTCCTTCCAGGAGCAGCTCCTGGACCAGGCAAACATCTGCTGAGGCACCACGTGCTCCTCAGTCAGGGCCACTGAACCCTGGCTCAGACACACAATGTGCTACCTCTACAAAACATGAGACCAAACACCCCAACACTGACTGCTCTGAGGCTGTGACAGCCCCTTTGTAAGTGACAGAGCTTTATTTCAGTCATTTCTGAAGGTGCTTAACCCCAAAGTTCTCTTGGACCAAATGCTTCCCTTTCAGAAATGTGCAATGTTGTGATAACTGGTAGTTTAAACCTCCATATTTTACATCCCAGAGCAGGTTGGAAGGCCCATGACCAGCCAGGTTTTAAATAACTCCACCACAAACTCTCTGGGCAGTCTGATCCTATTAAACACCCCAGAGACAGAAGCATTGAAAAGTCAGATTGGGCAGTCTGATCCTACATCTGACCATGCTCACAGTAAACAAAAGCTTTTCTTATGTTTAAGTGGAATTTTCTGTGTATCAGTTTTACATCAAAATTCCCTGGGCACCATGGAGAACAGTCTGGGCAACAGCAGCAAAGCAATTTAGGAATTTTTCCTGTAAGAATTAACATAACAGAGAGGGGACAAGTTGCAGGGACTTGAAAAAGGAAGGAAGGAAGTGGCGGAAGGAAGGAAGGAAGTGGCAGAAGGAAGTGGCGGAAGGAAGGAAGTGGCGGAAGGAAGTGGCGGAAGGAAGTGGCGGAAGGAAGGAAGTGGCGGAAGGAAGGAAGTAAGTGGCGGAAGGAAGGAAGGAAGGAAGTGGCGGAAGGAAGGAAGTGGCGGAAGGAAGGAAGGAAGTGGCGGAAGGAAGGAAGTGGCGGAAGGAAGGAAGGAAGTGGCGGAAGGAAGGAAGTGGCGGAAGGAAGTGGCGGAAGGAAGTGGCGGAAGGAAGGAAGGAAGTGGCGGAAGGAAGTGGCGGAAGGAAGTGGCGGAAGGAAGGAAGGAAGTGGCGGAAGGAAGGAAGTGGCGGAAGGAAGTGGCGGAAGGAAGTGGCGGAAGGAAGTGGCGGAAGGAAGGAAGTGGCGGAAGGAAGTGGCGGAAGGAAGTGGCGGAAGGAAGTGGCGGAAGGAAGGAAGTGGCGGAAGGAAGTGGCGGAAGGAAGGAAGGAAGTGGCGGAAGGAAGGAAGTGGCGGAAGGAAGTGGCGGAAGGAAGGAAGGAAGTGGCGGAAGGAAGGAAGTGGCGGAAGGAAGTGGCGGAAGGAAGTGGCGGAAGGAAGGAAGGAAGGAAGTGGCGGAAGGAAGTGGCGGAAGGAAGTGGCGGAAGGAAGGAAGTGGCGGAAGGAAGGAAGTGGCGGAAGGAAGGAAGTGGCGGAAGGAAGGAAGTGGCGGAAGTGGCGGAAGTGGCGGAAGTGGCGGAAGTGGCGGAAGTGGCGGAAGTGGCGGAAGTGGCGGAAGTGGCGGAAGTGGCGGAAGGAAGGAAGGAAGGAAGGAAGGAAGGAAGGAAGGAAGGAAGGAAGGAAGGAAGGAAGGAAGGAAGGAAGGAAGGAGGCAGGAGAGGGTCCTGCTGCAGACTCTGCCTGTGCAGGCAGGCCCAGCACCAGCTCTGTCACTCAGGACTGCACTGGGGACACACAGGGGTGAGCAGAGCCTGGACAATGCAAACCCACCTGTGACACCCAGGGAATGGCAGCACCTGAGCCCACCCATGACCTCAGACCACAACCCTGAGTCTGCACTGAGGCAAAAAGGAACAATTCTGCTTCCCCAGACAGAGCCACAAGGGTCCAAAGGGAAGAGGACACAGAACACACAGAACTCTGAGTGTTGCATTCCCAGGAAGCACAGAGGGACAGATCCATGTGCTTACCTGGATCCCTGCAGCAGGACTGGAGCCTTTGGGCAGGCTGCACTTCCATGTGCTTACCTGGATCCCTGCAGCAGGACTGGACCCTTTGGACAGGCTGCACATCCATGTGCTTACCTGGATCCCTGCAGCTCTCTGGCAGCGAGGTCTGGGGAAGGCCATCCTCACTCCCACACAGTTCCAGTCAGGCATCAGAGACCTCCCTGGCTGGATGTGATCAGAGACTCAAATAACCACAACACCCCTTTAACTACACCCGACTCCAGTGCAGCCAACAGCTCCACAGCCTTTCCCCAGGGCTCCTCCTCTGTGCTCTCAGGGATGAGTGTCAAAAGCAAATGACACACTGGAGGCAGCTGACCCAAATATCACTCTCACGGCCATTTCAGGGAAGGAGAGAGAAGCCAAAAGAGAGCAATTCTGTCGGCTCCTGTACATCAAAATCAAAGGTTCTCACTTGGCTGAGCGGGATGGGGATGAACACCTAATGCTCCCACCACCATCTTATGGCAGTCAAGAGAAACCATGGCAGCGTTTGCTTCATAGATGAGCCTCAAAACTCCCATGAACAGCTTGTAAATGAAACAGATACCACAGAGCCCGACACAGTCTGCCACAACCTCCCCAGTCACCCATCCTGCAACATGGCAGCTGCTTCTCTGTGACCTACATTCAAAAATAAAGAGTTTTATTCCCCAGCTCTGTCTGGTCTAGTGGGAGCCAGCGCTTCAGCCTGCAACTCCACCAAATCCACATCACGTTTTCTACAAGAGCAGCTCTGCAGAGAGGGAAGGATGTTCAGAGGCAGAGGAGGACGCTGCAAACCAAACATCACCACTGCAAACCCTGCCTGCCCTGCTGGGGCTTTCAGGGCACTCAGCATTTGGAACAGCTCTGCTAAACTGGGCCTGATTGTTCCCATGCTGGGACAGGGAGGAGCAGAGAGCCCTGCAGCCCCTTGGGACTCCACCAAACTCTGCATCTGCCCAGTGGAGAGCATCAAACTGAGCAGGACAGTGGCCAGCTGTGCCAAATGGCACAGCAATCCACGAGGATGGTGAGAGGAACAGTGGATTTGTCTTTCCAAACAAGCTGTGGGTCTGCTGGTAGATAAAACCAGCACTGGGAGAGAAAAGAAAGAATGGGAAGGATGAATGGAAAAAGATATTTGCTTTTCCAAATAAACTTTAGGTTTGCTGATAAATGAAATTAGACATTGAAAGATGAAAGAAACAATGGGGAAGAAAAACCCCTAAATTCCATAAGAATTAAAAATTAAAAGGGAGTGTTAGGAAAATTAATCCACTAACACCAGAGGTTTATGTCCAAAAAGGAGACAGAGGAGTTCTTCCTGGCTTTAGTCAAATAAAGGGAGAGATCCCAAGGGAATGTCCCATGGCCTCTCCCTTTATTCTAATAAAGCCAGAAAGGATTCCTCTGTCTCCTTTTTGGACATAAACCTCTGGTGTTTGGGGATTAATTTTCCTAACAGGAGGGTTATACATTAGGGGGAAATCTTTGGTATCAGGTGTCATGGGAAGTCTGAACCTCTCAAGTACTTCAGAAATGGGGAAAGAGAGAAGGGCAATGTGTTTGGGAAATTGGGATAAAAAGAAGGCTGCATCCTCCAAAAATCTGAGAGATCCCAGGGGAATGCCCCATGGCCTCTCCCTTTGTTGGAATAAAGTCAAAGGATTCCTCTGTCTCCTTTTTGGACATAAACCTCTGGTGTTTGTGGATGAATTTTCCTAACAAAGGTGTTGGGACAGACAGTCAAGGACAGCACCTTACCAGAGAACAGGTCCACAGCAAGCCAGGACATCGCTCATTCTACTGCTGCTTCAACTTCTCCCAAGTTGCTGCTAAACCACAGAAACAGCTGAAGAGTTTTGTTTCAATAAAGTTGGTTTTACACACAGTTTATTCTGAGACAAGGAGCAGAGTAAGGCAGCAGATTGCCATATTGGCATTAAAATGTTACTCCAGCTTGAGTTCAACAGGAGTCTTAACAGCTTTATTTTGCCAAAGATAAAATTTAGAATATAAATATGCATAGATTCACTAAGTGACTTATTTGTTGAAAAAAAAAATTCCCTGTAATGAAATAAGAAACATAAAACTGTCCATTTCTGAAAGACTTGAATTCTTTGAGACTCCCTTGGGAAGAGAGCTGAAGCACTGATGAACTCCCTGTGCTCCACCACTCCAGCTGGGAAACACACACACACCAACTGGGGCTTTTCCCCCTGAGAGCAGCTGGAAATAACTCCTACTTCATAAAGGAGGCCAGGAGCCTTTTCCCAGTGACAGGCACTCTGCACCAAGCACACAGTGGCAGACGGGTCAGTTTTTCCACCTGACTGCTCTCCCTTGGCCGAGGATTTTATCTGACATTATCGACACAGCTCGGGATAATCAGCAGCAAACTGAAGGCAGATCAGCCTCCCCAGCGCTCGAGTCAGGCGTGAGACTTGACAGGGGAGCAGCGAGGGACATGGGGATGGTGTGCACTGAGCTGTGGGGCTGCTGGAGGCAGGAAAAACCCACCGAGACACTGCAGCAACAGCTACGGTCAGGGCAGCAGCGCCAGGCTTCCCCCAGTTTCTCATTTCCAAGATTTTAGGAGGCTGGTGACATCTTAATCACGGAGTGACCTTCATGCTCCAACCAGGAGCCAGCAGATCACCTCTGCTGGGTGACTTCCCAACACAGAGCCCAGCAGGTCTGATTGCAAAAACATTCTAAAAACAAAGGGTAATTGAGCATCTGCCGTGTCACAGCTCGTTCACTCTCACAAAGGAGAATTAACTGCAGATAGGATCGCAGATAAGATCGCTCCTGATAAGGAACCGCTCGTTGTTTGGTGGATTGTCTCATTAAGCAATCGCACCCACCCTGCCAAACACAAGCACAGACTGGTTTGGGTTGGAAGGGACTTTAAAGCTCATCTTGTTCCTCCTCCTGCCATGGCAGGGACACCTCCCACCGTCCCAGGCTGCTCTAAGCCCCGTCCAGCCTGGCCTTGGGCACTGCCAGGGATCCAGGGGCAGCCCCAGCTGCTCTGGGCACCCTGTGCCAGGCCCTGCCCACCCTCATGGTAAAATATTTCATTTTAATGTCCCATCTAACCCTGTCCTCTCTCAGTTTAAGTGTTGTCCCTTGTCCTGTCACCACAGGAGACAGTAGAAAGTCCCCATTTTTATTCTAAGCCCCTTTATAAGCTGGAAGGCCACAGTAAGGTGTCCTCAGAGCCTTCTCTTCTCCAGCTGAACATCCCCAGCCCATCTCCAGAGCTGTTCCAGCCCTCAGACCACTCCCACTTCAGATTCCCACCTGCACCTTGACAGAGTCTCCCTGCAGAAAGCCACCATCAGGAACAGGCTCAGCTTTAATGTCACTGAAAGAGATGACAAACCCATCCAGGGAAAAGGATGGGACTCCTTTACACACAGCTCACAGCACCAGGCGCAGTTCCAGGCTCTCTGCCAGCCCCTTCCCCTGGGATTCACTGGGAAACTGGTTCCCACTGCTGGAGGGACTGGAGGGGAGGTTACAGAGCAAAGAGCCAAACTGAGGAGCCACAGTAAAAAAGGCTGGGTGGATCCACCAAGGGGTTAATGGAGCATGGAGTACAGCCATTCCTAAAATTGTCCTGGGACAGGGAAGCAACTGCCATGTCAACTCTGCAAGAGAGGGGTTGTGGAGAAAATCCTGGCAAAATGTAGTTCTCCAAACCCAACATTCCCACAGAGCACAATTAGAGGGCATTGATTCTCTGTATAAATACAATAAACCAGGGGAAAAGTCAGCGTGGCTTCTGGAAAGGCACCTCCAGCCCCACAGAGGGCTCCAGATCTTCTGGGTTTTAACCTCTGTGAGTCTCCCTCATCTGAGGCTTCCTGTAGGGACCCCAAAAAGCCACTGGAAAAGGGATTGTCCCTGTATGGAGACAGCTGGGTGGGAGGCAAGGGAGTAGGAGTAACCAATCATTTCCTGCAAGGGAGGGAAGTCACAGCAAGGGTCACAGGGAGTGGCTGGCTGTGCCACACTAGGACATTGCCTGGATGTGACCCAGCATCCTGAAGGAAATATTCAAGGGGTGGGGTGGATAAGCAACCATGAAGAGCAGCACAGGGACCATATGAGTCTATGCAACCTGGAAATAAAATGGCAGATGGAATTCCACATGGATAAAGTGATGCATGCATTGAATAAAAAGAATAAATCTCAATTTCACCTAAAAATAGATATGCCCTGAGATGGCCTCAGCAAGCAGGAGGTCTTGGGGCTGTCAGGCTGCTCTGTGAATGCTCTGGCACAGCTCAGCACGGCCCCAAAACAGTTTCACCACTGTCAGAGGACAAACATACCCAGCACATGCTGCTGTGCCACCCTGTGCCTGTGACATGCATCCATGGTGTGTGACTGTGGTCACTTTGTCACGTCCCTCTGAGTGCCCACAGCTCACCCATGGTGTGTGGCTCTGGTCACTCTGCTGTGTCCCCAAGCACCCAGGGCTCACCCATGGTGTGTGGCTCTGGTCACTCTGCTGTGTCCCCAAGTGCCCACAGCTCACCCATGGCATGTGGCTCTGGTCACTCTGCCATGTCCCCAAGTGCCCACACCTCACCCATGGTGTGTGGCTCTGGTCACTGTGCCATGTCCCCAAGTGCCCATGGCTCACCCATGGTGTGTGGCTCTGGTCACTGCTGTGTCCCCAAGTGCCCACAGCTCACTCATGGTGTGTGGCTCTGGTCACTGCTGTGTCCCCAAGTGCTCACAGCTCACCCATGGTGTGTGGCTCTGGTCACTCTGCCATGTCCCCAAGTGCCCATGGCTCACCCATGGTGTGGCTCTGGTCACTGCTGTGTCCCCAAGTGCCCAGGGCTCACCCATGGTGTGGCTCTGGTCACTGCTGTGTCCCCAAGTGCTCACAGCTCACCCATGGTGTGTGGCTCTGGTCACTGCTGTGTCCCCCTGAGTGCCCATGGCTCACCCATGGTGTGGCTCTGGTCACTCTGCCATGTCCCCAAGCACCCATGGCATGTGGCTCTGGTCACTCTGGCCACCTCCTGTCACGGGAACAGAGGAGAACAGAAGGAGTTTGGAGAACAGCTACGGAGTGGCTGGTGGGGAAAGGACAGTGGAAAAAAAGCCAGAAGACTGAGGGGGGAAACAGGCAGGGATCTGTGACACCTGCAGAAGGAAAACCCCTCAAAAAAAAGCCAGAGCAGTGCCTCAGGCAAGGGCAAGTCTGTAGGCACAAAGCAGAGCATGTTGAGAGAGTAAAGTACTTCTCCCCTGCTCTGCTGCAGCCCCACACGGGGCAGGCCAGGAACAGGACCCTGGAGCAGACAAGATTCCATCTGATCCAAAGGATCAGGAGTGAGCAGCTCCAGGTGCTGGGGAAAAAAGCCCCTCCATGAACCAGCAGACACCAGAGAGAACAGAACTGGTTCAGAGGCTGTTAATCACTGCTCAGTTCCAGCCCCCTGGAACTCTGTGTGTGCCAGACAAGCCTGGGCAATGGGAACACCTGAAGGGCAGCCATGATTTATTTCTGTCCAGCACAGCCCTCCAGGGAATCGGATTGCACCCGGATCGATGGGGTTTGGTCACAGATTGCAAAGAGAGCAAGAGCAGGCAAGGAATACAAACCAAGCTGGGGACAGCACTGAGGAGGAGGCTCCAAGTCAGCTCCAGAAGGAGCAAAGCCTTCACACGAACCATGGAATAAAGATAATTTCCATATGGCTCTGTGGAAGATCGCCATGTGCTTCCTCCCAAACACTTCAATTTTATTTTGCTTTATAATATCTCAGGAATCACAGTTTCCACCATGAAAATTCTTCTCATTTCAAAATAGTTTAACTCCATCTCTGAGCACGAGCTGAGTAACTCCTGCGAATGAATGTGCTGCAAGTAAAATTCAGTCATTTCTCAACTACTTCAATGTTTACCCTGAGAATCAGGAGATTTTTAGATTTTTAGGAGGACATGCTGCATGCAGGGCAGCACAGCTGCAAGACACATTAGGAACTTCAACTATTTTTTAATTTTATACCATCAAAAATGTACTGACACCAAGGGCAGCCCCATGTGGGCTACACCCACCCCCTTTCCTGCCTATAAACAGGATTAACCTCAGGATTACACAGTGCTGGGTGTCATCTTTGTCCCTGCATCCACAGCAGAACCAGGCTTCCAGGAGTTAACAAGGAGTCAAAACTCCCCCTCAAGGGAACATGGGCACACACAAGACATACAATCACCCTTCCAGGCTCTTGACTATTTTAAGCATGAGAGAGATCCAGAACTTCGCAGGCAATGGCTTGTTCTGAGTCTGGCAGGGCTGCACCACTCATGCAGGATGTCACCTCGGGCAGGAGCTCCATCCCCTGCTGCCACCAGCATCATCCCTCATCCTGCAGGAGCTGCATTCCCCAGCCAGACCCATGCTCAGACCCACAGGTCATTTTTCTACATTCCTTCATCAGAAAAGCAAAGTGAACAGCATTCCCAAGATGTGGCACTTTTGGGGAAGACTCTGGGGATGTTCAGAAGAGAGGGAATGCTGTGCACAGCCACCTACAAGGCAAACCCTGCTGCCACCAACATCATCCCTCATCCTGCTGCATTCCCCAGCCAGACCCACAAGTCATTTTTCTATATTCCTTCATCAGAAAAGCAAAGTGAACAGCATTCCCAAGATGTGGCACTTTTGGGGAAGACTCTGGGGATGTTTAGAGGAGAGGGAATGCTGTGCACAGCCACCTACAAGGCAAATTCTGCTGCCACCAGCATCATCCCTCATCCTGCTGCATTCCCCAGGCACACCACAGCCAGACCCATGCTCAGACCCACAGGTCATTTTCCTACATTCCTTCATCAGAAAACCAAAGTGAACAGCATTCCCAAGATGTGGCACTTTCCAGGAAGATTTTGGGGATGTTCAGAAGAGAGGGAATGCTGTGCACAGCCACCTACAAGGCAAATTCTGCTGCCACCAGCATCATCCCTCATCCTGCAGGAGCTGCATTCCCCAGGCACACCACAGCCAGACCCACAAGTAATTTTCCTACATTCCTTCATCAGAAAAGCAAAGTGAACAGCATTCCCAAGATGTGGCACTTTTCAGGAAGATTTTGGGGATGTTCAGAGGAGAGGGAATGCTGTGCACAGCCACCTACAAGGCAAACCCTGCTCCCCAGGACAGCAGATTAATGGCTGAGAGGGACACCAGAGCAGGGACTCGATGGAAAACAATCCAATGCAGTTGTCAGCCTCCTCCAGCGCCACCGACTGTGAATTCGACATTGGGACTGGAAAGGACACAGGGCACAATCTGCTGGTCATCCATATGGATGTTCCCTCCCTCCCTTCTTCCCTCCCTCCTTCATCCTCCTCAGTATCTCAATCGAGGTCAGGCACGCACACTCAGACTTGTTTTCTGACAAATTTGTAACTAAAAAGCTGGAACTAATAACTGCAAGAGCCCAGAGCTGGTTTCATGGACTTGTTTAGGCAATAAAGCTGCCTGACTCCACCAATTTCCATCTAGGCAAGGTAATAGAGAGAAATCCTTCATTCCCGTGTAAAAATGTAAATCCCAGCTCAGTGAGTCATTTCAACACATGCCTAATGCAAAGCTTGAAACAAATCCCGCTAATAATCCGGGCTGCTCGCCTATTTACAGCTAGGCATGGCTTAAGTGCTTATTTACAGCTAGGCATGGCTTAAGTGCCTGGATGATCTGGGGTGCTTATTTAAAGTTAGGCATGGCTTAAGTGCCTGGATGATCTGGGGTGCTTATTTAAAGCTAGGCATGGCTTAAGTGCCTGGATGATCTGGAAATACCCCCTGAAAAGAGCCTAAACCAGGCTGGTCTGGGAATTAATCACAGTGGTATGAGCAGAAGTGCTAATATGAACCGGGGGAGGACTGTGTGTGTGTGTGTGCTGAAGCATCTGTTCAAGTTTAGGCATATAAAACATTTTTCAGCCCAATGACTCCAGAGGGGAATGCTTCATACATCAGCTCATCTGACTCAATTTTTCCATCACATTTCCTTTAATACAGTTTTGTCCATAAATACACTATTTGTTTTTTCCAAATATAGATTTTTTTTTTATTTATAGCTAGAAAACCTTGTAACTTGTGTTATTGCTTCAAACCTTGGGTTCTGCTTTTAAACGGGATCACATTCTTCCTTAAAACAGAATCACTGAGGAATTACTGGCCAGTACTGAGGTATGAAACCAAGCTCTCTATGTTTGCAGAAGGAAAAGGGATTTTTCTTTTTGCCATTCTCAATATTTCCTTCACCAGGAATCACCACTAAGATCACAACTGCCCAGCCACACGTTGAGTATGTCAGTTATCCCACACCACAACCAGGAACCTTCACCTGAAACCTTCATTTTATGCCAAAACGAAGTCAAGTTTTTTAAAATCCCAGCCAGATCTTCCAGACAGTCCTGAATTTGGGAAGAACTGTGTGTCACTACCCAAGCAGCAATAACAATTCATATTTATGGTATGAGGAGGTCAGAGAAGGAAATGCTAACATTGCCCTTTCCCCTCCAAGAAGCATTTTGGAGATAAATTCCTTTTTGTAGCTTTTAATGGAAAGCAATGAGCCTCCCAAAAGCAGGACCAAGAACGGGCAGCGAATGGGAAATTTGGTGATAGTGACATTTTAAAAACATGGGTTTATTTCAAGAGCAGGATTTATGTACTGAGCAATACTGAACACAGCAAATTAAATGTGATTTGATAATTTTGACCATTATTAACCATAATTTCAGTCAATAAAAAGCACAGCCATGGCACAAGCACGGGACAGTGGAATTGCAGGAAGCGCCGAGAGCGGCTGCAAACACTGATAAATAAACTCCAGGGGTTTCTGCAATGAAACCTTCACTCCTTTCCAAAGCAGGGCACACAGAGGTGGCCCAGCAGCCACCCATGAGGGGCTGGCAGCAGGCTCCAGGGGCCATCTGTAACTCAGGGAATCTCCCTGATGCTTCCCTGTGCAGCCCAGCAAAGCCACCAGAAAAACCAGGGAATTGTAGCGGAGCTTTTTAATTTGCTTCCTATTAAGCAGATTAAAAATCCATAAATCTGGAGCACAGGTCAGCTTTGTGGAACACAAAGTGTGGAAACAGGATGGGAGCAAAGGATCACCTTCCCCCTAATGAGGCAGCAGTGCCCATCCCCCGGGAGGGACAACAAAGGGGTCCATTATCCACCAGGGTTTCACTCCAAGTGTTTAATGATCACCACCCTCGTCCCAGTTCCTGCTGGGATCCAGGGAATCCTGTCCCAGCAGGAAGGAAGAGGCACAAGAGAGGTGCATTGTAGAAGGCAACGCTCATTGTGGTTTCCACCTTTTAAAAAGGTGCTGAAAATGTGAAGGGGTGTAAGGAAAGAGCCACAAGATCAGCTCCCTGTGATGGTGAGGCACAAGAGCGGTGCATTGTACAAGGAAATGTTCATTGTGGTTTCCACCTTTTAAAAAGGGGCTGAAAATGTGAAGGAGTTTAAGGAAAAAAACCCCAAGATCAGCCCCTTATGATGGTGAGGCACAAGAGAGGTGCATTGTAGAAGGCAACGCTCATTGTGGTTTCCACCTTTTAAAAAGGGGCTGAATGTGTGAAGGGGTGTAAGGAAAAAACCCCAAGATCAGCTCGCTGTGATGGTGAGGCACAAGAGAGGTCCCTTGTACAGAGAAATGTTCTTTGTGGTTTCCACCTTTAAAAAAGCTGCTGAAAATGTGAAGGAGTTTAAGGAAAAAACCCCAAGATCAGCTCCCTGTGATGGTGAGGCACAAGAGAAGTCTCTTGTACAAGGCAATGCTCATTGTGGTTTCTACCTTTAAAAAGGGGCTGAAAATGTGAAGGGGTGTAAGGAAAAGACCCCAAGATCAGCTCCCTGTGAGGCTGCAGCCTGATTTCTGAGAATCACAGAAGATCCTGAGCCACAAAAATCACCCAACTCCTGATTCTATCACTTCTTCACTCAACCAGCAGCCCCTTGCAGGTGCCAATGACCACAAATCCCCAAAATTCACCCCAGTGAGCAGCGTCTGCCTGGGCTCCCACACTCTGGGGGGCTCCAGCAGCTCTCCATGGAAAGCTCAAGATTCCATAAGGACTCCTCACTCTCCAGCATCACAGCTGGGTCAGGAATGAGGCACCAGCAGCACCACCAAGCCCTTGTGGCTCTGGATTCTCCAGCTCCCCAGAGAAGCACCAAAACACTGAATTTTCAGTGATCCAATCCATAACACAGCCAAGGAAGGCACCTTCTGGATTATCCAGCTCCTAACTGGGTGTTCCTAAACTGCTCTGCTGATCCTCTGGATTACCCCCAGGTACAACCTCAGGCACTGGATCTCATCCTTTCCTTGGCAAAAGTGGTGGATGAGGAAAGTTTGGGGATTTTTTTGACTCACAGAAGTTGCTGGCAGCCAGCAAATTATTAAATCAACAAATTTAGGTGTTAAAATTCATCACAAACTCTCCATCAGTGATTAAATTTCACAGCTTATAAGAAATTCATTCTTGTAAACTCTAGAAGTATCCAAACCCAGAAAAGACTTTTTAAGATGAAGTTTCACCTAAGCAGTATAATTTCCACACCAATTACCTTTAGAACCACAGAATTCTTTAGAAAAACTGTGCCTATAATTAAAACTCTCCAGGGTGTACCAAAATTAATTCTTAACATTTATCTCAATTTGCCCAGCATCTGGGTTTTAACTTTCCCCCTACCAAGGGCTGGGACCCCAGGAATTCCTCACATTCCCAACCCTCTCTGCCTTGTTCAAAGCAAGCACTGTGCTCTCAGTCCTTGACCCAAATTTTCCAGTTATTTACCAGTATTTGCATCACTTGCACGTTATCTGTCATGAGCTGGGTGTTTGTTTTGAAGTGAGGGGCAAAAAAAAAATCCCTTAATGAAGGGCTGAGGATGGTACAAATCTAAAAAAAGAGGTACTTCAGGACAATTCCTTGTCTAGAATGCTGCATTCAGACTTGTGAGTTGTTTTAAAAAACCCCAAAATTGTAATTTTGTTCTATAAATTAAGACAATTAAGTAAATGAAAATGTTTTCATTAGCAGATCTCAATAGTCTCCTCCACCAATGGAAGGACAAACAAACTCCAGTCTGAAAGCACAAAAGGCAGTCAGACCCTTTGGTAAGGGAACAGCCTGTCAGCAAAATATTTTTAATAACTTTTCATCACTCAAACTGATCTAAACTTTGATAAACCCATTTCAGAAAGACAAGAGGTGCTGGGTGACAAACTCCAAGCAGCAGCTGTGTTTCCAACACAGCCCAAAAACCAGAGACACTCCTGTAAAACAACTTGCTTTAAAAAACCCCAAAACTGTAATATTGTTCTATAAACTAAGAAAAAACACTTAGATTTGTAAATGGAAATGCTTCTATTAGCAATAGCTCAATAGTCTCCTCCATCAATGGAAGGACAAACTTACAAACTCAAGTCTGAAAGCACAAAAGGCAGTCAGACCCTTTGGTAAGGGAACAGCCTGTCAGAAAAACAATTTAATAATTTTTCATCACCCCAACTGATCTAAACTTTGATAAACCCATTTCAAAAAGACAAGAAGTGCTGGGTGACAAACTCCAAGCAGCAGCTCTGTTTCCAACACAGCCCAAAAACCAGAGACACTCCTGTAAAACAAGTTGCTTAAAAAACCCCAACTGTAAAATTGTTTTATAAGAACAATTAAAAAAAAACAGAAATTTGTTTTTAAAAACCCAAAAAATTGTAATTTTGTTATATAAACTAAGAAAACACTTAGATCTGTAAATGGAAATGTTTTCATTAGTAATATCTCAATAGTCTCCTCCATCAATGGAAGGACAAACAAACTCCAGTCTGAAAGCACTAAAGGCAGTCAGACCCTTTGGTAAGGGAACTAAGCAAAACATTTTTGATAACCTTTCATCACTCCAACTGATCTAAACCTTGATAAAAAAGACAAGAGGTGCTGGGTGACAAACTCCAAGCAGCAGCTGTGTTTCCAACACAGCCCAAAAACCAGAGACAAGTTGCTTTAAAAAACCCCAAAAATTGTAATTTTATACTATAAATTAAGAAAACACTTAGATTTGTAAATGGAAATGTTTTCATTAGCAATATCTCAATAGTCTCCTCCACCAATGGAAGGACAAACAAACTCCAGTCTGAAAGCATAAAAGGCAGTCAGACCCTTTGGTAAGGGAACAGCCTGTCAGAAAAACATTTTTGATAACTTTTCATCACTCCAACTGATCTAAACCTTGATAAAAAAGACCAGAGGTGCTGGGTGACAAACTCCAAGCAGCAGCTGTGTTTCCAACACAGCCCAAAACCCAGAGACACTCCTGTAAAACAAGTTGCTTTAAAAAACCCCAAATTGTAATTTTGTTCTATAAAGAAAACGCTTAGATTTGTAAATGGGAATGCTTCTATTAGCAATAACTCAATAGTCTCCTCCATCAATGGAAGGACAAACTCCAGTCTAAAAGCACTAAAGGCAGTCAGACCCTTTGGTAAAGGAACAGCCTGTCAGAAAAACAATTTAATAATTTTTCATCACTCCAACTGATCTAAACCTTTATAAACCCATTTCAAAAAGACAAGAAGCACTGGGTGACAAACTCCAAGGAGCAGCTGTGTTTCCAACACAGCTCAAAAACCAGAGACACTCCTGTAAAACAAGTTGCTTAAAAAACCCCAAAAATTGTAAAACTGTTCTATAAGAACAATTAAAAAACCCAGAAATTTGTTTTAAAAAACCCAAAAAAAATTGTAATTTTGTTATATAAACTAAGAAAACACTTAGATTTGTAAATGGAAATGTTTTCACTAGCAGATCTCAATAGTCTCCTCCATCAATGGAAGGACAAACAAACTCCAGTCTGAAAGCACAAAAGGCAGTCAGACCCTTTGGTAAGCGAACTAAGCAAAACATTTTTGATAACTTTTCATCACTCCAACTGATCTAAACCTTGATAAAAAAGACAAGAGGTGCTGGGTGACAAACTCCAAGCAGCAGCTGTGTTTCCAACACAGCCCAAAACCCAGAGACACTCCTGTAAAACAAGTTGCTTTAAAAACCCCCAAAAATTGTAATTTTATTCTATAAAGAAAACACTTAGATTTGTAAATGGAAATGCTTCTATTAGCAATAGCTCAATAGTCTCCTCCATCAATGGAAGAACAAACTCAAGTCTGAAAGCACTAAAGGCAGTCAGACCCTTTGGTAAAGGAACAGCCTGTCAGAAAAACATTGTAAATAACTTTTCATCACTCCAACTGATCTAAACCTCGATAAAAAAGACAAGAGGTGCTGCAGCTGTGTTTCCAACACAGCCCAAAAACCAGAGACACTCCCGTAAAACAAGCTCCATGTGATGTGACACCTCCAAAGGGACCTGTCACCGTGCTCCTGCTGGCATTTCAGTTTGGAAATTGAAATTGAATTGAATTTCAATTTGGAAATGTCAGACAAGCTCCTGATTCCGGAGAAACACCCTGCAAAGGGCTTTTCTCAGCAGAGAGCCCCCACCCAGCCCCTCAGCTCTTACCTGGCAGCCTCGGTGCCCGCAGACATGCTCAGAGGGACAGCCAGCGCTCCACTGCTGCCACCTCAGTGTCACCCAGGGCCAGCCCCTCGCTGCAGCTCTCGGTGCATTCGCCAGGATGTGACAGCTCAGCCCACCCCCAGGAGCCACCAGTGACCACAGAGCTGCAAATGCAGGGCTTTCCCTGCCAGTCAAACAGCACAATACAGCTCAAATTCCCTCTGAAAACTCCTTACCCGTCCTGCTTTCCAGTGAGCTGATCTGTTCCCTCAGGAAAGCACAAGCAGAACTTTGGAACAGACTTGGAAAGTACCAAAAATACAGAGAAAGGCACCTTGCGTTTTCCTAAACACGAGTCTTGACAGAAAGCAACGTTTTCTTTTCCCTTAAATGACCTGAAGAACGGAGGGTTTGGTAACTGCACTGACAGCTGGTTCATTGAACATCCCCAGGACACAGATTTCTAACAGGAAGGGACAGTTTGGGGTTTTTTTTTTTAACCAATTATCCTGACTTAGAGCAGGCAGGAGACATGGAAATAACAACAGCAATCAAGAGAGAAGGGTTTTGTTCTCCCTCTCGTTTCCAAACACCAATCAAACACCCAATGAAAAACCAGAACCTGGTGGTACCAACTGTTGCTCCAGAATCCATATGGTACATCCATGCCCTAATTAATCCCTACGAACTATCTCCTATTTGTAATTAATTTGACTGTGGAACCAAATCAGCAATTCACTGGCAAGCAAGGTCACACTGACCAGAAAGTGTCAGGACTAATTCCTACCAACAGAAATGAGAATTGCCTTTAAAAGGCCAGTAAAAATAGCTGCACAAATGTCACTCCTGTGAAATTTTATGACGCTGGGTGAAAGTTGGGCCCAACGGAGGCCAAAACTCCCATCTGACACCAGAGCAGGATTCTTCTCATCCTGCTCAGAGAATCACAGAATGTCCTCGCTGAGAAGGGACACACAAGGACATCAAGCCACACGGATGGCCCTGCACAGGACACCCCCCAACAATCCCCCCACGTGTCTCAGAGCTTTGTGCAAACACTCCTGGAGCTGCAGAAGAATTTCCTCAAGCAGTGCCAAACCGCAGGGCTGGGGAGGTTTAACCAGGCAGGGAATGGGGAGCAGGAGCTGCTGCAGCTCCCAGGGACTGCACTGGGGATCCACTGGGAGCCCTGTCCTGCCTGGGGCTGGGAGGGACATGGGGTGACACTGGAGGGGAGGTGGGCACGGGGTGAAAATGGAGGTGGGCACGGGGTGACACCAGAGGGGAGGTGGGCACGGAGTAACAGGGGAGGAAACGGGGGCACAGGGTGACATCAGAGGGGAGGTTGGCACAGGGTGACACCGGAGGGGAGATGGGCTCTGAGGTGACACCGGCGGAGCGGTGGGCACGGGGGTGACACCAGAAGTGCGGTGGGCACAGGGGTGACACTGGAGGTGGGCACGGGGTGACACCCGAAGTGCGGTGGGCACAGGGGTGACACTGGAGGTTGGCACAGGGTGACACAGGTGGCGTCTCCCGGTGCGGTCGCTCCGTTCCCGCGCTCCGTTCATCACCGAGGGGCTCCACACGTGCAGCCGCGGGCGGGCACCGGGCGCTCCGCCCGGGAAAGCCCTTCGGGCATCGCTTCCCCCGGGATAAAGCCCCCGGGAGGCCCGTCCGGAGCGCGGAAGGCAGCGGGGAACGGGGAGGACGCGGGGAGCCGGGGGGCGGCACCGGCCCCTCGCGGCGGCACCGGCGGCGGAGCGCGCCCGGCTCATCCCGGCGCCGCCGGATCCCCCCGGAGCGCCCGGCTCGGTCCCTCCGGGGGCAAGGACTGGGGACAGCGCCCGGCTCGGTCCCTCCGGGGGCAAGGACTGGGGACAGCGCCCGGCTCGGTCCCTCCGGGCTCCCGCCTCCCTCAGCCCGCCGCGGCTCCGTCCCCTCGGGGCCCGTGGCTGCGCTCCCGCCTCCCGGTGCCCCCGGAACGGCCGCTCGGTCCCCTGAGCCCCCCGCCGTCCCCCGTGGCTCCGGACCCTCGGGAGGCGCCGCTCGCAGCCCTCAGGCCCCCGCCCGGCCCGGCCCGGTCCCGCCCGCCCTCAGCCCCCACTCACCGGGTCCGGCCCGTGGCGGCGCCGGGGCCCCTCGGCCGCCGAGCCCGGGCGGGGGGCGCGGGGCGCATGCGCGGAGCCCCCTCAGAGCGCGCGGGCCGGGGCGGGCGGGGACGGGGGGAGCGGGACGGGGACACAGGGACAGGGGTAGGGACAGGGGCACAGGGATAGACAGGGATAGGGATACAGGGATAGGGGACACAGGGATAGGGGACAGGGACGGGGACACAGGGATAGGGATAGGGACACAGGGACGGGGACACAGGGATAGGGGACACAGGGATAGACAGGGATAGGGATAGGGGACAGGGATAGGGGACAGGGACAGGGACAGGAATAGGGATAGACAGGGATAGGGATAGGGATAGACAGGGATAGGGATAGGGATAGGGATAGGGATAGGGATAGGGGACAGGGACAGGGATAGGGACACAGGGATAGACAGGGATAGGGATAGGGACAGGGATAGGGATAGGGACACAGGGACGGGGACACAGGGATAGGGATAGGGGTAGGGATAGGGGTAGGGATAGGGATAGGGACAGGGATAGGGATAGGGATACAGGGATAGACAGGGATAGGGGACAGGGACGGGGATAGGGACACAGGGATAGACAGGGATAGGGGACAGGGACGGGGATAGGGATAGGGACACAGGGACACAGGGATAGGGACAAAGGGATAGACAGGGATAGGGGATAGGGATAGGGACACAGGGATAGACTGGGATAGGGGACAGGGACGGGGATAGGGACACAGGGACGGGGACACAGGGATAGACAGGGATAGGGCAGGGGAGAGGGGACAGGGATAGGTACAGGGACAGGGGACAGGCATAGGACAGGGACAGGGATAGGGACACAGCGGGGACAGGGGACAGGGATAGGACTGGGACAGGGACAATGACACGGGACTAGGGTCAGGATGGGGGTATTGGGAAAAGGACACAGGTCTTGGGTCACCAGGGGGACACGGCAGGGGACAGGGACAATGACACGGGACTGGGGTCAGGAGGTGGTACAGGGACAAAGACACGGGATAGAGACACAGCAAGGAACAGGGAAAAGGACACAGGACTGGGGTCAGGATTGGGGTGTAGGGACAAGGACATGGACTGGGGTCAGGATGGGGTATAGGGACAAGGACATGGAGTGGGGTCAGGATGGGGTATAGGGACAAGGACATGGAGTGGGGTCAGGATTGGGGTGTAGGAACAAGGACACAGGACTGGGGTCAGGATGGGGTGTAGGGACAAGGACATGGAGTGGGGTCAGGATGGGGACACAGCAGGGGAACAGGGACAGGGACTCAGAGCAGGACAGAACATGGGAGCAGGACAGGAATAGGGAGGAACGCTGGATCAGGGCTGTGGACAAGGACACCATAAACAGGGTGGGGACAGGGACATTGGGAGCAGAATAGGGACAGGAGCAGAGTGGAATGGGGACACTGAGAGCAAGGTGGGGATGTGGATAGCAAGAACAGGATGCAGACAGGGACAGGGGCAGGGTGGGGATGTGGAGACCAAAACAGGGTGGGGACATCAGGAGCAGGACAGGGACGAGGACACAGGGAGCAGGACAGTGATGGGGACAGGAGCAGGATGGAGGCAGTGGAAGCAAGAAGGGGACAAAGATGCTGGGAGGGGGATGAGGACACAGACAGTGGGACCAGTATGGAGGCACTGGCAGCAAAATGGGTGATGGGGACACTGGGAACAAGATGGGGATGGGGAGAGCAGCAGGATGAGGACAGGGACTGGGGCATGAGGAGCAGAAGGGGAATGGGGACACAGGAAGCAGGACTGGGACAGGGACATGAGAGCAGGACAAGAATGGGGACAGTGGGAGCAGGACTGGGGACAGGGACAGCAGGAGCAGGATGGGGACACTGGGACAGGTGTGGGGATGGAGGCATCTGGAGCAGAATGGGAATGAGGACATCAAGAACAGGGTGGGGACAGGGACATGGCGCACAGGAGAGGGATGGGGTGGGGACAAGGGACACCAAGAGCAGGGCAGAGGCCTGGGACAGGGAGCAGGACACTGGGAGCAGGGTGGGAACAGGACAGGCACACCAGGAGCAGGATGGGGATGGGGACATCAGGAGCAAGGAGGAAGCCAAGGACATTTGGAGCAGTAAAGGGACAGAAGGGAGGGATTGGGAAATCAGAAGCAGGACAGGGCCACAGGCACTGCAAGCAGGATGAGGTCAAGGACACGGGGAGCAGGACAGTGATGGGGACAGTGTAAACAGGATGAACAACAGGGGCAGGATGGGGGCAAGAAAGGGACAAGGACACTGGGATGGGGGACTGGGACATGGGGAGTAGGAAAATTTTGGAGGCACTGGGAGCAGAATGGGTGGTGGGGACAATGGGAGCAAGATGGAGAGAGCAGGAGCAGAGTGGGGACAGGGACATTGAGAAGCAGGACAGGAACTGGGGTAGGATGGAGACAGGGACACCAAAGCAGAGTGGGAATCAGGAGCAGGACAAGGACACAGGGAGCAGTGGACAGTGGGAATGGAGCTGTGGACAGGGACACCAGGACCAGGATGGAGGCACTGGGGACAAGACAGGCATGAGGACAGTAGGAGAAGGACTGCAGCCAGGGTCCCCAGGAGCAGGATGGAGACAGGGACACGGCACAGGATGGGGCTCATCCCACGAGGCTGCTCAAGGTGCCAGATCCTGTGGGACCTCCCAAATCCCCGGGGAGGGGGACAAATGGAACAATTGGGGGGGGTCAGCACGGGGTCACTCATTGCTGATGGCCCTGCTGGGGGTGGGGGCACATCCCCGGGGCATGTCCCAAAGCTGAGCCCAGCTCGTGCCACAGACGGAGCCGCAGGGTGTGATTCCACGTGCCTCAGTTTACCCGCGCCACGCCAAGGCAGGCACATCCCAGGCACATCCCCTGGGGCATCCCGCACCCGCACAGATCCTGTGTGTGGGGAAATTCCAGCCGCACGGCAGGAGCTGGGCTCAGGGCAGAGCGGTTTCCGCGGAAAATCCCCAGCTCCCGTGCGCAGGGCCAGGTTGGGGCTGGCGGCCCTGCTCCGGGTCAGCGTTTTCCAGCTGCTGGGAAAAGCCTGTGTGGGAAGCGGCTCCTTCCCACGGCCGCATCCCGCCGCCCGCAGCGATGGGATCCACCGGGCACCGCAGCCTCGGGGCTCTGCTCTCCCAGGGCAGGCTCGACTGGCACCGATGCCAACCCACGGGTGTCCCCAGGGCTCTGTCCGGCCCCTTATCCAGCCCTAGGCTGGGATGATGGATGTCTTCTTCCTATAAACCCACCCGGAGCAGCCTGAGCACCCAGCTCCAGAGGCAGAGCCAGCCCCAAGCCCCGGTGTTGGGGAAGATGAAACAGGAAAGCCTTATAAATATGATTGCCTGGCAAAAGATTGTGAGAATATGGAAACTATAAGCAAGATTGAAATGAAAGCAAGCTTTGAGATCCCTCAGTTACTGAACAACTGGAAAACAATGGTGTGGCCACTGAAGGTGATCCCCTTTTGATGGAACAACACCCTCTGCTTGCAGACAGGCCCAAGGCTCAGAGCAGACCCTACAGCTTAGCAGAAGGGGCCCAAAGAGGAGTTTTTAGGGTTTAAAATGTAACACAGGATGGTAATGTGATGATTCTTATAGGCTGTATGTAAATGATATAGGATTTGTATCTTGTACTAGATTGGTCAGTGAGAATTAGAATATTCAACACAGAAGAAGATTTTTGTATTGGACTGGGAACCTTACTCCCTTACTCTCTCACCCTCTCATCCTCTCTCCCCCTCTCTTCTCTGGGGCCTGCTCTGAGCTGTGCCTGGCAGCTCCCAGCAGGTCCCTGCTCCCAGGCCCTTTGCAATAAACCCCAAGTTCCTGACCTGGCTGCAGAGATCTCTCGTCTCCGTCCGTCCCCACCATGCTACCCCTGACACTCCAACACCCCAGGACCAGAGCTCCGGAGGCAGAGCCACCCCCAAGCCATGGGATGAGCAGGGCAGCACTGCCAACCCCAGATGCTGATCCTGCTGCAGCATCCCAGGGTTTGCTCCAGGAGATGCCTGGCCTGGTCTCTGCAAACCCAGTTTGGTGCTGGGCTGTACTGGGAGATGACAAGCACCCCCAGCGTGGCCATGTGTCACAGACATCTTTTATGGAAAGTCCTTTCCTTGGGATTTTTTTCTCCCGAGAAGCTGAGAGGCCTCAGGAACAAAATGTAACCAATGGTTATCTGCTGCTGTGGGATGCAACAGGTGCATCTGGGATTGGTCTCATGGGGTTGTTTCTAATTAATGGCCAATCACACTCAGCTGACTCAGACTCTCTGTTCAAGACAAGCTTTTGTTATCTTTCTTTCTTTTTCTATCCTTAGCCAGCCTTCTGATGAAATCCTTTCTTCTATCCTTCTAGTATAGTTTTAATATGATATATATAATAAAATAATAGATCAAGCCTTCTGAAACGTGGAGTCAGATCCTCATCTCTCCCCTCATCCTCAGATCCCTGTGAACACTGTCTCAGCCATGGGGGTGCCAGGGTTGAATTCTGCTTGCACCAAGCCAAGATTTAGCCTCACTTTCCCCCAGGACAGAGGGGGGACATGCCATCGGTGACCCACAGTGCCAGGGCAGATGTGGGATGGGAGAGGGACCCTCCTGGCACTGCCCTGCAGGACAGGCTGAGCCTGGAGAAGCAGGATTGCATCCCCTGGAAAAGCTGAGCCTGGTGATAAGGCTCAAGAGCAGGATTGCATCCCTGGATAAGCTGAGCCTGCTGGTAAGGCCAGAGCCCTCCTGCTGGCCATGGGGTGGGGCAGCAGCATGGCCTGGGGGTGATGCCGATGTGGCTGACAGGAAATCCTTCCCCTCCCTGCTTTTGATGCTCCTCTGGCCTGAATTATCCCCCACAACATGCAGTTTCCACAGAGAGTCATGTCCCATGGATGTTTCCTATCCCGTGCTTATGCCAGCCCAGTGCCTCCCAGTTTCCACCAGCAGCTGGAAGATTTTGGGAGGAGGTTGTCCTCAGCTTTACCCTCTGCTCCCCCTGTGCTGCTGCCCTGTCTCAAGCCCCTCTGAGCACAGGGATGCTCTGGGACAGGTTCCCAGGGGTGTTGCTGGGATGAACGAGGCTGTCAGGGCCAAACTTGGCCAGGCCAGCCCAGGCTGGGGGCAGCCAGGGGACAGGGAGGGCAGGAATGTCCCCAGCAGACATTCATCCCTGTAAATCAGCCCTGGTTTCACAGCACACACGTGGGACAGAACTGGGGCAGAGTTCAGAGGGAGAGACAGAGCAGGGAAGTGGAGAGGGAGCAGCAAAAACCTCTCAGAGGATGAGCTGAAGAAATCCCTGAAAACTCAGCAAGATTGGGTGAGAAAGGAAAAAAAATAGGCCTGGGGTGGCTGGTCCATTCACTGGCACAGGCAGGAGTGGGATAGCTGGGAAACAGGGACTCCTTGGGAGTGGCACAGTGCTGAGGGCAGGGGGAACTGGGGCTGAGGGTGGGAGAAATCCTGGCTGTGTGTACTGGAAGCACTGGGAAAGCAAAGTCTCCCCCAGCACTGCCATGTGTGGGCACAATCAGACCAAGCTCAGCCTGGAAGTTTGTACTAAACGTTTAAATGGGTTCAAAACAAGGAGTACAGAAAGGTCAAAACCACATTTCTCCTCCTGGGGAGGCTGGTAAAGAACTGCCCCCCCCCCAGCATCCCCCCGTTTTTCTCAGCTGCCTGAAATGCTTGACACAGTTGAGAGCAGTCCTCAGGAATCCACACTGACACTGAGGACAGTAGGAGCAGGACTGCAGCCAGGGTCTGTGAGCTGGAGGAGCCCATCCAAAAGGAAAACCTCCCTGGAGGCCAACAGCAGCTGGAGACCAACAACACAAAATGGATCAGGGCTCTGGGCTGCTCCCCATATGGAAATGCCCACAATTGGTCCATGGAGACTCCTCCAGCCATGAGGAGCAGCTCCCTGCCTGCCCTGAGCCTCCAGGAGCCAGGGCTGGACAAGCAGGGATGGGGAGGGACCAGCAGGTGCCAGCCAGGGCTGGGGTCAGCCCCCATGCCAGGGCAGCAGGGTTACATGGGGTAGTTGAGAACGACGTCCTGCTTGGCCAGTTCCAGCAACATGGGGTCATCAAAGAACTTGCTGATGCTCACGTCCTCACTGAGGCCCTGCAGGTAACACAAACCAGGGTTATTCCCCACACAGCCACTGCCCACACCTTGTAAGATAAATTTTCAGGCTCCAAAAAAAGGCATGAGGCGCTTCTTTGCAGCTTGAAGGCATCTAACACTCTTCAGGAACCTGCAAACACATGGTTTCCGCTGCTGAGCACATCTGCCAGCTCACTGCTCCCCACAGGAGAGCTTGAGTCCCTCTGCAGCCCCTCAGTCCAGCTAAAACAGCACAGAAACCAGCTCATTAAACCAGCAGAGAAACCAGTTCTGCTGTTTCTGCTGGACAAGGGGGCTACACCAGGCACTGAGGGCTCCTCACTGAGGCCCTGCAGGTAACACAAAGCCAGGGTTATTCCCCAGAGAGCCCACTGAAGAGACCTTGTAAGATAAATTTTCAGGCTCCAAAAAAAGGCATGAGGTGCTTCTCTGCAGCTGGAAGGCATCTAACACTCTTCAGGAACCTGCAAATGTGGTTTCTGCTGCTGAGCACATCTGCCAGCTCACTGCTCCCCACAGGAGAACTTGATTCCCTCTGCAGCCCTTCAGTCCACCTAAACCAGCACAGAAACCAGTTCTGCTGTTTCTGCTGGACAAAGGGGCTACACTGAGGGCTCAGAGGGGCTGGGGAGGGAGCAGGGCTCAGCAGAGGCCACAGGATCCTGTTCTGGACTGGAGTCACTGGTGGGACTGGCAGGTTCTGCCTGGCAGCACAGGGGAGCTCCTGGGGCACAAAGGCCACCAGACCACTCTGGGAACACAGAGGGGATGTGGCACAGCCAAGGGACAGCACAGCAACAGCTCAGCTGCTGGGACAGAGGCACAGCCCAGGGATTTGTCCCAGACACACCTTCCTACGCCTGGTCTTGATCATGAACTCCCTGGCCAGGTGCGGGGCTGGCTGCGGCTCCAGCGGCCGGATGACGATGCTCTTGTCCAAGGGGTCCCCAGGCACGATCTGAAACACAGGGCCAGGGTGTGAGAGTGATGTTGGGGCTCCTTCAACCTCCTGGAGACACCAGCTGCACCAGGAAACATCCCTAGGTCCCACAGACACCCCACCTGGCACACAAACCCGTGTCACTGCTGAGAAGTGAGAAGTCAATAACAGTGCTGAGAACTCAAGCCAAGGACATGTCCCTCCCCCAGAGCACTTCAAGATCCCATAACACCTCCTAACAGAACAATCCATGCAAGTCCTGGTCAGCACAACCCCCTCCACAAAGCAGGCATGTTTATTGTTTCAGAGCTGAGCCTTGGGCTTTGACACACCAGCCTTTAGGCCAGGGCTGAGCCTGCAGCTGCTGCTCTCATGGAGCACTGTGCACCTCACAGAACCTGATCTGCCCCAGACACAGAAGTGGCCAGAGAACAGTATTTTGTCACAAACTTTGCTTCATACAGGTTTAAAACACCACCTCTGAGAGGCAAAGCTGAAGTGTGGCACAAATCAAACTTCCTATGGCAGATCAGTGAGTCTGAGCCTCACCCCAAGACTTCTGCTGCATGAAGTGGACTCAAACAGGTTCCCTCCTCCCAAGGGGAATGTCCTCTCCCCAGGCACTGCAGGACCCTGACACTCAGCCAGCAGCAGCTTCCAGGGCTCCCTCACTGGGACTGGGAGTGATGGGACTTGGAACAAAGCCCTGGCAGGCATGGAACAGCTGGTGCACAAAGCCTCTTCAAGATCCTGAGGATGCTCTCCAGAGCTTTCCTGCTCTGCTGGTGCCTGATCCTACCTGTCCCTCTTCCCCACCTCCCCAGGGATGGACTCACCTGCCAGTGGTGGAAGACAGAGAGAGAGAAGGCTTGTCCCTGCGTGTGGGTCCTCAAGTCTGTCTCAAAGCCAAAGGAATCAATGGCTGGGATGAAGGCTTTGATGGTGTAGAGAGGAGAGCCTGGGATTGGAGCATCCTGGGTGACGTGGCCTCTGCAAATGTGTCAAAGGATCAGCATTCCCAGGTGTCACAGAATCACGGAAAGGACCTCAAACCCACCCAGTGCCACCCCCTCTATCATAGGCAGGGACACCTTCCACTGTCCCAGGTGGCTCCAAGCCCTGTCCAACCTTGGACACTTCCATGGATCCAGGGGCAGCCACAGTGCTCTGAGCATCCTGTGCAGGGCCTCTCCACCCTCACAGCCAAGAACTTCTTCCCAATATCCCATCTAACCCTGTTCTTTGGCACTGGGAAGCCATTCCCCCTTGTCCTGGTGTGGCAGCAAGAAAAACAGACAAGTTCCCCAGGCATCATTCTGGGAAAAGCTTGAGAAGATCAGAGAAAAGAATGAGAAACAATTCTTATCTTAACTTGCTGCACCTGCTATTGTCAATGTGTGGAATGTGTTATGGAGATTTGTTTACCAAAGGGTGGTTTCTTAATTAGCCAATGGTGATGGTGTTTTAAGTAAAGGACCAATTAGGTTCACCTGTAGTGAACTAGGGTATAAAAAAAGCAATGGGTTTCTTAATAAGGAAATGATCAGCCTTCTGTAACCCATGGAGTCTGTGTCAATCATTACCCAGCTGGGGACTCACTGTGCTGACACCCTGGCACTCCAGGCCCTTTTCCAGCTCTTTTGGAGCCCCTTTAAGCATTAAAAGGGGCTCTAAGGTTTTCCTGCAGCCTTTTCTTCTCCAGGCTGAACCACCCCAGATCTCCCAACCTGTTTTTAGTTGCTCCAGCCCCCTGAGCATCTTGTTTGGAGCCACTGAAGGAGGTCCAAGTCCCTCCTGTGCTGGGTCCCCAGGGCTGAGCACAGTGCTGTGCACATCCTCCTCTCTGACACTCAACAAGAACCAGGCACAACCCAAAGGCTGCGTGTGATCCTCAACATCCCTCCCCACACTGCTCAGGGCCAGGATCAGTCAGGAAGCTTCCAACTGTCACTTCACAGAGACTTCACCCTCTGCACCAGTGGCAGGAATCCTCCAACAGCCCAGATCCCAATTGTGCTGCTCTGCAAGCCCCCAGTGCTGGCAGCAGGAGCAGCTCACCTGCGCCGGGCCAGCACGGTGTACACAGCAGACACACAGTCAGCAGGAGCCTGCACCTCCACAAAGTAGTAGGGCTCCATCAGACGAGGGGTGGCCTGTGAGGGGACAAGGACATGAGCCACTGAGTCTCTCACAGCTCAAGAGCACAGTCAAACTCAGTGCCTGATGAGGTTACAGGGATCCTGCTGCCCCATGGCTGCCCAAACCAACAGCACAAACACTGCAAGGACCTTTTCTCCCTCTGGGCACGAGTCACACGCCTCCCTCTCCCCCATGCCCACCCTTCCCAGCAAGCCCAGCAGGAGCAGGAAGGGGAAAGTGAGCAGATGCACACCAGGCCTGCAGGACTCGTGTGCCAGCCCACAAGGGCACTGCAGACATTGATGGTGAATGAGTCAGAGTGCACCCAGAGCCCCAGGCAGGGCTGTGGGGATCAGCCCAGCTCAGGCAGGCCCTCACCATGAGGAAGGCAGAGTACACCACCCTGCGGGCCGTGGGGATGATCTGCCCTCCACCCCTGTGCAAGGGCTCCTGAGCAATCACTGCATCCAGGATCTTGAACTTCACGTTGCGGATCACTGCAGAGGGAGAAATGACAGCCAGTGACCCCAGGGGACATTCTCTGCCAGCACCAACCACATCCCCAGATGCCCAAACACCCAGCAATTCTCCTACATTTAATTCCAGCATCACCACATCATAACCCTGCATATCACAGAATCATGGAGTGATTTGGGTTGGAAGGAACTGATCCAGCCCAACTCCTTGCCATGGGCAGGGACACCTTCCACCAGACCAGGCTGCAACACCTGAATGCTTAGAGGTGCAATGTTGCCGACATCTCTTCATAAAAATCCTTTCATTAGGATTTTTCCAGCAGAAGCTGAGAAGTCTCAGCAACAAGATGTAAACAAGTTGTTATCTGCTGCTGTGGAATGTAACAGGTTCACCTGTGATTGGCCCATCTCTGATGTTTATAATTAATGGCCAATCAAGGACTGTGCTCTATCGGACAGAGTCCGGGAGAGCTAGATTGTTGAACATTCTTTCTATTCTATTCTTAGCTTTAGCTTCTCTGAGAAACCTTCTCTCTCCTTCCATGTCTTTTTAGTATAGTTAATATATATATATACCATAATATAATAAATTAAGCCTTCTGATAATGGAGTCCACATTCTCGTCTGTCCTTCGCCCTGAAACACCTTGAGACCGCCGTAACAGTGGAAGAATTTAACCAATCTCTCATTGTTTCAATTTCCACATGGGTCCCACTTACATTCATCACAGAGGGGGCCTTCCCTGGTCCCCCACTGGAAGCCCTGCACGATGCTGTCCTTCACTGAACCCAGCAGAGACTTGTCCACCTACAGACAGACAGACAGACAGCTTCACAGACTGCACCTCATCACAGCCAGTAACACCCAGTGGTTAAAAGGCAGTTTCCAAACCAGCAGCAGAGTTCCCCTGTGCCCCCATGTCCACCCATCCCTCTCACAGCCCAAGAGCATCAGCACAATGTAATTTCTACAACACTATAAATTAAGAGCCCACATTTTGGGGATTCTGAAAGGCAAGCAAAAAAAAAAAAGGGTTTTGTTGCCTTTTGGCTCAAACAGCAACACCTGTTGAGAAAAATAACAGGTGACCTGGTAACCAGTGTAGGATCATTGTGGGGAAAGTGCAGCAGATCTGAGGCAAACAATGAACACCCCAAAGGCATCAGGGCCTTGCTGAAAGTTCTGGGAGCAGTGAGCACCTCCTGGCACCACAGGACAAAGGTTTCACTGAAGAGTGGCCCCCACTCCTCACCTCTGAGGGCAGTGTGTCATCCACCAGGATGTTTGGGCCGGTGGCATCTGGCCCAAAGGCCCAGATGGAACGGGCAGCCAGCAAATCCCAGTCGTATTTGGTCTGGAAGAATTCACCCAGCTTCTTTCTGATAGAGAGAAAGGGAAGAAGCTTTAGGAAAACAAGAATCTGACCAGCACTCACCATGTATTTACAACCCTGTTCCCTTCAGGCACAAAAGTCTCAGCCAGAGATGCTCACAGACTGGCTTATAGTAGGAGTCCCAGTAATATCTGTATTGAATATCTGTATTGAATATTGGTATTGAATATCTGTGTGGGCCAAGCCATGGTAAGCCCCAGTTGGTCTTGATGGACTGTGATGTCCTTAACTGGGCCCAGCTGTAGCTAGTGAAGATAACTGGGATAAAAGGGGGCTGGGTTGGGCAGCTAGAGAGAATCTGGATGGAGCCCTAACTAAGAAGTAGCAAGAAGGCAGGAGAAGAAGAAGCCACAGTACTGTGAAGAGCTGCTGCAAGAAAGAACAGCAAGAAGGTATGGGACTCTAGAAATAAAAATACAACAATATGGGACATTAGAAAGCAAATACAACACTGGCTGGCAGGAAAACCAAATCAGGATCCCTGCCTAGAGGCTGCTGCCTGATCCTATGCACCCTGCAGGTTCCAGCATTCCCCTTTTCCCCAGTTATTCACTTCCAGCTGCATTCCTGCCCTCCCAGATTGCTCATACCTGTTCCATGTTATCTGCACCACTTCGTTCTCAATGTCCTCTGCCAGTCCCTTCTCCAGGGGCTCAGCAATCATTGTGATCTTGTTCCTGAGAAGAGACAGCCACCATCAGCCACAGGGATGGAAATGGGGCTAACTGGGAAGACTGGCAGCCCTGGAGGGGCTGGGATGTGTCCAGAGAAGGGAACAGAGCACCAGGAGCAGCTGAGGAGCTGGGGGAATCAGCCTGGATGGAGAAAAGGAGGCTCAGGGGGTACCTTCTGGCTCCCCACAGCTCCCTGGCAAGGAGGGGGCAGCCAGGGGTGAGGGTCAGACTCTGTTCCCAGGGAACAAAGGACAGAGTGAGAGGAAGAAGCCTCAAGTTGAGCCAGAGGAGGTTTAGGTGAGATATTAGGGAGAATTTTACACAGAAAAAGTTGTAAAGGCCTAGCACAGCTGCCCAGGGCAGTGGTGGAGTCATCATCCCTGGAACTGTTCAAAAACCATGTGGATGTGGCAGTTGTAGATATGGTTTAGTGGTGAACATGATGGTGGTGCTGTGTTGACAGCTGGACTTCATTTAGGGTCTTTTCCAACCTTATTAACTCCACAATTCTGTGATTCTCTGACTGCACCCAGCTTGGATGCAGCTGGGTTGATGAAGCCACCTCCATCCACTGCTGTTCCTGTGTCCCTGTGAACACAGCCCAGGTGCTCCCCAAAGCCTGCTGAGCCCCAGAAGGGGACAGCTGAGGGACAGAGTGGCTCCAGCCCTCTTGTCCCACATCCAGGGCTGCAGGAGGGAGCCCATGGGCTGGGCAAGGTGCCTCTGGGAGCTGCATCTGACACACCAAATGCTGCCTCAATGCCTGAAACCTGCCCCCAGCACAGGTCATCCCATGTGCCTAAAAGGTGCCTGACCTAAGGCTGGGAACAACCTGGTCTGGTGGAAGCTGTCCCTGCTCACAGAAGGGCTTGGAACTGGATGGTTTTTAAGGTTGTTTCCAAGCCAAACCATCCTGTGATTCTGTGAAGACTGGAACCTCTCTGTTCCCAGAAATAAGGCAGCCAAACATGGTGAGATGGTCTCAGAATAAAGGAAGGCAAGAAGAACCAGAAACCACAGGGGAACACAGGAGAGTCCACTTCAACAGATCATGATTTCTCTGAAAATTCAGGTATGGGAACATCCTGTGCACTCAGATCTCCCCCATGTTCCCTCCCAGGCCTCCCTCTTCCAATCACATGCACTGTGAGGGGCTGGAGGGGGGAGATGAGAGCAGCTGCAAGGCTCCAGGGCATCACCAGGAGAACAAATCCAAGATTACACATGGATAAGAGAACACACAGCTCTTCCTCATGAAACTCTTGGGGGAATTACTGAAGGCAGCACTTTGGCACCTGCTCCAGGATCCCAGAACTGCTGAGAAGGTGTGACACTTAGGGAAAAAGGAGGATGTGAGTCTGGCTTTACTCCCTCCATTCTCAGAGCTCCTACACAGCACAGAAACATCCCTGGGACTCTGGTGTGTCCCTGAGGAGCTCATTGCTCACTCAGGAATGTGCCACTTGGTGGACAACAGCCAGTGGGAACAGCCCTCCTGGAGGGATGGACCTTCCCTCTGCTCCCTCCCATCCCAGCTCACCCACAGCCCTTACTTCTTGTTGGGTGTCTCAGCAAAGCACTTCAGGGAGGATGTTTCCACCACTGTCTCACAGAATGTCACCACTGGATCAGCCACCTAAAAAACCAAAAGGTTTGTAAGGTTTTCAGTACTTAATTGTTTGTAAAAAGACTGTTTGAAACCTCTGAACACCTACAAGGAAAAACTAGTTCAACCAGCAGTGTTTTAATGAGGGTCGTGCATGAAGCACTGAGGCTTTCAAATGAGACAGGAAAATTTAAATCTAATTCCAGGTATGAAAAATCCTGCTCAATTTATTTATTTGATGCTAGCCAGGCAATGACTAGCATCAAATAAATAAATTGAGCAGGCAATGCCCTAAGCACAGGGAAGTCTGGAATAAATAAATTGCTAGCCAGGCAATGCTCTAAGCACAGGGAAGGCTGGAATATGGAAAACTCTTCTGCAAGTCAATGTGCCACTCTCAGTCTCACTGGTGTGACACTCAGGCTGGAAGAGGCCCTTTTACACCCTAACACCTTTTTATTACCTTTACAGGAACAAAATCCATGCTGTATGTTCAGGAAGGTTCTTTTTCTCATCCTTCTTAGAGAGGAGAGCAATACCCTGTCCAGGGTTTCTAGTAAGAAAATCCCTCTGATTGCCTCACCTTGATGTCAATCTCAGAGTACATCTTCCTCAGGTCGTGCATCACACAGTCCAGGTACAGCTCTCCTGTTCCCAGGATCACATGTTCTCCAGATTCCTCCACCTGGAAGAGAAAAGAGGGATTCAGCTGGCAGCCCCCCTGCTCACAGCTCCTTCCTACTCAAGCCTTAAGAAGGATCAGCCTTAAATACACTTTGTTAGAGTCAGATCACCCCTAGGAAAGGTCCCAGAGCCTTTTCCAGCAGGAAGTGCTGCTGGGCTCTTCCCTGGCACAGCAGGCTGTGTGTTTTTCTGCTGGATTTACATTTTTTCTGCTATTTCTACATAATTTATGAGATCAACTGCAACAGCATGAAAAGACCCACAACAAATTTAACAACCTGTAGTAAAAAAACCTGATTATTTTGAAGATCAGCCCAGAGGCTGCCCCCAGCACTGGCTGGAAACAGCCACACACACACAGAGAAATCACAGAACAGTTAAGGCTGGAAGGAACCTCTGGAAATCATCTGATCCAAGTGCCCCCAGCAGTACCTTGGTTGTAAGTGAGGGGTAGCTCTTGTTGACTTTACGGAGACCATCCAACATTTTGGGCAACTCTGAGGGGTTCACTGGCTCCACAGCTATTTTGATAACAGATGTGGTGTTGAACTTCAAGGGACGAAAGATCTGAGCCTGGAACCAGAGAGGACAAAGAGCTGAAACTGCATCCTTGCATGTCCTCAGGGTAATACACAGCATGTGAAGCTCTTCTCTTTCCCTCAGTGTGTCACAGACATATTTTATGAAAAATCCTTTTGCTAGGGTTTTTTTCTCCTGAGAAGCTGACCAGTGTTTGTAACTTTATCAGATGATTAAGTAAAATTCTCTATTCTTATTTAGCAAATAAGAATAGAGAATTTCTGTTAAATGGTGTTGACTGGCATCAGTTTTGTTTATATAATTTCCCAGTGAATTTATCCTTTGGAAGTTCAGTGGTTATTTTGCCTGAGGTTAATAATTACTGAGATCATACTGCTTACCATCCTCAACCATTAGCAGTCTTACTGAATTTCTCTGATGCTCCAAAATGTATTGAAAATTATCATCATTGAAATGATCCTCTCACAAACATTTTGAAGAAGGCCTCAGAAATGAAATGTAAACAATAATTATCTGCTGCTGTGGAATGGAACAGGTGCATCTTTGACTGGTCTCATGTGGTTGTTTTTAATTAATGGACAATCAAAGTCCAGCTGGCTCAGGCTCTCTGGTCAGTTACAAGATTTTATTATCATTCCTTTCCTTTCAAGCCTTCTGATGAAATCCTTTCTTCTATTCTTTTAGTACAGTTTCAATAGAATATATATATCATAAAATAATGAATTAGCCTTCTGAAACATGGAGTCAACATTCTCATCTCTTCCCTCATCCTGGGACCCCTGTGAACACCACCACACTCAGTGGCTCTTGTGCCTGGGCACCACATCAGACAGGGATTCTATAACCCCACTAGAGGAGCTTTTGGGCTGTACCCCATCACCCTGCCTCCCTGGAAGGCTGAGCAATGCCAGCCATGCCTGGTACCTCCTCATTGCCCCGAGGCTCTGTCACAGTTGCTGTCTTCACTATGGGCTGGTCCACGCCCTCAATCAGCACCCAGTTGCCAGCAGGAACTCTGTTCACCTCAATGTGATACCTGAAAGGCAGGAGAGCACCACTGCAGCCTCAGACCTTCCAGTCCCTCACCAGGTGACTCCTTATAGTAGGAGTCCTAGTACAGTATCTGTATTGTATTTGAATATCTGTATAGAGGCCTTGCCCTGATAAGCCAGGGTTGTTCTTGATGTCCTGCAGCTGTGGCCAGTGAAGATAACTGGGATAAAAGGGGGTGGATTGGCCAGTCAGGGAGAACCTGGAAGGAGCCCTAAGAAGCAGCAACATGCAGAAGGAGTCAGTGCTGTGAAGAGCTGCTCCCAAGAAACAACACTAAGAAGGTATGGGACTCTATAGAAATATGGTAACAACAATTGGTGACCCTGATGTGATAGAGATAAGACAGCCAAGAGCTGTGGAGAAGCATGGCCTTTGAGCCAGGAGCTGTGGAGGAAAAGGCAGCCTGGGAGTTGCTGGGGATAACACAGCCAAGAGCTGTAGGACAGCCTAGAGCTGTGGAGAAACATGGCTATTGAATCAAGGAGCTGTGGCAGCCAGGAGCTGTGTTAGACTATGGCCTTTGAGTCAGGAAGCTGTGGGGAAATGTGGACTTCAGGTCATGGGAAGATATATGTATTATGCAGCCAAGAGCTGTGGAAAATGCATGTATTGTATAATTGTTAACATCAAGTAGGATATGTAAATATACCTATGTAAAACCTGTTGCTATAAGTAAAAGAAAAGGGGGAAATATAGAAGGAGTCCTAGTAAAATATCTGTATTGTATTTGAATATCTGTAGATAGGCCTTGCCCTGAGAAGCCCTGGCTGCTCTTGATGGGCTGCAGCTGTGGCTGGTGAAGATAACTGGGATAAAAGGGGGTGGGTTGGCCAGTCAGGGAGAGCCTGGAAGGAGCCCTAAGAAGCAACAACATGCAGAAGGAGTCAGTGCTGTGAAGAGCTGCTCCCAAGAAACAACATCAAGAAGGTATGGGACTCTAGAAATCTGATAACAACAACTCCTCTCCCAGTAAACACATTTCTGTACCTTGCAACTGAGATCCAGAGGCGTCCAACGGTGCAGATCTGGGAATCCTCCTCATCTTCCAGGGTGTAGTTCTCCCCAAGGACCTTCACAGGCTGCCCAGCATGGATGGTGCCACTGAGCACCCTGCCAAAGGCGTGGAACTGGACACCATCATCAGTGCTGTACATTTTGGTTGTGTGACACATCAAGGGACCCTTCCCGTGACACAGAGAGACAGAAATGAGTTCTTTCAAAACACAGTCAAGAAACAGACACAGACCTGGCAGGACTGGACTTGGATGATCCTTGTGGGTCTCTTCCAACTCAGAATATTCTATGATTTGTGGATAAAAGGGATAAACGGGCTGGAATTTACAAATAATTGTTTTGATTTTCCAAGTCCTTCAGTTCCTGCCACTGGAAGCCCTACATCTCCTTGTCTGTATGGAAAGCTCTGGAATGACCACGGTGGACTGTTCTGGAGCTCTTGGAGAGCAGCAAATGGTGGCTGGGACAAAGCCATGAGGAAAAATGTCACCTGCTGGCCTGCAAACCTGCTCAGGGCAGAGCACCTGTGCTCCCCAAGATCACAGCTCCCAGTGCCACAAGGTCACTCCACACTGGTGATGTGGTGACAGTCACCACTGTGGAGTTTTAGGTGGATAATCACAACTCATTAAAATAAATTTCTCTGCAGACATCAGAGCAAAAGTCACAGGCAAATTTCTCACTCAGCTGCCAGCGTTGGTGGCTCCAGACAACTCCAAATGACAGCTCAGTGCAAGCTGTTGGAGGAGGAAGAGTTTGCAGGGCTGGGAGAGGAAAGGTGCTGACTAACTAACACAGGGTTATTTTTATCAGCACCATGCAGTTTTTTAGAGTTTGGAGAGAGAATTAAACTTCAAGGAAAAGGGACAAAAAGACTGCAAAAGGACACAAAACTACCCTGCAGCTCCCACATGCTCTGGAGTCCTGACCTAGTCCTGTTCTTCTCTGAACACAGTGAAACAATTCCTCTCTCCAGGGCTGCCCTGGCAGGCAGCTGAAGCTCCTTGGAGTGAAGAGATTTGTTCCAGTGTCAGATGAGAGGGTTCAGAGTGCTGCAAGTCAAATCTGTGCAGATAGCTGGCTGGGAGGCAGCAGCCCTGGCAGGGCAGGGGGAGCAGAGCCTGCTGGAATTGGTTCTGCACACTCAGAGCAAACACAGGAGTTTCCTTACATCAGGGTCACACTCGCTCATGGCCTCCCCCAGGTCGGAGTCGACGCCGCCGGTGTAGGTGTGCTCAATTTTTGTCTTGGCCCCCACTTTTGGAGAGGGAATGTGCTGCACACACATGTCCACAAAGCCTGCAACAGGAACAGGGTTAAGCAGTGTGGAGGAAAGAAAGAGACTCTAGAAACACAAGGCAAAGCCACAGTGACTGCAGCACCCACAGCAGTGTCCCAGGCTGTCCAGTGGGAAAGTGGTGTCACAGTTTAGATTTGGGAAACTGAGCAGGATCTGTGCAAGTTAGCACTCCTTGGCCAAAATATAACCCTCAACTCTTGGTGTGAGGTACTGTTGATCTAAGGAGGATTGTAGAGAGGAAGACAAAGAGCTTGTACCTGTGAACTCCCCAAAGAACTTCTTGCAGACGAGCCGCAGGAGGGGCCGGATGTTCAGTTTCAACTCCTCTTTGGTCAGGTGGATGCCAAGTTCATCCAGAGTCCTGGGCAGGGTTGTGTCCACATCCCCCACCACCTGTAAGACCACAAGTCCCACTCTCAGGTTCATTGTGAGGGTCTCAGTCAGTGACTCCCCAGTGCAGCATCACATTCCAGCCACCACCCACAGGGCTCTGGACTTGCACTGGGATATGGCTCACACAAGAGCCAGATGGGTCAAATCCATGAATCATTAAGGCTGGAAAAGCTCTCTAAGATCATTTCCCCAGCACTGTCAAGGCCACCACTAAATTGTGTTAATCCCCAAGTGCATTTACATGGCTTTTAAATCCATCCAGGCATGGTGACTTTACCACTGTCCTGGGCAGCCATGCCAGGACTGGACAACCCTTTGGGTGGAGAAATTTTTCCTACTCTCCAATCTAAACCTCCCCCTGCACAACCTGAGGCCATTTCCTCTTCTCCTGTCCCTGTTCCCTGGGAGCAGAGCTCAACCTCCCCCAGCTGCACCATCTTGTCAGGGAGTTGTGCAGAGCCAGAAGGTCCCCTCTGAGCCTCCTTTTCTCCAGGCTGAGCCCCCCCAACTCCTCCTCATCCAAGTTGTGCTCCAAGTCTTTGCTCCAAGTCCAAGCACTGTCACTTGGCTGCTATCAGAGAACACAAGGAAGAGCAAGGACTGTTCTATTCACTGCAAATACAGCACTGCACTTGCAAGAAATAATGATTATTGTGCACCCCCCTGTGCAGATCCCACAGGACCAGACCCAGTGCCCAGCCCCAGCTGCTCCTGCTTGGAGCTGTGGGAGGGAGAATGACCCATGACAGACCTGAGCCAAGATCTTGTACAGGGGCTCCAGGATGAACTCCACAAAGCTGGAATTCAGCCCAGCCCAGTGCCCAGCCCCAGCTGCTCCTGCTTGGAGCTGTGGGAGGGAAAATGACCCATGACAGACCTGAGCCAAGATCTTGTACAGGGGCTCCAGGATGAACTCCACAAAGCTGCGCTGGGAGCTGCTCGTCGGGGCCTTCTTGGTGAACTTGCGCCTGTTGGAGACCAGAGAGGTGAGGAGCAAGAACTGCAGCCTGCCAGAGCCCCTGCACTGCCTCTGCTCCTCCCAGCTTCTCCTCTCCTCCCTCCCATTCCCTGGAAGCTGTCAGGGACACATGGGCCAGGTTTACTTCAAATGAAGGCCAGAGGAGCCTCTCTGCTCCTGCTTGTGGGATTCAGGTGTGGATCCACATGGATTCCCATTAGCCAGGAGGGCTGACTCAGCCCTTCCTAGGTACTACTCCACTGTCATAGACACATTTTAGGAAAATCCTTTCCTTAGGATTTTTCTTCCTGAGAAGCTGAGAGGCCTCAGAAACAAAATGTAACCAATGGTTAGCTGCTGCTGTGGGATGCAACAGGTGCATCTGGGATTGGTCTCATGTGGTTATTTCTAATTAATGGCCAATCACAGTCAGCTGGCTCAGACTCTCTGTCCAAGCCACAAGCCTTTGTTATCATTCTTTCCTTTTCTATTCTTAGCTAGCCTTCTGATGAAATCCTTTCTTCTATTTTTTTAGTATAGTTTTAATAGAATATATATCATAAAATAATAAATCAAGCCTTCTGAAACATGGGGTCAGATCCTCATCTCTTCCCTCATCCTCAGACCCCTGTGAACACGGTCACACTCCACCACAGGATCATAGGATCAGGAGTGACCTTGGATCCACATTTTACAGGGAAAGGAGGGCAAAACCCAGGAATAAAGCAACATTAAAACATTTAAACAAGGTTCTTACGTCTTCGGGTTGAAGTAGATGTCGCCCCAAAGCCGCTTGGCAAACTCCTGGTAATTGATGTCTCCTAAAGGAAAAAGCAAATGAAAAAGCCTTAAAGATGTTACTGCTTTTTTCTTAGCTTAGAAATCTTTATATTTTGGCTTTTAAAACAAGCCTGAGGATTCAATTTAATGAACTGATGCTGATGAGTGAAAGCC
This sequence comes from Calcarius lapponicus, assembly GCA_039654755.1. NCBI lineage: Eukaryota > Metazoa > Chordata > Aves > Passeriformes > Fringillidae > Calcarius > Calcarius lapponicus. The sequence continues at coordinate 2,326,773 of JBBFKN010000011.1, read as the reverse complement.
TCGTCCCAATTCTGAGTGAAAGATTAAGCACTGTCCTGGGGAGAGCAGGCAGAGATGAGCAGAGACAGTCCAGTGGGGATGTCCCCAGCAGCCCAGGGACACTGCAGCTCACAGAGTGACTGCCCAGCTCTCTGCTACCCCCAGGGTCAGAGCTGAGAGTGCTGCAGGAGCCCAGCCTCATCTGCTGCACTTCCAAACAGGAATGCTGTGACTGCTGCTGCAGTGCCAAGGTGCTGGGATGCATCCACCCCTCACCCTGCAGGCTCAGCACCAGCAGCTTCTGCCCTGCTGAACATCTCCAGGTTTCTTCCTCTTCCTCAGGGAACACACAGCCAAGCACCCAGCACTGAAGGTCCTGTCATGGTGAATTTACAAATCCCAGGATGGAATGAGAACCTGCAGCAGGTCCCAAACAAGCTTTTGCTGTGGGCAGGTGTGTGAACACAAGGAATTGCCTGGTGGCTGCAGTCTGGACACTGATGCTGCTCCAACTCCTGTCAGTGACATGTGGTGGCTGCACACACAATTCCTGGGGACCAGAATTCACTATTCCCAACTTCAAGCTCCTGCCTTCCCCACCTGGTTGGCATCTCCTGCCAGCTGTGCTGTCCTCAGCTCCCCAAGGAGGGGTCCCACCCCAGCAGGCTCTGAGTTAATGCTGTGACACTCAGGGAGCTCATTTATTGCTCCAAACTCCCAGGGCACGTGACAGTCCTGGCACCATCAGTTCCTGACCTCAACAACTTCATCCTCCCTCAAGCCAAGTTCTCTGCAAGAGCTGGCCCAGCTGCTTTACAACCTCCTTCTTTCCCTGCTCTCAGCTCCTCCAGATCCCCAAATTCCCCAGTGGGGGACTTCAAAAACCTGGGCTGTGCAGCTGCTAATGCCAGCATAGAGCCCACTGCTACATGCAGCAGATTGCCTTGAGTGGGCACCTGGGGAGCAGAAAATTAAATCCAGGCCAGAAAGAGACAGTTTCTTAAAAAAGAAAGAGGGCAAGAGTGCAAAACCTTGTGGGCAAAGCTTGTGCCCAGCTGCAGCTGAGTCTTGGACTTTTGGGAAAAGGCAGGAAGAGCTTAACTGCTTCACTCCTGAGCTGCTGACAGGGAGGCAAAGCACAACACACACACACACCTGCCTTCAACTGCTTGTTATTTCTGCTCAGGGTATGAAAAAAATCTTGGCTTCTGACTCAAGAAACATTCATCAGGAGAAAATATCTTTGCTAAAACTGCGTTTCTGCTTTTTAACCCCCGAGGCTCAGCTCTGCAGCACCACTCAGCTCTCAGCAATTCCAGAACACAAACACTGGCCATGTGCAGGGGAAGCTGAATGGCTTAGAAAACCCCCACAAGAAAGGTTGGGAAATGAGATGTTGAAGTGCACCAGGTTTCTGGCTAATCCTCACCATATGTATCTGCATAAATCTTTGCAAAAGACCCCAGTGTGAAGCAGATGCTGTACTGAGAGCTGGAGAAGCACACGTTCCCCAGAAGGGGAGACAGCACGAGGTTCTCATCGGTGGAATACATGCTGTGAGGAGAAAAATAAAATCAAATCAATGTTATGAACCAAAGAAGACACTTCAGCCCACTTCCCACACCCTACAGCAGTGACAGGCAAGGAGCCTGCATTGCCAAAAAGCATCTTTAAACAGGCTGCAGCTTGCTTGCCATCAGAATCTCAGGGTCAGGAACATTTTCTGCCTATAAATTTCAAACATTAATGCAAAGATTTAAAGATCCTAGGACTAAAAAGTCACCAGCACAAATGCTTCAGGTTTTTTTATCTGGGATAACTTTTCTTCCTCTAAAAAAGCAGCCAAGTTGGTCAACCAAGTAAGGGAAAAGAAAATACAGGGATATAATTTAATCCAAACAGGTTTAATGAGCTCACAGCCATGCTAGGCAGGGTGAATTACCCTGCTCCCAGCACACACTGAACAGAGACATGCCAGGGAGCTCGTGTGCAAACACACACACACTTGAAGGGCAGAATGCTGTTAAAAAATCCCTGGATGCAGAAGAACCCACAGAAGATGGGTTCTGAGATGTCTAAGATGTCCCTCCCTCTCCTGAGCAGGGCTGGCAAGGAGATTGGACTGTGTCAATATCATCATCCTTGTCCAGGAGTTGAGACAACAAATCCTCTTTTAGTTTTGTAGCAAGTATTTAGGAGGTTTGAGACATCTCAACCTCCAATTTGGGATACAACCTGGATAATCTCAGTGTATTTGAGACATTTGGGAGCACAAATTCTCTGCTCTGGTCATATGTCCACTTTCTCTACTTTTGAATGGAGGAAAAATGAAATGGGGCAGGGGAAATGAAATCCCTGGAGTTTGCCAGGAAGAGCCAATCCTGCTTAATTCAATGCATCAGCAGAGATGAACTCCCAGTGGTTCTTCCTGGCCCATTTTCTATGACTCAACACATCAAGAGACAAACTGATGAGTTTTCAGGCACGTGCAGGGCTCACAGAGAGCCACAGGGCAGGGACAGCAGCACTAACAATGCAGCCTCACCTGATCAGACCATTAACCTCATCCACAATGTGTCTGAGTTTGTAGTAAGCATCTGTGGGGGGCAGTTTCAGCTCCAGGATGAGTCTGTCGATCTTGTTGATGCACACAGTCACTGCCAGCCTCTCCTGCACCGCGTGCTTGATCAGCCTCTCTGTGTTCAGCATCACCTGCAGGGAGCAGAGAGCTCAGAGCCCCAGGAAAGCCCTCCCAAAATGTTATCTGGGGCGTGAGGGATAACCAGTGACCCCTACTCTGCTGCCAGGCTGCAGAAAAGCCCAAGCTCAACAACCAGCTAATCCTCCTGAAATTCACAAATAGGTGCTAACCCAACCAAATTCCTTGAATCCAAGCCTGTGGACATCTCTGATATAAATAACCTGCTCAGTTTTAGGTATCATGGGGATGGAGATGCACACAAGTCACACAGTCAGCCTGCAGGCCACAGCATCACATCAGTCTGGACACAGCAGCCACAGGCTTGGCTGCCTGTTCAGCTGGAAAACACCCTCCAACTGTCCTCCAAAAACCCTTCACCCCAGCAAGCTGAACCCATCCCAAGCCTTCATGCTGAGGCAGGAGCACAGAGTGCAGAGGGAGGGATGGAAGCCCCAGGAGGAGGAGGTGGCACTCACCCCCTCGGCCGCGTCGATGAAGAGCACGACGCCGTCCGAGATGCGAAGGCCGGCTGTCACCTCGTCAGAGAAATTCACATGACCTTCAAAACCACACAAAGGGGACAGTGAGAGGCACAGAGAGCCCTGCTGCAGCAGCAGCAGCAGCACACAGGCTGGGAAGCCATGGGGCTCTGCAGATTCCTCTGGTTGCTGGTACCCAGAGAGGCAGAATGGAGATGGTTCCTCCTCAGACGGGGACCTGGGAGCAGCTGCCAGAGCTCCCCATGAGGGTTTAGCCTCAGCTCTAATGCTATTTTTTGAGAATGCACACAACTTGTTTAACAGGCACTTTTCCTCACATTTGTGACTGTTTTTCTCACAGCTCTGTGCAAGGACTTGGGGAAAAGAAGGAAGATTTCTTCTCAAAGACAACAGATGTCTCTCCCCCCAGCCTCCTCCTGTGCTCTAACCTCCCTCATCCTGAGCTGTAGCTCAGCAGATGTGTCCCAAGACCCTCTTCCCTAAAGTTTCTTACAAATTCATCTGTGATCATGTTCCCTCCACAGAAGCCTGAGGAACTTGCTGAGCCTCACTGTGGGGCAACAGCATTTGAGAAAAGCAGGATCTCCCTGCATTTGGCAATACCTGGGAAAATAAATTCTCCCTGTGCTGCTTGAGAAACACCTCTGCAGCCTCACCAGTCCTCAATCAGGCCAGCTAATCACACACACGAGCCTGATTTGTCCCTGCCCATGGCAGGAGGTTGGAATTAGATGGACTTTAAGGTCCCTTCACCCCAAACCACCCTGGGAGATTATGGGTCAGTACTGCTGGAAGTGACTCCACAGGAATGAACTCAGCTGAAGGCTCAGGACTAGGCTGGAGTCAGCCATAAAAAGTACAAAACACAGCTAAGTGCTTCCCACAGCAGGATTTTCAGGACTGCACAATCACCTGGGGTGTCAATGATGTTGAAGAGGAAAGATTTTCCTTTGGTGTCTGGCAGAACAATCGTCACTGGGGTGCTCTTGATCCCCACCCCCCTCTGAAACACAGGAAACCAGGATTACAGGTAAAAAAATGAACAAAAGGATCACCCTGTGCAAAATCACAAGGATGACCATCTAAAAGAAGATCAAGGAAAAATCAGAAAGATGGAAAGAAGTAAACATTCATCCTGGAAGAGAGTAATAACCTCAGATCATCAAAGTAATAACCTCAGATCACCCAGCCCAGCTCTCCCATCTGTACTGGTCAGACTGGTGAGCCACCACTGCGTCCTCCACAGTTGATTTCAGCTGAGGAGGTACTACAGGCAACACCTGAGACAGAATGTGGGTGTTTGTTTGTGCTTTCACCCTCTGCTGCCACCAAGTTACGCCTCAAAGCACAAGATTTGATCACATAGAGTATAAAATATAAACATTGAGAGGAGAGGAAAAAAAATGCTTCAAAGGATTGTTCTGGTCATGACACAAAATAACATTCCCACTCATGCCCAACCACGTGGAGTCAGAGAAGCAGAGATGTATTTATTATGAAATAATTTTTTTCCTCTTCCACCACTACTGCACATCCCTTCCTCCTTTTTCTCTCAAAGAAAGTAAGAATTAGCCCCAGACTGGGGTGACTCTGCTGTAGATTTAACATTACACAAGTTATAAAATCATACATGGAGATGAGGGAAGGAAGTTGGATCAGGAATCTTCCTGAGGCAAACAAGAGCAGCAGATTTTTTTACTGATAAAGAAAATAACCAAAATGTGGAATGCACAGAAAGGCACTAAAATGGAACTGTGAGTAAAGCATTGGACAACTGGATAAAATCACTACAAGACCACTCACCTCCTGCTCTGTGAACAATATATCAGTGTAGCAGAGCTGCAAAGGCAAAACAAAAATCAGAGAGTCTCACATTTTGGTACCAGATACTCAGTTTGAAGCAGGACATGATAACTCTGACACATTACTAAGGTGACAAGTAAGGGACAGAAACAGGAACATTTTCATATAATTCATATATTCATTTTCATATAATTCATATATTCACGTTCATATAATTCATATATTCATTCATATAATGCAGAATGTGTATATTATATACATTTCACATATTTATATGCATTTTCATAGAATTTATATATTACTTTTCATATAATTAATATAATGCATAATATGTATATTATACAGTCCCTTAGAGTGTATATAATACATAATGCAGAGCTAGGACTGAGCTCTGGCTTCCCAATCCTACATTCCAGTGACAGAATCACCCTGTCCCCATGCAGTGTCCCCTCCCTGAGGGTGCAGAAGCCACCCCAGGGTGTCCCCAGGGTGGGAATTCCCCAGCAGCTCACTCACATCCTGATCGTCGCGCTTCCGGATTTCGGGGTGCGTCTGCTCGATCAGGCAGTCAACAAAACACGTCTGCAAGAGAGCACAGAAAGGAGCTGCCTCCCTCCAGACAGACACAAACACAGCCCCATCCCTCCAGCAGCAGCACAGAGCATGCTGAAAACCTACAAATTCAACCTACAAAAAGATCTGTACATTTCACAGGGAAAGCTCGTGCCAGGACAAGGGGGAATGGCCTAAAGCTGGAGGAGGGCAGGGTTGGGGGGATATTGGGAAGGAATTCTTCCCTGGGAGGGTGGGCAAGCCCTGGCACAGGGTGCCCAGAGCAGCTGTGGATGTCCCTGGACCCCTGGAAGTACCCAAGGCCAGGTTGGATGGGGTTTGGAGCAGCCTGGGACAGTGGAAGGTGTCCCTGCCATGCCACTGGATGAGCTTTAAAGTCCCTTCCAACCCAATCCACCCTTGGATTCTGTAAATAAGTGCATGAGCAGAGGAGCAGAAGGTGCTGCTGCAGAGAACCAGGGCCCAGGAGGGCTGGCAAAGCAGCAGATCACCCTCACTACCCCTGATTTTGGATTCTTTTGGCCACTGACAGCACCTTGCCGTGGTGCAGGTGCCCACACAGAGTCACATTCCGGATCAGCTCCGAGTTGTCCATCAGATCTGCCAGGAAACTGCAGGAACAAAAACACAAAAGGCTGTTGGAGGGCTTCTGCTGTGTCTAAGAAAAGTAGGTGCTGCTTTTCAGCTCCACTTTCTATCCAAGGTGCCCCCTGAATCTTTGCCAAACTTTTATCCTGGCAGTGCCCTGCGGAGGAAGAATCCCACTTTCCAGATGGGGAGGACAAGAGAGTTGGAGTCCCAGACAGATGGCAGTGGGTGGGAGGATACAGAGTTGGTAAAGCTGCCAGCAATTGAATATTATTGAATATTTTTCTTCTCTTCTAGTCAGTACTGGAGCAAAAATCACATCCATGTACTCAGATGATGAAGCACTTCCACTCAAAGCAAGGCAGGCAGGCAGGTAAATGGTGGTGGTGGCTAACAAGCACCCCATGGAGCTCTGAAAGCAGCCAGGGGCTCCACAGACCATTAATTCTGATTTTCAAGCCTTAAAACAGTGACATTCCAGGGACTTAAGGAATTAAGTCTTTTTCAAATTAGCAGCTGAGCTGGGTAATGATGAGCTGGTCACTTCTGGATGGATGCTGGCCAAAAGATAATTGAGATCCTAAATTACCACCCCTAAAAAATAATGGGAGGCTATAAAACATGCAGCCACAGCCAGAGGCCTGCAGAGAATAAGTGCTGTCAAATAATTTCCTTTTTAAACAGATGAAATTTTCACTGATGCAATAGACTTCTTAATGTAAAACATTTTGATTAAGAGCTAAAAAATACAGCAATCAATACTAACCCCGATTAGAACCTTCCTAATTGGTCTGAAAATAAGGCTAAATGGGAAATCAATACCAAGCTTGCAGGTTTCATCCCACAAGGAATTCTTGTGGCCCATCCTAACTATTTCTATCAACAAATAGGAAAAAAAAAAAAGAATTAATTACAAATGGAATGAGCAGAGCACACAGGGATCAGGGAAGTGGTGGATAATGTAGAGCCCAAGTGAGGGAACTGAGAAAAACCAGCCCCAGCAGCTCCTGGGCTCTGCTCCAGCTCTGCTGAATCCCCCCTGGGCAGCCAAGGGACCCCTGAGGGAACACCAGCTCCAAATTTTAATGTAATTTCTTAATGTATTTGGAATTTTTTCCAGGTTTTCTCCCAGCCCTGGTGTCCAAGAAGCTGCTTTGGGACACAAGGAATGGACCCAGTGTCCTGCTGACTGCACAGCACTCTGCACTCACCCAGCAGCACAAAAATTCCTAGTGGAAACTGGAATGGATGGGATCTAATCTGGGATCAAGCTAAAATGTGCCAATATGATGTGTGCTAACACAGTGACCATGTGGATATTTAACAGCTGTGGCTGCCCCTGGATCCCTGGCAGTGTCCAAGGTCAGGCTGGACAGGGCTTGAGCAACCTGGGATAGTGGAAGGTGTCCCTGTCATGGCAGGGATGGGACTGGGGTGGGTTTTAAGGTCCCCAAACCATTCCAAGAAGTTTTCCTGATGCCACAAGCTTGATTTCAGCCCTGAGGTGAGATTCCTTTTGTGTCCATCCCTACCCTGTGCTCATTTTCCATGGAGAGGGAAAGTGAAATAGTTTGTCCTGCACTTCTCTTGTTTTGGGTTCAGAACCTGGGAATTGCCTGCTCCTCAGGTCAGTGAGAGCCCCAGATCTGCCCCCCCCAGCCCCACACTCACTCATCTCGTAGACAGTGACTGGCAGCGTCTGCTCCATCAGGGAGAACTCTTGGTTTTCACAGGTTTGATAATGGGCTCTGAAACAAGAGACAGAACAACAAACTGTTCCCAGAGCCCCTGAACCAGCAGGGTCAGGAATGGCCCCCAGGAATGGGGAATTTAACTGACAACCCCTCAGTTTTCCAGCTGACAGATTCTCTCAGCTGTTTGTCAAAGCTGCAGGAGATGGTCACTGCAGGACCCTCCCAGCTGAGCCATTCCAGCATGCAGGAATCAAAGGAGATAATTTAAATGCATTTACTTCTCCCTTAAATCACTTTCCCATCTCTGCTGATTCCTGTTCTTCCAAAGACACCTTTGCTTGGGTTTGCAAAAACCACAAGTGCCCAAATCTGCACACACCAGGCAGAGCTCCTGAGGCTATGAGGGGGCTCCAAAGGGGCAGGACAGGAGAGAATATATTTATATATTAATATAAAATATATTAATATATATATTCAATATATAAATATAGCAATATTATTTTATATTAATAGAAATATATTCATATTAAATATTAATTAAATTAAATATATAATATATTAAATTAAATATATTATATATTAAATTAAACATATAATATATTAAATTAAATATATTATATATATCTATATATTAATATAGAATATATTTACTATATTAAATATATTTTATATATTAAGTATATAGTAACTATATTTTAATATCAATACTAAATAATATTATATTATATTATTTAATACATATGTTTCTCTTTCCAGGGATCCCTTGAGAGCTTTCTCCTCCCTCCACCCCCTCCCCACTCACCTGTGAGTGGCTGTGTGTCCTCCTCCTGCACAATGGTCTCCACCTCAGGCCCATAGACCTCCTCTGCTGTGGGGTAGTACTTCTTGTCCTCATGCAGCACCACCTCCCATCCCAGGGTGCTCCTCGTCGTGCTCCCCCATGTCATCATCATCTCATCATCCTCCAGCTGCAACCAAAGCTCACCCTGAGCTGTTGTGAGCCCCCCAGGGGGACAGGCCTGGGCTCACCCCCGAGCCAGAGACCCCCAGAGCAGCCCCAGCACCCACAGGGGTGTCCTGGGAGCAGCTCCTGGGTCAGGAACGGCCCCTGGCTTGCAGGGGCCCCACACAGCCCAAGAACCACAGCCAGTAACACAAACCCCACCCACAGAGCAGCAGGACACCAATCCCAAAAATCAGCCCCAAATCCAGGGTGCGAATCCCAAAAATCAGCCCCAAATCCAAGGCACCAATCCAAAAATCAGCCCCAAATCCAGGGCACCAATCCCAAAAATCAGCCCCAAATCCAAGGCACCAATCCCAAAAATCAGCCCCAAATCCAGGGCACCAATCCCAAAAATCAGCCCCAAATCCAGGGCACCAATCCCAAAAATCAGCCCCAAATCCAGGGCACCAATCCCAAAAATCAGCCCCAAATCCAAGGCACAAATCCCAAAAATCAGCCCCAAATCCAAGGCACCAATCCCAAAAATCAGCCCCAAATCCAGGGCACCAATCCCAAAAATCAGCCCCAAATCCAAGGACACCAATCCCAAAGATCAGCCCCAAATCCAGGGCACCAATCCCAAAAATCAACCCCAAATCCAGGGTGCCAATCCCAAAGATCAGCCCCAAATCCAGGGTGTGAATCCCAAAAATCAGCCCCAAATGGGAAGGGGCTCCCTCAATTCCCCCATGGGGCAGCCCCTCTGCTCCCCCCGTGTCCCTGGGGTCTTGCTTTGCCTCCCCCATGAGGATCTGGCTCCCTGTGGCAGCCTCAGCTCCCTCCCAAGGGGCTCCCAAAAGGACCTGACACCAAACCCAGCCAGACCCAGCCCCAGGAGCTCCCGTTCACCATTCCAGCAAGATCTTTGTGTTTCTCTTCACCACAGGAAGAGATTTTGTGAATTCTTTAAACACCAGCCCCACTCGGACCCTCGGCATGCAGGGCCCCGCTCCGAGCAGCCCCCTCAGACCCGCACGGGGCGGGAGCGGCCGCGGGCCCGGCCCCGGGGGTCGCTGTCCCCGTTGTGGCCCCGGGGGTCGCTGTCCCCGTTGTGGCCCCGGGGGTCGCTGTCCCCGCTGTGGTCCCGGGGGTCGCTGTCCCCGTTGTGGTGCCGGGGGTCGCTGTCCCCGTTGCGGTGCCGGAGGTCGCTGTCCCTCCTCACCTCGTCCAGGTCTTTGGCCTCCCGGCCCAGCTCGTCGTCGTCATCGTCCGAGTCCAGCTCGGGCCCGATGTAATTCCCAAACTCGTCGTACAGGTCGGTGTCCATGCTGGGGGGCGGGAAGAGGCTCGGTGGGGGCGCAGAGACCGGGGCCGTGACAGAACCGCCTCAGGGCCCGTGACACCGGGGGCACGGCCCTGCCCCAGCCCCAAGCCCCGGCCCCGGTCCCGTTCTCCTTCCTCGGTCCCGGTCCTGGCCCCGCTCTCCCTCACCGGTCCCGGTCCCGCTCTCCCGCCCTAGCCCCGGTCCCGGCCCCGCTCTCCCTCATCAGTCCCGGTCCTGGCCCCGCTCTCTCTCCCCAGCCCCGGTCCCGCTCTCCCTCACCGGCCCCAGCCCCAAGCCCCGGTCCCGCTCTCTCTCCCCGGTCCCGGTGTCGGCCCCGGTCCAGCTCTCCCTCCCCGGTCCCGCTCTCTCTCCCTCCCCGGTCCACGCTCTCCCTCCCCCGCTCCCGTTCCCCCTCCCCGCTCCCGGTCCCGCTCTCCCTCACCCTCCCCGGTCCCGCTCTCCCTCCCCGGCCCCAAGCTCCGCTCTCTCTCTCTCCCCGGTCCCGGTCCCGGTCCCGCTCTCCCTCACCTGCCCCGGCTCCGCTCCCGCCGCTGCTCTCGCCGGCGCCGCCGCTGCCGAAGGCCCCCGGGCTGCCCTCGCCGCCTGTCGCGACAGAGCGTCCCGCGCCCGCCGCCAGCGCCGCGCCCGCTGCAGAAGCGCCGGGTGGGTCCGGAGCCGGGTCGGTACCGGCTCCGGAGCGTCCCGGGGGCCGCGGGGCGAGCGGGGCAGCGCGGGGCGGCGGGGCCGGTTCTGCCTGGCGCGGCCGGGGCAGCCCCGGGGGCCTTGCGCGGTGCCGGCGCTCCGGCGGCGGGAGCGGCGCTGTCGCGATAGAGAGCGCGGCCCCGGGGCCCAGGCGTTCATCACCGGGGGGGCTGTCGCGACAGAGAGAGCGGCCGCGGGGCCGGGAGTGTGTCAGGGGGGTTCGGGCAGGGGAGAGGCTCCCAATTGCCACCCACAGCGCGGGTCACAAGGCGGGACTGTCACGATAAGATCGGGCCCGTCCTGGCAGCGCTGTTGCGACAGAAGTCTGTCCTCGAAGCCATCGCGGGCAGGGCTGTCCCACAGGGGTCCCTGTGCCCCCGCGGCCCGGGCATGGACCCGGGCGTGGACCCGGCCGGGGCGTTCCCGGTGCTGCAGCGGGAGCTGCGGGCGGCGCTGGCGGAGGACGAGCGGCGGCAGCGGGAGGGCGAGGCCAAGCTGCGGGCGCTGCGCCAGGGCGTCCCCGACTACGGCCAGTTCAGGTCCGGGGCCCGGGGAGCGGCCCGAGGGGGCTCCGGGACCCGGCACTGCTCGGGGGGCCCGGGACAGCCCCGAGGACAGAACCCGGGGGCTGAGATTTGTCCCAAAACTCCTCAGGTGGCCCCGTGTGCGCTGAGATCTGTCCCTGCTCCTGTGGTGGCCTGGCTGTAGCCAGCAGTGGAGTGGCACTGTCCCCTCCCCAGGACACTGTCACCTCCCCATGGCACTGTCACCTCCTCAGGACACTGTCACCTCCCCATGGCACTGTCCCTTCCCCAGGACACTGTCCCCTCCTCAGGACACTGTCACCTCCCCAGGACACTGTCACCTCCTCCCATTCCCACCCCAGCCCCCGTTTCTCCCCAGGCCATGCTGGGAGTGCCGAGCAGAGGGTGGCTGTCCCCTGTGTCCCCTGTGTCCTTCCCAGCCTGTCCCTGCTCCCAGGTGTGTCCCTGCTGTGCCCAGGGCGTGTGAGCAGGCTGGGATGGCAGGGCTGCCCCACGGTTGGGCACTGCCAGTGCCCTCCAAACTCCAGAATTCCCTCTGGGGGCTCCCTGTCCATGGACATCCAGGTAGATCCAGGGCTTTACCCTCACTTGGGCCATGGTCCCACATTCTGGGACCAGCTCAAATTCCATTCATGGAGTCACATCTGTCTCTTGAGGGGAGACTGATCCCTGAGGGGCAGGAAAACACCTTCAAGGGGCTTCTCCCCCAAATATCTTGATGGGATTCCCGAGGGATTTCAGGGCAGGGCCTGCTCCTCCAGCCTGTCCAGCCCCTCTGGGTGCTCCACACAGCCCAAAATCAGAAATTGGCTCAGAGCAGCAGCCTGGAGCCTCAAAGTGTCCCTCCTGTGCCCGTTCCCTTCAGGGAGATTGTGCTGGCTTCTCACCTGAAGCCTCTGGAGAAGAAGGACAGGCTGGGCCAGAGGAGGAATGTGCTGTGGAATCCCTGTGCAGCCCCAGCTCAGACAGCAGCTGCCCATGCTGTGGACATCCCACAGGTGAGGGAGACCCCACAGGTGAGGGAGAGGCTGCTGGGGCCTCACCCACAGCTGGAAATTCCTCAGGAATCACCTGGGTGTTAATTGGGATGCAGGAGTTACTCAGGGCTCACTCTGGGTATGAGCCAGCCCTCCCGGCCCCTGGAATGTCAGGGTTTGGATCAGGCTGGATTCTCTGGCTGCAGAGATTCCCTGAGCACAGGGAATTAATTGAATGCTTTAATGAGCTGGGTTGGTTAATCCTGCCCGAGCCTGATGAGCTCACTGGGTCCCTCAGCAGTGGAAACAGGGACAGGACATTTTCTGTCCCTCCATTTATGGCTGGAGTCACCTCAGTCCTGCCCTGCCATGGGCTCTGTCCATGCTGGGCTGTCCTGGGCACTGGGTGTTTACCATGATAAGGAAATTTCATGGATTGCCTTAGAAACAATCTCAGGGGTTGTTTATGATGCTGGGATTCACTGACCTCTGTTTATTTTAAGATCTTTTGCAGCTCTCCTGGTTGGGGCTGGGGTCACTCCACAGCCATCTGTGCTCACACTGGGTGTCACAGCTCATCCACACTTCCCTTTCCCCCTGGAATTCCCAGGTTTCTCAGGGTTAAAGGCACCTGGCATTCCCTTTTCTTCCCTTTCCCCCCCTGGTTTCTCATGGCTAGAGGCACCTGGCTTTTCCTTGTGTTTCCCTTTCCCCCCTGGAATTCCCAGGTTTCTCAGGGTTAAAGGCACCTGGCTTTTCCTTGTGTTTCCCTTTCTCCCTGGATTTTCCTGGTTTCTCAGGGTTAAACGCACCTGGCATTTCCTTAGCCTCCCTTTCCCCCCTGGAGTTCCTAGGTTTCTCTGGGTTAAAGTGATCTGGCATTTCCTTTCCCCTCTGGATTTTCATGGTTAAAGGCACCTGGCATTTCCTTGTGTTCCCCTTTCCCCCCTGGATTTTCCTGGTTTCTCAGGGCTAAAGGCACCTGGCATTTCCTTTTCCCCCTGAATTTTCCCCCTGGTTTCTCAGGGTTAAAGGCACCTGGCACTTCCTTGCCTTCCCCTTTCCCCCTGGATTTTCCTGGTTTCTCAGGGTTGAAGGCACCTGATATTTCCTTGTGTTTCCCTTTTCCCCCTGGAATTCTCTGTTTTCTCAGGGTTAGAGGCACCAGGAATGTCCTTGTGTTCCCTTTCCCCCCTGGATTTTCCTGGTTTCTCAGGGCTAAAGGCACCAGGAATGTCCTTGTGTTCCCTTTTCCCTCTGGATTTTCCTGCTTTCTCAGGGCTAAAGGCACCTGGCATTTCCTTGTGTTCCCCTTTCCCCCCTGGATTTTCCTGCTTTCTGAGGGCTAAAGGCACCAGGAATGTCCTTGTGTTCCCTTTTCCCCTGGATTTTCCTGGTTTCTCAGGGCTAAAGGCACCAGGAATGTCCTTGTGTTCCCTTTTCCCTCTGGATTTTCCTGGTTTCTCAGGGCTAAAGGCACCAGGAATGTCCTTGTGTTCCCTTTTCCCCCTGGATTTTCCTGGTTTCTCAGGGCTAAAGGCACCTGGCATTTCCTTGCCTTCCCCTTTCCCCCCTCAGCAGCTCCTTGTGCTGCCAAAGCCCCTGGTAAAAACATCCCAGCTGTCCATGGGCTGACTGGGGAGAGGGAATCAAAGTCTTTAAACACAAAAGGAGCTGAGTGTGTCCCTTTCTCCTCCAGGAGCTGGATCAGCTGCCCGGCACCGCTGCGGAATTTCACCGCGATTGGCGCCGATGCCTGAAAAGTGGGACAGAGAAGTACCAGTTTTTACTGGAGCTTGGAGGGGAGGCCTTGGGCAGGATTTTCCAGGCTGATGTGGGCTTTGGCCTCCTGGGGGAGTTCCTGACAGTGCTGGCAGAGAACATCCATCCTGGGGACAGAGCTGCCATCCTTCAGATCCTGCAGAGCCTGGCGGGCACCGAGCGCTTCGGGCTGAACGTGGCTCTGCTGAGCCAGGCAGAGAAGGAGAGCAGCCAGGGTTTGTTCAGGAAGCTGCAGAGCAGGGATGGGCAGGCTGCTGGTCAGGGGGAAGCCCATCCCATGGAAACCCACCTGGAAAAGGAAACTGAGGAGGAGAGGACAGTGGTGGAGCTGATGAAGTGGTACCAGGTCAGCTGAGGGAGCAGGAGCGCCAGGATTGAGCAGAAACCTCCAAGTTGACTTTGGCATCACCTGGGGCACAAGTTGTGCACAATAAAAGTTTAGCTCCCAGGCTGTGGTGCTGTGATCTCTGAGCAGGGTGTCCTCACAGGTGGGTATGGAGAAAACCAAGGGAAAGAAAACAGGGTGATAGTTTTGAAGGAGAAACCCAAACCCAGGTTGTGACTGTGTTCACAGGGGGTTTTGGTTGAGGGAAGAGTTGAGGATCTGACTCCATGTTTCAGAAGGCTTGATTTATTATTTTATGATATATATTACATTAAAACTTGACTAAAAGAATAGAAGAAAGGATTTCATCAGAAGGCTGGCTAAGAATAGAATAGGAAAGAATGATAACAAAGGCTTGTGGCTCAGCTCTCCGTCCGAGCCACCTGACTGTGATTGGCCATTAATTAGAAACAACCACATGAGACCAATCCCAGATTCACTTGTTGCATTCCACAGCAGCAGATAATCATTGTTTATGATGCTCCTCTTCATGTGAGCTTCTGACACAGATTTGGTGTCCAGGCTGGTCTCTGGGGGACATGGGGGGAGGACAAGGCAGTGACACCCTGCCCGGGGTGTGGCCCTTCCAGCCACACTCAGGAGGGGAAGCCCAAGGAAAATGGATTGGGCTGGAAACCATGAGAGACAGCATGGAGACACCACCAGCCTCAAGGACATGGTTGGCACTGGGGATGTGGCAGGCTGTGGGATCTGGTGTGTCTGGGGATGCTGTTGGGCTGTGGGGACAGCTGGGGACATTTCTGGCCTTGGGGGTGTTGTGCACCATGGGGATGTGGGTGGCTTTGGGATGTGATTGAGCTTGGGGACAGGCTTGTCCTTGAGGACACAGCTGTCACTGAGGAACACAGCTGGCCTTAGGGATGTGGTTGTCATTGGGGACATGGCGATGTGATCAGTGCTGGGGACATCACTGGCCTTGGGGACACGCTCAGCCTTGAGGATATGGCCATGGCACCCTCCTCCCCCCATCCTGGGAGCACCCAGGAGGTTCCTGGGGTTCAGAGAAAAATCTCCTGATCCCTCTGAATGGGGAGGGATGGCCAAGGTGGCTTCTCCTGCCACAGAGCCCCCAGAAGCCACCAGGGTGCCACCACCCCAGGTGGGACACAGCCTCACCTTGGACCTGCAGCCTGGAGAAGCTCTGCCCAGGGATGCTGATCCTGCAGGGACAATGGGAGCATTGGGAAGAGCACCAGGCCCTGTGGACACCCCAGAGGGACCAGGAGGGCTCGGGCTGGGTTGGGGACATGGCTGGGGTGGGGTCAGGGGCAGGATGGAGCTGTCCCCTGCTCTCCTCTCCCTCCAGCAGCTTGTGGTACGTGGTGATCTCCATGTCCTGGACTGCCCAAACCCCTGCCAGGGGGCTCAGAGACCCTGGCACAGAGCCCAAAACACCCGTGGGTTTGATTATGAGCAAATCCCCAACCTTATATGAAGATCAGCAAGCCACAACAGTTTAAGTAGAATATTAGTGAAGTTATCACAGGGTGGCAAAGTAGATTTTAGGGTATTTGGTATGGCAGGATGGAGGGAGCTGGGTGTGTCCAGCCTTTCTCCTTCTTCTTGGCCTCCATCTTCTGCTGTGATGTTGGCACTTAAAGATTGGTCTAGAGTAGAAGCTCACTGTCTAACACAGGTGATAGGTATTGGAAAGTAATTGTAAATATTGTATACAGTTTTTAGTATAAAGACACAACACCACCCTGGGGGCAGGCAGAGTGCCTGGAACTGTCCTGCTGGACGGACCTTGGCAGGGCAGGAGAAAATTTTTTATAGATAAGACACAATAAACAACCTTGAGGTTGAGAAATGAAGAATTCTGACTCATTCTTCAAGTGCCCGGGCTGGGAAAAGAGACCTTTAACAATCTCAGGGTCACAGCGACCCAGAAAGGCCCCAAGGCCACTCCTGGGCTGGGGAAGGCACCAGGATGGGGACACAGCGCTGGCATCTCGTGGGTGGGAGCTGTGCCAGGCTGGGTGCCATCCTTGGGGCGCTGGGGGTGCTGCTAATGAAGATCAGCTGTTAATTATGTGGCTGGAGCCTCCTAAGTCCTTCCCATCCCAGTGGGCCTGTGGCTGGTGGCCCTGGAGCCCTGATCCCTGTCCCAGATTGTAAGAGCCTAAATGAGAGATGCAGGACTCCAGGCAGCTCTCCAAAATTGTATCCAAAATGCAGTTTATTGTATCCAAAATGCAGTTTATTGTATCCAAAATGCAGTTTATTCCATCCAAGATGTCACAGCAGCCCAGGATTGTGGGTGACAGAGCTGTGCCTACAGCTGTCAGCTCCAGCTGCAGGCAGGCCTGGAGACCCTTTGGTTTTGGTTACAATGCATTATTTACTTTTCTTTTGGTTACAATCCGTTATATACATTTCTTTAGGTTACAATGCATTATATACTTTTCTTTTGGTTACAATGCATTATATACTTTTCTTTGCTGAGCATCTTCATACAGTAGAACCAATCTATACCTTAACTTTTATCTCTAGCCTATCATAACTACTGTAATTACCATATTCATGTTACTGTTCTCCAATCACTCAAAGTTAGTACATTACAGTTTAGGCTAGAAGTTGGTTTTCAATTTTCTTGCAGTGGGAAATTCTGAGACCTTTTTTCTACTTGCTTGTTTGCCTGTGCTATCTTTGTGCTTGGTAAAAACATCTTGTTTGAGGTGGGTTTATCCTTTGCTCTAAAAGTCATAAAAACCCCTTCTAACTAACACACCCTTTGCCTCCTTGGTTAGCCAGTAAGACTGGCCCAGCAATTCTTTTCTTCTCTATCAAAACTTGCTTCCATCTCTATTCCTTCATCAGACTCTACATTTAAAAATCTTTCTGCTAAGCACACATATCTCTGAGATTTCTTGTCAAACTTCCATCCTTCCCAACACCAAATGTCCCAGGGTCCCTGTGGGGAGGTGTTGGTCCCACACTGTCACACACACAAGGATTTTGGGGGGCTTTTGCCCCCGGTGGCACCAGGGGCTGCCAGGGGCTGTCCACAGCGGCTGAAAGGGGCTTTGTGCCCGGCACGGCCGGGGGCTGAGCCAGGGCCAGCCCTGTCCCTGCCTGTCACAGCTCCCGGGAATGGCCACAAACTGGGGCGTGCAGGGGTCTTGGGCATGGCCCGGGGATGGGGGACACGGGGACATGAGTGACACGGGGTGGCACCAGCGTGGGTGCCCCAAGAGACAGCGGGGGTGAAGCAGGGGGACAGGGACAGGGATGGGAACAGGGACAGGAACAGGGGCACGAGCAGGGACAGGACAGGGACAGAGGGACAGGGGCAGGGACAGGAGGACGGGATCAGGGACAGGGATGGGATCAGGGACAGGATCAGGGACAGGGATGGGATCAGGGACAGGGACAGGGATGGGATCAGGGACAGGGACAGGGGCACGAGCAGGGACAGGGACAGAGGGACAGGGGCAGGGACAGGAGAACGGGATCAGGGACAGGGACGGGATCAGGGACAGGGACAGGATCAAGGACAGGGATGGGATCAAGGACAGGGATGGGATCAAGGACAGGGACAGGATCAAGGACAGGGATGGGATCAAGGACAGGGACAGGATCAAGGACAGGGATGGGATCAAGGACAGGGACGGGATCAGGGACAGGATCAGGGACAGGGACGGGATCAGGGACAGGGACGGGATCAGGGACAGGATCAGGGACAGGGACGGGATCAGGGACAGGGACAGGATCAGGGTCAGGGATGGGATCAGGGACAGGGATGGGATCAGGGACAGGGGCAGGGACAGGGACGGGATCAGGGACAGGGATGGGATCAAGAACAGGGACAGGGACAGGGATGGGATCGGGGACAGGGACAGGATCAGGGACAGGGATGGGATCAGGGATCAGGGATGGGATCAAGGACAGGGACAGGGACAGGGATGGGATCAGGGACAGGGACAGGGACAGGGATGGGATCAAGGACAGGGACAGGGACAGGGATGGGATCAGGGACAGGGACAGGGACAGGGATGGGATCAGGGACAGGGACAGGGACTGGGACTGGCCCCGCCGCTGGCAGCAGATGGCAGCCGATGGCCGGGAAAGGCTCTTGGCTGCCGTGGGACGGGGACACCCCGCTGGAGCACGGCCACCACCACCGGGCCACCAAGAGTGACCAGTGGGAAGGGCCGTGGCAGCGGCTGCGTCCCTGTGGGTGCGATCTGGGGAGACCCAGGGCCAGCAGGGACCATACTGGTGAGACTGGTGGCACTGGGGCAGCTCCCGCATCCTTCTTTAACCCCTGGAGCTCCCTGCCTCCAGCCGGGCTCCCCCCGGCTGCCCTGTGTGAAAAACGCCAATCACTTGTTTTTAAAAGTTTAAAAGTTTAATAGTAATTAAATGGTTATAAAAATAGTAATACAATTAGAGTAATAATCATTTGGACAAATTGAATTAGGACAATATGAGACAACAAATACAAAGAGTTATGAACGTCCAGATACCTTTTTCTGGGCAGCACAACCCGAAAAAGGACACAGTTAACAAAGGATTAACCCTTAAAAACAATAACCTGTTGCACATTCATACACTTCACACAAGATACATGAATTCCATTCAAATACAGGATTCTGTCTGGTCATCGTCAGCTTCTTCCTCTGATCCTGACAGTGCCTTTAAGGTGGGAAGAAGTTCGTTTCTTCTGATAATGGAGCAATAAATTCTTTTTCTCTGAAATATTCAAGTGTCCTGCAGCTGCTATCTCACTGCGAGTCCTTTCTTTAAAAAAAGTATCCTACGTAGCACAGTTTCTATTTTAACTTTTTTTATAACCTAAAACTGTATTTACCACACTACTTAAGAGAATTAATACAGCATCACTTTCTAACACAACACATACAATATTCATTTGAATATTTGCAAAAAGCCAATCATAAAACATACGCATTTTTTCCCATCCTGGTATCACCAGGCATTGTGCCCATAGAAATTCCCAGGTTTGGGGCACCCTCACATCCCCAGCGACTCTTGTGTCCCCGGGCACTGTGCTGTGTGACAGCTGCGGTGACAGGGACACCTCTGGGGACAGGACACGTCCCTCCCTGGGTGCACAGGGATGGAGCGGGGCAGAGCGGGCGCTGCAGAGATTTGGGGTGCCCTCCTCCTCCTCCTCCTCCTCCAGAGGTGCCAGATGTGCCCTGGCACGGCAGGAAAGGGCAGCGCAGGGGGCCCTGGGTTGGGGGCTTGGGGGTCTCTGTGCCAGGGTAGGGGTGTCACAGGGGTGGCAGTGATGGGTTGGAGCAGGGGGGAAATACAGAGCAAAATACAGAACAAAACAGAACAGAACAAATACAGGACAAAATACAGAACAGAATACAGAACAAAATACAGAACAAATACAGAACAGAATACAGAACAGAATACAGAAAAAACCCAGAACAGAACAAATACAGAACAAAATACAGAGTAAAACCAGAACAGAACAAAATACAGAACAAAACCAGAACAGAACAAATACAGAACACGATACAGAACAAAACACAGAACAAATACAGAACAGAATACAGAACAAAATACAGAACAGAATACAGAACAGAATACAGAACAAAACCAGAACAGAACAAATACAGAACAGAATACACAGCAAAATACAGAACAAATACAGAGCAAAATACAGAACAAAATACAGAACAAATACCGAACAAAACCAGAAAAGAACAAATACCGAACAAAATACAGAACAAAACAGAGGAAAACCAGAACAGAACAAATACAGAGCAAAATACAGAACAAAATACAGAACAAAACCAGAACAGAACAAATGCAGAACAAAATACAGAACAAAGCCAATACAGAACAGAATGCAGAACAAAATCTTTTCCCTGTCGCTATAGAGTCAGGTCCCAGGAGGGCAGGTGGCTCCCCCAGCCCTCACCTGCACCCTGGGACACTGAGCAGGGTGCCCAGACCTCTCCAGACCCAGAAGAGGGGGCAGAAGCCCCCAGAGACCCCTGGGATGATGGAGATGGGGGGAAGCCACAGTGCAGCCCAACCCCAGAGCAAGTGCCCTTTTAGGGCCAGCTCAGCCGGGAGCTGCTCCTGAACCCCAGCTCCCTGTGGGAGCCCAAAGGGGAGCTGGGAGAGGGGCTTTGGGAGCCAAAAGGGGGTGCAGAATAACGGGTGAAACTGTGGGTTTAGGGGTGTCAGGATGTGTTGAGGCTGTGGGAGCCTGGAGGGGGCTCAGGCTCATGGGGGGCACTGAGGGGGCACTGGGCAGGGTTGGCACAGGGAGGGAGTGGGAAGCAGAGCCCAGGGGAGGTCTCTGAGGCCTCTGCCAGCCTGGGGATCTCTGTCCCCCACTGCACCCTCAAACCACGGCTCTTCCTATGCTCAGGCTCCATCATTCACAGCCTAAATGGCGAACAAGATATCGGAGAAATAGGAGGACTCCAAAAAATACTGCCCACAACCAGCCTGAAACTGTTCAGTCCCTGCCCCGGAGCTGGGAGCAGCTGGGAGCCCTGGGGACACGGGCTGGGGAGGTGCCAGGTGCTCCTGGCTGGCAGCAGAGGTGACCCCGAGCTGCCAGGGCCCCGCAGAGCTGGCACTGCCCGGGGCTGCTCGGCCTTGGGGTGCCCGGGGTGCCCAGGTGCTGATCCAGTGTCAGAACTCAGCGCATCCCTCCGGGTGTCCAGAGTTGCCCAGGACCCCACTGGGGGCTCAGAGACCCTGGCACACAGCCCAGAACACCTGGGGATTTGATTTTGACCCCTGGAGCAAGTTGCCAACTTTGCATGAGGACCTGAAAGTCACAGAGGTTTGAATGGTGCAATAACAAAATGATCACAGGGTGAGGATGTAGATTTTGGGATTTTTGGTATGGGGGTTATGGGGACAAGATGGAGGAACTTGGGCGTGTCCAGCCTTTCTTCTTCTCCTTCTTGCTCTCCATTTTCTGCAGTGATGTTGGCACTTTGGGATTGGTTTAGAGTAGAAGTGTACTGTCTAACATGGGTGATAGGTATTGGGAATTAAGTGTAAATATGATATGTCGCAGACATCTTTTTATGAAAATCCTTTCCTTGGGATTTTTTCTTCCTGAGAAGCTGAGAGGCTCCAGGAACAAAACGTAAACAATGGTTATCTGCTGCTGTGGGATACATCAGATGGATTTTTAATTGGCCCATCTTGGGTATTTCTAATTAATGGCCAATCAAGGCTGAGCGGTCTCGGACAGAGTCAGAGACAGCTCCTTTTGTTTTCATTCTTTCTTTGTCTATTCTTAGCTTAGCCAGCCTTCTGAGATGCAACTTTTCTTTCTATTCTTTTTAGTATAGTTTTAATGTAATATATATCATAAAATAATAAATCAAGCCTTCTGAACATGGAGCCAACATTCTCATCTCTTCCCTCACCTGAAAACCCCTCTGACCACCGTCACAATGAGATACGTGGCTTGCAGTATAAAAGGACAACACCACCTCGAGGGTGATCAGAGTGCCTGTGGCTGCCCTGCTGAGCAGATCTCAGCTGGGCAGAGAGAAAATTTTATAGATGAGAATTGATAAACAACCTCAAGACCGAAAAGTGAAGAGTCCAGACTCATTCTTCAGGTGTGTGGGCTGAAACAGAGACATCCTGCACATCTCAGGGCAGCAATTACCAACAGCAGCCTGACACCCCTGGGTTTCAGTTCCAGCCAGGCCCTTGCCCGGTTCCAGGGCTGTCACGGCTGCCTGGGCAGACGGAGGCTCTGCTGTCACTCCAGCCCAGGTGGCTGCTTGCTTTTCCAGCCAGCTCCCAGCTGGGCTCCTTGGTGGCTCCTGGACTCCTGCCTGCACAAATCCCTGAGCTGTGCTGGAACTCTGCCCTTCCTGCTGCCAGCTCTGCCTCCCAACCAGCAAGCCGTGGCTGCAGAGGATACAGGAGCAGCCCTCAGCTCCCAGCACCTCTGGTCCTGCAGGGGTTAATCCTGGGGGGTGAGGGGATTACAGGGCAGTGGGGGAAGCACTTTGGGTTCTACTGGGAGATTTTTGGGGATTCAGAGGGGGAGGCACGGGGCAGTGCTGCCAGGTGAGTCTTGGTGGCTGTGCCCCCCCTGGCCTGCACCCACAGCCCTGGCTGGTGCCACCCTGGGGACACTGTCAGGCTCTGTCTGAGGTTGGGTGGCAAAGTCTCCAGGCCTGGAGCTGCCTCTGTGTGTGAGCCCCTCCCAGCTCATGCTGGGGCTTTGTTGCCCTTCAAGGACCCTGCTCCATCCCTGGGTGTGGGACACACAGATTGTTTTCCATAGCTCTGTCCCTCCCTGATTTTGCTTCTCATGTCATCACCAGGTGTTTGGTTCACCATCATCAACACGGTTCAAGTGCCAGAGCGTCTCTGGAACCCACAGTGCCCTCCCAGACAGCAGGATTTCCCTTGGGAATGCTGAAATCCTCAAGTCACATCCTCAAACAAAGGAGATGAGCCTGGAGGGCACTTCCTGCTCCCTGCTGAAACCCTGCAGAGATGCCACCACCTTTGGGGGACGTGTAAGATAACTCTGTCAGGCACCAACATTGACTCCCAATTCTGTGCTGAGTTGGGTGAGTTACAAACACCTCAAAAGCAGAGACAGTTCTGAAGAAAATTGCCAGATTATTTGAAAAAAAACCCAAACCCTTTCCCTTCAAAAAGCCAAACCAAATGTTGAAACGAAAATGGTCCTCACATTGGAAATTTCCTGCGCGAGGGTGATCCAAGGTGTCCCCGTGGGGGAGCTGCTACAACTTGGCCACTTTCCTGAACACCTCAGACCTGCAGTGGGACAGGTGCACGAGGAAGAAGATCCCAACGACCACGGCGAAGCTGATGCCCACAGCCCTCATGACGAAGATGGACTCGGGGTCGCTGGGGCTGCGCTGGCGCCGGGGCTCGAAGGTGACGGTGAGCTGGAAGCCGGCCACCAGCTCGCCCTGCCGCCAGCAGAAGTAGGTGGCTTTGTCCCTCCTGCGCAGCCGCTGCAGGTGCAGGTGGTTCCCGTGGTCGATGAAGAGCCTCATGTGCTTCCTCACCCCCACCAGGTAGTGGGCGCGGTAGAGGCGCACGGAGCCCTTGTCCCAGGCCACGGCGTGCTCCGGCCGCGCCCCCGGGCACGAAATCACCAGGTCGGTCTTGGGGGGCTGGTTGTGGTACTGGATGGGGACACGAGGCAGCTCCGGCCTCTCGCCCAGCTTGTAAACGACGTTGGAGATGGCCTGCACGCCCTCCTCGGGCTCTTCCTTCTGCGGGCAAGGGGCCAGGCAGCTCCTGACGGCCACCTCGGGGCTGCGGAGGCGGATGAGGCGCCCGAAGGGTTTGGGCACGGCCCTGGAGCCGCAGGAGCTGACGTTGGGCAGCGCCGTGCGGTACCGGGGCTTCAGCTGGGCGCTCTGCACGTAGCAGAGCCCGATGCGCCGCTGCTCGCCCCGCACCCCGCAGCGGTCACAGCGCGTCCAGTCCCAGAAGGTGGTGAACAGGGTGAATTCCTTCTCTTTGTGGTCCTCTTGGACGTGCTGGTCTTTATCCAGGAACGCCACGGTGATCTTGCTGGTGGGCTGCACGTCCACGTCGTAGCCGTAGAAGAAGAGCCCCTCCTTGGTGCCGCACAGGTAATGGCCCGAGTCCCTCACCTGGGCTCGGAACACGATCAGGCTGAACAGGCGGATGCTGAAGCGCTTCAGGAGGTCGCTGCCCGCGCGCACCTGCTTGGAATCCACGATCACGGTGCCGTTGAAGTCTGTCAGCACCGTGGTTTCGTGGCTGTGCAGGTTCTTCTGGAAGTACCAGACCACAGAGGAGGCCTCCTCGGGCTTGCACTTGCAGGGCAGCTCGAAGGTCATGTCCGCCAGGTAGGCGACGTTCTCGAACACCAGGAAGGCGGGACACGCCGTCTTCTTGAACACATCCCCTTTCTTCTCAATGGCAAAGGCCTGGAGAACATCCAGCAGGGAGAGGAGAATGGTGGCTCCCAGCAGCCTCGTCCCCATCACTGTGGGTGCTCTCTGGCCCAGCAGAACTCACAGAGCCCAGGCAGGGATGTGCTGGGAGCATCCTGCCCTGGAACAGCCCAGCCTCTGTCACCCTCTCTGAAAGCAGCTCTGGAGCGTTGTCACCCGCGTGCCTGGCAACAATGGAGCTGTGCTGGGACCAGTGGAACCCCCAACATCTCATCATGGTTTGAGCTGGATGGGGACTTAGAGAGGATCTCTAGTGCAGACCAACATCTTCATGGTTGTGCCATTGGGAAGGTATTGGCTTTTGTGGCAGAGGGTTGTGCTTTAATTGATGAAATCAAAGAGAACCTTCAACCATGGGCTGGCCAGTCTGATGAGAGGGAAGGTTTGGGGGGTGGGTTCCAATGTGGCAATGTTTGTGCCATTGCTTCCTCCTAGGGAGGAGACCAGGCCAGCCCAATGTTCCTTGGCTCGAGATGAGAATCACAGGGCAAACCCCATCAGTGCTGTGTGTGGCTGTGGTGGAACCTCTCACACCCCACATGGTTTCCTGACCCCCTCTCTGAAGTGCCTGGACAAAAACAGTCACAGCATGGGGAACAAACAAGAACTGGAAATGTGAGTGTGCAGTGGCAGGGCCGTGATCCCACTGCAATGACAGTGGGACAGTGGGACAGCTCACCTGAGTGGGATGCTGTCACGGGTGGCCATGGCCATGTGTCCCCCCACAGCCCTCACCTGCACTCTGGGACACTCAGCAGAGGCACCCACAGGGCCTGGGATGATGGAGAAGGAGGATGGAACCCAAACCCAGAGCCAGGACCTTTCCCAGGCTCCCCACACGAGGGTGAGGCAGCAGAGAACAGCCACGCATTGACCCTTGGATTTGGGACAGAACAATTTATTAAAAACACAATAACCTATTTCCTAAACCCACCCATAACCTGCAAACACACATACAGGACTGAGCCAACAGAGGGGCCACAGGCAGGGCCACGCTGCTGGAACCACGGCCAGAAGGGCGGCGCGGGGCAGGAGGGGATGCTCGGGGAGCTGCAGGAGGACCTGGAGGCCTTTGGGGTTTGGGCGCTGGGAGAGGAGCCGGGGGGTGGGCTCGGGGGGGCTGCCCGGAGCTCTGGCTGCTGCTGCTGCTGCTCGGCGCTCGGGGGAAGCTGCTCTGGAGCCGGCCCGGGCAGGGGGCTGGGGGTCCGTGCTGCTGCAGGGCTCTGGGTGCCAGGCGGAGGGGAGGGCTGGCGGCTGGCACTGCGGGGCTCCGGGGACACGGGGGAGCTCTGCTCTTCCCTAAAACCCCGCTGGCGCTTCCTCCGTGCTCGGGAGCTGCAGGAGTTGTCTGATTGGGAATCGCTGCTCGACTCGAGCATCCTCTTCACCGGCCAGACAGAGATCGGCTTGGGACTGGAGCACGGAGAGAGCTCCTGGCAGCATTGCGGGGCGGTGCTGGGCACGGCGGGGTCTGGCACGGTGACAGGAGCCTCGGCTGAAAGAGCAGAGAAGAAACAGAATCACCTCCGTGTCTGCAGCTCGGCAGCACCGCCAACCCCCGGGGCACCCCGTGCGCCCCCAGCTCAGCGCAGACCTGCCCTCCCTTGCACTGCCCCCGGGTCCTGGGAGGTTCAGAGGGGTCCCGAGTGGGTTTGGGAGGTCCCGGAGAATTCCGGAGGGTCCGGGAGGGTGCAAGGGAGCTCCCAGGGACTCCCCAGGGCTCTGCAGAACCACAGCTCCCTGCCAGGACGGCGCCGTGGCACGGAGGATGAGGAGGAAGAGCTCAGCCCCGCGCAGAGCCGGCTGAGGCTCCATCCCGGCTGCCTCGGGCAAGGGCACCAGGGAGGAGTAAAGGGAGAAACGCGGCTCAGAGCTGCTGCTTCGGGCTCCTGGGGCAGGGTGATCCCCTCCTGTGGGAGCTGCGTCGCACACAGAGGCTGAGCTCCCCCCGGAGCCCAGGGCTGCTCCCGAGGGGCTGCCGAGCTCCGATCGCTCTGCACAGCGAGGCCGGAGCCACGGCGGGCACGACCCGCTCGGTGACACTGGGGACGTCCCCTGCCCCCGGGAGCTGTGACCCACCGCGGGCTCCTCCACCGAGACACGGGAGAGGGGCCAACCCCACTGTCCCCATCCCAAATCCTCACCTGCACAGCTCAGCTGCGTTCCTGGGGCTGGGGCAGCCTCGCTGGGCTCTTCGAGGCAGCAGGGAAGTGCAGCTTCCTCCAGCCCTGGGGACTCCTCCAGCCCTGGGGACTCCTCCAGGTCTTTGGGCTCCTCCAGCCTTGTGGGCTCCTCCAGGTCTTTGGGCTCCTCCAGGTCTTTGGGCTCCTCCAGCCTTGTGGGCTCCCCCAGGTCTTTGGGCTCCTCCAGCCCTGGGGACTCTTCCAGCCTTATGGATTCCTGCAGCCCTGTGGAATCCTCCAGAACTTTGGGCTCCTCCATCCCTGTGGTCTCCTCCATCCCTGTGGTCTCCTCCAGGATTATGGACTCTTCCTCCATCAACTCCTTCAACCCTGTGGGTTCCTCCATCCCTGTGAACTCCTGAAGCCCTGTGAACTCCTCCAGCCCTGTGAACTCCTCCATCCCTGTGAACACCTCCAGCCCTGTGGTCTCCTCCAGCCCTGTGAACTCCTCCAGCCCTGTGGGCTCCTCCATCCCTGTGAACTCCTCCAGACCTTTGGGCTCCTCCAGCCCTCTGGGCTCCTCCAGCCCTGTGGGCTCCTCCAGATCTTTGGGCTCCTCCAGCCCTGTGGGCTCCTCCAGATCCTTGGGCTCCTCCAGCCCTCTGGGCTCCTCCAGATCTTTGGGCTCCTCCAGCCCTCTGGGCTCCTCCAGCCCTGTGGGCTCCTCCAGCCCTGTGGGCTCCTCCACTTCCTTTGTCTTCTCAGTAATTTCATCAGGGCAGAGGCTGTGAGTAGAGATTTGGGGTAAGAGTGTCAAACATGGAACATGGGACATTCCCAAGCTGTAAATCCCCTCCTGGAGAGCCTGAGCTGTGAGGTGTGTGTGCACCTGTGGGTGACAAGGGACCCAGGGACAGCCCTGGTCCCACATCCATCCAACCATGGACAGGCCAGTCTGCCCAGGCCGAGAGGAGGCAGCAGGACATGGAGAGGACACACACGGACACTCACTTCTGCTCCTGGTCCTGCAGGTCCTGCTGCAGGGGACTCGGTGTCCTGGTCTGGAGCTGCAGATCGGGTGGGGAGGCTGTTCTGGAGCTGCAGGGAGAGCCCCCGGTGTCCTGCAGGGACTGGGGTCAGGCACTGGTTAAAACACAGCGGTGCAGCATGGACCCATCTCCGGGGCTGCTCCTCAGCCTCCGGGTGGCCGCAGGGGACACAGAGACCTGGCCAAAGCCCCGCGGGGTCTGGGCTGAGCAGCTTTAGCAGCAGAGCAGGCACACGCTGCTGGAGCTCCATCGGCAGCTCCTGCCCTCAGCGCACCCCCGGGTGTTGTAAACCCCATAGATTTGGGAACGGCCCCATGGAGGATTTAACAACAGGAATGCTGACACAGCAGCAAAGTTCCTGTCTCCATGGACATTCGCCCTATAACCTATCTCTGTAACCATGTAAGGCAATATCTTGTTAACTCCTGACCATTGGTCATTTTATGGTCCCCCTAACCCTTTGTCATTGGTCAAGTTTTGGATACTTGCCAAGCCTATAAAAGTAGCGTTCTGTACCCTACTAACTGAGAAGAAGAAGAAGAACTGAGACCCTTCACGGACCCACAGATAAAGCCATCTCCGTGGAACAACTCATGCTTTCTTCCTTCTCCTCTCTCTTGTCTGCTGTAGCCTCGAGCCAAGGGCAAACTACCTTGCAAGCAAGCTGAAATCTAAAGAGCTGGCAGATCACTATAAGAGCTGATACACCTCATGCTTGCTTTATGGTAGCCCCGCAGCCTGGCCTGAGCTAGCTTGGCTTCTGGGCTCTCTATCCCCCTGGGGACAGAGCTCCTGGGCTCCACAGCTCTGCTCTATGATAAGGCCATAAAAGAGGCTATTACCCGGGCTGGGAGATTCCCATGGGATATGGAAAGCACCCCGAGGGACCCCCCGATCCCCGGGTCCCCCGGTGCTCACCGGCAGCAGGATGTGCCGGGCGCGGCTGGCGAAGCGCAGCGTGCTGTACGTGTCGGGGCCGGCGGGCGCCGCGGGGCTCACGGCAGCGATCACGGTGCTGCGGAAGCTGCCCACCAGCGAATCCTTCAGCAGCAGCGTCAGTTTGCTGTCCCGGAACGGCACATGGCACTGCCCGCCCTGTCCCGAGACAGCGCTCAGCTCCGGCTGTCCGTGGGGACACCCTCCCGGAGCCGCCCCGCGCAGCCGGACTCACCTTGGCCCCGGCCAGAGCGCGGACCACGCTTTTGAAGGCCAGCAGGGAGCGGTTGATGCTGGTGCCCTCCCACATCCCCTCTCCCCGGCCCGGCGTGTCCCAGGCTCGCTCCGAGCCCGCCAGGTCGATGAAGCTCAGCTTGGCCACGCGCGGGTCCCCGGCGGGGCCGGCGGTGAGGTCCCAGTGCTTCACCTGGATCTGGGGACAGAGGGGGCTGAGATGGCTCCACACAGGTGCTCTGGGGGGCACAGGGCTCTGTGCTTTCAGGGCAAGAGCCGGGGAATCCAGAGAGAGGAGAGGAGAAAAGGAGGTTTTGGAGAAAGCTGCAAAAGGCAGAGCTAAAGGAGCAGCCATGAGATTGGTCAGCAGAAAAATTATTTAAACTGTAGAAAAAGCAAGGGCAAATAGAACAATGGTCTGTGTATTAAAACTTGTCCGAATAGCTCTCTAAGCTGCAGAAAGTTTATCTAGCAAGATATTAGGCAGGTTAAAGCTTAGTAATGGAGCTCTGTGTGTTGTGTTTTAAGGCTTATAAGCAGGTATTGTATTTGAAATAAGCAAGCAGTGTTTAACCAAAGGCATGTGTGCTTATGGTGATTAGATAGAACTACTGTCAATGTGCTTTTGCTTTGTGTGATTGGTCAAGAAGCTTATAAAGTAAGTTGTAACATTAAGTTTTCTAGCCTGCTGCCTGGAATGTGAGCTGCTGGCATCTTCCCGTTGTCATGACCATGGAATGAGGCTGATGCTGGAAAATAAAACAGCTCGAGATGCATTCTACAGCAGCCCCGTCTCGTTCACGTCTGTGAACAGCCCCCCTTGCCAGCGTCACTTGGCATGCTGAAAGGATGAGCCAAACACCCGGTGATGACACAAGGAGCAGAGCCAGGGAAGGGATGTGGCAGGGAGGGACAGCTTTGGGAACAATCAGCATCTCCCACACTCGATGATAGAGAGGGGTATGGCTGGGCAGGTCCTCAGAGGGACTGGAAAAGCATGCAGCCAGCTGGGCTGCTCCCCTGGCAGCAGCAAGGGGCGAGTCAGCAGGCTCAGGCTGACGTGACAGCCCAGGAATTGGGCAAGGGCCTGGCTGGAACTGAAATGCAGGGGCAGCTTTGCAGCCAGGCAGCAGAGAGCACATGAACAGAGCCCCTGGGGAGAAACATCCCCAGCCAGGGCTGAGGGGGACAGCCCTGGGGTGTGCAGGTTTTGTTTGCAGCCCCGTTTGCAGCAGCGCTGGGGCCATCCCAGGGGCAGCAGCCCTCACCTGGAAGATGGCGTGGGAGCGGGAGGAGGCGGCGTTGGCCTTGGTGGAACGCTGGGCCCGGTTTTTATTGCCTTTGGCCAACAAGTGCAGGAGCTGCTCTGGTGTTGTGGGCTGGGGGAGAAGGGGCAGGGGCTGGATCAGCACCTGGGCACCCCGGGCACCCCGAGGCCCAGCAGCCCCGGGCAGTGCCAGCTCTGCGGGGCCCTGGCAGCTCAGGGCCACCTCTGCTGCCAGCCAGGAGCCAGGAGCACCTGGCACCTCCCCAGCCCGTGTCCCCAGGGCTCCCAGCAGCAGTGCAGACGAGTCTGCCCCAGCCCTTGTGCCCAGACCTGGTGCAAGGAGAGGCCCTGTGCCACGACTCCTTTCCCGGGCTGCTCCCAGACGTTCAGAGGGCCCCGGGGCTGCAGCAGGTCATAGACACGCTCCTTGTACACCTGGAGCAGGACATCGAGGTCAGGCTGATGTTTGAATCTCTGGGAGGGAGCTGGGTACCCCTGCAGGATCTGGCACAGCCAGGGGTTCCTCCTGACCCCACTTCTGGCACCTCATTCCACCAGAGCAGCTGATGGGGCTCAGAAGGCAGGGCCAGCTCCCAGAGCTTTGCTGGGCACTTCCCCCAACCCTGCTCCTCGCCAGCCCTTCCAGCCAGGAGGCCCTCCCTGCTCTGTGGAGCACAGCAAGGGAGAGAAAAGCCCCAGCTGCAGCTGGCAGGAAGCAGCAGCAGCAGTTCTCTCCTCCAGGTGGGTGATCCTGCTCCCAGCCCGGCTGCCCTGCCAACCCCAGGGGACACTGCAGGTACCACGAGTGTGGCTCTGGATCAACCCCAAATCTCTTCCCTGAGGACCCTGAGGCAGGAGGGGACACGCTGAGCCACAGCAAACCTGCTGGTAGGAGACAAGGACCTCACAGCTCCTGTCCTTCATGGCCTCGAGCCTCTTGTAGAGCTCCACCGTGGCCAGGTGCACAATGCCAGGAGTGCTCTTGGTGCCCACCATGGTGTGGGTCTTCCCAACCCCTGAAGCTCCGTAGGCAAACACTGCAGGGAGAAGGGATGGGAGGTGAAATGATCTAACAGCACTCACCTGGTGCAGGAGGAGAGGAGGAGAAGGAGAAGGAGAAGGAGAAGAGGAGAAGGAGAAGGAGAAGAGGAGAAGGAGAAGGAGAAGGAGAAGGAGAAGAGGAGAAGGAGAAGGAGAAGGAGAAGGAGAAGGAGAAGGAGAAGGAGAAGGAGAAGGAGAAGGAGAAGGAGAAGGAGAAGGAGAAGGAGAAGGAGAAGAGGAGAAGGAGAAGGAGAAGAGGAGAAGGAGAAGGAGAAGGAGAAGGAGAAGGAGAAGGAGAAGGAGAAGGAGAAGGAGAAGGAGAAGGAGAAGAGGAGAAGGAGGAGAAGGAGAAGAGGAGAAGGAGAAGGAGGAGAAAGGAGAAGGAGAAGGAGAAGGAGAGAAGGAGAAGAGGAGAAGGAGAAGGAGAAGGAGAAGGAGTAGGAGAAGGAGAAGGAGAAGGAGAAGGAGAAGGAGAAGGAGAAGGAGAAGGAGAAGGAGAGCTTATCTGCTTCCCACAGAGATAAGACACAAGGTAATAAAACTCATAACCTTCCCCACTGCCCCTCAGGGCAGTTTCTCTCCCTGGTTTCAGCCTCTCTAGTGCAGCAGGGACAGAAGGAGTCTCCTGATGAGCGCTGCTCCCTTGCTCAGGTCACCTCTGACCCTCTCCCCACGAGGCATTTCTGCTTGCTCTCTTTCACCCCCAGCTTCCAGCACCTCCTTTGAAGCCTCCCCATCAGGGTGGGACACACTGATCTGGATTTTCAGCCCTCTCCCTCTCAGTGCTGGGGCCTGGGGACAGGGGCAGTCCTTCAGTGGCTCTCAGGAACCACCAGGAGCTGGAGCAGCATCCCCTGGTGTGAGCTCCTGGTGCAGGGAGAGCCCGGGGAGTGCTGGGCTCCTCCTGGGAATGCTCCTGGACGTGCAATGCTGGGAACAGCTCCAGGGCTGTGGGAGCTGTCCAGGACCTGTCAGACCCGGCTCTGTGGAGCCATTCAGCCTGGAAAGGGATGGCAAAGATCCCTTTTGGATCTTTCTCATGCATCCACCACATTTCTACCCATCCTTCCTGACCCAGGACAGACAAGAGCAAGTAATCCTTGTTCCTCCAAATGCCTGGCCAGCTCTGCCCAGGGAGGAGGGGAGGCTGTGGGAGGGGCTGTGTCTCAAGGGGATTTAGGGTCTTTGGGGAGTCTCTGGGGGTCCAGGGGAGCAGTAGGAACATGAAGGGGTTTGTGGGGTCGTTTGGGATCCAAGGAGACCCGAAGAGGGGCCGGGATTTTGGCAGAGGCTGTGGGAGCCTGAGGGGGTTCAGGCTCATGGGGAGCTCCAAAGGGGCACCGGGACTGGCACAGGGAGAGGGTGGGCACAGAGCCCGGGGAGGGATCTCTCCTCCCCACTGCCCATATCCATCCTCTCCACGCCATTCCCAGAGAGCTGAGCACTGCTGGAACCAACTCTCTTCAGGCTCTGTGATTCTGGGTCGCTGTTGTGTCACCCCATTCCCAAAGAGCCGTGGGGGCTTCCAAATTAAATCCTGAGCCCCCCCAGCGCTGGGAGGGGATGGGGCAGGAGCTCCTGCACGGATCAGGACTCACCGGAGCAGTTGTAGCCAGCGAGGAGCGTGTCCAGCAGAGGGAGCGTGGTGTGCTGGAACACCTCCTCCTGCGTGGCCCTCTCGCCAAAAACGTGGTCGAACTCGAACTTGAGGTTCCTGCGGCTGCGGCCGGTGCCGGTGCCGGTGCCGCCGGGCTCCTCGGAGGTGAAGAGCACGGCGCGCTGGTTCAGGACGTGCAGGACGGAGGGCGCAGCTCGCTCCCGGGGGTTGGGGGGCCTCACCCGCAGCACCACGACCACGGAGCCCTCCTGGGGCGGGGGCTCTGCCCCCCAGCAGGCACCTGCGGCTGGGGCATCGGGCTGCTCGGGGCTCCCCATCCACTGATCCGGCTCCTCGTGTGGTCTGGGGGGGATAGGTCAGCTGCAGGGTGCAGTGGGGGAGAGAGATCCCCAGGCTGGGCGAGGTCTCAGAGCTTTCCCCCCTCCCCGGGCTCTGCACCCACCCTCTCCCTGTGCCAGTCCCGGTGCCCCTTTGGAGCTCCCCATGAACCTGAACCCCCTCAGGCTCCCACAGCCTCTCCCAAAACCCTGGCCCCTCTTCGGGTCTCCTTGGATCCCAAACGACCCCACAAACCCCTTCGTGCTCCTACAGCTCCCCTGGACCCCCAGAGACTCCCAGAGACCCTAAACCCCTTTGAGACACAGCCCCCTCCCAGAGCCCAACATCCCCCTTCCAGCCCGCTCAGCCTACCCCTCTTTTGGCCCCCACAGCCCCTCTCACGACAGAACCCCAGAATTACAAAATCACAGAATAGTGAGGTTGGAAGAGACCTCTAAGATCATCGAGCCCAACCCATGCCCTCACACCTCACCTCGACACTAGCCCCATGTCCAGTCTTTCTTTAAACACACCCGGAGATGGTGATTGCACCCCCTCCCTGGGAAGAGCACTCCAGCACTTTATTCCTCTTTCCACCCCCCTATCACCCCTTCGAGCCCCCTCCCGCAGCCCTGCAGACCCCCGCGTCCCCGTCCCGCCCCCCAGAACTGACCCAGCCACCGCGTCCCCCGCGGGGACGGCAGCACCCACGCCTGGGCTCGGCATGGCCGGGCAAGGCACGAGGCACAGCCCCGGTCACCGGGAACGCCGAGAGCGGAGCGGCCACCGGAGCGCGGCTGAGCGGGGACGGCCCGGCCGTTGTCGCTCGGGACCCGCCGGTGCCTGGCAGCCCTGGAACGTTGTCACTGTGCCGCCGGTGGCCATGGAGCCCTGCTGGGAACAACGGAGCCCCCGGGGATCCATGGCCGTGGAACGACAGCGTCACTGATGGCTTTGGGCTGGACCCTGAGCGGGGAGCTCGGCACCTCCTGCCTCGCCCTCCTCTGGCCGCTCCTCTGCTGCTGCAGCCCGGGATGTGTTTGGGGTTTGGTGCTCGCTGCTGGCTCGGGTGCAGCTTTTCCTCCACCAGAACCTCCCAGTCCTTCTCTGCAGGACTCTCAGCTCTTGTCCCACTCTGTGCTGGTGCTGGGACTGTCCCTGTGCAGGCGCAGCCCCTTCCCTTGGCTTTATTGAACATCACTGTGTCCTTCTCTGCAGGACTCTCAGCTCTTGTCCCACTCTGTGCTGTCCCTGTGCAGGTGCAGCCCCTTCCCTTGGCTTTATTGAACTTCACTGTGTCCTTCTCTGCAGGACTCTCAGCTCTTGTCCCACTCTGTGCTGTCCCTGTGCAGGTGCAGCCCCTTCCCTTGGCTTTATTGAACTTCACTGTGTCCTTCTCTGCAGGACTCTCAGCTCTTGTCCCACTCTGTGCTGTCCCTGTGCAGGTGCAGCCCCTTCCCTTGGCTTTATTGAACTTCACTGTGTCCTTCTCTGCAGGACTCTCAGCTCTTGTCCCACTCTGTGCTGTCCCTGTGCGGGTGCAGCCCCTTCCCTTGGCTTTATTGAACTTCACTGTGTCCTTCTCTGCAGGACTCTCAGCTCTTGTCCCACTCTGTGCTGTCCCTGTGCAGGTGCAGCCCCTTCCCTCGGCTTTGTTGAACATCACTGTGTCCTCTTGGTGCCACTTCTCGAGCTTGTCCGGCCCCCCCTGGATGTCACCTGCACCGCAGCTTTGTGTCACCTTTGTGAACGCGCTGAGGGTGGCCTTGGGACGCTGTGCCAGTGAGGAAGGGACTGCAGGGCCCCGGTGCCACCCAGAGCCCTCAGGGACACCTTTGTCACCAGCCTCCCCCAGGACAGGGGGCCACTGCCCTCTGCCTGCATCCTCACCCCCCTCTCACAGCTTGGGGATGAGGATGGATTTTTGAAGGGGATGAAGGCAGCTCCAGGCAGAGGGTGCAGAGGTGGATTGGGGTATTTGGGGATTGGGGTGTCTGGGGATGGGGATTGGGGTGTCTGAGGATGGGGATTGGGATGTCTGGGGATTGGGGTGTCTGGGGATGGGGATTGGGGTGTCTGAGGATGGGGATTGGGGTGTCTGGGGATTGGGGTGTCTGGGGATGCTGCTCTGTCCCAGTTTGGGGTGTGCAATGAGGTCCCTCGTGCTGAGGAGCACATTTAGGGCACAAAGCTGCTGGGGCAGCTGCCCTGGGAGCTGCAGGGAAATGGCCAGAGCCCCAGGAGCTGGCACTGACCCAAAGGGCGCTGCAGTGCCAGGCAGGGCACTGGGACACAGCAGGAGAGGATGGCTCAGCAGGAACACCCCACTGCCAGGAGGGGATGGAGCCTGGCAGGTTCTTTGTTGGCTCCATCTCAAGCTGTTACTGAGCTGCTGCAGCAGGATAAAATTCCTTAAAGGAGCCAGAGTCTGGGGCTGCTCTCTGGGAGCTCTGGGGCTGAGCTGGAGAGGAGCAAATGTGGGATGGGGTGTGGGGGAGCCAACAGGACCCTAGTCTGGGGAGGGAGTGCAGCTGCCAGAGCAGCTCCAGAATGGGTGACAGGGAAGTGTCCTGAATAGTTTGTGACCCAGATGGCACCTCAGGCCACCTTCCTTCTCCAAACATCCAACTGCAGCACCAGGTGACTGATCCAGTATGTCAATACGTAGGGAACAATCAACATTTTTTTGTGATTTTATATTGATAATCCTTTCTGGCCTATGGCAAGCCTGTTGACCTTAATTTTGTTGCTTGGTACCTGCAATAATAATGTGTGTCAGGGCAGTGTTTAATCCCTTGAAACTTTTGCTTTTGAGTATATATTAGCAGGAATGCCCCGTTAAAATCAAGGGAGGAATTCCTGCTGAGGAATCTCTGGAGCTGCTGCTGTGAAGGGCCTTCAGTGACAGCAAGGGGAGGAATGTGGGGCAAGAATGCGACTGCCAGAGGGGCTGTGGGATGGATGGATGGATGGATGGATGGATGGATGGATGGATGGATGGATGGATGGATGGATGGATGGCCAGGAAGGTCCCTGAACAATTGCTGGCCCATGTGGGACCCTGGCCCATGTTCCTTCTCCAAACACCCAACTGCTGCTGCTGGATGAGTTCACCTGGCATCCTTGCAGCAGGGAGGGAACAAAGGGAGAGTGTTACAATTTCCTGAGCAGCTTCCACATCAATTCTAAGAGCGGATTTTGGTGCAGTTACCACAGTGGATTGGGGCCGGGCTGTGGGTCCAGGGGGAGCTGGGCTGGAACGAGCCCAGAGTCCTTTAACCACTTTAAAGAATGCAGTGTGAAATGTTTACAATCCTGAGCTGTACCGTGTGCTGGATACTGTGCTTGGTGCGCGGTGAATCCTTCCCGAGGCACTTCCACTGCAGAGCTCCCGGGCTGCCCGAGCTGTGCGGCCGGGCCGGGCCGGGCTGGGCACGAACCCCGGGGAAGGAATCACTGTGGAAGGCATCACAATCCCTCGGGAATGCTGCCGGTGCTCAGGGAGCCTCCTGGGGAAGGGGATCCAGGGCAGGGAGAGGCGCCTCTGCTCCAAGCCGTTCCTGTAGCTTTTAGGCCATGGTGGTGACACCGTCCCCTCAGGGCCCGCTCAGCCCCTCACGACCTGCCGCCCTCTTCAGCCACGGCCTCCTCACTGTGCCTGCGCCTCCTTTGGGGCCGGAAAACCCCTCGTACAGGGCACTGCACCCGCTTAGTGCACTAACACTAACCCTAACCCTGACCCTAACCCTGACCCCGGCCCCGACCCCGACCGCGACCGCGGCCCCGACCCCTCCGCTCTAAGCAGGTTCCCGCCCCCGCGCCGCTTTTAAATTGCCCGCGAGGCCCCGCCCTGCTCCCTGATTGGCCCCGCGCCGCTCTCCGACTCCCATTGGCTGCGCCCCGCGCGGTGCCACATGGGGGTTGTAGTTCCGAGCCCCGCGCGATGCGCAATGGGGGCTGCGGTCTCGGCGCCGCCTGCGCCCCCTGCTGGCGGCAGCAGCAGCTGCAGCTCCGAGCCTGGCAGGCGACAGAGAGGGGAAGGTCCCGGGGGTACCGGGGGATCCTGGGGGGTCTTGGAAAATCCCGGGGGGTCTTGGAAGGTCCCGGGGGGTCCTGGAAGGTCCTGGGGATGGCTTGGGAGGTCCCAGAGAATTCCGGAGGGTCCGGGAGGGCCCCCGGGTTGCAATTCGTTCTCGAGGACCTTCTGCTCGAAGCTGCAATCCAGCCTGGCCCCTCCGCCGCCTCCAGCCGGGATCGGTGCTGGGGAACAGCGCCGGGAGCCGCCAGGGCTTGGGACACACACAGAGAGAGCTGGAGGGGGGAGCACAGCTGGAGCACACACACACATCTGGAACACACACACACATCTGGAACACACACACACATCTGGAACACACACACTCACCTGGAACAAGAACACACACACATCTGGAACACACACACACATCTGGAACAAGAACACACACATCTGGAACACACACACTCACCTGGGGACACACACACCTGTGACACAGACAGACACACTCACCTGAGGGACACACAGTCCCAGGACACAGACACACACCTGGGGACACACAGACACACCTGGGGACATGAACACTCATTCTCGGGGACACACGGACACACACACGTACAGCCAGGAGGACATCCAGCGCCGTCCTGTCCCCAAGGCCACTCCATGTCCCCAGGGCTCCCATCCTCTGTCCCCACCACGGCCGCTGGCCCCGGGCTCCCGCTGTCACCTCGAATTGCGCCACGTCCCGCCCGTGCCGAGGCAGCGGTGACGGCCGCGAGTGGCCGAGGGTCCCGGTGGCTCCGTGTGTCCCCCCCCAGCAGTGACAGTGCTGAGTTTCGCAGGGGACACCCCTTCATGGGGACAGGGCTGGGGTAAGGGTGGCACCCAAGCGTCCCCATGACGGCGGCGCAGGGACAGGGACTGGTTTGATAAAGGAAGCGGCGCCGGCGTGGGAGGTGGTGGCGGTGGCACAAAGACCCCGTCCCCGGGGCTGGGGACATTGGGGACACTGGGGACACACACAGCAGACCGGGACAGATCACAGCTCTGCTTTACCATGTTGTCACCCCCGCCCCAGCACAGCCCCCCCGGCCCGGGGACCCCCCGAGAGCCCCGGCAGCGCCCCGAGAGCAGCGGCGGGACAGGGGGGGCACAGCCGGGCATGGGGGTGCCGCGGGTGCCACCCCAAAGCTCTGCAGCCCCCAGCCCTCGGTTGGCAGCTGACGGGAACGGGGGGCTCGGGGCAGCCGGGAGCGCGGGGAGGGGGAGCCGGGGTGGGCAGGGGGTGCCGGGGGGCCGGGCAGGAGCGGGGGGAGCTGGGGGGGCAGCAGGGAACAGAACCACGGCCCAGGGACGCCGTGGGGCTGGGGGGGCACCGCGGGGGGATGCGGGGGGCTCAGTCCGAGTAGATGATGAAGCCGGAGAAGGTGCTGTACTTGTTGTTGTTGCCGCCGTGGGCTTTGCCGCCGTCCAGCTTGATGAAGACCTCGTCCCCCGCGTCCAGGTGCAGGATGACGCTGTTGCTGGCGTAGTCGTAGTTCTGGTCGGCGTCCTGAGCGATGGCGCTGGCCCGGACCTGCCCAGGGGACACCGGCTCAGGGCGCGCAGAGCTCCGGACTCAGCGCATCGGAGCCACCCCCCCGGGGGAGGCAGCGCCGCCCGGAGCCCCCCCGGAGCCCGCGGGAGTGACGGGGACAGCGCCACAGGGGGGACTGCGGCTCTGGGGTCAGGGGCGGGATTGCAGCCCAGACACGGGACCCCAGCGGGGTACAGGAACACAGCTCTGACACCGAACCCCAAATCCAGATTTGGATCCAGGACCGTGGGTCAGATGTGGGACCATGGTCTGACACACAACCCCAAATCCAGGTTTGGATCCAGGTTTGGATGCAGGAACGTGGGTCAGACACAGCAGCCCAGCTCTGACACAGAACCCCAAATCCAGATTTGGATCCCGGTTTGGATGCAGGAACGTGGGTCAGACATGGGACCCCAGCTCTGACACAGAACCCCAAATCCAGATTTGGATCCAGGTTTGGATGCAGGAACGTGGGTCAGACACAGCAGCCCAGCTCTGACACGGAACCTCAAATCCAGGTTTGGACACAGGACTGTGGGTCAGATGTGGGACCACAGCTCTGACACGGAACCCCAAATCCAGGTTTGGATGCAGGAACGTGGGTCAGACACAGCACCCCAGCTCTGACTCAGAACCCCAAATCCAGGTTTGGATGCAGGTTTGGACACAGGACCGTGGCACCACAACTCCACATGGGACCACGGCTCTCCCACAGGACCCTGACTCCAGATTTGGATGCACAGCTCAGACACAGCACCCCATCTCTGGGTTTGGATCCATGCCTGGGACAC
Source organism: Calcarius lapponicus (assembly GCA_039654755.1). NCBI lineage: Eukaryota > Metazoa > Chordata > Aves > Passeriformes > Fringillidae > Calcarius > Calcarius lapponicus. The sequence goes on along the minus strand of JBBFKN010000011.1, from coordinate 2,287,341 downwards.
AGCACCCCATCTCTGGGTTTGGATCCATGCCTGGGACACAGCACCCCACCTCTGGGTTTGGATCCATGCCTGGGACACAGCACCCCATCTCTGGGTTTGGATCCATGCCTGGGACACAGCACCCCATCTCTGGGTTTGGATCCATGCCTGGGACACAGCACCCCATCTCTGGGTGTGGATCCATGCCTGGGACACAGCACCCCATCTCCCAGCCCAGCCCCAACCCAAACCCGAGCCCTGCATCCCGCAGCAGCTCCCCATCCCCTGTGACACGGACCCGCACCCACCGCGGGCAGAGTGCTCCCCCCAGAAAGGTTTCCTGGGCGCCGGCAGAGCCAGAGGAGCCGTCACCGCCCGCAGGAGCGGTTCCGTGGCTGGAGCCGCTGCAGAATTCTTTGGGTAATCAAATCTCCGCCGGAGCCTCGCGGGGAGATCGCGGCGCTGGGTGACAGTGACAAGGCGGCTGCTGAAATCCCAAGTGAAATGCAGAAGCGCTGCGCCGGGAGAAGGTGCCGCTAATTACGAGCGACGAGAACGGGCTCTTAATTGGCTCGAGCGGCTGCGGTGTCCCGGGGCGGTGGGACAAGGACGGTGTCCCCCGCAGTCCTGTCCTTTGTCCCCAGGACAGGAGCCCCGGGGGATCGCTCCTCCCCAGCCTGCGATGCTGGGGTGGGACATGTAACTCTGGGACCTACAGACGGCCAGGCTGGAGATCCCACAGGACTCACTTTTACCATTCACCCTGTGCCCACCCTGCCACCGCCAGGGTCCCCACGGCCGTGGGGGACCCCGAACCCCGGTCAGCCACAGCGCCCCAATCTCCCGGGCTGTCCTGCTGCGGAACGGGAGCGAGGGAAGCAGCCAGGAAAAGAGGAAGGAGAGCCAGGAAAAGCCATTTGGCGCCGTCCCCCCCGCCACAGCTGGAGCTGCCCGGTGCCATCCGTCTTCCCTCGTTAAGGAGCCGCCTCATCACGGCGCGCCCGGCAGCCCTCGCTAAGCAGGGAAGATAAATGGCAGCGCTGGGCCCGGCCTGAGCCGCTCCCGGCACCGCAGCGGCGCAGGAGGGGCGCTGCCACCGCCACGGCTTCACCCCTTTGTGCTGCTCCGTGCCTCAGTTTCCCCAGGGCGGAGCTGGGACTCACGGGGGTGGCACGGCCCCAGCCGGGGCTCTGACCCCAGTGACAATGCTGGGGGTGTCCCCGGCGCTGGGGACACTCTGGAGGGGTCCCCAAGGTGGCTGCACCCAGCAGCCAGGGGACAGTGGGGTGCTGCCATGCGCGGTGACACTTGGGGCCTTGGGGACATCACGTGCAGGGTGTCCTTTGAGACCCCAAGCACCTCGGGGTGTCCTTTGAGACCCCAAACTCAGTGGCAGATGCTCCTCAGGATCCTCGGGCATAGCTCTGGGTGCCCCCCCCCCGACCCCCAGCCAGGGCAGTGGGAGCCCCCAGGACCCCCAGCACGTCCTTGTGCACCCTTGGGGACTGTCCCCAACAGTCCCCTGGGGCTGTGACCCTCCCTGAGCTGGGGATGGCCTTCTACAGCATGGGCACCCCAAAACCACCAGGGAGCAGCCCTGTCCATCAACCAATTAATCAATTAATCAATCAATCAATCAATCTGTTCCTCCACCCGTCCACCTCTCACTGCCCTTGCATCAGCTACGGGCTAATACAAATAATAATTAATGCTAATTAAGCACCAGCAGCAGCTCCCCTGGCTCTCATTAACTCCAGCCCCGACCCAACGGTGATGGGCAGCCCCCAAAGCAGCAGCACCCAGGGGATTTTTGGGTGGCCAGAGGAGGCCCCCCAAGTTCTGACCCGCTCTGAATATTCCAGGATCGACCTTTATCTGCAGGGAACCCCACACCATGCCAGGAACGGGGGATTTTCGGCAGCAACCCCCTAAATAATCCCATTTTTAAATTATTTGGGCCATTGAGGGGGATCTTCTTCCTAGATATCGACGCGGCGATGCCTTGTTAGTAATTAACAAGCAGTTAATTAAGTTGCATCACCCGCCCGGGCACAGCTCCTCTTGACAAGGGGCTCCAAAGCTTCTGGAAATTCATCCAGGAACGTCGATCTGGGGGGGGGAGTAGGAAGGTTTGGGGTGGTCCCCAAAAAGATTTTGGGGGAGGCCAAAGGGGAGTTTTTGGGGTGCTCAGTCCAGAGTTACACGGATGCTGCTGGGGGAAAGAGCCAGAAGTGCCAAGTGGCGCTGGAACCCCCAAAATTTATGGCTGGAGGGTGGGGGAGGACAAAAATAATCTCAATCAAAGGAAATTGGAAGTGTTTGGATGGAGAAAAGCTGCCGAGCGAGCGGCTCCTGCTGTGCTCCCGCTCGGGGAGAGTGAGGTGTGCCAAGGCTCCTGCTCCTCCTCACAGCCCGGCTCTTTTTGGGGTGAAAACTCAGTTTTGGGTTAATTCGGGGTCCTGCATGCTCAGGACAAGGGTGCATCGCGGGCTGTGGTGCCGGAGGAAACGCCGGGAAGCGGGAGCAGAGTGGATGGACCCGCGGGAATGCGGCTGCGGTGACATCCCGGGGACCTGAGCTCGGTGACATCCCCGGGGGGACACGGCCACATCTTGTCCCTCGAGTCGCGGCCGGGAGGGGGACACGGCGCGGGAAAGGGGCGCCCCAAAAGCGAGGCTGAGTCCTGGCGTTGGGGCATCCAGCGGGATGAGGTCGTGGGGAAGGATGGAGCCACCCTCGGGGTGTTCCCCGCGATGTCCCCACGCAGACCCAGCAGCAGCGGCGGGGCTGGCTCCAGGCTGGGGGTGCAGCCCCCCAAAAGCGGGGCAGGCGCTGCCCCCCTGGAGGCCACCGCGGACACTGTCCCTGCCGAGGAGCCCTGTCCCCGCAGGGAGGGGACAATGGCATGGCCGGGGGTGGGGACACCCCGGGGACACCACGGCACCCCAAGGAACATCTCCGTGGCCAAGGAAAGAGCTGAGGGAACCTCTGGGGACACGTCAGGGTGGAATGTCACTGTCCCCAGCACTGGGAGAGGGACAGGGCACACAGGGCAGCGTCTGGGAACGGGAGGAGGAGGAGGATGGGACACGCCAGGGGTGCACCCAGAGCCCTGCACTGTCACTGGGGGAAGGACAGAGCACCCCAGGGTGCACCCAGAGCCCTGCACTGTCACTGGGAGAGGGACAGGGAACCCCAGGGTGCACCCAGAGCCCTGCACTGTCACTGGGAGAGGGACAGAGCACCCCAGGGTGCACCCAGAGCCCTGCACTGTCACTGGGAGAGGGACAGAGCACCCCAGGGTGCACCCAGAGCCCTGCACTGTCACTGGGGGAAGGACAGAGCACCCCAGGGTGCACCCAGAGCCCTGCACTGTCACTGGGGGAAGGACAGAGCACCCCAGGGTGCACCCAGAGCCCTGCACTGTCACTGGGAGAGGGACAGGGAACCCCAGGGGTGCACCCAGAGCCCTGCACTGTCACTGGGAGAGGGACAGAGCACCCCAGGGTGCACCCAGAGCCCTGCACTGTCACTGGGAGAGGGACAGAGCACCCCAGGGTGCACCCAGAGCCCTGCAGTGTCCATGGGAGAGGGACAGAGCACCCCAGGGTGCACCCAGAGCCCTGCACTGTCACTGGGGGAGGGACAGGGAACCCCAGGGGTGCACCCAGAGCCCTGCACTGTCACTGGGGGAAGGACAGGACACCCCAGGGTGCACCCAGAGCCCTGCACTGTCACTGGGAGAGGGACAGGGAACCCCAGGGTGCACCCAGAGCCCTGCAGTGTCACTGGGGGAAGGACAGGGAACCCCAGGGTGCACCCAGAGCCCTGCAGTGTCACTGGGGGAAGGACAGGACACCCCAGGGTGCACCCAGAGCCCTGCACTGTCACTGGGGGAAGGACAGAGCACCCCAGGGTGCACCCAGAGCCCTGCAGTGTCCATGGGAGAAGGGACAGGACACCCCAGGGGTGCACCCAGAGCCCTGCACTGTCACTGGGGGAAGGACAGAGCACCCCAGGGTGCACCCAGAGCCCTGCACTGTCACTGGGGGAAGGACAGGGCACACCAGGGTGCACCCAGAGCCCTGCACTGTCACTGGGAGAGGGACAGGGCACACCAGGGATGCTCCTTCAGGGCGGGGAGTACCCTGGGGACACAAGCAGAGCCCGCCATTGTCACTGGGAGAAGGAAGGAGCATCCTGGGGGAGCATCTCCAGCACTGAGAGAAGGGAGGAGTGCCCTGGGGATGCAGCTCCAGAGATGGGAGCAGGACAGAGCCCCTCGGGGCTGCACCCCGAGTCCAGCACGGCACTGTGAGGAGAGCAGGGCACCCTGGGGTTACACCTCCGTGCCCAGGAGAAGGATGTGGCAGCCTGGAAACGCACCCAAATCCCTTCATTGTCACCGAGAGAGGGACAGAACATCCTGGGGGTGCATCCCTGGGGGTAGGAGAAGGACAGGGCATTCTGGGAAGGCACACAGAGCCCATCTTCAGCACTGGGAGATGGATAAAGCACCTCAGGGATGCATGGCAGCGTCTGGGAGAAGGATGTGGCATGCCAGGGATGACCCCAGAGCCCATCACTGCTGCTGGGAGAAGGATGTGACACCCTGGGGATGCATCTCTGGGGCTGGGAATAGGATGGGGCCCCTGGGGAAGCACCCAGAGCCCATAATCAGCACTGGGAGAAGGATGTGGCACCCTGGGGATGCATCCCCGGCGCCAGGAGAAGGATGGAGCAGCCAGGAGCGCATCCAGGGGGCCGGCAAAAGGACGGGGCCCCTGGGGAAGCACCCGCGGTCCATCATCAGCACAAAGAGGATGTGACAACCTGGGGGTGCATTCCTGGCGCCAGGAGAAGGATGGAACACCCATTCTGAAGCCAGGAAAAGGACGGGGAAGCATCCACAGCCCTTCTCCCGTGCTGGGGGACGGCAGATCCGCCGGTCCCGCGGAGGGAGCCGGGATGGGCAGCCCTTACCTGCCCGTTCTTGCAGAGGTCGGCCCACATGCTGGTGCCGTCGCCGCCGCGCATGAGGACGTGGTAGGTGAAGAAGTAGGTGCCGGGGATGGCGCAGGTGAACTTGCCCGAGGCGGCGTCGTAGCTGTTGCCCAGGTTGGTGACCACGTCGTCGAACTTGAGCACCTCGTAGCCCTCGTGGGGGTTCTTGAGGCCGGCGTAGAAGGCGACCCGCGGCACCGTGCTGTAGGTGGCCGCGCTCACCGCGCCCGTAGCGCCCGGTCCCGGTAATCCCGGGGGTCCCGGTCTTCCTGCTTCACCCCGCGCCCCCACCGGCCCCGGCGGTCCCGGTTCTCCGGGCGGTCCCGGCGGTCCCGGTTTGCCCGGTCTGCCCGGTTTGCCTTGGGGACCCTGCACCAGCGTGGAGGGCGGCGGGAGGGGGCCGCGTTCGGCCGGTTGCTGGGGGGAGGCGGCGGGGCCGTAGGGCTCGCAGACCATGCGGCAGGTGCCCAGCATCTCGTACCGACCATCGGTACCGGCGGAGCTCACCAGCACCGGGATGAGCACCACCAGCACCAGAACCATCACCACCCCCGCCGCGGCCGCCAGCAAAGTTTTCCGGCCCAGGCTGAGCCGCCGCCCGGCCGGGGCGCGCTGGCGCCCGGGGGAGGGAATGGTGCCGGCGGGGGGGAGCAGGGCGGCGGCGGCGGCGGCGGCGGGGGGGGCTCGGGCTGGCGGCGGCGGCGGCTCCGCTGCGCTCCGCTGGCTCCGGTGCGCCCCGCGCCGCACGGGCCACGCCCACCCCGCCGGGCCACGCCCACCCCGCGCCCGGACACGCCCCCTCGAGCCCGCCCATCCAATCAGGACACGCCTCCGGCGGCGTTGACCGCGCCCACGGAGGGAAACTGAGGCACGGAGGTGGGATGGGTGCCGGCCGCCCCGCTGAGACCCCCCCTCCAAGGGGGATCCCTCGGTGACCCGGCCCCGCGTGTGCCCACGCCGAGCGCTGCGAGCGCCCCCGTGGAGCTGGGGACACCCCTGGAACCTGTCACCCGTGTCCCCACAGAAGAACACCCGCGGGGGATGGTCCCCACGGCCCGCCCCGACTCCCTGCCTCAGTTTCCCCTCCCACGAGGGAGCACACTGTGGGACAGCCCACGTGGCCAAGCATCCCTCGCGCTCAGCCGTGGCTCCGTGGGAGGGGATGTCACCGCTGGTGGCACAGTGACAACGGGGCAGCCGCAGGTGGCACCGCCGGCGTGGCCGGGCCGTGCCAAAGAGCCGTGCCCGGGGCCGGGCACCGGAGGGCTCATGGCATGGGGACACGCGGCTGCGCCCGCTCCGTCGCCTGCCATCTCCATCAGCCTCGGCGGGGACAGCGGGACGCGATGGCAAGTGACAGGCGCCGCCAGCGCCGGGGGTGAGCGAAGGACGCGGGGATGGGGGAGGGCGACACGGACACACGGGGCAGAGAGCGGCCACAGCGCTGCGGTGACAACGCCGAGGTGGCATCAACCTCAGTGGCACCTGCGAGCTCCATAGGGTCACCAACCCCCTGCCCCCCAAAAAAGACCCTGAGGGTGCATCCCCTCATCCCCCTCACTGCCAAAGCCCAGGGGACACACGGGGGACAAGCCCCAGCCCCGCCCCAAAAGAGGGGGAACCAAGGGGACTTTTGACAGGCATCGATCGCCCCCGCATGTCCCCCGGCTCCCGCAGAGGCTTTAATCAGCGAGCAGAAATCAATTAGCTACCTTTAAGGAGGCGATTATTGCTGGGGTCTTTACAAGGCTGGGGATGGGGAGAGTATTTTGGGGTGGGGGTGCTGCCAGCACCGTATCCCCCCCTCAAAGTTTGTTACCATGATGTCACCAGCTGTTTCCCTGATGCTTTTCTCCATCATTTTTGTCACACCCCCCCCCCCCCCTTTCCTCGTTATCTTTCTGTTTTAACAAGTGCCTAAAAATACGCCTGGCGAGGTCACAGGCTGCGTGAGTCACCAGCAGCACGGGGACGGGGTGGCCCGGGTGGGCAGGGGGCTCTGCGTGGGGACAGGGTGGCCGTGGTGGGGACACAGAGGGAGGACAGGCCCTCACTGGCTGCACCAGGGCACTCGTCTCACCTGGAGGCTCAGGGGACATCCCTGGTACTGGCTGCTGCATCCTCGTGGTGGGGACACAGCCCCAGGTCACCTTGTTGCCACAGGACATCGTGTCCCCTTGGCAGAGCCACCACCCCAGGCCACTGCATCACTCGGGGCTGCCCCGTCCCCATGGCAAGGCCACCACCCTCGGCCACTGTGTCCCCAAGCTGTGGCCCTACAGCCACAGAGCCAGGACAGCCTGTGGGACAGCAGCACTGTATGGGGGGTACAACACCCCAGGTGACACTGAGGGGCTCCCTGTCCCCAAGCCCTGCATGGGGAGGGGGTGCAGTGCAGCCCCTCAAACCAGCTCCATCCACCTGGGCACAGGGAATGGATGGCAAAGCTCCAAATGGCCACGGTCAGGAGTGCAGGAGGTGGGAAAGGGACAAAGGCAGGAGGTGGCAGCAGCAGTGGCTGCCGTGGTTGGGGTGGCAGTGATGGCAGCAGCGATTGCAGCGACAGCAGTGACCCTGCGGCAGTGGTGGTGGCCACAGCGGCTGTGGTGACAGACAGCAGTGGCAGCAGTGGCTGCAGGGGTTGCAGTGGTGGCTGCAGGGGTTGTGGTGGCTGCAGTGATGGTGGCAGCAGCAGTGGCTGTGGTGGCAGCGGTGGTTGTGGTGACAGCAGTGGCAGCAGTGGCTGCGGTGGTGGCTGCAGTGGTTGTGACGATAGCAGTGGCGGTGGTGGCTGCAGCTATTGTGGCGGTGGCAGCAGTGGTGGCTGCAGTGATGACAGCAGTGGCTGTCACAGCTGCAGTGGCTGTGGAGGTGGCTGCAGTGATGGTGGCAGTAGCGGCTGTGGTGGCTGCAGTGGTTGCGGGGCTGCGGTGGCAGTGGTGGCAGTGGTGGCAGCAGCTGTTGCGGTGGTGGGTGCAGAGGTTGTGGTGACAACGGTGGCAGTGACAGCAGTGACAGCGGTGGCTGCAGCTGTTGCAGTGGTGGGTGCAGAGGTTGTGGTGACAGCGGTGGCAGCGGTGGCTGCCGAGGATGTGGTGGCTGCAGTGGCAGCAGTGACTGCAGCGATGGCAGTGACAGCAGTGGCTGCAGCTGTTGCGGCAGTGGCTGCAGAGGCTGCGGTGGCTGCAGTGGCAGTGGTGGCTGCAGTGGCAGTGGTGGCTGCAGTGGCAGCAGTGACTGCAGTGGCAGTGGTGGCTGCAGTGGCAGTGGTGGCTGCAGAGGCTGCGGTGGCTGCAGTGGCAGTGGTGACTGCCGAGGATGTGGTGGCTGCAGTGGCAGTGGTGGCTGCAGAGGCTGCGGTGGCTGCAGTGGCAGTGGTGGCTGCAGAGGCTGCGGTGGCTGCAGTGGCAGTGGTGGCTGCAGAGGCTGTGGTGGCTGCAGTGGCAGTGGTGGCTGCAGCTCTCGTGGCGGTGGCTGCGGCTCCGCTCCTCGCCCGCCGCTCCTCTGCAAAGGTTAAGCAAACAGCAGCTCCCGCAGAATCGATGCCGGCCCGGCCCTCGGCTGTTTGCTTTGGCAACGCGGGCGGGGGCGGCTGGGCCGTGCTGGGGACGCCGGCAGCGGGGACGGGGACAATCGATGCTCCAGGGGCTCAGCTTGGGCCGGGGGTGGCTGTGCCCAGCACCTCCTGGAATTCATGGAGGAGGATTTGGGGAAGGGCAGGGGGCTCGTGGGACCGGCACTGTGCCGTGCCTCAGTTTCCCCTCCTGGCATTGTGGCAGACGCTGACCAAAGGACCACGCTTGGCCAGGGGGACGGGGACATTGTGCCACCGTGGCCCAGCCCAGGCGTGGCTCAGCTGGAATTAAGACAGAGCTGGACACAACCAACGAGCCCAATGTCGTCTCACGGTGACGAGCAGCCATTTGCAGGCCCCAAGGAGTTTGGATGCTGTTCCCAAATTCCAATTGCGTCCTCAGGATGGGCTCTGGAAGGACATGGGACATGGGAGGGGGACATTCAGCTGTGGGCAGGGAGGCCCAGCTGTCTGCTGGCCTTGCAGGACAAGTGGATGGCTGCTTGGTGAGCTGGTGCTTGGTGGCCAACTGGTTCACTGGCAGTGAGGGGGCTCGTGGGACACCGAGTGGTCAGATGGATGGAGGGGTAGATGGCTGGTGCCTTGCTTGCCTGGCTGGCCAGTTGGCTAGATGACTGATTGGCTGGCTGGTCAGTAGGCCACCAGTCTGTCCAGCTGTCCGTCTGCTTGTCTGGCTCGCTGAGCAGTTGGCTGGTGGCCGGCCAGCACCATCCCAGCATGTCCCAGCCCGACACCAGGGACTGTCCCCATCCCAACACCAGGGACTGTCCCCATCCCAACACCAGGCACTGTCCCCATCCCAACACCAGGCACTGTCCCCATCCCGACACCAGGGACTGTCCTCAGCCCAACACCGGGCACTGTCCCCATCCCGACACCAGGGACTGTCCCCATCTCAACACCAGGGACTGTCCCCATCCCGACACCAGGGACTGTCCCCATCCCGACACCGGGCACTGTCCCCATCCCGACACCAGGGACTGTCCCCATCCCGACACCAGGCACTGTCCCCAGCCCAACACCAGGGACTGTCCCCATCCCAACACCGGGCACTGTCCCCATCCCAACACCAGGGACTGTCCCCATCCCAACACCAGGGACTGTCCCCAGCCCAAGAGGGGGAGCCCGGCCGCAGGCAGGGGGAGGGCACAAGGTGTGGGTGGCACATCCCCGTCCCTGTCCCCGTCACGCTGCCTCTCATTACGGACACGGCGGGGCTGTCACCCTCCCACCGCGCGGCAATTAAGGGCTGCCAACACCGGCAGTTAATTAGCGCCGGCGGTGAGCGCTGCGAGGCGACGGCCGCGTGGCTGGCGGAGGGGACAGCTCGGGGACGTGTGCCCAGGGGGAGCAGCGGGATCTGGGGTGCTGGCACCAGCTGGGCTGTCGCGGGTGTGTGTGTGTGTGTGTGTGACACGGAGGGGGTGCGCGGTGACAAGGAGTGCCAGCGATGGGGTGTGCAGGGGTGGCACCGGGAGTGTCCTGCACGGTGACGGTATGTGGCACCCCGGGCTGTGCAGTGATGGTGACAGTGGGTGACACCCCGTGGGCCGTGCAGTGACAGTGACACTGGGTGATCCACTGTGGGCCGGCAGTGACGGTGACAGTGGGTGACACCCCGTGGGCCACGCGGTGACATAGCGCTGTGTGACAGCCCCAGCACCAGGCGCTGACGGTGACTCTGTGTGACAATCCACGGGAGCTGCAGTGACACTGCGTGGCACCCGGCGGCCCCACAGTGACAGTGACACCCTGTGCACTGCGCGGTGACAGTGACACCATGTGACACTCCAGGGAGCAACAGTGAAGCTGTGCAACACCGCAGGGCTGCGCAGCAGCTCCGTGTGACACGAGTGGGGCTGTGCAGCCACGGTGACACTATGTGCCACCCCAGGGAGGTGTGCAGTGACACTGACACTGTGCCACGCCCCGGGGCCGTGCAGTGACCGCGACACCTGTGACAACAGACGGCATCCAGTGACACTGGTGACACCGCACTCACCCCAGCCCGACCTGTTCCCCCTTGTGGGTATTGAGGCGCCCACCCAGTTCACACGTGGGGACATGTCCCATGGGGGGACATCACCCTGTACCTGCAGCTTCCTGAGGGGACACCTGACCCCACCCCCTGCAGCGGGTGGCCCATGGAGGGTGTGCCAAGAAAGGGGGGCTCCAGGAATGGGGTAAACCAAAGAAGGGGGGCTCCAGGAATGGGGTACAGCAAGGAAGGGGGGCTCCAGGAATGGGGTACAGCAAGGAAGGGGGGCTCCAGGAATGGGGTACACCAAAGAAGGGGGGCTCCAGGAATGGGGTACGCCAAGGAAGGGGGGCTCCAGGAATGGGGTACACCAAGGAAGGGGGGCTCCAGGAATGGGGTACACCAAGGAAGGGGGGCTCCAGGAATGGGGTACACAAAAGAAGGGGGGCTCCAGGAAGGGGGGCTCCAGGAATGGGGTACACCAAGGAAGGGGGGCTCCAGGAATGGGGTAGACCAGGGAAGGGGGGCTCCAGGAATGGGGTACACCAAAGAAGGGGAGCTCCAGGAATGGGGTACACCAAGGAAGGGGGGCTCCAGGAATGGGGTACAGCAAGGAAGGGGGGCTCCAGGAATGGGGTACACCAAAGAAGGGGGGCTCCAGGAATGGGGTACACCAGGGAAGGGGGGCTCCAGGAATGGGGTACACCAAGGAAGGGGGGCTCCAGGAATGGGGTACACCAAGGAAGGGGGGCTCCAGGAATGGGGTACACCAGGGAAGGGGCGCTCTAATGAAGGGGTGACCCCAGAGAGGGGGTTCTCTGAGGAAGAGGGTGCTCTGTGAAGGGGGTGCTCCAGGGCTGGAGCTCCAAGAAAAGGAGGTTTCAGGAATGGGGAAGGGATGCCCCGAGGAAGGGGTGCAGAGGAGAGGGGGTGCCTCAGGAAGGGGGAGCACTGGGGAAGGAGGTGCTCAGGGGGGGCTGCTCCGGTTCGGAAGGGGGCGCAGGAGCGGGGGTGCGGCAGGAGGAGGGTCCGACTGTCACGAGCCCCCGCCAGCCGCAGCAGAATCGATCCGGCCGCCAATTTGCACAGTCAAATATTTGGCTTCGCGGCGCGGGGCCGGCTCTGCTCGAGCCGCCCCGGTGGGCGCGGGCCCGCGGTGGCGGTGGCGGCTGCTCCGCGATCGATGGCGGGACGTGCGGGGAGCTGGGGCGGCCGCAAGGCGCGGGGCCGGGGCTGGGGTCGAGGTGCAGCACCCACGATCCTCCATCAGCACCCACAACCCTCCATCAGCACCCACGACGCTCCATCAGCACCCACGATCCTCCATCAGCACCCGGGATCCTCCATCAGCACCCACAACCCTCCATCAGCACCCACGATCCTCCATCAGCACCCACGACCCTCCATCAGCCCCCACGACCCTCCATCAGCACCCACGACCCTCCATCAGCACCCACGATCCTCCATCAGCACCCACGATCCTCCATCAGCACCCAGGGGCTTTGGGAGCCCACGTGGAGCCCCCTCACGGGGCAGAATCTGTTCCAGGAGCTCAGGGGCTCAGCCAGGGTGTCCTCCAGGCCCCCTCCATGGTCAGTGATCGCCGATACCGCTGAGCCATCTGTCACCGACAGGGGATGGCTGAGGCTTGGCCACACGGCCAGTGCCAGGGCCACAGGTGACCGCGGAGCTCCAGCCCTGGAGCGCCCCCTCCACAGAGCACCCCTTCCCTGGGGTAACTCCTTCCTCAGAGCACCCTTTCCTGGCGTACTCCATTCCTTGAGCCCCCCTTTCTTGGTGTACCCCACTCCTGGGGCCCCTCTTCCTTGCTGTACCCCACTCCTGGAGCCCCTCTTCCTTGCTGTACCCCATTCCTGGAGCCCCTCTTCCTTGCTGTACCCCATTCCTGGAGCCCCCCTTCCTTGGTGTACCCCATTCCTGGAGCCCCCCTTCCTTGGTGTACCCCATTCCTGGAGCCCCCCTTCCTTGGTGTACCCCATTCCTGGAGCCCCCCTTCCCTGGTGTATCCCATTCCTGGAGCCCCCCTTCCTTGCTGTACCCCATTCCTGGAACCCCCCTTCCATGGTGTATCCCATTCCTGGAGCCCCCCTTCCTTGGGCTTGTGCCCGAGGGGGCTTGGCTGGGGTGTGGGACTGGTGCAATCCTGGGGCCGCTCCCATGGATGGGCACCACACAGCTCCCATGGACACAACTCCAGAGCCCTTCCCCTGTGGGTGCAGCCCAGGCAGGGGGCTCAGCCCAGGCTCCCCCGGCCTCAGCATCCCCCTGGATCCGCTCGCTTTCCCGGCCCCGCTAAACTCGTTAGCGGCGGGCGAACGTCAGCCGGGCGGGAGCGGAGCGCCAAATGCGATTATTCCCCGTCTCGCTCCATCCTTCCACCCCGGGCTCCATTTATCCGAGGGAGGCGGAACTGGCTCTTATCTCGGCCGAGAAATCTCGCTCCGGCCCTGATTGATGGCTGGCTGCGAGGGACTCCAGCAGCACGGCACAATTACGGAGCATTTAGAGCAGGAGGGGTCAGAGCTCGGGTACAGCTCAGGGAGGCTCCCTGGGGCTGCACAGGGACCACCGGGTCTCTCCAGGTGGATGAGACATGGGAGCTGCGGGGAGGATGGAGGTGGAAGAGTGTCTGCCCCAAAAAGGGGCAGGTGCTGGCTGGGGACACCCTGGGAAGGTCCCCATGCCTAAAGGGTGGCACAGGCAGGACAGGCTCAAGGCCAGGCAGGAGGGTGGGAACGCCCTGGAGGATCCCAGGGATCACCACGGTCACGGTGTGGGGACAAGCAGTGGTACTGGGGACAGGGGTAGCCCAGAGGGAGCAGAGAACCACAGCAGATCCAGGATCACATCCCAGCAAGCCAGACCCACCCTGTGGGGATCCCAGAGCCAACACTGAGCCACAGCCCCCCCAAGGAAGGCCATGGCAGGGCTGATGCTCCAAGCAGCTCCTGGAGCAGCTCAGGGATGTTTACTGGGAAAAGCAGGAGCAGCCAGCAGCTCTTCCTGCGTGTGCTGAACTTTACAGAGTGCAGCCGTGCCCCGGCATAGGAACAGCCTGGGAGCAGCCTGGGAAGAGCCACGGGATGTGGAGCAGCTGCTTTCAGTGTTTTATTAAAACAAAAGTGAAGAGCCAGCACCCGCCTTGCTCAGGCTCGGCTCTCCCACTGGGGAACTGCAGCTGAAGGAAGCTCAAACAGCAGGAAATGAGTTTGAATGAGGCAGAGCCCAGGTCTCAGCCTGCTCCAGGGTGGATCACACCCCTGGATCCAAAGCCAAGGGTGACCCATGAGTGATGGCCACAGAGGCAGGGGGGAGGAGCAGCAAGCTGGACACCCCATCCATGTGAATGAGGTGCTGTCCTCCCCCTTGCTGATTTTACAGCTTTCCTTTAAATCAACATGAAAGAGGGGAAATCCCAAATCTAAATTTGGACAAGGAGGGCTGAGCTATGGGGAATCACCCCAGGGGAGACTGCAGGCAATAACAGGGCCCGAGAAGGCACCCAGCCCTAGGGAGGAGATTGTCCTGGAAGACATTAAAGTGAGATTGTACCTGATTTAAGTGAGCTTGTCCCATAAAGTGAGATTGTCCCAGATTAAAGTGCCTCAGCTCACTGAAGTCCCACAATGGACCCACATGGGAACAAGGGCATCATCCCACAGGCACAGCTGGTGGGTGAGAACCTGAGCAGGGAGAATGCGCCTGAAAAAACCTCTGGCTGCATTCACCTTGGGAAGTGTGCAAGGAGACGCCTCTGTCTGCATTCAGCTGGCAAAGCTCATTAACAGAGGTGGCCTTTCACTGCCCTTTTCAAACGGGGAAATTCAGGCCCCTTCCCTGCCTAAGAGAAAAGGTGAATTAAGAGATGAAATGCCGGATGAGGAGGAACACCAGCCCGCCGAGCCCGGCAACAGCCGCGCCCACGGCCAGCCGTGCCCAGAGGAAATCCAGGGAATCCTCGAGGCGGGTGTGCAGCTGCAGGACCTGCCGGCGGGTGCTCTCCCAGTCGCCGGAGTTGTCGATGACGTGCGTGGCCCACCTGCGCTTCTCCTCCAGGGGCAGCTGGGAGCTGATCCGAGCTTCGGCCTCGGCCACGCCCAGCCCGCTCCTCCTCATCAGCCGTGCCAGCTGCGTCGGGGGGTCACTGCCGGGCGGAACACCGGGCTGAGCTGGGGGTGGGAGGGAGGAAACGGGGGATCTGCCCTCCTCGGGATAAAGTGGGAATGGGAGAGGTGCCCCCTTGTCATTTCTGACACAGCCTGCATTTGGATCAGCAGAGCCACTGCTGCCTGGGCTGTTCCTGTAACAGTGCCCCAAATCCTGCCCTGCTAGAGCATGGGCTGTGGAAGGCCCAAAGGCAGTGAATTCCCCTCTATGATGGTGCCAGGGAAAGCTCAGGAAGGCCCTCATACTCTGTAAAGGGAGGTATTGCTTCTCTCAATTGCACCAGGGCTGAGGCCGAACCTCCAGAGTGGATGATGGTCCCCTCTGAGAGAGGTGGCATTGTCCCTGTCCTCGTGGCTCCTGCAGCACTTACCAATAAACCAGCACTGTGCATTTCATCAGCCTGGTCAACCCACGGGTCTCAAAGAGCAGAGGGATGTCGAGGATCACGTAGCGGTAACCTGTGGAAATGGAAACATTGCCCAAAAAAAGGGAACAGAGTTAACCCCCATTCCCAAATCCCTCATGCTGCACACACACCACGGCCAGGAAAAGCAAAGCAAGCAGGAGATCTTCAGCTCCATGATCAGAGCAGAGCCTGCTGGCCCTCCTCCCTCTCACAGGGAGGAAATGGTTTCATTCCAAGTTTCCAGAGGAAAAAAAGAAAAAAAATCAACCCTAACCTGGCTGCTCCAGACCAAAGGTGAAACTGCAGAAATATAATGAGGAGCTGAAACGAGGAGCTGAAATGAGAGCAGCAGTGCCTGGCTGGCAGGAGCAGCAGCTGTGTGCTGTGCTGGCCTCTCCCGGGAAGGAGTGCCCACAGCAGGATCTGCTCTCCACTCCTTCTCTTGTCCAAGACTTCACCAGGCTGCAGCCATCTGAGCCAGCATTTCCCAGCTCAGCTTTCCTCCCTTTATGAGAAGCTTTGGCTAAACAGCTCCATTTTTCCAAGGGGAGCAAGGAAACCCCCACAGACCTCCTGCAGCTGTGACACTGAAATGTGAGGGGAGCCTCCAGGCACAGCCCAAGGGCTGAACTCTCACCAAAACTGCCTGAGTTTGGTTTAAAACCTCTGACAGCACAGGGAGCAGAGCTTCTCAGAGTCAATCACTGTCCCCCTGGTCCTCTCCATGCCTCTGCCCTTGGCCAGTGTTTGGGGAGGTGGGAGATGCCCTGCTCAGTCTGGGGGAGAGAGTGAGGGGAGGACAAAGCTACAAGTCACGATTTTCCTTTCCTGTGTGTCCCCCAGTCATGGGGACATCTCAGGCTGGTCTCCCCTCTTTATAATCCCCCTAAAACTGAGCTGCCCACTCTTGACAAAGACATCATCATCCAAGGAGCTTCGCACAGTCAATCACTGTCCCCCTGGTTCTCTCCATGCCTCTGCCCTTGGCCAGTGTTTGGGGAGGTGGGAGATGCCCTGCTCAGTCTGGGGGAGAGGAGAAAGCTCCAAGTCAGGACTTCACTCCCCTGTGTGTCCCCCAGTCATGAGGACATCTCAGGCTGGTGTCCCCTCTTTATAACCCCCCTAAAACTGAGCTCCCCACAGCAAGTAAAGTCTTGACAAAGACATCATCATCCAAGGAGCCACCATTCCACCGGCACCTCCGCCCTGAGAGGCTTCTCGCTGCCCTCTGATTTGATCGATCAGAGCTTTCCTTACACAGCCATCCTCAGAGACAGCATCCAGCTATCCCAAATCATTAAATCCTGACTAATGAGGACAAAGCAGCCTGCTGAAGCCACACAGAGCTCTAGCCAAGGGCCAGGACAGCATCCGCCTCCTCAGCCCGCAGCCCCGAGTTCAAGACTCCATCTCTGGCTCCTGGCATTCCTGCCTGTTGCTTCCCTTGTGCTTCCTCCTCCTCCTCCTCCTCACCCCGCAGCAGAGCTCGGCCCCGTGGTGCCCCAGCCTGTTCAGCTCTCCCAGGGCTCAGCTCTGATAAGCACCACCAATCCAGACTGACTCTATTAAGGCATCCTCCTGTCTACACGGAGACCTCTGGAACAGCTGGTGATCTTATCTGGCATTTCCCCAGCCCAGCCTGACAGCTGCATTTGTTCCTTTTATCAGGGGAAACGTGGCACTTTGGAAGGCACAGCTGTCAGCCCATTCCTCACCTTACTGACACTCAGAGGGCTCCACAGCTTGCAGTGAAGCTGGAGCAGGCTGGGGGCAGGGAAGGATGCGTGGCCATTTCAGGAGTGTGGCATTATCCGGTGGGGAATCTCAGCAGAGCTGCTCCCAGGCCCTACAGATACACTTGAAACCGCAGGGGAAAGCGGTGAAGGGCAGCAGTGAAAGGCAGGAGTGAATCAGGAATGAATCCTCCAAACACTGACACCAAAGGCTACCGCAGGCAGAGCACAAAGGCTGTCACTCAATGTCCCTTCCCTTCCTCTGTCATCCCTGTCCCTCTCCTCACATTCAAGGGAGCAGGGATGGCTCCTGCCTAAGCAGGAGTCCTGGCAGGCTGGACAAGGCTGACACCAAAGGCCACCAAAGGCAGAGCACAAAGGCTGTCACTCAATGTCCCTTCCCTTCCTCTGTCATCCCTGTCCCTCTCCTCACATTCAAGGGAGCAGGGATGACTCCTGCTTGGGCAGGAGCCTGGACAAGGCCTCTTACCAAGTACAAAATACTTCAGGATCTGCTTCAGCATCTCCTTCAGGATCTCAGGGTGGGTGATGGAGTTCAGCAGACGCCGTTTCTCCGGCTGGGAGAAGATGATGCTTCCGAGAGCCTCACGATTTATCTCGCCGCTCTCCAGGAGGATCTCGGTGCCAAAGTGCTGCAGAATCTGCTGATGGGCCTTGGAGTGGGGCTGCACCACTGAGAACATCAAACAGCTGGGGGTGAGAGGCAGTTTTACAGCACAGTTGGTGTTTGCATCAGCAATCACCCTCAGATGGGGTTTGCTCATTCACTACAGAGCTGATGCTTGCCGTGGCAGCACATCTGCCTCCAGCACATCTGTCCTGGCACCACATCTGCAGCTCCTGCCAGCCCAAGGTCCCTTTGAGGGCTGACACCTGGAAGATGGAAGCCCTGCAGACATTAATTCAGCAGCACAACCCTCGTGGCACGTGCTGCTGCTCAGGGTGAGCGCTCAGCAGGGAGGACACGGCGATGGCCACACGCCAAGGCTGGGGGAGCAGCTGGGCTGAGCCAATTCCCACCAGGGACAGAGCAGGGAGATCCTAAAGGAACCAGGACCAGCTGGAAACTTCAGCACTGTGTGGATACTCACTGCTGTAACTTGACTCTGGATGCTGCTGAGATGTTTTTTTTTTTTAATTGTCTTTCACATCAGTCACTAAATTCTTCAGGAAAATGAACAGAAAAAGGTTCTAAAAGCTCAATCCCCAATCAGCCCTTGCAGGGGCTCTGACGTTACAGGAGTGGATAACTTTAAAGCCACCAGAAAAAAAAAATATCCCCAACAAAAGGGATGAAGCAATAAAACCATAATTAAACTCCAGCTGAGGGTAACCACAGCGAGGACAGACCACAGATAATCATCTCTCCCAAATCCAGGAACATTGCCACAGGTTGTAACCTCAGGCCAACCTCATAAAAGTCTTTAAGAGCAATTTTTTTCTCCTGTGGAATATCACATGGAGGCAGTTTCAGGATGGGTGAAATCCATATAGTAAACAAACACATTATAAAAAAGGAATTGGTGTAAAATAAAGTGATTGGCAGAAAACTTTCACAGAGTATCTGTAGTGTTTTCCTACCGTCTCCAAGGGCTTTTAGCACCTCCAGCAAATTTCCTGCACCTCCAGGGGAATTACAGTGCAATAAAATGTTAAAGCATCACAGCTTTGAGTGGCTACACAGTAAGTTCTTCACCAAACAGAAAAGCTCAGGCATTTCCAGATGACACCATTGCACCATTGTTCAGCAGCAGACCCCAAATCTGCTGCATGCAGGGTCCACAGCCCTCAGAAACCCAGACTGGTTTGGGGGAAAACCTCA
The DNA here is from genome assembly GCA_039654755.1 of Calcarius lapponicus. NCBI lineage: Eukaryota > Metazoa > Chordata > Aves > Passeriformes > Fringillidae > Calcarius > Calcarius lapponicus. The sequence continues at coordinate 2,268,615 of JBBFKN010000011.1, read as the reverse complement.
CCCAGTGCCACCCCTGCCATGGCAGGGACACCTTCCACTGTCCCAGGCTGCTCCAAGCCCCATCCAGCCTGACCTTGGGCACTTCCAGGGATCCAGGAGCAGCCACAGCTGCTCTGGGCACCCTCTGCTCTCCTCATTATCCTGGTAGGGTGAAGGGATTAACATCTCACAGGTAATCAGAGAAAACAAGGTCTGCTCTGGTCCTACTGAGTCAACAGATCTGGGATTTTGGGGTTTTTCTCCAGCCCAAGCAGCACAAGCCTTTGTTGTTGTTGTTGTTTGGTTTTTGTTTTGTTTTGTGTTTTTTGTTTGTTTGGGATGGTTTTTTTGTTGTTGTTGTTTGGTTTTTTTGGGGGTTTTTTTTTGGAGCACTTTAATTTTGTGCTCTGATCTCTCAGTATCCCCAGAAAAACAACATCCAGCACAGAGGGACATTCTCCTTCAGCCAGAGGCATAACTGAGCGACAGGATGGGTGTCCTGAGGCTCAGGGGGTGTGCTGGACTCACCAAGGGATCCCACTTGACAGGGAACCACATTTCCTTTTGCCCAGAGTTGGCTTTCAAACCTGGCAATCATCACATGCCATGGGATGGAAACTCAGAGTACTCAGAGTACAACATCCCCACGGTGTTTATTAGGTCATGATCTTATTTGTTTTTTCTTTATTAAAAATATATTCCAGTTCAAATCCCCCCTCCCGGGGCAGCTGGGACTGAGAAGCGGGAGGGAAAACCTTTTTGCGATGTACCCAGAGCACCCTCTGCCGTCAGCGATCCCGGTTGTCAGGGGAACCTCAGGCAGCGGGAGGAGCGCTGGAAAACTCACCCTGCCTGGCGATAACATCGGCATCGATCACGGCACAGCCCAGCTCCCGCAGCACGGCCACCACCGTGCTCTTCCCCGACGCGATGCCACCCGAGAGTCCCACCAGGAACATGGTGAAAAGCTGCAAAACACGCCAGGATATTGGCTGAATTCTGTTCATGCTGAGCACATCAAATATTTAGTCGCAAACTTCATTCAAAGCTCATTTTCCAATTTTCTCACTGAGACATCAGGAGGATTTTGGTACCTTCTGAGCTGGGTGTTCCACAGGCTGGAGGACAGTGCTGGATTCAAAAATGCTGCTCTGGGTGTGCCACTTGAGCCAGCCCTAAGTTCCTCCTGGTTTATGGGCAGCTCCAGCAATTCATTCCCCTTTAGCATCTCCAATCATCAAACCAGAGCCCCTTCTACAGCACCTGTCACAGACATCTTTCATGAAAAGTCCTTTCTTTAGGATTTTTCCTCCTGAGAAGCTGAGAGGCCTCAGGAACAAAATGTAACCAATGGTTATCTGCTGCTGTGGGATGCAACAGGGGCATCTGGGATTGGTCTCATGGGGTTGTTTCTAATTAATGGCCAATCACAGTCAGCTGGCTCAGACTGTCTGTCTGAGACACAAACCTTTGTTATTCCTTCTTTCTTTTTCTATTCTTAGCTAGCCTTCTGATGAAATCCTTTCTTCTATTCTTTTAGTATAGTTTTAATAGGATATATATCATAAAATAATAAATCAAGCCTTCTGAAACATGGAGTCAGATCCTCATCTCTTCCCTCATCCTCAGGCCCCTCTGAACACCATCACAAGCACCCTGACCATGGAATTATGGAATTGTTTGGATTGGAAGAGATTTTAAAGCCCATCCAACTCCACCTCCTGGTATGGACAGGGATTTCCACTATCCCAGGGTGCTCCAAGCCCTGTCCCACCTGGCCTGGAACACTTTTAGGGATGGGAGAGCCACTCCCAGAGCTGCTCTGGGCACCCCATGCCTCTCCACCCTCACAGGGAGGAATTCCTTCCCAACATTCCATTCCCCTTGTCCTGTCCCTCCATCCCTTGTCCAAAATCAGGGAGGAATTCCTTCCCAATATTCCATTCCCCTTGTCCTGTCACTTCATCCCTTGTCCAAAATCAGGGAGGAATTCCTTGCAAATATTCCATCCCCTTGTCCTGTCACTCCATCCCTTGTCCAAAATCAGGGAGGAATTCCTTCCCAATATTCCATTCCCCTTGTCCTGTCACTTCATCCCTTGTCCAAAATCAGGGAGGAATTCCTTCCCAATATTCCATTCCCTTGTCCTGTCACTCCATCCCTTGTCCAAAATCAGGGAGGAATTCCTTCCCAATATTCCATTTCCCTTGTCCTGTCACTTCATCCCTTGTCCAAAATCAGGGAGGAATTCCTTCCCAATATTCCATTTCCCTTGTCCTGTCCCTCCATCCCTTGTCCAAAATCAGGGAGGAATTCCTTCCCAATATTCCATTCCCTTGTCCTGTCCCTCCATCCCTTGTCCAATCTCAGGGAGGAATTCCTTCCCAATATTCCATTCCCCTTGTCCTGTCCCTCCATCCCTTGTCCAATCTCAGGGAGGAATTCCTTCCCAATCCATTTCCCTTGTCCTGTCCCTCCATCCCTTGTCCAAAATCTCTCCTGGAGCCCCTTTAGGCCCTGGAAGGGGCTCTGAGCTCTCCCTGGATCCTTCTTTTCTCCAGGTGAGCACCCCCAGCTCTCCCAGCCTGGATGCAGAGCAGAGGGGCTCCAGCCCTTGATCCATGGCCTCCTCTGGATCTGCTCAGAGAAATCAGGACATTTGTGGCAGGTTTGTTGAGGGTGACCCAGGAACAGTGAAAAGGGCAGAATTCAGAGAAAATCTGAGCCAGGACTGGGACCCAAGAGAAATGAAAAGGGCAGAATTCAGATGTGAGCCAGGACTGGGACACAGAAGAAGTGAAAAAGGGCAGAATTCAGACAAAACCTGAGCCAGGGACACAGGAACAGGGAAAAAGGGCAAAATGCAGATCTGAGCCAGGACTGGGACACGGGAGCAGGGAAAAATTGTTTGAATTCTGCCCCTTTTTCACTGTTCCTGTGTCCCAGCCCTGGCTCAGATATTGTCTGAATTCTGCCCTATCTGAGCCAGAACTGGGATCTAGGAGCAATAAAAAAGGGCAGAATTCAGATCTGAGCCAGGGACACAGAGGTAGGGAAAAAGGGCAGAATTCAGAGAATATCTGAGGCAGAACTGGGACACAGGAGCAATGGAAAAGGGCAAAATTCAGACAATATCTGAGCCAGGGACACAGGAACAGTGAAAAAGGGGCAGAATTCAGACAATATCTGAGCCAGGGACACAGGAGCAGTGAGAAAGGGGCAGAATTCAGGTCTGAGCCAGGACTGGGACACAGGAACAGTGAAAAAGGGGCAGAATTCAGATCTGAGCCAGGAGTGGGACACAGGAGCAGTGAGAAAGGGGCAGAATTCAGACAATATCTGAGCCAGGGACACAGGAACAGTGAGAAAGGGCAGAATTCAGAAATATCTGAGCCAGGGACACAGGAACAGTGAGAAAGGGGCAGAATTCAGACAATACCTGAGCCAAGGCCACACAGGGCCTGAGAGGGAGAGCCCTGCTCAGTCCCTGCAGCCAGGTATCACAGCTCAGCCACTTCTGCCCCCACAAGGCACTCAGGAAATCCCATTCCCACCCCACTGGCAGCTTCAAGGACAGGGAACTCGCAGCTCTGAGCAGCAAACTGCTGTCTGTGAGCTGCCCTGAGCACAGATCTATGATTTTGGGGGGAGTTTTTTGGTTGGTGACCCTGCAATGCTCTAAATCCTGCTTGTGTGGTCTCAAAAAAAGGGATTCAGCCACACAGGAGGGGACTGTGAGTATCTGAATGGCACAAACAGAGCAGCCCCAGCAGGGTACAGAGCCCAGAACAGAGTCCTACAAAAAACTCTGCCCATAAAGGTACCAGGTACAAACTGCCCAGGACAGCAGGAGGGCACAGAGGATGGCTGGAAACACAGCACTGCCACCCTTTGGCTAGAAAACAACAACCAAAAAAACCCCATTTCAGTCACAACTGAGTGCTCAAACCATCAGTTTGGGGGGAGGAGGGGGTGGGCAAGTCCTGTGGCAGAGCTGGAGCAGCAGCATGTGCTCCTTTTGCAGACACCAGGTGGGAACATCTTCCCTTTTCCTTCCCTTTTCCACACTCCAGGACAGCAGATGGGAACATCTGTTCCCCTGCAGCAACAAGGCAAAAGAGAAGGCCAAAATATGAACAGCAATCTGCAGTGACTGTGGAGGTTGTCTGCATCCCAAACTGGACCTGGCCCCCGTGAAGAGCCTCTCTGGTGTCCCAAGGGGCTTGGAGTGACAGAGGAGCTGCTTATTTATTATTTATTTGCCATCCCCACCAGGATTTTATCCTCCCACTGCTGCAGGCTGTAGGAGGAGCTGGATCGTGGCAGTGCAGGCTCCTGCTTTGGAAAAAACACCCTGAAATAAATACATTTTGTAAAAATACACTGAAAACTCTCCTGCCCTTGCAAACAGGGCTTTAACTGCAGTAAGCTCAGCGTTCTGGCCTCCAGCCTCAGCTGGGACTTGCTCCCAAAACCCTGCTATTTCTGTCCCTCCTCCACAGGAATCACTGCAGGGGAAAGCAGCCCTTGGAAGGGTTATCCTGGCCAGCAGGGCCAGGCAGGGATCTGAGCACTGGTGCTGTCCAAGGGCCTGCACAGACCTCACACATGAATATTTAACAAGCTCTGGTTTGAGCTGCACACGAGGGGAGAGGGCAGCTTGCTCCTGCAGATGTTACTGGCAGGAGCCAGATCTAGTTTTCCCCCAAATACAGCATTTTTTTGGGGTATATTTGGCCTGTTCCAACTAAATCGGACACGGGGAAAACCCAGAACACGACCCAAAGAGGTTGGTCGGGAAAACTCGGCGAGCTGTTCCTGCTGTGAGGAATGGGGAGATGCACCCAGAGCACTGAGGAAATGCTTTTCAAAGAATTAAGTGCCTAAAAATTCCCATCTCCTGGGGGTTTTGAGCACAGCACAAGCTGCCAGCCTCAATCCATCCACCAGGCAAGCACAGGGAGTGGGGATGAATCTGGAGCGTGTCCTCCAGCACCACCCTCACCCGGGCCTCCTCATCTCTGACAGAGCGGGTGTTTGGCTGGAGGAGGCTGCAGCTAAAGGGAAGAATCATCGTTAACTGGCGGGGAAAGAGCCGCCACAAACACCGTGACCGACCCCGCGGGCACCGCCATGGCCGCCGCCCTCACACTCACCCTCCGCCCGGCTTCACCCACGCCGCAGTGTCCCGCGCTCCCATTGGCTGGCGGGCAGCGGGGGCGTCTCTTCCAGCCAATCAGCGCCGCCCTCATTAGACTCGACCCATCCCTCAAGCGTCCCTGCCATCCCTCGCGGGTGGAGACGCGAGCACCGCGGCTTCAGCGGGGAACGGGCCGCGGCTCTCCGTCCGCCGGGGCATCCACGCGGTTGCCCGGTGTGAGGGAGCCCTCCCGCCACCAGCGGTCCGCCCCTGGACACCCCCAGAGACCTGACGGGAATTGTAGTCCCGGCCCGGGCGCAGCCCGGCCCCCACAAGCCCACGCGGACTACCACTCCCGGCATGCCTCACGGCCCGCCGGCCAATCGCGGCGCGCTTTGTTGCGGGGGCGCGGCACGCGCGGAGGCCCCGTTCAAGATGGCGGACGACAGTGAGACAGCAGTGAGGCGGCCACCGGCGAGGCCTTCGCGGCCGGCGGCGGAGGAGAACGACCACGAGCATTGCAGCGACTGCGAAAACGAGGCGGAGCATGGCTCCAACCGGGGGTGAGCGGCGGCCGGGACCGCGTGCCACGGCGGCGGCCGGGCCCATTGAGGCGAGGAACGGCCGGGAAATGAGAGGCGCCCCGCCCCTTGCGCGCGCTGATTGGTCACTGGGCAGCATCCCGGGCAGCGATTGGTCGAGGCGCCGGTCAGTCTGGCGGGGGGGCGGTGCCGCTGGCGCCCATTCACGGGCGCTGCGGGAGCGTGTCCGAAGCTCAGCAGGGTCGGGCGCGGCCGCGGCGTGGATGGGTGACGGCCGCGGTGCTGCGGGGCGGCGGGGGACGGGGCTGTGAGCGCCTTTTTCGGGCAGAAATGAGCCTGTTCAGCAGCTTTTCCTGGCTGTGCGTTAGGGTGTGTCTCGCCGCATTCCCTCTGCCCTCCCGCAGAAGCCTCAGCCCACTCGTGGCATCTCCATCCCCGCGGTGCCACCCAGGGTGGTGGCACGCGTGATGTCGCTTTCCGGAGCGTGTGGCATCCCCGGAATAATCCCGGCTCTCTGCACACTCATCCCGTCGTTATCCTAAACACAGCCCAGGGTTTTGCAAAGCTCTGCCTACATTGTCTCGTGGCTGGAGGAGCGCAGCCTCCAGGGGAATGGAATGGTGGAATAACAACAACAAGGCAGGGAGCGAGCACAGGCAGCCAGGCAGGTCCTTATCTCAGCCGGGAAGAGCTGGAATGCTTAACGTAGCACCCTCATTACTCACTGCCTTAATTAATACGGTGCAGAGCTGCCTCACCATGCTTGGGATTTGGGGGAGAGGCTCTGTCCTCGTTCCTGCTGGGAATGGCAGCACCAACGTGTGGCTTTCCAGAGGTTCCCGGCGGTTTTCACTTTGTTTTTCCTGCACCTGAGCCTCCCTGGGCTCCTCCTGCTCTCCCAGTGCTGCTTCCTCACCATGGGTTTGGAGAGCCATTCTCCCTCCAACCCTGCCTGCCCAGGGACCAAAGTGAATAAAAGGTCACACAAGAAATATCACAGAGGCTTCTTTTATGACAGCACAGCTGCCCATTTATATTTCATTTGCCTCCCGGGTGTGGCACCGTGTCTCACTTTAATCGGTTTAGCTGTGCTTGGGGGAGATTTTTATTTTCTTTGCCTCTGACGTGATTAGGTTTGTGGAAGCCAGAGCTGAGCGCAGGAGACACGGTGCTCAATCACTGCTGCAGCAGTTCCTCCTGCCCTTTGCCAGGAAAAGGTGCCTTCTGGAGCCCTCCTGGCATCCTGGGCACCTCGAGGAGCTGGGAATATCCACTAGGAAAGAGTTTGGATAGCTTGGGAAATAACACCAAAAGCCTGGCTGGTGGGCACATAAGGAGCATGAAACAGGGAGGCTTTGGAGCTCTCTGACCAACCCCCAAAAGCCACCAGGGAGAGAGCAAGTGGTGGGAAGGAGGATGGATTTCTTACAGTCATTAATTCTGTTGATAACACAGCATCCATCCCATTAGAGCAGGGTGTGGGAGTGTTTCCTGTCACCCCAGTGCCACTGTCCCCAAAAACAGGGCAAGGGAAGGGCTCTGAGCTGCAGAGCCACACTCAGAGCCCTTCCTGTGCCAGTTTGTGCTGGGACTCACTGGATTTTGGCCCTGAGGTTTAAAACATAAAAAATATTCCTCAGTGAAAGCAATACTTCCTTTCCTTTTAAGGACAGGAAAGAGGAATTGAGTTTCCTCAGCCTCAGTCCTGTGTCAGCACGGGGGAAGTGGCTGCTCTGCTCTCTGCTGTGCCTATCCAAGCTGGTTTTCCAAAGAAAATAATCCCACTTGGTTGTTTTTCGTGTTTCCTTTTGTGTGGAGGGAGCTTCTGCTGTGGAGGATTGATTCCCTGGATCTGGATTTCCCTTTGCATCTGGAAAGGCAGGAACCTGCATGGGCTCATCCTGGTGGGGTTTGTCACCTCCCAGGCACTGAGGGCTGTGGTGACACCAAGGATGGGAGTGTCCCAGTGCCCTGAAACAGCTCAGAGCCACCTGGGGAAGCTGTTCCAGGCTGGAAGGGTTTGGGAGTGCCCCTGTGTGAGGGGGCACAGGGGCTTTTCCAGAGGGGTTTGGCAATCCCTGCCTGCTCTGGGCCGCAAGAAAAGGTTCCTGGGACAGGCACTGGTGGCATGCTGGGCTCTGGGAGCTGAGCTCTGCCATCTGGAGATCCTCCCTAACGAGATTGCAGAGATTACAGCCTAAGCACAGTGCCTGATTAGCCCCTGGCATGGCAGAAGGATTTTCCAGCACCTAAATACAGAGCAGGGATCTTCTCATCTGACACTTGCAGCCTCCCACCAGGCTCAGGGAGCAGCCCACAGCTGGGCTTGTTCCCCTTGTGCTCCTTCCCTCAGCTTTGGGAGCAGCTAGGGATGGATGAGTTTGTTATTACTGGGTGAGTCTGGTGTTTTCCAGTTTGCACCAGTTTGTTACTGGGTCAGTCTGGTATTTTCCAGCCTCTGGAGGGGCTGAGCCAGTGTCAGCAGCTCTCACCCTGAACAAACCTGGTTGCTGTCTTTAAGTGCTTCTAAAAATTTATTTTCAAGTTCACTCAGGTCACAGGGGTTGTTTTTTGGGCAGTGGTTGGGGCTGGAGCCTTTGCCTTCAACTCAAGGAGATATCTGGAAACAGGAAAGGAGGGATTGGAGTAATGGCCATGGTGGTGGGGATGCCTTTCCCAGGATGGAGGATTTTCCAGCACCTAAATACAGAGCAGGGATCTTCTCCTTCTCATCTGACCCTTCCAGCCTCCCACCAGGCTCAGGGAGCTGCCCACAGCTGGGCTTGTTCCCCTTGTGCTCCCTCCCTCAGCTTTGGGAGCAGCCAGGGATGGATGAGTGGGTGCTGAGCACCAGTTTGTTATTACTGGGTGAGTCTGGTGTTTTCCAGTTTGCACCAGTTTGTTACTGGGTGAGTCTGGTGTTTTCCAGTTTGTTACTGGGCGAGTCTGGTGTTTTCCAGCCTCTAGAGGGGCTGAGCCAGTGTGAGCAGCTCTCACTCTGAACAAACCTGGTTGCTGTCTTTAAGTGCTTTTATTTTCAAGTTCACTCAGGTCACAGGGGTTGTTTTTTGGGCAGTGGTTGGGGCTGGAGCCTTTGCACACACCTGGAAACAGAAAAGGAGGGATTGGAGCAATGGCTGTGGTGGTGGGATGCTTTTCCAGAGAAAAGTGTTTTCCTTGACCAGAAAAGAGACCATGGTGATCCCACAGGGGAGATGTTTGCACAGTGCCTTTGTCCAGCTGCTTCATCTCCCAGTGCACCTCAGAATGCAGAGGGATGTGAGAGAGGAAAAAGGCCTTAAATGCAGCTGGGAAGGCTGTGGGATGTGGGATATGGGATGTGGGATGTGGGCTGGGCTGGCAGCTCACCCCTCCTGGGGATGAAACTGCTCCAGCCCTCTCAGCTTTGTCAGGCCACCTGCAGTAGCTGAGATTTTGGGTGGTGGTGGTGGCATTGATATTAATTTGGGGAGTATCTGGAAAAAGAAAATATTTGCTTTCCTAAATAGATTTAAAATATAAAAATACCTGTAATTGTTGCTTTTCTGGGTGTATTGAGTGAGACCTTTGGGTTTTCCAGCATTTTCCTACATGCTGGTGCTGATTTTCATCTCCTTCCCCAGGCCATGCCACCTGGAATGCAAAACCTCATCCCACCTTCTGCCACCCTGATTTCTTCCAGGTCACGACAGCTTTGCTCATAAATCAGGGAGGAATTTTCTCAGAGCTTTCACCTGCCTGCTTGGGCTGAGCTCATTAGCACCAAGCTGGGAGTTGGCAGCTCTGATTTATGAAGCAAAGCAATGCTGACAGAGTACGAGGGGAGCATTTTCTCTGTCACAGCTGACACCTGCAGCGTCCCAATGTGCAGGTGAGCTGGGAACTTGTGTCCCTCTCCTTTGGAAGGGACAACTTCCAGTGTCAGCCCTTGAGGTGTGCTCAGGAATTCTCCTGGTGCTGTCAGTTTGTGGTGTTCAAATTGATAGGAAACTGTTTGGATGTGTTTATTGCAGCTCCAAGGTGGCTTTGCTCATCCCAGCACTTCAGTGTGGCCAGGATTTGCCTGTGCTCCTCCCCAGAGAGTTTTTTTAAAAAAGCCATCAGACATTTGTCACTAAAATCAATAGTGGTGTCAGCAGTGCTGTGCTGTCATGTCCAAGGTGGAGGCAAAGCCCTTCCCTGGCACTGGGAGGGAAGGTGAGATTCCCCCCAGGGATGCTGCTCCTTGGAGCTTGGTTCCTGCTCCTCTCCTTCATGTTCTTCTGGAGAAGAAAGGGGGGTTTCTCTTCACCCCATTTTGTGGAGCAGCTTGCCCTGAACCCCACTGCTTGTTCCCACACCAGGAATGATCCGTCCCCAGGTGTCCCTTTCATGTCCAGGTGTCCCTTTCATGTCCAGGTGTCCCTCCCATCCCCAGGTGTCCCTTCCATCCCCAGGTGTCCCACACAGGCTCTGCTGTTGGATGAGGATCCTTTTCCCCAGTCTGTGCTGTCTGCAGAGTCTCTGCTGCTGTTCAGGTTTTATCCAGAGGAAAACCCTCCCCAGCCCAGCCACTCTGTGTCCTGCAAACCCTTCTCTGCTCCCCCTCATGTTGGCTTTTTATTCTACATCCCAGCTACATCCTTCCAAAAACATTTCTCCATCCACTTTTCCCCAGTTTCATAACCTCACTGCTCAGCCCAGGGATTGCACACAGTGCTTGGGTTGGAAGGGACCTTGAAGATCATCCAGATCCACCTCCCTGCCTTGGGCAGGGGCACCTTCCACCTTCCAAGCTCTGTTTTCCTCTCTGGCCTTGCTGGAATAAATAACTGGATGCTGCTCCAACATCTTTTCCAACACATTTCTTCTTTTTTTTCCTGCTCCACCCTCTTCACCAGTGTCTTGTATTTGTAAAGACATTAAACTGTGCTTTTGTTGGGGGATTCCAGGCTGTGCCTCTGGGCAGGTCAGATCTGAGGGGTTTTCCTGTTTTGGGGTGCAAGGAGGGGGACACCTGTGCTGTACCCTGACCCTGCTGGGCAGCTCTGAGGGGCAGGACAGAGCTGAGCCATGTGCTGGCACCTGACAGAGCTCTCCTGACCCTGTTCCTTCCACTCACACCTGCTCCAGCCTCTCCAGGACTGCATTTCCCCCTGAACCTGAGTGTCTCAGAGGCTCCCAGCTCCCCCATCATGTTGAATATCCTGTGTCAGGTCATTCCATGCAGGATCACGAGATCACCATCATGAGTTGCCCTCTGCCATGCTGAGAGCAGGAACCTCTCCTGGGTTTTGGCACCAGGATGCCAAACAAAGGCCAGGCTCAGTGAGGGGACAAAGCTGGAACAAAAGCCAGGCTCAGTGAGGGGACAAAGCTGGAGCAAAAGCCAGGCTCAGTGAGAGGAAAAACTGGAACAAAAGCCAGGCTCAGTGAGGGGTTTCACACCAGCAGCTGTTTAGGGATGAGGATGATGATCTGGATATCCAGGGCTGCCCTACAGCTCTGGAAGGAGGAGCTGTGCCCTGCTCTGGGCACTTCCCACCCTGCTCTCCCAGAGATTTGCTCCTCACTCTCAGTTTTCCAGCTCCAGCAGAACAATTTGGTAATTTTCCAATAAACAGCCTCATCTCCCTAGAGCATCAGCTCTGCAGGTGAGGTGACACTTGGCACAGTGTTCTTGGCCAGTGACCTCTCTGTGGGGCCTGAACCTTCTCTGGGGCCTCATCCCTGGGGCTGGATCAGTCTTTTCTGCTTCCACATCCATCCTTGGGCTTGGAAAAGAGGAAAAAGCCAAAGCTGAGCACCCCAGCACTCCACAGGGTGGGTTTGGGCACGGGTGGCAGAGCAGGGATGTGGTCACCTGCAGCACAGGGCACAGTCCCCACTGCCCAGCACACCTGTGGGGTGGGAGGTGTTGGTGCTGGTCCCTTTTTGGGGGCTCCCAGGGATTTCTGTGCACAGAATATTCCCCTTCCTGGAGACTTGGAGCCTGCATTTTCTTTAGAGTGCCTCAGAAACCAACCAAATGTTGTCCCAAAAGAAAACCCCAAGGCTCCAATGATGTTTCTTTTGTTCCTCAGGGGCCTGAGTCCAGCAAATGACAGCGGAGCCAAAAAGAAGAAAAAGAAACCCAAAAGGAAGAAAGAGAAGGGAGGAGGAGACCAGGCTGACCAGGCTCAGGACCAGCCAGTGAAGGTGAGCACCCCTTTCCCAGAATCCTGGCCCCTCCCAAACCCCTCCACTGTTACTTAGGCCAAGGAAAGAGTTCCCAGCCCTGCTTTTAGGCGCTTGGTTGCTCAAAAAAGTTCAGATTTCGAGCGATTTCTCAATGTGTGGGAATTCCTGTTGGTGCAGAAGGTGTTTGCAGAGCCCTCCAGGGATAGTGCAGTCCTTGGCTGGATATCTCAGCCAGTTCCAGGGTCACACTGGCATCTCCAGGGGACTCTTCCCAGGCAGCAGCTGCTGTCACAGGCAGGAGCTGCCACTGCCAGGTGGGTCCTGCCCTCAGCAGCACAGGGGTGACATGTGGTGGTGTTGATTTTTTTGCTTGATGATCCCAAGAACAGCAACTGGAGAGAGCAGGGTCTGTTTTATCCCTCTGGGCTTTGCCTGATCCTGTCCAGCAGCCAGGGATTCAGGAATGGGACACACAGGGTTTGACCCTCCTGGCCCTCTGGTCCTGTGGCAGAGGGGACACATCAGCAGAGGCTGTTTTCTGTCTGTTGCCAGTTCCTGTCCAAATATTTTGAATATTTTGTCCATCTGACGCTGCAGAGCTTTAAATTGGGGCTTTGTGTTTTTCAAATTAAATTGCTCAGGGACCAGAGAGGAGCTGGGGTTGGGAATTGAGTGCAGAGCCATCCACCCTGAGGAAGAGGAGGATGAAAGTGTCTTTCATCTTAATTCAACCTCTCTGCCTTGTCCCAGTCCCTGGTGTCCAGGGACTCCTCTGGAAGCTGCAGTTTGTGGATACAGATCCAGCTTAGAGGGAGGAGGCTGAACAGTGAGAGAAAAGCCACTGAAAGCATCTCAAGTGCTGGGTGTGGGCTGATCCATCTGTCCCTGCAGGATGTCAGGTGGGGAGGTTTGCTCCTGGGGCTCACAGCACCCACTTAAAGGATTTTTCAGAAAATTCTGCCATCCCCTTTGTCCTGGGAGTGCCTAAAAGCCAGATCTAGGTGAGGGGCAGGTGGCCTGTCAAGGACTGAGGATGGGAAGGGAGGTTCCTGCCTGCTCTCCATGACAGGATCAGCTCCACATTCCCCTGATGAGGAGCCCTGCTGGCTCAGTTTACTCATTTTGTCTTTCCACCCTCCTTCTGTGCCCTCAGGTGAACTCTTTACCTGCTGAGAGGATCCAGGAGATTCAAAAAGCCATCGAGCTCTTCTCTGTAGGTCAAGGACCTGCCAAAACCATGGAGGAAGCCAGCAAGAGGAGCTACCAGTTCTGGGACACACAGCCAGTGCCCAAGTTAGGTATGTGCAGCCCCTTGATGTCCTGTGGGCCCTGGGGGTGGCCCTGTGGTCTCCAGGAAGCCCTCAGAGAAGCCTGGAGATGCTGATCTGTGGCCACCAAGTGAGCCCCTGCCTGGCCTGGGCTTCAAAGGCACTAAAATCACTAAATTCAGCAACGTGGGGAGGGTCTGAAGAGCTGTGCAAGCACTTCAGGGGGTACAGAGGGACAAGGAACCCTTTCAGACATCTCACCTGATGCCTCCTGCATTTGTGCATCCCTTAATCCCAGTCCTGGTCTGGGTCTCGAATCAGCCAGGGCAGCCAGAGCAATGTCCTGGGTCCCAACAGGTCTCCTCAAGCCGGGTCTCAGAAGCTCTTGGAGATCTGTTTCACACCCAAGATAGCTCAGCTACCTTAGAAAGCATAAAATCAGCAGCATGGCTTCTGTGGCAGTGTTGGAAAAAAAAAAAGTTTTAATTAAATGCAAAATAACAAAGCTCTTTACAGAGAAAAACTGAGACAGGTGCAAGAGGTTCTTGCTTCTGGTCAAACACCTCCCAAAAGCCATTTAGTTCCTTTGTTCTCTTCTTTTTTCTAGTAAATTGCTCAGACAGGACTTTTTGGCTCCTGTCCAATTGGTTATCCTTAAGTTTGAGGTGAAGTCTCCCTGGTCCTTTTCAGTAACTGAGGAAAGAGACTTCTGAGCTTTTTTCCTTTTTAAGGGGACAAAAGACAGTTTTGTCACTCTGTCAACAAGGACCACACTCCTACAGAAGTTCTCTGCTGTGTGAGGCCTCCACAACACCTCAATCTCACGGCTCCCACCCCTGCAGTGGCACACAGGGATTGTCACTTCACCCACCCAGTCTGGCATGTGACAATGGGCAGGGAATCAAAACTTCCAGGGCAAGGCTGGAGCCCCCTGCGTGACCAAACACAGCCACAGCTGCATCCCCAGCTCCTCACGTGCTGCCTGATCCTCCTCCATCCCCACAATCCCAGCCTGGGCCAGCACATCCCTGGGAGCCCCTCCAGGGCACAGGGATTTCCTGCCAGCTCTGGCCACTGCCACTTGGCAAATGTCAGAGTTTCCTGCCCACTGTGCCTAAAGAAATGAACAACACAACTTTTGTTGTAAAACCACTGACTCCTAAAAGGCCCTGATTCAGCCAGGAGGTGTCAGCTCGAGCTCTGGCTGTCTCAGGGATGTCAGTCCAGCAGCATCACTTCACTGCTGCCAAGAAAAGCGAGTTGTGCTAATTAGGAATTCCCTTAAAAAGGCATTGAAAAGGTTTCCAAGCAATGGGAAGGTGATGAAAGCCTGGAGCAAGAACTTCCCCCATCACACCCACCCCAGGCAGCTTCCAGAAACACTCACCCCTGTCTGCCCTCTCTGTTCTGAACTGTTTGGAGATCTGGTCCCAAAAATCCCACAGCACTTGTGTTATCCAGCCCTAAGCAGCCCCATGCCCACGGTGCCAGGTGTCAGAGCACTCCAGGAGCACTGGGACACTGGGAGTGGCCAGGGCACAGCCACCAGCGTGGTGTTGGGAGGAATGAGCAGCTTTGTGCCTTCCACTCCCCAGGAGACACCTGCCACCCTTTCCCCAGGGTTTTCCCAAGCAGAAATGATGTTTCCCATGCCTGATGTATCCTTGGAAAAAAGGGAAAATGCAAGACTTTGCTGTCTCACATGGCCATGTGCCATCTCACTGGGATTTTCCCAATTTAAAGCCAAGATTGGCTCCCACGAAAGTTTTTGAGACCCAAAAAAGCCTCAAAAAAGTGGTGTGGACAGCATGGAATGGGAATCAAACACTGCACCTGCAGCAAAAGGGATACAAACTCATTGTCACAGACATCTTGTATGAAAAATCCTTTCCTTAGGATTTTTCCTCCTGAGAAGCTGAGAGGCCTCAGGAGCAAAATGTAACCAATGGTTATCTGCTGCTGTGGGATGCAACAGGTGCATCTGGGATTGGTCTCATGTGCTTGTTTCTAATTAATGGCCAATCACAGTCAGCTGGCTCAGACAGAGTCCGAGCCACAAGCCTTTGTTATCATTCCTTATTATTCTATTCTTAGCCAGCCTTCTGAGGAAATCCTTTCTTCTATTCTTTTAGTCAAGTTTTAATGCAATATATTTCATAAAATAATAAATCAAGCCTTCTGAAACATGGAGTCAGATCCTCCTCTCTTCCCTCATCCTCAGACCCCTGTGAACACCCTCACAACTCGTGAAGGGAAATATGGAAGAGCAGCAAGTCTGAAACCATGACAAGCTCTGGATAAATCTAGAAAATTGTGGGCTTGGACTCATCTCTAGTTCCCCTGAGCTCTGGGGGATGCAGATGAGGAGAGACTAAAGCAAAGTTATCCCAGGCACCCCAATCAGGCTGGGAATGAACCTTCCAGGCAGGCAGGTCTGCTCTGAGAGCTCCTCCAGGCTGTCAGGAGCAAGAGGAAGGGCTGGAGCAAGGCCCAGAGCTGGAAGCACCACTGGCATGTTCACAGGGAACAAGAGATGGGGCTCCCCATCCTCAGATGCTCATGGCAGCTTGGGGTGGAGTTGCTTTATGTTTGTGCTTCCCCTCTCCAGCCTGTGCCAGGGAGGGATGTGAGCCCAGCAGAACAAGGATGTGGAAGCTCAGCACTGAGTCTGCTTCCCTGCCCCAACTCACCCCAAATTACCTTCCCCACCAAGGATTTCTGTCTGGGAAGCTCCAACCCCCAGGAAGGGGAGAGCTGGACAGCTCTGAGCCTATCTCAGGATGTGGTAACACCACACTTGAGTACAGAGGGCTGGGGAGACCCAACTCCAGAGCTGGCAGGAAATCCCTGTGCCCTGGAGGGGCTCCCAGGGATGTGCTGGCCCAGGCTGGGATTGTGGGGATGGGGGAGGATCAGGCAGCACGTGAGGAGCTGGGGGATGCAGCTGTGGCTGTGTTTGGTCATGCAGGGGGCTCCAGCCTTGCCCTGGAAGTTTTGATTCCCTGCCCATTGTCACATGCCAGACTGGGTGGGTGAAGTGACAATCCCTGTGTGCCACTGCAGGGGTGGGAGCCGTGAGATTGAGGTGTTGTGGAGGCCTCACACAGCAGAGAACTTCTGTAGGAGTGTGGTCCTTGTTGACAGAGTGACAAAACTGTCTTTTGTCCCCTTAAAAAGGAAAAAAGCTCAGAAGTCTCTTTCCTCAGTTACTGAAAAGGACCTGGGAGACTTCACCTCAAACTTAAGGATAACCAATTGGACAGGAGCCAAAAAGTCCTGTCTGAGCAATTTACTAGAAAAAAGAAGAGAACAAAGGAACTAAATGGCTTTTGGGAGGTGTTTGACCAGGAGCAAGAACCTCTTGCACCTGTCTCAGCTTTTCTCTGTAAAGAGCTTTGTTATTTTGCATTTAATTAAAAGCTTTTTGTTTCCAACAGAAGCCATGCTGCTGATTTTATGCTTTCTAAGGTAGCTGAGCTATCTTGGGTGTGAAATAGATCTCCAAGAGCTTCTGAGACCTGGCTTGAGGAGACCTGTTGGGACCCAGGACATTGCTCTGGCTGCCCTGGCTGATTTGAGACCCTGGCAGGGGGCTCAGAGATCTTGGCACAGAGTCAAAAACACCTGTGCCTCTGATTTTAACCCCTGGGAACAATTACCAACTTTGTGTGAGGATTTACAAGCCACAAGAGTTTGAGTAGAGTGATAGTTAATTTGTCACGGGGTGAAAATGTGGAATTTTGGGGTTTTAGAATGGGGGTTCAAAAGCAAGATGGAGGAATCTGGGTGTGTCCTGTCCTCCTTCTTCTTCTTCTTGTCCTCCATCTTCTGCTGGGATGGTGACACTTCTGGATTGGTTTAAAGTACAGAAAGACTGTCTAACATAGGTGATAGGTATTGAAAAAGTATTGTAAATAAAGTACAGGTAGTTTTTATTATAAAAAATTAACACCACCCCAAGGGCAGGGACTGTGCCACAACCCAACCTGCAGGTCAGAGAAAGAATGGAATAGATAAGAGAAAATAAACCTTGAAAAGCGGAGCTGAGGAATCTCGACTTCTTCGGTCACAGGGCTGGGAAAAAGAGACTTTCTAACACCTCAGGGGTCATCTCAACCACAGAAACTTGAGGGAGACCCCTATTTCAAACTTCTTCATGCTCCCTGCTCTGTCTTACAGGAGAAGTGGTGAACACCCACGGCCCAGTGGAGCCAGACAAGGACAACATCCGCCAGGAGCCCTACACCCTGCCCCAGGGCTTCACCTGGGACGCCCTGGACCTGGGGGATAGAGGTGTGGTGAGTACAGGCAGCTCAGCACATTCATTTTGGAGTGTTTTGGGTGGCAGTTCAATGCTTGGGCTGTTGGAGATGATTTTGGGGATGGAAACCTGTCCTTCAGCACAGCAGGTGACTCTGTGGCTCTGTCCCACCCTGGGCTTGGATGGGTCTGACTCCCCCCACTGCAGTTCCATCCCGCACTGGGCAGCTTGGCCTGGTTTTTCCAAGGGGATATAAGGATGCCTGAAACTTGGCGTTCTGTGAGAACCCCTTTTAGAGCATGTCCCACGTTCCTGGGAGGTGACACAGGGCTTACCTCACCACCGGTCTCCTCCTATCCACTGTCATAAAACTCCTTCCAATCACACTACTCTCCATAACCTCACCCTCATTAAACCCTACACTCCTAACTATCCTGGCTATGCTCTCAGCAGCCCTGGAGGATGCATAGGACTCAACCAAACACAAATCCAAAAAATCCTAGCCTTTTCTTCCATCTCCCACCTAGGCTGAATAGCAATCATTATCATCCAAACTCACCCTCCTCAACTTCTACCTATACATGATAATAACTGAAACCGTTTTCCCTCACCCTATACACAATCAAAGTCCTAAAGCTATCTACCCTAATAACTGCATGGACCAAAATTCTGTGTCCTGCTGCTCCCCTGCTCTGTGTGACACCGCTCCAGCACCCCGCAGCCGGGGCACGGCTGCACATGGTGCCCCAGTGCTGTGGCCACACATTCAGTGCTCAGGGTCCTGTCTGGGGGCAGCTGATGGCTGAGAAAACTCCTTAACCTGAGTGTTCTGTGCTGCAGCTGAAGGAGCTGTACACTCTGCTCAACGAGAACTACGTGGAGGATGATGACAACATGTTCCGCTTCGATTACTCGCCCGAGTTCCTGCTGTGGTGAGTGGCACCAGCACTGCAGAGCAGAGGTGTGGGATGCTGACAAGCCTGATCCCCGTGACAGAGCTGCAGCTTCCTTTGCATATCCCATCTCCCTTCTTCCTGAAATGTCCCTTGCCCATCTGTCACTGTGTATGGTGTCCCAGGGACACGGTGAGAGTGGCTGTCACCCAGCCCTGCCTGCCTCTGGCTCCTTTGAGGTATGGGAGCTTAAAAGTGGATTTTCCTCCTCTTTGGTTTGATCCCTCAAGGGTTTGTGAAAATCCCAGTAGCTCCTCAGTGCCCTGGAGCTGTGGGATGAAGGCAGCTGCCAGCAGTTACCCTTGGAGCCCTGTTGCAGCAGAGCTGCTGTTTCCTCAGGGTGTTCCTGAATCCAGGAACAGATTTCCTCCTGTGTCCTTAGTGAGGACTGGCTGTGGGGTGCAGAAATTGCCCTGGATCCCAACAGTCCTTGTCACATCCCTGTCACTCTTCTCATCCTCTTGCTGGCCAGCAGGACTCAGGGTGTCCCAGGGCAGGGTGGGAGGCAGGAGCAGGTACACCAGGGACCTTGGGTGTGTCCTGAGCTGTGTCCCCTCCCCAGGGCACTGCGTCCTCCAGGCTGGCTGCCCCAGTGGCACTGTGGGGTCCGAGTGGTCTCCAGCAAGAAGCTGGTGGGATTTATCAGCGCCATTCCAGCCACCATCCACATCTATGACACGTGAGTGCTGCTGCATTTCTCATCCTGCCCCTTGCTGGGGCTCCAGGAGTGCTCAGGGGCTCTGGCTCCGTTGTCTTCCCCAGCACACACCTGCACCCTTCAGCTTTGGAGATGTTTTGGTGCTTGGAGAGGAGGGTGGGGGATATTTAAGGGTTATGAGGGATATTTAAGGGTTGGCAGGGAGGTTCTGGGCAGGGACATCTTGTAGTTAATCAATGTGAAGGCTGTTTTCCTCAACGAGGTGGGTTAACTTAGGGCTCTGGCTTACAGAAATCATCCAGGGTTAGATGGAGATGTAGAATCATAGAGCTCTTCAAGGATCATCCAGTCCAGCTCCTAGCTCTGCACAGGGCAGCCCAACAATCTTCCCTGTCCCTGAGAGCATTGTCCAAACGCTCCTGCAGCTCTGGCAGCCTTGGGGCTGTGGCCATTCCCTGGGCAGGAGATTCCCTGGGCAATGTCCAGCCACCCTTTGGGGCAAGAACCTTTCCCTAATATTCAACCTGACCCTCCCCTGAGACAAATTCAGACCATTTTCCCTGGGAATCTCTGGGTGACAGCTTAAGGGAGGGTTCTCCAAAAGCAGCACCTGCCCCTTCCTTGAGGTGTTGATTCCTCATTCCCTCTGAGGGGTTTGGAGATAGATTGCCCAGGGCGTTGGTCTGACCCTCCCAGGTCAGGACAGTCAAGCCTCATGCTCTGCATTGTTTCTTCCCCAAGAGAGAAGAAGATGGTGGAGATAAACTTCCTGTGTGTGCACAAAAAGCTGCGCTCCAAACGGGTGGCTCCGGTTCTGATCCGTGAGATCACCAGGAGGGTGCACCTAGAGGGAATCTTCCAGGCTGTTTACACTGCAGGAGTGGTGCTGCCAAAGCCTGTGGGGACTTGCAGGTCAGTGTCTGTGGCTCTCCCAAGATTTCTGTCTGCAGATCTTCCCTTCCTGTGCTCCCCTCTTCTCGGGTTGCTGTTGGTAATTGCTGCCCTGAGATGTGCAGGATGTCTCTGTTTCAGCCCACACAGCTGAAGAACGAGTCTGGACTCTTCACTTTTTGGTCTTGAGGTTGTTTATTAATTCTTATCTATAAAATTTTCTTTCTGCCCAGCCAAGGTCTGCTCAGCAGGGCAGCCACAGGCACTCTGATCACCCTCGAGGTGGTGTTGTCCTTTTATACTACAGACTACCTATAACATATTTACACTTAATTCCCAATACCCATCACCCATGTTAGACACTGCACTTCTACTCTAAACCAATCCCAAAGTGCCAGCATCACTGCAGGAAATGGAGAGCAAGAAGAAGAAGAAGAAGAAGAAGAAGAAGAAGAAGAAGAAAGGCTGGACACGCCCAAGTTCCTCCATCTTGTCCCCATAACCCCCATACCAAAAATCCTAAAATCGACATTTTCACCCTGTGATCATTTTGTTATTACACCATTCAAACCTCTGTGACTTTCAGGTCCTCATACAAAGCTGGCAACTTGCTCCAGGGGTCAAAATCAAATCCCCAGGTGTTCTGGGCTGTGTGCCAGGGTCTCTGAGCCCCCAGTGGGGTCCGGGGCAACTCTGGACACCCGGAGGGATGCGCTGAGTTCTGACACCCTCTGTGCCAGTGTGGGATTCCCCAGGACAGGGGGGAGTGATCCCAGCCCAGGTTTCTCCTTCCAGGATTAAATGCAGTGGCTTTGCTAAAGCTCCTCACGTAACACAGGAGAGGAGGCTTTGGCAGCAGAATCACTTCAGAACTGTTGGGGAAGATGAAACAGGAAAGCCTTATCAATATGATTGTCTGGCAAAAGATTTTGAGAATATGGAAACTATAAATGAGATTGAAATGAAAGCAAGCTTTGAGTTCCCTTAGGTACTGAACAACTGGAAAACAATGGCATGGCCAGCTGAAGGTGATCCCCTTTTGATGGAACAACACCCTCTGCTTGCAGACAGGCCCAAGGATCAGAGCAGACCCTGCAGCTTGGCAGAAGGGCCCAAAGAGGAGTTTTTAGGGTTTAAAATGTAACACAGGATGGCAATGTAATGATTCTTATAGGCTGTATGGAAATGCCATAGGATTTGTATATTGTACTAGATTGGTCAGTGAGAATTAGAATATTCAACACAGAAGAAGATTTATTGTATTGGAACGGGAACCTCACTCTCTTACACTTTTGCTCTCTCACCCTTTCATCCTCTCTCCCCCTCTCTTCTATGGGGCCTGCTCCAGCTGTGTCTGGCAGCTCCCAGCAGGGCCCTGCACCCAGGCCCTTTGCAATAAACCCCAAGTTCCACACCTGGATTCAGAGATCTCTCACCTCTGTCTGTCCCCACCGTCCTACCCCCCGACGCTCCTACAAGACCTGTGTTGCTCTCTGTGGGGAGCTGCTGGCCTGATGTTCTCACTTGCCCCTGCAGCCACCCCGCTGCCCCAGAACGAGTGTCCCACTGCCAGTGTGTGTCTCTGCAGGTATTGGCACCGCTCCCTGAACCCTCGGAAGCTCATCGAGGTCAAATTTTCCCACCTGAGCAGGAACATGACTATGCAACGAACCACGAAGCTGTACCGCCTGCCCGAGGTGGGTGCCAGCCAGCCAGAGCTCAGGGCTTGCTCCTCCCTGGGCAAAACACACAAAGGAGGTCGAGGTCAGGTCCTCTGCCTGGAGACCCAGGGTTTGTTCCATGTAGTAAATGGCTCTGTCAAGCAGTTGTGCTTTATTTAATCTTTATGTATTTTTGCCTGGGTACCTGCATTTTAAGGGCAAATTCTTGCAGTTAGAGGAGCCTGTGAGCCTTTGTTTGCTGGTGAGTCACAGCCTGTCGTTCTGGTAAAACGAGCAGGCAGATGTGACAGCCTTCATCTGTCCAAACACAGCCTCAGTGTGACCTTGGATCAAGCTAGTCCCTCATTCTTCAGTCACACTGATCAGTTCTGGCACTGCAGTTGTCCTGCTGGGGAAGTTCCCCAGCTGGAGGTGGAAGAGAAAGAAGCAAACTGCATTAAAATTGCCACCACCTTCCTTGACCTTGTTGGCTCCTTTCTGTCACCCCTTTGGGGTGGAAAGTGCTGCTTTCATGCTGGGCAGCTCCCAGCTCCTGCCTCCCACAGCCACACAGACAGCAGTTGCTGGGCTGGAGCTACTGGTTTTTGCATAGAAACTCAGCCCCAGAGCAGATCTGGGCTTGCTGAGCCATCCCAACCCTAAATTAGTAATTGAGGCCAACTGGGAATAACATCTTGTGGAGCCTGGGACATATCTCTCAGCCTGTGCCTGCTGTGAGCGGGAACAGGACCCTGAGGGAGGCAGAGTTTGCGTTGTTAGTGGGTAGGAGCACTTCCAGTGGGACCTGACCTGGCACTTGGGGATTTGGGATGTGCTGTGCTCTCTGTGATCTTTGCCATCGGTGTCACAGCAGATCACATCCATCCTTTGCTGGGCACACGGGGCTGGGGGGCTGGAAATGGGCTGATCTCAGCAGAGATTGTCTCTGTGCTGCTCGTTGGAGAGCCCTTGGGTGATGAAAATCACTGTGCAAGCAACAAAACAACTTGTCCCACTTCCTGCAGACTCCCAAGACTCCTGGCCTGCGGCCCATGGAGCACAAGGACATCCCTGCTGTGCACAAGCTCTTGACTGAGTACCTGAAGCAGTTCCACCTGACACCTGTGATGAGCAGAGAGGAGGTGGAGCACTGGTTTGTCCCTCAGGAGAACATCATTGACACCTTTGTGGTGGAGGTGAGGGCAGCAGCAGCATGGGAGGGGTGTGTTCATGGGCTTTTGTCTCTGCTGGAGCTGTGGGAGCCATCAGGGAGCAGCTCCATGGCTCTCCAGGATGGGAAATTGCTGGAGATGGTGCCTCCATGCTGGGCCCTGTGTCTCCTTGCAGCCATCACTCCAGCTGGGAGAGCCCCTAAGGCTCTGGGCAGGCTTTATCCCAGCCTGGCATGTCATGGGTGGTGTTTTCAGGGTCCTCCATGGCAGGGAGGAAATGATGAATCTGACTCCATGTTCTTAGAAGGCTAATTTATTATTGTATTATATCATGTCATATCATACTATATCATCTCTTACTATACTATATCTTATTATTTATTACAATATAATATAATACTATATTATACTATATAATACTATATTATACTATATTACATTACATTATATTATATTATATTACATTATATTATACTATATTATATTATATTATATTATATTATATTATATTATACTATATTATATTATACTATATTACATTATATTATATTACATTATACTATATTACACTATATTATATTACATTATATTGTATGATATCATATTATGTTATTTTATTATATTATGTTATATTACATTATGATATTATATTATATTATATTAATTATACTATATTATATTATATTAATTATATTATGCTATACTAAAACTTACTAAAGAGTAGAGAAAAGGATACTTACAGAAGGCTTAACAAGATAATAATGAAAAACTCCTGACTCTCTCCAGAGTCCTGACACAGCTGGGTTGTGATTGGTCATTAAGTCAAAACAATTCACATGAAACCAATCAAACAACCACCTGTTGGATAAACAATCTCCAAAGCACATTCTAAAGCAGCAAAGCACAAGAGAAGCAAATGAGATAATATTGTTTTCCTTTTTCTCTGAAGCTTCTCAGCTTCCCAGGAGAAGAATCCTGGGCAAAGAGGATTTTTCAGAAAATATCACAGTGACAGTCATGATGTCACTTCTGCCTTCCAGAGTGCCCCAGGAGAGGTGACAGACTTCCTGAGCTTTTACACCCTGCCCTCCACCATCATGAACCACCCGACTCACAAGAGCCTGAAAGCTGCTTATTCCTTCTACAACGTCCACACCAAGACGCCTCTCATCGACCTCATGAGCGACGCGCTCATCCTCGCCAAGTCGGTGAGTGCTGCACCCTGCCCTTCCCTGAGCCACACATGGGGCAGCTCAGAGGTGCATTAAAAAGCTTTCATTCCATTTTCTGTCTCTTGTGAGAAGGGTGAGACAATACAGGTGTTAGAATTCACGCCATCACAATCAGAAGCCAACTATTTCCTAATTACATTATAAGTGTATTTTGGCCTATCAGCTTTTGTCACACCATGCTGCAAATACCTTAAAGCAAATCATCTTAAATTACCCTCAAAGCCTTCTGTCAGGCTTTGAAAATTCTTACAAATCCATTTTTCCCACAGGTGAGGGATGCAGGGATGGGCTGACACTGTGGGACATTGGGCAGCTCACAGGAACTCACCAGGAAATTCACTGCCATCCTTGGGTTTGTGGGAAGGGCTTGATCCTAGCACTATAAAAATCCAAATCCAAAAGGATCTGCCACCCAGGAGAGATGCTGGGGTACCTTGAACCTTCCAGCTTGTGGTGGTTACTCATGTCCTACAGCAAACAGTCTGTAGTAGTTAGATTGAGGGTGAGAACACCAAGGCATTATATTCACACTATCACAATCAGAAGCCAACTATTTCCCAATTACAATAAACTATAAGTGTTTCTTGGCCTATCAGCTTTTGTCACACCATGCTGCAAATGCCTTAAGGCCAATCATCTCAAATTACCCTCAAAGCCTTCTGTCAGGCTTTGAGAATTCTCTGCAAATGCATTTTTCCCACAGGTGAGGGATGCAGGGATGGGCTGGCACTGTGGGACATTGGGCAGCTCGCAGGAAACTCACTGCAGGCTGGCCATCCTTGGGTTTGTGGGAAGGGCTTGATCCCAGCACTCTATAAATCCAAATCCAAAAGGATCTGCCACCCAGGAGAGGGATGCTGGGGTACCTTGAACCTTCCAGCTTGTGGTGTTGCTCATGTCCTACAGCAAACAGTCTGTAGTAGTTGGATTGAGGGTGAGGACAGCAAGGCTGAGCTCTTACCTTTTTCTGGGACTCAGAACCAGGCAGGAAAGGGGGGCCAGGCTGCTCACAGGTGGGAGGAACTCCCCAGCACAAAAGCAGGAGCTGATGGCCTCGTGTCTCCCTGTGCAGAAAGGATTTGACGTCTTCAATGCACTGGATCTCATGGAAAACAAAACCTTCCTGGAGAAGCTGAAGTTTGGGATCGGAGATGGGAACCTGCAGTATTACCTGTACAATTGGAAGTGTCCCAGCATGGCACCAGAGAAGGTCAGTGCTGTGAGGAGGGCTCTTGTCCCCACAGCCCTGGGGACATGGGTTTGCTGTCACCTCAGCATTGCAGCCCAGCTGGTGTCCTTGCAGTGTCACACACAGTGAGGGTGGGTCCCTCTGCTGTCTGTGCCTGCAGAGCGTGTCCCTGGTGAAAACCCCTCCACACTCATCTTCCAAAGCTAATTTTATTCCTGGACTAGTGCAAGTTCAGTCCTCCAAAGCTAATTTTATTCCTGGACTAGTGCAAGTTCAGTCCTCCAAAGCTAATTTTATTCCTGGACTAGTGCAAGTTCAGTCCTTCCCCTCACACCAACTCTTTCCCTCTAAGGAAGGAGGCCAAGCCCAGAGGAGGCTGCAGGGTGACAGATGTGACACTGGGGGTTGTGACAGTCACCTGTAATCCCTCATGGGTGTCACTGTGTCCTGGTGGGCTGGGAGGAGCAGCCACCCCTCTGGAGAGAGCAGGCAGGCTGGAGCAGGACCTGTGACAAAAGAGCTGAGCCACAGGCTCCCAGGATGTCATTTGTCCCCCGTGCCAGCAGTTTGTTCCCCACTGCTCCCAGAGCTGTGCTGGGTCCCTACCTGCCTGTCCTGGGCCATTCTGAGGTAGCCCCTGGTTGCTGCTGTCCCTCCACAGCAGAGATGTGATTCAGCACCTGTCCAGTCCACAGGCACCTTGCAGAGGATGGTGCTTGAGAACCAGAATCTGCCCAGCTACATCACAGCTAATTAATGCTTTAACAGCTAATTAATGCCTTGATGGCAGTCCCAGGGCTTTGGTTCCCTGGTGTGAAGCCAGGTATGACCCCTGTGCCCTAAGCCAGCCTCACCTGCCTGCTGAGCCTCCTAGGAAGCCCCAGGATGTTCCCAGGAGGTGTCAGCAATTCCTTCTTGAACTGGGAGAGCTGGGGATGGGAGAGCCTGGTGCTGGGAATGGTCCCTGTGGTGGGGCTGCCTCTGGGTGCACTGGGTCAGTGCATGACAGGCCACCAGCATGTCCTGGAGGGTCCCCAGCAGTGCCAGCTGCCTGCCAAGGGACATGTCCAGGGACCAGGCTCTTGGGAAGCAGCTTCTCCCAAGTCACAGAATCGTGAAATGCTTTGGGTTGGAAGAGACCTTAAAAAAGTAGGGACACTTTCCACTATCCCAGGCTGCTCCAAACCCTGTCCAGCCTGGCCTTGGACACCTCCAGGGATCCAGGAGCAGCTACAGCTTCTCTGGGCACCCTGTGCCAGGGCCCCGCCTCACAGGGAGGAATTTCTTCCCAATATCCCATCTATCCCTGCCCTCTGGCAGTGGGAAGCCATTCCCCTTGTCCTGTCACTCCAGGTCCTTGTCCAAAGCCCCTCTTTGGCACTGGCAGGGGCTCTGAGGCCTCCCTGCAGCCCTCTCCAGGCTGAACAACCCCACCTGCCAGCAGAGCTGTTCCATCCCTCCACTCACCATGAACTCAGAAACACCCTTGGCTCGTGAATCAAGGCTGTCTCATACCCTGATGGGGCTTGTCACACCCCAAACATTGGTCACCTCCCCAGATCAGAGCTGGGCAGGGCCTGTGAGCCCACTCAGCCACAAACCCAGGGCTCTGCTGCTCTCAAATACCCCAAAACCAGGGGGGAAACCAACACAGACAGCACTGAGCTGGGTATGGAGCAGAGGGCACCTCCTGAGCCCAATTTCTGTCCTGATGAGCCCAATTTCTGTCCTGATCCCTGTTTCCAGGTTGGATTGGTGCTGCAGTAGGGGAGCCCTTGCCAGGAGAGCGTGGAGGAGCCGGGCCTGAGGAGGTGCTGCCCTCATCCTTTCTGCCAAAGCCGGAGCCACACCAGGAGAGGGGCACCAGAGCCCCCTGCTGCTGCCAGCCACCTCCTTGTTCGATTTAACTGCATCCTCCTAAAGACATGATCAAGGGAATGTAACTGCTGAAACTAGATCATGATTGGCATAGAATGGATTTAACGGGTGAATAATAAAAGTATATATTATATATATTTTAAATCTTTCCTGTTCCCAACTGCCATGAGTTACATTCGGCTGCTGAAGGTCACCACTGGGCTGCTGGACTGGGACTTTTCTGCGTGGGGACAGCTGAGGTTGATGCTGATGGTGGCTGCTGGTCAAAACCCTCCTGCCTGCCCCGAGGGTGCTTCAGGCTCTTTGCCCCAGGTTTGCTCCTGACTCTGTTTAACAGGGGGAGCTCGTGGAGATTCCTTTCCAAGGGCTATTTGTGCAAGAGATGCCTTGTCCCACCTCCTGCCCAGCCACAGAGACTCCAACCCTTCCTGCTGGATGGACAGCAGTGCCCGAAGATCCAGGGGGGGTTCAGCTCCAGGCACACCCTGCTCTGCTCCTGGGGCTTCCCCTCAGCCTCCCCACTGGGGATGCTCCACTGCCACAGCCTCTCTGCTCAGCTGCTTTTCTCTGGAAGCATGGAAATCTGGATACTCCATTGGCATCATCCTCCCCAGTGCCTCCAGCACCAGCTCCCAGTGTCACCTCCTCGTGCTGTGGGATGCTCCAAGAGAAAGGAAACGTTGTCATGGCGAGCCTCCATCCCATCCAGGAGTGCCAGGGCTGCCTCCTGCCATGTCCTGAGCCCAGAGCTCCGAGATGCTCCTGCCTGCCCAGCCAAAGGTTTCCAAAGCTGCACACCAAGGCCAAGATGCACTGTCACACCTCCCTGTGCTGGCGTGTCCCTGTCACTCCCCGTGGCACCACGGAGCCTGTGCCCACCCCAGCCCGGACCTGTGGGGCCTCAGAGGGGACCAGGAGCCCATCACAACCCCCCTGGCAGTGCCATCACATCCCCCTGCTCGGGGTCCTGTGTCACCTATGCAAGTACCTCTGTGTTCCCCCCATGTCCCTGCTGTCCTGGGTGTGGGTGGGGGACCCTCCCCTTGTCCCCATGGCTGCTCCAATGAATCCCCCCAGCTCCCCAGGGCACTGCTGGTTTGGGGGTGGGCTCAGCCCTGATCCAGCCACGATGGGCCCCGGAGGGTGACAGGGACACTCGGACAGGCTCTGTTAAAATAAAACTTTTATTCCAGTGGCTTGATCCCAGGCTGTAAATCTGTGCCTGTCACTGGTGCCAGAGCTTGGCAATGTGTCCCCATCTGGGCACAATGGAGTGTGTGGTGGCAGGGTCCCCTCAGGGACTCCAGGGTGATGGTGGCACCATCCTTGCACCCCAAGAGAGGGGCTGGGACCAAGCGTGGCCAAAGCTGGTGAGATTTGCTGGTTGTTGTCCCCCATGTCACCCCCGTGGGGCTGTGCTGGGGCTGCTGGTTGTCACAGCATCTCTGTCCCCTCAAGGACAGGAGTGGGGCACCAGTGGGTGGCTCTGGGAAGGGGAGCCCCCACCCCTTTGGGTCTTCCACAGACAGGTGAGCAGTGTCCTCGGGCCGTCCCCACGCAGGGAGGAGCCTGTTGTCCCCACAACGTCCCCATGGGCACCTCGGGGACACCAGGCTGTCCCTCCTGTGCACCCTCACAGGCTCTTGGCTCGAACGTGCACGAAGAGCGTGGCGGGGGCCAGGGAGGCGCCGTCCTTGGCGAGCAGGTGGATGTGGCGGTACCCTGGGGACACACAGCGGGGCTCAGCCCGTGCCAGGGGCTGTCCCCATGCCCGGGGGGCAGCGGGGCGCCACCTGCCCCCACCTTGGCGCATGCTGGGCAGGGGCAGCGTGAACTGCCCCACGAAGTCGTTGCAGGAGGTGCTGTCGTAATCCTCCACCACGAAGCGCACCAGGGCCAGCTCGGGCACCCGCACCTGGAACCGCAGCGTCTCCTCCCAGCGCGGGTTGAAACCTGAGGCAGGGGGCTGGCTGGGGACACCGGGGACACCGGGGACCAGCAGGACCCCCGGGCACTGCCCCTGCCCCGCTGAGCCGCCGGGCTGCACTGGGGGTGTGGGGATGGGGGTGATGCTGGGGCTACGGGGGGGGTACTGGGGAATGGGAGTCATGCTGGGGTTGTACTGGGGAATGGGAGTCATACTGGGGCTGTACTGGGGAATGGGAGTCATACTGGGGGCGTACTGGGGAATGGGAGTCATACTGGGGTTGTACTGGGGAATGGGGGTCATACTGGGGCTGTACTGGGGAATGGGGGTCATACTGGGGTTGTACTGGGGAATGGGGGTCATACTGGGGCTGTACTGGGGAATGGGGGTCATACTGGGGCTGTACTGGGGAATGGGGGTCATACTGGGGTTGTACTGGGGAATGGGAGTCATACTGGGGCTGTACTGGGGAATGGGAGTCATACTGGGGCTGTACTGGGGAATGGGGGTCATACTGGGGCTGTACTGGGGAATGGGGGTCATACTGGGGCTGTACTGGGGAATGGGGGTCATACTGGGGTTGTACTGGGGAATGGGAGTCATACTGGGGCTGTACTGGGGGAATGGGAGTCATACTGGGGTCGTACTGGGGAATGGGAGTCATACTGAGGCCATGGTGGGGTGTACTGGGGGAATTAGGGTCATACTGGGGGTGTACTGGGGGAAAGAGGGTCATACTGGGGCTACAATGGGGTGTACTGGGGGAATGGGGGTCATACTGGGGCCGTACTGGGGAATGGGGGTCATACTGGGGCCATGATGGGGTGTACTGGGAAAATGGGGGTCATACTGGGGCTATAATGGGGAAAGGGGGTCATACTGGGGTTGTACTGGGGGAAAGAGGGTCATACTTGGGCTGAGGTGGGGTATGCTGGGGAAAATGGGGCCAGACTGGTGCTGGACTGGGCTATACTGGGAGAATGGTGGTTGTACAGCGACTGTGGTGGAGCAGACTGGAGGGATAGGATCATACTGGGAATCTGATGGGATGTACTGGGAGAATGGAGGTTATACTGGAGCTGGGCTGGAAGGAATGGGGGGTAACACTGGGGCTGTGCTGGGAGTACTGGGGGAATGGGGGTTATACTGGGGGAATGGAGGTCATACTGGGGGAATGGGGATCACACTGGGCTTGGCTGGGTGTACTGGGGACCATGAGGGTGCAGCACTGGGAGAACTGGGACATGATGGACCCTGCCACTGGTGGGGATCTGGCTGTGCTGGGGAGGGCACTGGGGTGTGCTGGGCACTGGAATATCCTGGGCACTGGGGTGTGCTGGGCACTGCTTCAACTGGCAGTGAGTGCTGGGCTGTGGGTACCCACATCCCCCACGGGCATTAGGGTGCCCCTGGCATCAAGGTGTCCCTGGATCAGGGTGCCCTGGGGTGTCCTTGAGGAACCCTGGGTGTTCTGGAGCACCCCTGGAGATCAGATGCCATGGGGTGTCCTGAGGAACCCTGGAGATCAGGTTCCATGGGGTATCTGCAGGGATCAGGGTGTCCTGAGGAACCCTGGGTGTCCTGAGGAACCCTGGAGATCAGGTTCCATGGATCAGGGTGCCCTGGGGTGTCCTTGAGGAACCCTGGGTGTTCTGGAGCACCCCTGGAGATCAGGTTCCATGGGGTATCTGCAGGGATCAGGGTGTCCTGGGGAACCCTGAGTGTCCTTGGAGCACCCCTGGAGATCAGGTTCCATGGATCAGGGTGCCCTGAGGTGTCCTTGGAGCACCCCTGGAGATGAGGTTCCCTGGGGTGTCTGCAGGGATCAGGGTGCTCCAAGAGACCTTGGGTTGTCCTTGGCCATTCCTGGGATTGGGGCAGTAATGGGGTTGTGGCTGGATGTCCCGGGGGCTGGGGTGCCCAGGGGTGTCCCCAGGGTGCCCAGGTGGCAGCACTCACCGTTGTTGAGCTTGTGGTGGGTTTGTTGCTTGGCACAGTCGGCCGGGACCCCCGTGGATCTCCACGCGCACGAAGGGATCCACGATGGAGCTGCCCTTGTCCCTGTGGAGCTTGGGCAGCTGCTGGGCTGTGATCACCTGGGCACAGGGGACATGTGGGTGTCCCCAGAAGGGACCTGGGTGGCACTTGGCTGGGGGCTGGGGACACGGTGCAAGGAGGGAGGTGGCTGATGCCACCCAGTGGCTGACAGCAGCTGGGTTTGGGGACCCAGGAGATGGGTGGCACAGTCAGGATGGAGTGAGGAGCAGGGAGGTGGCTGGTGCCATCCAGGAGAAGGTGACACATGGCTGGGGACAAGGTGGTGTCCCCCAGAAAGGGATGGCACTCAGCCAGGAGTGGGGATGGGATGAGGAGGAGGGAGGTGGGCTGGTGCCATCCAGGAGAATGTGGCACATGGCTGGGGACAAAGTGGTGTCCCCCAGAAAGGGATGGCACTCAGCCAGGAGTGGGGATGGGGTGAAGAGGAGGGACATTGTTGGTACCACACAGGAGAAGGAACATGAGTGACATGTGGCTGGGTCACCAGGAAAAGGGATGTGGGTGGCCCTTGGCTGGCACTGGGGACATGGTGGGGAGGAAGGAGGTGGCTGATGCCACCTCAGAGAAGGGACATAGCTGGATTGGGGACAGGGTTGCTGTCCAGGAGAAGTGTCATGGGTGGCACAGTCAGGAGTGTGGATGGGATGAGGAGGAGGGAGGTGGCTGGTGCCATCCAGGAGAAGGGACATAGGTGGCACATGGCTGGGACGAGGTGCAGATGGCACCCAGCCAGGAGTGGGGATGGGGTGAAGAGGAGGGACATTGTTGGTACCACACAGGAGAAGGAACATGAGTGACATGTGGCTGGGTCACCAGGAGGAGGGATGTGGGTGGCACTTGGCTGGGATTGGGGACATGGTGGGTGATGCCACCTCGAGAAGGGACATGGCTGATACCAGCTGGATTTGGGGACAGGGTTGGTGTCACCCAGAAGTGTCATGGGTGGCACAGTCAGGAATGGAGATGGGATGAGGAGGAGGGAGGTGGCTGGTGCCATCCAGGAGAAGGGACATAGGTGACACATGGCTGGGACAAGGTGCAGATGGCACCCAGCCAGGAGTGGTGATGGGGTGAAGAGGAGGGACATTGTTGGTACCACACAGAAGAAGGAACATGAGTGACATGTGGCTGGGTCACCTGGAGGAGGGATGTGGGTGGCACTTGGCTGGGATTGGGGACATGGTGGGTGATGCCACCTCGAGAAGGGACATGGCTGATACCACCTAGTTTTGGGAACAGGGTTGGTGTCACCCAGAAGTGTCATGGGTGGCACAGTCAGGAATGGAGATGGGATGAGGAGGAGGGAGATGGCTAATGCCATCTCAGAGAAGGGACACGGCTGATACCAGCCGGATTTGGGGACAGGGTTGGTGTCACCAGTGAAAAGACACAGGTGGAGCCAGCCGGGCACCGGAATGTCACGGGTGTGACCCCGCAGGGATGTGGGTGGCACTCAGAGGGGCCCGGGGACAGGCTGGTGCTGTGTCCTCACCCTGATGTGCAGGGCCAGGCGCCGGGAGCCCTCGCCAGGGGGGCTGTGCAGGCAGGGCGGTTTCAGGACGTAGCCACAGCGCCCGTTGGGCAGGAAGCGCCCGGCGTTCAGGTCCATCTCGTAGCCCGGCGTCTGGAAGTTCAGGGCCACTGTGGGGACAGCAGGATGGGCTGTCAGGGGTGGGTGACACCTCCAGGGGTGGGTGCCAGCTGAGGGGGGACTGGGGTCTCACCCAGCTGGCAGCCAGCGTTCCACATCTCCTGGGGGTTGTAGTTGGCAGAGTTCATCTTGAGCCCCAGCGGGTACACGCGGCTGAGCTGGCGGGCATTGTACCGGACCAGGGCTGGGCCTGGGGGGGGGACACGGCTCAGGGGGGCTGCTGGGGGTCCCTACAGAGGCTGAGGGGCCCAAGGACACGGACAGAGCCTGCCCAGCTGGGTGGGACAGCCTGACATATGACCCTGAAACCAGACCCCAAACCTGACCCTGACCTTGGATGCCTGACCCCAAACCTGTGACCCGTGATCCTGATCTTGACCCCACACTCTGACTTTAGACCCCTGACCCTGGATCTTGACCATGGAACCCAGACCCTGACCCTGATCCCTGGACCTCAAACTCCAAACCAAAACCCTCAAGCCTATGCCCTGACCCAGATCCTAATCCTTGACTCCAGACCCTGGACTGACCCTGGCCCCCAGACCCTGAACACTGACTCAGATCTTAATCTCAGGCCCTGGCCTCAGATTCTGACCCTGACCCCAGCCCTTGACCCCAGACCTCGGTCCCTGGACTCTGACCCAGACCTTATTCCCAGCCTCAAGCTCTGACCCAGATCCTAATCCTTGACTCCAGACACCAACCCTGGACCCCGGACTCTGAACACCCAAAATCTGACTCAGATCTTAATCTCAGGCCCTGCCTGACCTCAGATTCTGACCCTGACCCCAGACCTCAGTTCTGGACTCTGACGCAAACCTTATTCCCAGCCCCAAGCCCTTGACCCAGATGCCACATCCCAAATCCCGATCCCAGACCTTGATCCTGGTTGTGTGACCCCAGTCCTGGCCTCTGGCCCCAGGCAGGCCCTGCCAGCAGACCCCAGTCCCACCATCCAGGGCAGCCTGGGTGAGGCCAGCATGCCCCTGACCCCTCATGGAGCCACCCTAGAGACGGAGCCCATCCTTCTCAGCCCATCCTTCTCAACCCATCCTTCTCAGCCCATCCTGCATCCCAGTGGCTCAGGAGCGGGGACCCACCCTGTTCCCATCCCTGTCCCCATCTGGTGGCCCTCACCTGCCTCCTTGATGAGCTTCCGAGCCTTCCTCTCGCTGAAGGAGGACACGTGGCAGGGCTGGGGGTGGCGCAGGGCCTGGGCCAGCCCGGGGAAGGGGACAGCCTGGCAGTAGACCACCAGCGCCGACAGCTCCGGGGGACACCTGCGACGCGTCCTTGGCCTGCAGGAGCCACAGGGACGAGCTGGCCCTGGTGGCCACCTGCCAGTCTGAGGGTCTACAGACACCCTCCCCTGCTAGTGCTGAGTGGTGAGACCCCCAGGGCTGTGGAGAGCCCGAGGTGGTGCAGAACCCCAGGCAATGGAGTGATGGACCAGGGCTTGGGGGAAGCCAAGGAGGTTGAGAAGTCATGGAGAACCCAAGGGGATGGACGGCCTGAGATGTTACAGACCCCAAGATGAGGGAGACACCGAAGTGCTGGAGAACCTGAGATGATGGGCACCCTGAGATGATGGAATGCTTGAGGTGACAGAGACCCCAAAGTGATGCCAACCCCAACAGGTCACCCTGGATGTGATGGAGGCCCAACCTGATGGAGAACTTGAGGTGACAAAGAAATCAAAGGGTTGGAAACCCCAGAAACAGGATGAGGGAGGCACAGCTGAGGAGTCCCCAAGCTCTGTCCCCTCTGACAGCCACTCACTGCCCCCACAGCACCCACCCTGTCAGGCCCCCAGCTCCAGCATCACCCACCTGCAGAGGTTTGATCTCCTGCAGCGACTGCAGCGACTGAAAGAGGAGAGAGCAGGGCTGCAGAGGGCATGGCAGAGCTGGCAGTGCCCAGCTGGGACAGCCCCGGGATGCCATGGTACCCCAAAACCACCAGGATGTTCTGATCCATCAGGACCAGCAGGTCCCCCAAAACCACATCCCTGGGGAAGTCTCTCACCCGCCGGGGGCTTCTCTCCTGCACCTTCTCCTCCTCTTCTTCCTCCTCTTCCTCTTCCTCCTCCTCGGGGTCCAGAAGGGAGGTGACACCCCGTGGCTCCTGCCACGGCTCTGGCAGCTTCTTGCCCTTCACCAGGAACTTTTCCTTCAGCTGCTGCAGAGGGCAGGTGCGAGCTCAGGGCTCGGAGGGGACACGGGGACACCGTGGTGGCACGCGGGTGGCCTTACCTCTGGTGAGGGGAGCTCGTGGGGGTCCTGTCCCTGCAGGGGCTGTGTCAGCAGCCTGTCCCCAAGGATGGCCTTCATGTGCCGGGCCATGGTGGCCTGCTGCTCCAGCCCACAGTGGTTCTCCAGGGACAGGATGACGGGGTAGGGGGATTTCTATGGGGAGGGGCAGCCCTCAGCACCGGGCACTGGGTACCGGGCACCGTACACGCCACACTCAGCACCGGGCACTGGGCAATGGGTACCGGGCACCGTACACTCCACACTCAGCACTGGGCACCCCCGGGGCTCCCGCCCGGTCTCACCTCGAAGGCGGAGTCGCGGATGCTCTCGATGACGTCGCGGAAGAGGATTTTGGAGGTGAGGGTGTGCCCGTGGTACACGACAGGTTCCCCGTCCGGGCCCTCCCAGCAGTCCAGCTCCACACAGCGGCACCCGGCCCGCAGCGCCCTGCCCCACACCGGCCCCGGGTCAGGCCCTGTGCCCTGGGGCCACGGGAGCTGCTGTGTGTCCATGTGTCCTTGTGGCTGTGTGTCCCTGTGGCTGTGTGTCCCCGTGTCCGTGTGTCCCTGTGGCTGTGTGTCCCTGTGTCTGTGTGTCTGTCCTCGCACCCATCTGTCCCTGTGCCTCTATATCCACACATCCCTATGTCCATCTGTCCTTGTTCCTCTATATTCACACATCCATGTGTCCATGTGTCCATCTGTCCTTGTTCCTCCATATCCGCACATCCAGGTGTCCATCTGTCTTTGTTCCTCTATATCCACACATCCATGTGTCCATCTATCCCTCCACATCCACACATCCACACGTCCATCTGTCCCTGCACCTCTACATCCATGTGTCCATCTGTCCATCTGTCCCTGCACCTCTATACCCACACACCCATGTGTCCATCTGTCCTTGTACCTCTATATTCACACATCCACCTGTCCATCTGTCCCTGTGCCTTTATATTCACACATCCATGTGTCCATCTGTCCTTGTTCCTCTATATTCACACATCCATGTGTCCACGTGTCCATCTGTCCTTGTTCCTCCATATCCGCACATCCAGGTGTCCATCTGTCCCTGCACCTCTATATCCACACATCCAGGTGTCCATCTGTCCTTATACTTCTATATCCACACATCCATGTGTCCATCTATCCCTCCATATCCACACATCCACACGTCCATCTGTCCCTGCACCTCTACATCCATGTGTCCATCTGTCCCTGCACCTCTATACCCACACACCCATGTGTCCATCTGTCCTTGTACCTCTATATTCACACATCCACCTGTCCATCTGTCCATCTGTCCCTGCACCTCTATATCCACACATCCACATGTCCATCTGTCTGTGCACCTCTGTATCCACACATCCACGTGTCCGTCTGTCCTTGTACACCTCTATCTGCACATCCACATATCCACATGTCCATCTGTCCCTGCACCTGTATACCCACACACCCACGTGTCCATCTGTCCCTGTACCTCTATATCCATGTGTCCATCTTTCCTTGTTCTTCTATATCCACACACCCATGTGTCCATCTGTCCCTGCACACCCACGTGTCCGTCTGTCCCCATTCTGTTCCCCAGGCCACACACACCTGACGTAGGCCTCGGTGCTGCTGCTGCCGCCCACCTGGTTGCGGGTCAGGTAGGTGTTGTGGGACGAGGAGATGAAGTAGTGGCTCAGGGGCTGGCTCATGTCCTGGTGCACCTTGGTGTGCTCCTGGTTGAGGATGTCCCCAGCAGCTGACAGCAGGTACATCATGAACCCGTCCAGCATCATCAGGTCCTGCTGCTTGGCTGTGGGACACGGTGGCAGGTGTCACACGGTGCTGGCAGGGTGGCACCCTGAGGACCTTCCCCACTTGGAGGTGCCATGTTCATCCCTGACCTGGCACTGTGGCACCTAGGGGATGTGTGAGTTCCCTCCAGTGTCCCATCTCCACCCTGATGTCACCCATCCTGCTGGTGCCACGTTCACTCTGGATGTGACATGGTGACACCCATGAGCTGTGGAGGTTCCCTGTCTCCACCCTGATACCCTCTGTCCTCCCAGTGCCACATCACCCCAGACCTGGCACTGTGGCACTCAGGGGAGGTCCCCTTTGTGTCCCATCTCCCATCTGATGTCCTCCATCCTCCTAGCGCCACATCTACCATAAGGGTGCTGTTGTGACATGGAGGTCCTTCATCCCCACCATGATGTCCCCTAGTGCTGGGTTTACCCTGCACCGGCCATGGTGGCACCTGAGGAGGACAGAAGTCCCTCAGCAGTGTCACATTCATAGCAGAGCTGGCATCACACCACCCATGAGATGAATCCACCTGCTGCCCATCCCACCTTCACGTGTCTTCTCCCCACGGTGCCACATCCTCCTAGTGACACATCTACCTTAAGGGTACTGTTGTGACATGGAGGTCCTTCATCCCCACCATGATGCCCTCTGTCCTCCCAGTGCTGTGTCACCCCAGACCTGGCACTGTGGCACTCAGGGGAGGTCCCCTTTGTGTCCCATCTCCCATCTGATGTCCTCCATCAGTGCCACATCTGCCTTTAGGGCACTATTGTGACATGGAGGTCCTTCATCCCCACCACGATGCCTCCTAGTGCTGTGCTCACCCTGCACCTGCCATGGTGGCACCTGAGGAGGACAGAAATCCCTCAGCAGTGTCACATTCATAGCAGAGCTGGCATCACACCACCCATGAGACATGGAAGTCCACCACCTGCCCATCCCCACCATCCCCAGGGGACGCGCCCTGTCCCCATGGTGTCACATGC
Source organism: Calcarius lapponicus (assembly GCA_039654755.1). Taxonomy (NCBI): domain Eukaryota; kingdom Metazoa; phylum Chordata; class Aves; order Passeriformes; family Fringillidae; genus Calcarius; species Calcarius lapponicus. The sequence goes on along the minus strand of JBBFKN010000011.1, from coordinate 2,230,965 downwards.
AGGATGGCAGACACTGGGAACGGGCACCAGGACAGTACAGAAACCTTGGAGGACCCCATCCCCATTTGGGGTGGTGATGCCCCCAGTCAGAGCCCCACCCCTCCATCCACGAGTGCCCACCCCACGATCCCCCAGCCCACCTTTGTCGTTGAGCTCGTGGGCGCGGATGATGGCGCGGGCCTGGCGCAGGCTGCTCTCCTCCCCCTGGTCCCTCAGGAAATCCTGCAGCTCCTCGGCCGACAGCACCCGGTCCTCGCCCGAGTAGCGCCCGAAGAGCTCCTCGAGCTCGGGGCGCCGCAGCAGCCGCCGGCAGAACTCCTCCAGCTCCCGGCCCTCCAGGCGCTCGTTGCCCGAGCGGTCGCACTCCTGATGGCACAGCCCAGCCTCAGGGACTGTCCCCTGCCTGTGGGGACGGGGTACAGCCACCCCCTGCCTTGTTCTGCCTGTCCCTGGAGCGGGCAGGGTGAGTGGGGTGAGTCCTGTCCCCTCTGTTCCCCTGCCAGAGCCCCCTGACCCCCACTCTGGGATGGAGCAGAGCAGAGCTCCGTGCCTCAGTTTCTGTCCTTGTCCCTCTATATCCACACATCCATGTGTCCATCTGTCCCTGCGCCTCCATATCCACACCTCCATGTGCCCATCTGTCCATCTGTCCATCTGTCCCTGCACCTCTATACCCACACACCCACGTGTCCATCTGTCCTTGTTCCTCTATATCCACACATCCACATGTCCATCTGTCCCTGCACCTTTATTGACACATCCATGTGTCCATCTGTCCCTGTACCTCTATATCCACACATCCAGGTGTCCATGTGTCCATCTGTCCCTGCACCTCTATATCTACACATCCACGTGCCCATCTGTCCTTGTTCCTCTATATTCACACATCCACATGTCCGTCTGTCCCTGCACCTCTGTATCCACATACCCACATGTCCATCTGTCCTTATACCTCTATATCCACACATCCATGCGCCCATGTGTCCATCTGTCCCTGCACCTCTATATCTACACATCCACGTGTCCGTCTGTCCTTGTTCCTCTGTATCCACACATCCACATGTCCATCTGTGGGAGATGCCCAGAGGAGCAGCTCTCCACAGGGGAGAAATGTCCCACCTTGGGGACACACGGAACAGCAGCCGGGACAGCTCAGCCCAGCTCACCCCTCTCCACCACGTGCTCCTGGTGGGACGAAACCCTTGGTGGCTTTGGTGTCAGGGGTCTGTCAGGTCTCTGTGCTGGGCAAGGCAGAGAAGGAGCCCCTGGGTGGGGCAGCTCAGGTACCTTGAAGAGCTTGGAGGCATAGACATCATCCATGTCGATGTTGAGCATCCTCAGCATGCTCTTCACCTCCCGGAAGGACATCTTGTTGTCCTTGTTCCTGTCTGCTCGCTGCAGGACCCCGTGGATCCAACTGCACCGGGCTGAGGAAACCTCTGGGTGTCACCCGCAGCCGTCCCCACCCTGTCCCCAAGCCCTTCTCGAAGGATACTGGTCGAGCTTCTCCATCTGGCTCATGGCCTGCAGCCTCCCCATCAGCTTGCCGAGCCCCTGCACCCAGTGCCGCGCCTCCTCCTCGCCCCGGGCGGCCAGGTCCAGGTTCTTGCGGCGGCCCTTGAAGGCCAGGCTGAAGCAGTGGCGCTCGGGGAAGGCGGCTCCGTGCTTGCGCAGCCCCTCGGAGCGGCGACCCTCGCGCACGGCCTCGATCAGCGCCACCGAGACTGCGGGGACAGGGGGGACCGTGGGCGGGTCACCCACCCGCCAGCACCGTGCAGGACACCCCGCTCTGCTGACGGACAGACACTCCCGGGACCGACAGACACCCCGCGGGACGGACAGACACACCCCGGGAAAGATAGACACCCTCGGGACGGACAGACACCCCCCGGGACCGACAGACACCCCGCGGGATGGACAGACACACCTGGGACGGACAGATACACCCCGGGAAGGATAGACATCCCCGGGACGGACAGACAACCCCCGGGAAGGGCAGACACCCCGCGGGATGGACAGACATGCCCCGGGAGGGACAGACACCCCGGCTGCTGATGGACAGACCCCCCCGGGACGGACAGACACACCCCAGGATGGACAGACATGCCACGGGATGGACAGACATCCCGCGGGATGGACAGACATCCTCCGGGATGGACAGATACCCTCGGGACGGACAGACAACCCGCGGGATGGACAGACCGTCCCCCGCGGGACGGACAGACACCCCCGGGATGGACAGACACCCCGCGGGATGGACAGATACCCTCGGGACGGACAGACACCCCCGGGACGGACAGACACCCCGCGAGACGGACAGACACCCCCGGGACGGACAGACACCCCACGGGATGGACAGACAGACGCCCCGGCTGCTGATGGACAGACACCCCGCGAGACTGACAGACACCCTGGCTGCTGATGGACAGACACCCCCCCCCGGATGGACAGACACCCCGCGAGACGGACAGACACCCCCGGGACGGACAGACACCCCCCGGGAAGGACAGACACCCCCGGGACGGACAGACACCCCCCGGGATGGACAGACACCCCGCGAGACGGACAGACACCCCCGGGACGGACAGACACCCCCGGGACGGGGCCGGGCCCCGCTCGGTGCCGCTGCCGGGCTTAGCTCGCTAATCCCAGGCGCGACAGGAGCCGCTGTCCCCGCGGGGATGGGACGGGGACGCTGCCAGGGAGGGGACGGAGCCTCCGCGCTCCGGGCACCCATCCCGGGTGAGGAACGGGTGACACCGGGGACGGGACCTGGGGCTGAGCCCGGGGGGATGGAGAAGGGTGGGGGCTCCCCCAGCTGCATGTGGGGTGCACTGGGAAGGGTTGGAAGGCTCTGGGAGCCGCTCTGTGAAGGGGGAGGGCAGGTATTGGGTGGGGGTCCCCATTCTGGGCTGGATTCTGCTCAGGTGAGGGGCTGGAGCCCAGGACTGGGGTCTGGGTCCTCAGCTGGGGTGTGAGTGAGGGGGGATGTCAGAGTTCGGGGTGCAGGTCACAGGTGGGGACCCGAGCAGGGATCTGGGTCCCAGGGGGCACCTGGGGCACAGGTGGGGTCAGGATTGTGGAGTTCCATGTCCCAGGATTGGGAATCCCTTGGTTCTCACCGGGGGATTTGGGTCCTGGGATGGGATCTGGGTCCTGGAACTCAGGGTGGCTCTGGGTTCTGAGTGGGGATCCAGGTCTTGGGTGGGGGTCTGGGAACTGGGCTGTGCTCGGGATCCAGGGGGGTTCTGGATGCTGGGAATGCATCTGGGGCCTGGCTGGGGGTGCAGGTCCTGGGGTAGGGTCTGGATTCCAGGTGGGGGTCCTGGGTCAGGGCCTGGGTCCCACATGGACATGTCCATGTCTGGATTCTCTGTGGGAGTGCAGACCCAAGGCTGTGGACGAGGTCCTGGATTGGGATCGGGGTCCCAGGTGGGGTCTGGGTAAGCGTCAGGTCCTTGGTGTGGTTTAGGGCTGGGTGTGGGGCAGTGCCCAGCTCCTGTTCCCTGCAGCTGGTGGCAGCCCAGGCTGTGCCTGGTGTCCCCGAGCCCCAAAGTGGGACAGGGGCAGCACTCACAGCTCGGGGATGGGATGGGGCAGCACTCACAGCTCCGGGATGGGGCAGCACTCACAGCTCCGGGGATGGGATGGGGCAGCACTCACAGCTCCAGGGATGGGGCAGCACTCACAGCTCCGGGATGGGATGGGGCAGCACTCACAGCTCCGGGGTGGGATGGGGCAGCACTCACAGCTCCGGGATGGGGCAGCACTCACAGCTCCGGGGTGGGATGGGGCAGCACTCACAGCTCCGGGGTGGGGCAGCACTCACAGCTCCAGGGATGGGGCAGCACTCACAGCTCCGGGATGGGGCAGCACTCACAGCTCCAGGGATGGGGCAGCACTCACAGCTCCGGGATGGGGCAGCACTCACAGCTCTGGGATGGGATGGGGCAGCACTCACAGCTCCGGGATGGGATGGGGCAGCACTCACAGCTCCGGGATGGGATGGGGCAGCACTCACAGCTCCGGGGGTGGGATGGGGCAGCACTCACAGCTCCGGGATGGGGCAGCACTCACAGCTCGGGGGTGGGATGGGGCAGCACTCACAGCTCGGGGGTGGGACAGGGGCAGCACTCACAGCTCTGGGATGGGGCAGCACTCACAGCCCCGGGGGTGGGGCAGCACTCACAGCTCGGGGGTGGGATGGGGCAGCACTCACAGCTCGGGGGGTGGGACAGGGGCAGCACTCACAGCCCCGGGGGTGGGGCAGCACTCACAGCTCCGGGGTGGGATGGGGCAGCACTTACAGCTCCAGGGATGGGATGGGGCAGCACTCACAGCTCTGGGATGGGATGGGGCAGCACTCACAGCTCCGGGATGGGATGGGGCAGCACTCACAGCTCGGGGATGGGATGGGGCAGCACTCACAGCTCGGGGGTGGGATGGGGCAGCACTCACAGCTCTGGGATGGGATGGGGCAGCACTCGCAGCTCGGGGGTGGGATGGGGCAGCACTCACAGCTCCGGGATGGGATGGGGCAGCACTCACAGCTCCAGGGGTGGGATGGGGCAGCACTCACAGCTCGGGGTGGGATGGGGCAGCACTCACAGCTCCGGGATGGGATGGGGCAGCACTCACAGCTCGGGGGTGGGACAGGGGCAGCACTCACAGCCCCGGGGGTGGGATGGGATGGGATGGGATGGGATGGGATGGGATGGGATGGGATGGGATGGGATGGGGCAGCACTCACAGCTCCGGGGGTGGGATGGGGCAGCACTCACAGCTCCAGGATGGGATGGGGCAGCACTCACAGCTCGGGGGTGGGATGGGGCAGCACTCACAGCTCCGGGGGGCGCGGGCGCGCCGGAACCGTCCCTCGAAGCACACGGTGACCCCGTCCTCCTGCAGGCGGAACAGCCGCGCCCTGGAGCCCCCCCGGGCCTTCACCTTCCACAGCAGCGACCCCTGGAGCATCCTCTGGACATCCTCATCCTCCGTCAGCCCTGCGGGGACAGCCCTGGGCTACCGGGGGCACTGCGGGCTCTGGGGGCAGTGGGGGCTCTGGGGGCACTGCAGGCACTGGGGGCTCTAAGGGGGCTCTGGGGACAGTGGGGGCATTGGGGGGCTCTGGGGGCAGGGGCTTGGGGGAGGGGGATTGGTGCACATCTGGATGCACATCTGTATCTGATGGGATGGCATGGGACGAATGGGACAGGAGGGATGGGATGGGATGGGATGGGATGGGATGGGATGGGATGGGATGGGATGGGATGGGATCCGATCCATGGGATGGGACAGGACAGGGTGAGATGGACAGGAGAGGCTGATGGGGTGTGACATGAATGACACAGTGTGACAATGCAGATGGGACAAGATGGGACAAGTACAACTGGACAGGAGGGGCTGGGGCAGACTGGACTGGATGGGACAGAGTGGGCAGGGACAGGATGAGGCAGATGGGATGGGACAGAGCAGACGGGATGGGGTGGAACAAACAGGTTGGGATGGGAATGGGAATGGGAATGGGAATGGGAATGGGAATGGGAATGGGAATGGGAATGGGAATGGGAATGGACAGGACAGGACAGGCAGAAGAGGACAGACAGGACAAGCCACTGCCCTGGGCCCCTTTGGAGCACAGTGTGCGCTGTTCAGGGGGCACAGGGCACAGCGGGGGACACAGCCCAGCTGCCAAAATCCCAGCAGAGCTGCCCAGAATCCTGCATGAGAGAGCACCAGGAGACGGTGCCAGCAGCAGAGCTCAGCCTGGGAACAATGACAGGGTGGCCTCGGGGGACTGGCAGGGCCCATGCCTCAGCCAGGATATTTTCATCTGTTCTGAGGTTATTTCCTCCCTTTCTTGTTTCAGCAGCCATCCTAAGATCTGCAGTGGCCACGTCCTGCTCTGGATGGAGATCCCACTCCTGGGCTGGGAAAGGCTGGCTTGGGGTCTCCTGAGGGACATCCTGAGGCACCACGGCCACAGCTGCCAGCACCCCCTGCACGGTCACAGCCTGCCCAAGGTGCAGGACAGAGGGCAGCCTGTGGGGACATGGGAGCACCAAACGAGGGGCTGCAGGGATCTGGGGAGCCTGCACAGGTCCATGGGCACATTGAGACAGCTCCATGGGCACGGGGAATGTCAGATCCATGGGCACAAGGGATGTAGGGACACATGGATACAGGGATGGGCACGTGGATACAGGGATGGACACATGGATACAGGTCCATGGGCACAGGGATGGGCATGTGGATACAGGTCCATGGGCACTAGAGAATGTCAGATCTGTGGGCACAGGGATGGACACATGGATACAGGGATGGGCACCATGGAATGTCAGATTTGTGGGCCACAGGGAATATCAGATTTGTGGGCACAGGGATGGGCATAGTGGATACAGGTCCATGGGCACAGGAAAGTCAGATACCCATGGGCACAGGGATGGGCACAAGGAATGTCAGATCCATGGGCACGGGGATGTAGGGACACATAAATACAGGGATGGACACCTGGATACAGGTCCATGGGCACAGGGATGGGCACATGGAATGTCAGGTCCATGGGCACAGGGAATGTCAGGTCCACGGGCACAGGAATGTCAGGTACATGGGCACAGGGAATGTCAGGTACATGGGCACAGGTGTGTGGGTGCACAGACACCAGGACACGTGGAGATGACGGATACAGAGATGCAGGGATGTGTGGATCCATGGATCTGCTGATGGAAGGGACAGACACACACACGGGCATTCAGGTGGGTGGGTGCATGCACAGGTGCGTGGATGCAGGGACCACAGGCAGGATGCAGGGATGGATGCACTGCTGCAGGACACATGGACATGTGGGCACGTGGGTGCATGAGCATTGGGATGCACGGACAGCCAGACACACGGACATGCGCGGACATAGGGGTGGGTGCTCCCAGGACCCAGCTCAGGGGAGGCATGGACACCACAGATGCTGGGAGGCAGGGACAGACAGACAAGTGGATATGGGGATATAGAGGTGCAGGGACAGACGGACATGTGGATATGGGGATAGAGAGAGTGCAGGGACAAACGGACACAGTGTGTGGATATAGAGGTGCCGGGACAGATGGGTGCAAGGACACACGGACACATGGACATACAGCCACAGGGACACATGGACACACAGCCACAGGGACACATGGACATACAGCCACAGGGACATACAGCCACAGGGACACATGGACCACACAGCCACAGGGACACACGGAGCACAGGGACACACGGACACAGTGACAGACAGAGCTGCAGCAGCTCCAGGCACACGGCCCCGTGTCCAGGGCTGGGGGCTCCGGGCCCTGAGCTGCCCCTTCCTGCTGCTCCTCCCAGGACCCGCCCTGACCCTGCTGGGCACCCCCTGTGCCCCTGGTACGGGGAAACTGAGGCACGAGTGCTGGGGAGTGGCACCCGAGCCTTGGGGACAACAAATGCCCTGAGACAGGGGGCTCCTGTCCCCTGTGGTGTGGCCAAACCGTGACCCTGCTGTCCCCCAAAGGCTGGGGCCATGCTCAGATATTTTGGGGACCTTCCCATCCCGGGGGACCCGTCTCAGCCAGGGGCACCCCCCCTGCCCTGGGACCTGTTCCTGTCACAAGGGTCCCCCCGGCTTCGGGGACCCTCCCGGGCACGGGGACCCCTCGGCCCCCCCGGCCCAGCCCGGTTCCCCCGGGCTCACCCATTTTCTTCAGGGCTCTCCCGGGCCGGCGGGAGCCCCCGGAGCCCTCGGACGGGGCTCGGAGCTGCTCGGCGGCGGGACGCGCCCCTCGGCCGCAGATCATGGCTGGGGACCCCCCGGTACCCCCGGTACGGCCGGTGCCGCCGCTGCTCCCGGCGTTCCGGGAGTGTTTCGGGGCTGCGGCGCTCCCGGTGCCCCCGGCCGGTGGGAACCGGGCTGGGCGGTGGCGGAGCTCGGGGCTGGGGCTGGGCGGCCGGGCCGTGACCGGGGCCGCCCGCGGGGAGGGACCGGGAGGAGCCACAGGGCAGCCGGGGCTGTTAACTGTTTGTGCCGGCCCGGGGTGACCGGGGCGACCGGGACTGAACGGGGCTGAACGGGGCTGAACGGGGCTAAACGGGGCTGAACGGGGTGACCGGCGGCTGAACGGGGCTGAACGGGGCTAACGGGGCTGAACGGGGTGACCGGGGTGATCGGGGTGACCGGGGCTGAACGGGGTGAACGGGGCTGAACGGGGCTGACCGGGGCTGACCGGGGCTGAACGGGGCTGACCGGGGCTGACCGGGGTGACCGAGGGCTGAACGGGGCTAACGGGGCTGAACGGGGCTGACCGGGGCTGAACGGGGCTGACGGGGCTGAACGGGGTGACCGGGGCTGAACGGGGCTGACCGGGGTGACCGGAGGCTGAACGGGGTCGACCGGGGCTGAACGGGGCTGAACGGGGCTGAACGGGGCTGAACGGGGCTGAACGGGGTGACCGGGGGTGACCGGGGTGACCGGGGCTGAACGGGGCTGACCAGCAGAGGGACACCCGGGGCTCTGTCCCCAGCAGAGGGACACCCAGGGACCTCCGGGTGACTGTCCCCTGTGCCAGGGCCTCACGGGCGCTGCCAACCCCTGGGTGGGCACCCAGGGGTGAGAGCAGGGCAGGCTGGAGCGACATCTGGGCGAACATCTGGAGTGACACCTGAGTACCCTGGGGTGACATCTGGGCACTTAGGGCAGCATCTGGGTGCCCTGGGGGGTGTTGGAAGATACTGGGGGAACATTGGGCCATCCATGGCAACGCCTGGGCACCCTGGGTGCGTCCATGGCAACATCTGGGCACCCTGGAGTGCGTCCTGAGCAACATCTGGGCACCCTGGGTGTGTCCTGAGAAACATCTGGGGCGCCTGGAGGGACACCTGAGCATCCTGGGGTGACATTTGGACTCTAAGGCTAGCATCTGGGTATCCTGGGGGGTGTTGGAAGATACCGAGGGAACATCTGGGCACCCTGGGTGTTTCCTGAGCAACATCTGGGCACCCAGGGCAACCACTGGGAGGCTCCTGGGACAATCTCTGCTTATCCCAAAGCAACATCTGTACAGGCAGGAAGACATCCTGGGCAGCACCTGAGCAGCCTGGACAGAGTTTTGGTGCTACGGTTCCAGACCTGGGCAGCTCCTGCAACATCTGGACAGCTGGGGACACACCTGGGCTGTGTTTGGGGGGGATAAAGCTCTTCCTGAAGACTTTGGGGACCGGGTGTTGAAGATTGCAATGCAAATTGTTTTCCATTACATCTGTGTGGCAGATTACCTTTGTCAAGCTGGGCAGTTTGCCTCATCTCTCTCTTTGAGTGACCACATTCCACACCTCCCTCGGGAGGGGACATTGCTGATAACAGCTATTGAATGTCACTGCATGGCTGATAAGAACTGTAACACCCCACTGTGAGATGCTCTGCCCAAAGGGAGGAGCCAAGCATTGCCTACCCAGATATAATCCGAGAGGTTTTTGAGACACCAGCACGGCTTTCTCCATGGGATTCCCCAGACGGAACAGCAGCTGTCTCTTCTTCCACTGGATCTTCAGAGGAAGAATCCATCCTTCTCTACAGGAACCCCCTGGTCCAACAGAACACCCCTGACACTGCAGGAGGGCTGCAGCCACATTTCCAATGGGACTGTGCCAGCACCCCACAGGGTGTCAGGCTGGGTTCTGACTCTGGCAGTGTTGTTCTAGTGTACTCGCATTGTTTATTTTATCCTTTATTTTCCCCTTCCCTATTAAAGAACTGTTATTTCCTGCTCCATATGTATTGCCTGAGAGCCCCTTAATTTAAAATTTATAGCAATTCAGAGGGGTGGGGAGGGTTTACATTCTCCATTTCAGGGGAGGCTCCTGCCTTCTTTAGTGTGAAAAATGCCTGTATTTTATGATTGGCTTTTCGCAAATATTCAAATGAATATTGTATGTGTTGTGTTAGAAAGTAATGCTGTATTAATTCTCTAAGTAGTGTGTTAAATCTAGTTTTAAGTTATAAAAAAATATTAAAATAGAAATGATGCTATGTAGGATACTTTTTTTTAAAAGAAAGGACTCACAGCGAGATAGCAGCCACAGGACACCTGAATCTTTCAGAGAAAAAGAATTTATTGGCCCTTTTATCAGAAGAAACGAACTTCTTCCCACCTTGAAGGCATTGTTAAGATTCAGAGGAAGAAGTTGAGGATGACCAGACAGAATCCTGTGTTTGAATGGAATTTATGCATCATGTATGAGGTGTATGAATATGCAACAGGCTGTTGCTTTTAAGGGTTAATCCTTTTATTAACGTGGGTCCTTTTTCAGGCTCGTGCTGCCCAGAAAGAAGGTACCCAGACATCTGTAACTCTTTGTTTTTATTGTCTCATATTGTCCTAATTAAATTTGTCCAAATGATTATTACTCTAATTGTATTACTGTTTTTATAACCATTTTATTACTATGAAACTTTTAAAATTTTAAAAAGAAGTGATTGGCTTTTTTCACACCCAGCAGACTCTTGTCTTTCCAAACCAAAACACAGGAGGACACCGGAGTCACCCCAAAAATTGCAATTTCAACCCACACAAGCGGGCTCTGCTCCAAGCTCTTTTCCTGGCAGGAATTCAGCCTTGCCCGGGTGGGATGAGCAGGATAAACACCTCCGGCTGCAAAAACCCCGCGGTGTAGGAGCGTTGGGGGTAGGAGGGTCGGGATGGACAGAGATGAGAGATCTCTGCAGCCAGGTCAGGAACTTGGGGTTTATTGCAAAGGGCCTGGGGGCAGGGACCTGCTGGGAGCTGCCAGGCACAGCTGGAGCAGGACTGAGAGAAGAGAGAGGGGAGAGAGGATGAGAGGGTGAGAGAGCAAAACCGTAAGAGAGTGAAGTTCCTGGTCCAATACAATAAATCTTCTTCTGTGTTGAATATTCTAATTCTCACTGACCAATCTAGTACAAGATACAAATCCTATAGCATTTCCATACAGCCTATAAGAATCATTCCACTACCATACTGTGTTACATTTTAAACCCTAAAAACTCCTCTTTGGGCCCTTCTGCCAAGCTGTAGGGTCTGCTCTGACCCTTCGAGCTGTCTGCAGGCAGAGGGTGTTGTTTCATCAAAAGGGGATCACCTTCAGCTGGCCATGCCATTGTTTTTCCTGTTGTTCAGTAACTGAGGATCTCAAAGCTTGCTTTTCATTTCAATCTCCCTTATAGTTTCTATATTCTCACAATCTTTTTCCAGCAATCATATTTATAAAGCTTTCCTGTTCCATCTTCCCCAACCCCGCGGCACAACAAATCCCAGATCCCGGCGCTCCCTCCCTCCCTGGCGCTGCTGTTTTCTGCCGGCTTGGAAGGGATCCCGCGGGAATCGGGATCGCATTCCCGGCCGATTATAGCACAGCACGAGTGCCGTGAATCAGCGCAGGAATCCTGAGTCAGAGCTCGGAAATGGCCGGGGCTTTAAAAGATTTTACTGCTTTTATTTCATTTTTTTTATGGTGATGATTTATTTCGTTTTATTTATTTGTCTTTAATTGGCGAAGGAAATGTTTCCCCAGGTGATGTGGGTGGGATTTAGAAAGGTTTGGGGAGTGTTAACCCCCCTGGATTCGGGTCTGGAGGTGAGGTTAAGGTTGGAAAACCAGAGTGGGAGGCAAAGAGGAAGCCAGCACAGGGGTGCTGAAAGCTGCTCTGCATCCCAACCCCAGCATCCTGGGCCAGGCTGGATCCAGGTGGTCCCCATGGCACCCCAGAACCTCCCATGGTCCCCCAGAACCTCCCACCCCCCCGGGGCACCTTGTTCTGCCAGGTCACACCTGTCCCCATGTCCCCACAGCCCTTGGAGCAGGGGGCTTCACCCCTCAGAGACCCCAAATTCTGCCCCTTCCTCACGACCATAATTAATGAAGTTGGATAATAATTAACACTGGTTAAAAGTATCCAGTGAGTAAAAGAAGAGTGGATCAAATTGGGTAATAATTAACAATTGCTCTGCCTGACCCAGCTGTGCCCTCTCCTGCCTGGTGGCCCAGTGGCACTGTCCCAGTGCCATGTTCCACATCCCAGTGCCATGTTCCACATCCCAGTGCCATGTTCCAGATCCCAGTGCCATGTTCCACATCCCAGTACCATGTTCCAGATCCCAGTACCATGTTCCACATCCCAGTGCCGTGTTCCAGATCCCAGTGCCATGTTCCACATCCCAATACCATGTTCCACATCCCAATACCATGTTCCACATCCCAGTGCCATGTTCCAGATCCCAGTGCCATGTCCAGCCCTCCCAGTGCAGTGTCCCAGCCCCTGGGCCCTTCCCCTGGCACCTTTGGCACGTGGCTCCATTGTCCCTGTCCCCTCTGCACTGTCCTGGTGTCACAGTGCATGGGCCCAGGGTCCCCATGTGTGGCCCCTGGATGAATCCTGGATGATTGTCACAGAATCCCAAAATGGTTTGGGTTGGAAGGGACCTCAAAGCCACCCAGTGCCACCCCTGCCATGGCAGGGACACCTTCCACTGTCCCAGGTGCCCCAAGCCCCAATGTCCAGCCTGGCCTTGGGCACTGCCAGGGATCCAGGGGCTTTGGGCACCCTGTGCCAGTGTCCCAGAGCATCCCAGCAGCACTTCCAGCACCGCCCCAGCACCGTCCCCATGCCTGCTGCAGTGTCACAGCTCTGCCACTGCCCTATGGCACTGAGCTCCTGCACAGTCCCTGTGCCAGGGCTGGGTCCCAGAGCTCCACACCTGGGCACAGCCTGGGTGCTCCGGGGTGCTGGGCACTGTCCCTAGACAGCATCTCACTGTCACCTGTCCTGGTGCAGTGTCCCTGGGCACTGTCCCTGTCCTGTCTCTCACTGTCCCACTGTCCCTGTGCACTCTCATTGCCCTGGCTCACTATCCCTGTGCACTGTCCCAGTGTCCCTGTCCTGCTATGCCACTGTCCCTGTCTGGCTGTCCCTGTCCCTGTACCACTGTTTCTGTCCTAGTCCCACAGTCCCTGTCCCTGTCCCTGTGTCCCTCTGTCCCTCTGTCCCCATCCCTGTCCCGGTCCCTGTCCCTGTCCCTGTGTCCCTCTGTCCCTCTGTCCCCATCCCTGTCCCTGTCCCTGTCCCTGTCCCTCTGTCCCTGTGTCCCTCTGTCCCTCTGTCCCTCTGTCCCCATCCCTGCAGTCCCTCCCGTCCCCGCCAGGCGGCGCTCCCATCCCCGCTCTCCGCGCGCTGCCCGCTCCGGCCGGCAGGGGGCGCCGGGAGCGCAGGGAGGGCGGGGCCCGTTCCGGGAGCCGGCCGCTGATTGGGCGCGACGCGAAGGGGCCCGACGTAAGACAGGTGCTGATTGGGCACAGAGCGGAGGGGTTGATGTAAGACGAGCGCTGATTGGCCCCGCGCTGTCCCCGCACGGAGAGGGACCGGGACCGGGAGCGGAGCCGGGGCCGGTGCGGGGCCGGTCCCGCCATGGAGGAGCCGGGCTGCGGGGCGCAGTTCCGCGCCGCCGTGCAGGTGATCCAGGGGCTGCCGCGGAGCGGTGAGTAGCAGCCGGGAGCGGGGCCGGGCGGCCGCGGCGTGGGCGGCCCCGCTGACGGTGCCCCGCAGGTGCGTACCGGCCCTCGTACGAGGAGATGCTGCGCTTCTACAGCTACTACAAACAGGCGACGGCGGGGCGCTGCCAGGGCCCGCGGCCCGGCTTCTGGGACCCCATCGGCCGCTACAAGTGGTAAGGGGGGGTCCCGGTCCTGGTCCCGGTCCCGGTCCCGCTCCAGGTGCGGTCCAGGTCCGGTTCCGGTGAGATCCCGGTCCCGCTCCAGGTGCGGTCCGGCTCCGGTTCCGGTCAGGTCCCGGTTCTGGTCCCGCTCCGCTTCTGGTCCGGTCCTGCTCCCGATCCCGCTCCGGGTCCGGTCCCTCTCCGGTTCCGCTCCCCCTCCGGTTCTGGTCCAGTCCCGGTCCCGCTCCGGTTCCGCTCCCGCTCCCCCTCCCGTTCTGGTCCGGTCCCCGCTCCGATTCTGGTCCAGTCCCGGTTCCGCTCTGGTCTGGGTCCGCTCCCCGTCCCGCTTCTGCTCCGGTTCCCTTCCGGGTCCGATCCCGGTCCCGCTCCGGTTCCGCTCCCGCTCCGGATCCGATCCAGTACCGGTCCCGCTCCGGTTCCGGTCCGGTTCCGCTCCCGCTCCAGTTCCAGTCCGGTTCCGGTCACGCTCCGATTCTGGTCCGGGTCCGGTCCCTGTCCCGGTCCCTGTCCCTGTCCCGGTCCCCCTCCTGGTCCCGCTCTGCTTCCTCTCCATTCGCGCTCCGGTCCCGCTCCGGCTCCTCTCCGGTTCCTCCGGTCCCCGCTCCGGTTCCGGTTCCGGTCCGGTCCCGGTGGGGCCGGTCCCGCTGACGGCCGGGCCCCGCAGGGACGCGTGGCACAGCCTGGGCGCGATGTCCAAGGAGGAGGCGATGGCCGCGTACGTGGCGGAGATGAAGAAGGTGGCGCAGAAGGTACCGGGGCGGGCGGCGGGGGCCGGGCCGGCGCTGCCCGGGGCTCGGGTGCTGCCCGGTGCCCGTGCCCAGCCGCGGCCTCCGCAGGTCATTGACACCGTGCCCATGGACGAGAGCACCCGGGAGATGTTCCGCTACTTCGAGCCGCTCTACGAGGTCATCCACGACATGCCCCGGCCCCCCGAGTCCTTCTTCCGCAGCACAGCGGGTGAGTGGGGCCGGGCCCGGTGCTGCCCTGCCCCTGGTGCTGCCGTGCCTGTGTGTGGCACGGGTGTCCCTGCGTGTGACTCAGGTGTCTCTCTCTGTGACACTGGTGTCCCTGCGTGTTACAGAGGTGTCCCTGTGTGTGACACTGGTGTCCCAGTGTGAGAGGTGTCCCTGTGTGTGACACTGCTGTCCCCATGTGTGACAGAGGTGTCCCCATGTGTGACACTGCTGTCCCCATGTGTGACACTGCTGTCCCCGTGTGTGACAGAGGTGTCTCTCTGTGTTTGACACTGGTGTCCCTGTGTGTTTGACAGAGGTGTCCCCTCTGTGTGACGCTGCTGTCCCTGTGTGACACTGGTGTCCGTCTGCGTGTGACACTGCTGTCCCTGTGTGTGTGACATTGCTGTCCCTGTGTGTGACACCGGTGTCTCTCTGTGTGTGACACTGCTGCCCCCTCTGTGTGTGACATTGCTGTCCCTGTGTGTGACACTGGTGTCCGTCTGTGTGTGACACTGCTGTCCCTGTGTGTGTGACATTGCTGTCCCTGTGTGTGACACTGCTGTCCCTCTGTGTGTGACATTGCTGTCCCTGTGTGTGACACTGGTGTCCGTCTGTGTGTGACACTGCTGTCCCCTGTGTGTGTGACATTGCTGTCCCTGTGTGTGACACTGCTGTCCCTCTGTGTGTGACATTGCTGTCCCTGTGTGTGGACATTGCTGTCCCTGTGTGTGACACCGGGTGTCCCTCTGCGTGTGACACTGCTGTCCCTGTGTGTGACACTGCTGTCCCTCTGTGTGTGACATTGCTGTCCCTGTGTGTGACACTGCTGTCCATCTGTGTGTGACACTGCTGTCCCTCTGTGTGTGACATTGCTGTCCCTGTGTGTGACACTGGTGTCCCTCTGTGTGTGACACTGCTGTCCCTCTGTGTGTGACACTGCTGTCCCTGTGTGTGACACTGCTGTCCCTGTGTGTGACATTGGTGTCCCTGTGTGTGTGACACTGCTGTCCCTCTGCGTGACACTGCTGTCCCTGTGTGTGACACCGGTGTCTCTCTGTGTCCCAGGTGCTTTGTTCTCCATTTTGATCTCCCTTTAAAAGGCAGATTTGCTTTTTCTCTGAAATTTAAAAGCTGGGTCTAAACTGGTCATTATCCACTTGGGACTGTCCTTTACAGGTGGCATTGTCACTTGAGAGTGTCCCTTACAGGTGACATTGTCACTTAAATCCAAACCTGGTGGAACAACGAGCCCGAGGTGGCTGGAACTGAGCTCCAAAGCCCTGAGCTCCTCCAGGTGTTGAGTCATTTGTGTTAAAGGCTCCCAGATCACCTCCAGGCCCTGCAATCGCAGCTTTGGTGGAGCAGAAAGGGAATTTCAGAGTGTGGAGCCTGGCAGGTGCCTCCAGCAGCTTCTGGTGTCCCTCTGTGTGACTCTGGTGTCCCTCTGTGTGACTCTGGTGTCCCTCTGTGACTCTGGTGTCCCTGTGTGTGACTCTGATGTCCCCTGTGCGTGACAGAGCTCAAAGAGCTGGGGGTCTGGGCGCCTTTGGGTTTGTTTATTTCTATATAAAGTTATAAAGCAGCACTTGGAAGCCAAACCATGGATGGATCCAGGTGCCACCAGGTCTCCAGGGATGGGGCTTTCAGCAGAGCCTCGTGAACGTGGTGGCTGCAGCCAGGTCTGTCCTGGTGCTCTGTGAGGTGACAGGAGCCGCACTCTGGGGGTCACAGCACACCCTGAGCAGGATCTGGGGATGGGGAGGAGGATTTGGGGAATTTGAGGAGGATTTGGGAGGATCCCAGAGCAGTGGCACTACCCCTGTGTGGGGTGCAGCTGCCTTGTCCCCCTCAGTGTCCCCTGGGATGGCGAGGACAGGCTGGGGACAGCAGAGAGCGAGGGAAGGAGCGGCAGGGCAGCGTTGCCACACACCTGCCCAGGAGCAGGGAGCAAAGTCCTGGGGGCTGCTGGAGTCTGGGATTAACCCCTTGGGCTCCAGGGGGTGCTGGGGCCTGTCAGCTCCTCTCAGGGTGCTGCTGGGTGAGCTCCCTGGGGTGCTGCTGGCCCAGGTCTGTGGGGTGCTTCTCTCACAGGTTCTTTGGGTGCTGCTGGTCCAGATCCCTGGGGGTGCTGCTGGCCCAGGTCTGTGGGGTGCTTCTCTCACAGGTTCTTGGGGGTGCTGCTGGCCCAGATCCCTGGGGGTGCTGCTGGCTGAGATCTTTGGGGTGCTTCTCTCCCAGCTCCTCTCAGGGTGCTGCTGGCCCAGGTTCTTGGGGTGCTGCTGGCCCAGGTTCTTGGGGGTGCTGCTGGTCACACAAAGCTCCTCCAGCCAACACCTCTTGCCCTGGGCTCTGTTACTGTGGCTGTGCCCTGGCTGTGGGCACTGCCAGGGGACAGCAGTGTCACTGTCACTCAGCAGTGCTGATCCCTCTGCCTGCTGCCCCAGGGGCTCAGGGACACCGCAGGCACCCCTGGGTGAGCCCAGCTGGGTTCCTGGGCTCTCAGCAAACAAACCTGGCTCCTCTCCTTCCCTGCCAGCTGCTGGCACCTCCCCTGGCATTCCCATGGCCAGCCCAGCCAGGAGAGCAGCACTGAGGCCACCAAATGACCCAGCTGTGCCTTTCCCTCCGTGCAGAGAGCCAGGGGCAGCAGGATGGGCCCAGCCAGGATGTGCCAGCGAGCAGCCCAGCTCCAGAGAGCCCCAGGGACAGCCTGCCTGGGCAGCAGCAGCACGGGCAGCACGTGCCAGGTTGGTGCCCCTGCCTTGGCCAGCACCTGGCAGAGCCCTGTGCAGCAGAACCAGGGCTGGGGCTCCATCCACCCATGGAGCTGTTGGCACCTCTGCTCCAGCCCTGGGTGCTCTGGGCACTGCCCAGGGCACGGGTCCAGCTCTCACTGGACTTGTGGGGTTGGCTCTGCCATGCAAAGGGGCCAGGATCTGCTAAACTGCAGGGGACCAGGGGAGGCTGGTGCCCCATGGGCTGGGAAATGCCACCCTGCAAGGTCCCTGATCCACCAGGGGATGTTCTCCTGTGGCTCGAGCCACATTTGCAGCTTCCTTGGCCCTGGGATTCACAGCACCACGCCCTGGTGGCGCCTCAGCCCTGGCTTTTCTCTCACCCCTGCCTCGCTGTGGCCCCACTCCAGGGCCCCTGGCTGTGCCCTGCGGTGGGCAGGGTGCTGCAGGGAGGTTCCTCCTCCTCCTGCTGCTGCTCCAGCCTTCCCCCCAGGAGCAAATATGGTCACAGAGCGAGTGCCAGTGTGCCAGCCTCGAGTGCTGGGCTGGCAGTGCCCATGGGCAGTGTCCCTGTGCCACTGCTGCCCTGGGGGTTGTGCCAGTGGGGCACCGTGGGCAGCAGAAAGGGCAAATTGAGTCCTTGGCTTTATGGCCACGTGAACAGAGCTGCTTCCACCCCTGCAGTGCCTCAGTTTCCCTCTCCAGCCTGTTCTGGGCAGGCACATCCCCTTTCCACCTGTGCCCTCTGCACAGCTGGGCACCCCTGCCCCTGCCCGGGGCTCAGCCCTGTGCTCCCTTCCAGGACCTGGCTGGCTCAGCCCTGTGCTTCCCTTCCAGGACCTGGGCTGGTCCAGGGCTCAGCCCTGTGCTTCCCTTCCAGGACCTGGGCTGGTTCAGCCCTGTGCTTCCCTTCCAGGACCTGGGCTGGCTCAGCCCTGTGCTTCCCTTCCAGGACCTGGGCTGGTTCAGCCCTGTGCTTCCCTTCCAGGACCTGGGCTGGTCCAGGACTCAGCCCTGTGCTCCCTTCCAGGACCTGGGCTGGCTCAGCCCTGTGCTCCCTTCCAGGACCTGGGCTGGTCCAGGACTCAGCCCTGTGCTCCCTTCCAGGACCTGGGCTGGCTCAGCCCTGTGCTTCCCTTCCAGGACCTGGGCTGGCTCCTGCCCCCGAGGGGACCCAGCTGACGAGTGACTCTGAGGGGGACACGTTCAGTGACACCTGGAGCAGGTGGAGCCTGAGAAGGTAACGGAGGAAGCGCTGGAGGCTTTGCCACCCCTGCCCTGCCCACTCTGCACGGCAGCACCGAGCTGGGAGCTTCATAAAACCAGCAGGGACCCCCTCCTGCAGCTCTCTGTGCTTTGTGTCACTCCTGGACCTGGTCCCTGTCACTGGGGGGATGCTGAGGAGCCTCCCCAGCCCCCCCCATTGCTGTGCTGAGGCTCCACCACATGGGTGCCACCACCTGGATTGTTCCTCTGCCACGTTTGGTGCCATGCTGAGGCCTGTGGGTCTGGTGGGAAGGAGGAAAGAAGCCCCCCCGCTCTTTTTTCCACCTCAAATCTGGGCACTCACTCCCCTCAGACGTCACCTCCCAAACCAGAAATGCCACCAAAAATGCCGCCACAAGAGAAGCACTGCACTGCTGCCCTGGCATTGCCCCCCTTGCCCTGGGAGGGGAGTGGGGGTCTCAGGGCCCTTCTCTCCCGTCTCACAGGCCGGGGCAGGTGCAGGGGCTCGCCCCAAAGAGCCCCCAGGCTGGGGCTGAGCCCCCCGAGCCCCTCAGTGCTGGGCAGGGCGAGCGGGGCGAAGGCAGAAGAGCCGAGGGGGAGCAGCAGCACAGACCTGCCAGCCCTGGGCTCCGACACAGGTGGGTGCAGAGCTTGTCCCTGCGCCCCTTCCTGCTGCTGCCCACCTCCGTGGGCTGGGCTGGGGCTGGGGGGACTGAATTGGCTCCAGCACCCACAGCTGGGTGCTCAGCAGCTGAAGGATGTCTGCATCCCCTGGTCCCCGAGCAGCTCAGCCCCTCCTTTGCCCGTTTCCTTGCCTGAGTTTGGAGGATGCTCTGCTGGCCCTCCAGCAGCCAGGCAGGGCATGCAGGGCCCTGGCTCCCCGTGCCCAGCTCCTGCCCCTTGTCCTTCAGGTGTGGGTGGTGCCAAGGGTGAGCTGTGCCCAGCAGGGCAGGGGTGAAGCTGGGCCCTGGAGGCCTTGGGGACAGCAGTGCCACTCACCTGGGCACCACCAGGCCTTGAGCTGTGCCACTGCACCGTCTGTGCTGTCCCCAGGCACTCTGGGCTGCCCTGGGGTGGCATTGCCACCCTCACCCCTGGGACTGGTGCCATTGCCTCACCTGGCACAGCCCACGTGTCCTCACCCTTTCCCCCGTTGCTGTTCCCTTCCGGGCTGCCTGACCTTGGCAGTGAACTTGTCCCCGGGGCTGGCAGCGAGTCCCTGCCTGTGTCCTGCTCCCTGCCTGGATTATCCAGGGTTTGCCAGCCTGATTTGGGCACGGGGGCGGCCGGGGAGGAGCTGCCCTGGCCCTGGGTGTCCTGCCCGGTGGTGGCACCTTCACCAAGTGTCACCAGGTGACCCACAGCACCCACGCCGCTGGTGGGCTGGCCACCCACCGCCACCACCACGGCCCTGGGGACATACTGTGGGGTGGGCAGCCCGCGGCAGGTGCCCCGTGGGAGTCGCTGCCCAGCGGCGGGCAGTGCCAGCCCGGGTTGGGCAGTGCCAGCCCGCCCTGCAGCCGTGTGCCCGTGGCTGTGCCCGCAGGTGCGCGGCCGCCCGGGGGGAGCGGCCCCGGGCCGGGGCTGGCGGCGGAGCTGGAGGCGCACGTGGCCGGCGCGGTGCGGGCGCTGCAGGAGGAGCTGCGGCGGGTGCGGGAGCGGCTCAGCCGCCTGGAGACGCTCGGGGCCGCCCAGGTACGGCCGGGGACAGCGCTGGGCTCGGCTCCGGGCCCTGCCGCACGGGGGCCCGCTGTGGGGACACCCCGCTGCTCGGTGGTGACACATCCTGGCGGGGCCGAGGCTGGCGGTGCCCAGGGCTGCCCCTCGCCGCCACTGCCCCCCTCATTTCATTGCCCCACTTATTCCCGCTGCCCCCTCATTCCCACTGCACCAGCCATTCCTATTTTCCCCACTCATTCCTGTTTCCCCTCAGTCCCACTGCTCCTTCATTCCCATTTTCCCTCCTCATTCCCACTGCACTCCTTATTCCCATTGCCCCCTCATTCCCACTGCACCACCCATTCCCATTTTTCCCCCTCATTCCTGTTTCCCTTCATTCCCACTGCATCCCTCATTCCTGTTTCCCCCTCATTCCCACTGCCCCCTCGTTCTCATTGCCCCCCTTATCCCTGTTTTCCCCTCGTTCCCATTCACCCCCTCGTTCCCACTGCCCCCCCTTATTCCTGTCCCCCCATTCCCACTGTTCCCCTCATTCCCATTCCCCCCCTCATCCGTTTTCCTCCTCATTCCTGTTTCCCCTTCATTCCCACTGCCCCCCCCATTCCCGTTTCCCCCTCATTCCCATTTCCCCCCTCATTCCCGTTTCCCCCCTCATTCCCGTTTCCCCCTCATTCCCGTTTCCCCCCTCATTCCCATTTCCCCCTCATTCCCATTTCCCCTCCCATTCCCATTTCCCCCCATTCCCGTTTCCCCCCTCATTCCCATTTCCCCCCTCATTCCCGTTTCCCCCCCCCCATTCCCATTTCCCCCCCCCCATTCCCGTTTCCCCTCATTCCTGTTTCCCCCCCATTTCCCCTCCCATTCCCATTTCCCCCCATTCCCATTTCCCTCCTCATTCCCATTTCCCCCTCATTCCCATTTCCCCCCTCATTCCTGCAGTCCCCGGGCTCCTGGCCCAGCTGCCCCCTCTGATCCCTGCCCGGCCTCTGCAGCCGTTCCCTCCCTCTCCCAGGGCACAGACCCTGCACCCCAAACCCTCTCCTGTCTTGCAGGGGGAGACAGACCCCGGCCTGGCACTCGCTCCACGGGTGAGTTGGGGCTGAAGGACGTGCTGGGGATGGCCCTGCTGTCCCCCTGCCCACCTGAGCCCATGGGGGTGTGGGGACACAGCTGGGGAGCAGGTGCCATCCATGGGGACAGTGCCAGGGATGCACGGAGGAGGGGGGGTGTGACCGGGACACCGAGCAGTGGCGCTGAGGGGGTGTTCGCTGCCCTCGGTGCCACCTCTGTCCCCGTCCCCCGGCCAGGCCGTGTCCCGGTGGCGCCTGCCCGTGTCCCCACGCACGCTGCTCTTCCTGGCCACCTGGCCCTTCGTCACCCAGTGGCTGCTGCGCCACTGGCAGGGCAGGAAGAGGTGACCCCCGCCCAGCGCCACCGCCAGCCCTCCTCGCCGTCCCGCTTCGCACGGAGCCACGCGGGAACCGCCTCAGCAGCCACCGGGACACCGGCACCGGCACCGACACTCAGGGCCAGCCCCGGCCCCCGCGCCGCCGCCAGCACGCACAGCCGGAGCAGGAGCAGCCCCGGGCCCGGCCCGGCCTCACTGGGGACATCACCGAGCCTGCCTCAATTAAAGTCGCATTTTCGGTTCAGCCCCGCTGCCTGTGCCCTGCTGCCAAACGCTGCGGCCCCGGCCCTGTCCCCAGCCGGTCACCCCCTGTCCCTGCCTGGTCACCCTCCATGCCCGGAGGTGGCCGTGGCCGCCCTGTCCCCCCGGCCGGGTCCGGCCCCAGGGCCCAGCCTGTCCCTCTGGCCGGGTCTGTCCCCCGCCTGTCCCTCGGCCGCTGCCATGCCCACCCTGAGGGTGCCACCGGGCCGGTGCCAGCGCCACCCTGTTCGGGAAGCCCCAGGGAGCCCCGGGAGCTCCCGGCGGTGCCGTGAGGGGGTGCCCGGTGCGGGGCTGGGCAGGGCGGGTTCCTCCCCACCGTGAGGCCGCGGCTGCCCCGGGGCTCTCCTGTGCTGCTCCCCCTCAGACACGGAGCCCCCTCCCCGGGCCGGCCATGGCTCCCCCCCGCCGTGTGTCCCTCAGAGGGGCCCCCAAACCCCGCCAGGGCCCCGAACGTGGGGCCCGAGGGGGACATGGCCACCGTGGCTGGGGGTGGCAGGGCCGGCAATGGGATCGGTACCGGGACCGGCACAAGGCCCGGGGGCTCCCCATCCCCCTCCTTCGCCGTGCCCCTCCCCCCGCACCCCCCGGGCTTCGGGAGCGCGGCTCCGCACCGCCCCTGCGAAAAGGGACGCGGCGCCTTTAAGAGAGGACTTCTTTCCGCTTCGGTTTGTTTACATCTCCCTCCGCCAACTGCAGCACCGCCGCACTCCACACAGCGCCGGGATCCTTCCGCTCGCCCCCTTCCCCCCCGGGCCCGCGCAACCCCGGAGCCCCTCCCGGCCCCCCCTACGGCCCAGCCTGGCTCGGCCCGGCCCGGCGCGGTCCTGTACAACCCCCCCGGTCCCGGGGCCGCAGCACGGCCGGCGGAACCTCCGCCGCGAGGGGACTCTTTTCGGACCGTGCCACAGCCCCGCCGTGGGGGGGGGCGCGCGCGCTGCCCTCGGCGCGGGCCTGAAGGTCGCGGGGCGCGCGCGGCCCCGCGCACGGGGACTCCCCCGCCTCGTGGTACGGCCCGGTCCCGCCTTCTCCCCCTCGCGATTGGTGGCGCCGCGCAGGAGTGACGTCCATCTCGGCCAATGGCGGCCAGTCCCTGCAACGGCCAGGGGCGTGTCCCGGCCGGCCGGCCCGCCCCCCCGCGCCCGCTGATTGGCCGCGAGGCGGCACCGCCCGCGCGCTCGGGGCCGTGGCGGCGGCGCGGGGCGCGCGGCGGGGGCAGGTCCCGACGCGCGGCGGGGCGGGGCGCGCAGGGCGCCTGCGCGGGGCGGGGCGGGGCGCGCGCGGCTATAAAGCGAGCGGCCGCGGCCGAGGAGAGGCAGTCGGGAGCGGGCGGCGGCGGGCGCGGGTTGGGCCGTGGGGTGGGATTGCGGCGGGAGCGGCGGCGGCGGCGCGTGCAGTGCGCGCGGGGAGGCGGGCCCGGCGGCGTTAAACCTCCCCCGGGCCATGTCCCGGGCGGCCTGAGCGGGGCCGGCCCCCATGCGGCGCCGGTAGCGCCCGTCAGCGAGCGTAGCCGAGCGCAGCGCTATGGCCGACGCGGCGCCCGCTGAACCGGGGCCGGAGCCCCAGTGCGAAGCGGAGGCTCCCTCCGAGCCCGAGGCGCGGCCGGAGCCGCAGTCCGAGCCGGAGCCGCAGCCCGAGCGCGGAGAGGCGCCGACGGAGGACGGCGATGCCGGGCGGCTGCCGCCCCCCGGGGCGGAGGCGGCGGCGGGCGGCGCCGAGGGGCGGCCGCCGGCGGGCGGAGCGGGGCGTCCCGGCCTGGGCCCGCGGTACCGGGCCGTGGGACGCACCGAGGAGTGGCCGGTGAAGAAGAAGCACCGTCGGCGGCCGTCGAAGAAGAAGCGGCGCTGGAAGCCGTACTCGAAGCTGAGCTGGGAGGAGAAGCAGCAGTTCGACGAGCGGCAGAGCCTCCGCGCCTCCCGGCTGCGAGCGGAGATGTTCGCCAAGGGGCAGCCGGTGGCTCCCTACAACACCACGCAGTTCCTCATGGAGGACCATGACCAGGAGGAGCCCGACCTGAAAACCGGGCTGTACCCGCGGCGAGCGGCCGCCAAGTCGGACGACACGAGCGAGGAGGATTTCCTGGACGACGCGGCCGACGAGGACGGGGGCAGCGACGGGATGGGGGGGGGACGGCAGCGAGTTTCTGCAGAGGGACTTCTCGGAGACCTACGAGCGGTACCATGTGGAGAGCCTGCAGAACATGAGCAAGCAGGAGCTGGTGAAGGAGTACCTGGAGCTGGAGAAGTGCCTGTCGCGCATGGAGGAGGAGAACAACCGGCTGAGGATGGAGAGCAAAAAAGCCGGCGGGGAAGCGGCGGACCCGGCGCGGGTGCAGGCGCTGGAGCGGGAGGTGGACAGGCTGCGAGCCGAGAACCTGCGGCTGCTGCGGGAGCAGGAGCTGCCCCGGCAGGAAAAGGGCCCCTGCAAGCCGGGGGAGTGACACTGGGCAGGGGGGCGCGGGGGGGTTTTTACAGTGCTGGGTGGAACATTCGGTCCTTGTACAGAGTCGCCGCGGACCCTTTTTACGGGCTAAACTGCAGCTGGGTGGGCCGAGGGCTCCCCCTTTTTTAGGTGGCTGTGACGGGGTGAGGGGGGGGTTGATGTATTGGTGATATCTGGTTTATGGTTTTTGGTTTTTTTGTTTTGTTTTTTTTTTTTTTTGTGTCTAAACCAAAAAATTTAAAAAAAAAATTCCCCAGGAAAGCTGTAAATTGGCCAAAACTGACTATAAAAAAATACAGAGGTCTAATAAATTTAATTACTTGTAACTGTAATAGTTTTGGTGTGATTTTTCGAAAATAATCAGAATGGCATTCCACCAGGGAATACATCCTGGATTGTTTTCATCCTGTTATAACTGTTGTTTGATTAAACTTAGTTGTAATTCCCCGCTTAACCCTTTTTGTTATTATTTTCCCCCATTTGTTTTCAATTTTAATTCTGCTTAATGTGCTGAAATAGTTAAAAGTACCTGGAAGGGGGCGGGGGGGGGGGGGGGGTGAAATGGTGTGTGATGGACACAGGAATAGGAGTAGCCTCAAGTCTGTCTCTTTGCCTAAGGCTCACTTAAACTTGACTCTGTTTCCCCGCAGCTCTGCAGGAATCCAGGTCATTAACTGAAATCTGGGCAGAAAGTACCCCAAAATTAAAAAAAAAAAATTACTTCAAGCTACAAGTGAGAGGAAAAACCTTAAAGTTTTGGAGCAGCCCAAGGAAAAGTTTTGGTAGTCAGCACTTGGCCTCTGAAATGGCTGACGAGGGAAAGGCGATGGCTCAACCTCCCTCCTGCTGCACCTGAGAGGGGGAGGAGGAGGGAGAAGCTCCGAGCCTGGAGCTTTTTTGGGGGGTGAACAGGTCCATGAAGGGGTGAAGCAGGGGAAGGGCTGAGGTGCAGCCAGAAGTGGGGATGGGGCTGGGAGGTGATGAAAGCTGGACCCGGTGAGGCAGGAGCCGGGATGGGCCTGGGAATGGGGGAACTGGGCATTTCTACAAAACCCGAGGGGAGAGGAGGGGACAGCAGGAACCGGGATTGGCCTGGAAGTGGGGGAATCGGGCTTTTCTACAAAACCCGATGGGAGAGGAGGGGACGGGGCTGTCCCAGCGCTCCGGGGACAGCAGGAGCCGGGATGGGCCTGGGAATGGGGGAATCGGACATTTCTGCAAAACCCGAGGGGAGAGAGAAGGGGGACGGGGCTGTTCCAGCGCTCCGGGAACAGCAGGAGCCGGGATGGGCCCGGGCAGCTGCCCTGCAATGGGGGAATCGGGCATTTCCACAGAACCCGAGGGGAGAGAGAAGGGGGACGGGGCTGTCCCCAACGCTCCGGGGACAGCAGGAGCCGGGATGGGCCTGGGAAGGGGGGAATTGGGCATTTCCACAGAACCCGAGGGGAGAGAGAAGGGGACGGGGCTGTCCCAGGGGTCAGGGACAGCAGGAACCGGGATGGGCCCGGGCAGCTGCCCTGCAATGGAGGAACTGGGCATTTCTACAAAACCCGAGGGAAGAGAGAAGGGGACGGGGCTGTCCCAGGGGTCAGGGATAGCAGGAACCGGGATGGGCCCGGGCAGCTGCCCTGCAATGGGGAAATTGGGCATTTCCACAGAAGCCGAGGGGGGACGGGGCTGTCTCAGCGCGGCCAGGCAGGTGCGGTGGGGAGCGGATCCGGGCTGGAAAGGTCCCACCAGGTTTAACCCCAGCCTGGCCCAACCCCTGCGGCTCCACGGGGGAAAACCAGCCTTGTTCGGGGGGAGAGCACAGCGACGTCCCCAGCGCAGGTGGGGCGGTGTAAAACCGGGGGTTAAAGCGAGGGAGGGGGGATTACACGGATTTTATCTGCCCCCAGCCCCCAGCCAGCTCCGGGGCACGGCGGGGGGAAGGAAACGAGCCGGGGCCACTTGCTCAAGAGCCCGGGAGCCAGCGGCTCCTCGCCGGTGCCGTGACATCACCGCAGCGCCGGCGAGGGGGGGAGACGGTCTGCGGGATCCTGCGGGCTGCCATGGGCCGAGCCCCCGTGCTCCTCCGGCCCGGGCCCGGCCGATGCCTCCCCGCTGGTTATTTCCCTGCAGAGCGATTTTCTGTCCGCGATTCCCACCAGAGGCGTTTTCTCATGGCACCGTCGATGGTCCCAGCTCTGTGAAATGCAGCTCCCGGCACCTGTTTTGTGGGAAAACCTCGATCCAAGGGGATATTCTCAGTCAGGTTTTGCCCTCGTCCACTCACCTCACACCCTGTCAGGTTCAAGTCCCTGGAATAAATGTTTTCTCTGCAAATGCTTTAAAAAAATACAACTTAGAAAAACCCAAAGCAAACAAACCAACCAAAAAAGGACCATAAAGATCAACTCTCCAACCTCCTCTGTCCCCACCAATTTCTCCTGCTTTATTTCATGGTGTTTTAACCAGGTTATCCTGATCCCAGGGGCTCAGTGCAGCTCCTGCAGACACAGACCAGGGCCATTTGGGGACCTTTGAAACCTGAGTGGATCAGTAATGGACAGGGAGCTCCTCCCTGGCTGGGGGCAGAGCTCCCCATCCCAAGGCTTCCCACAAACTCCTGACTGGAGCTCACCTGTGTGAGCACAGAGCCACAGCAGCAGGGATCAGCCATGGAATGGTTTGGCTTGGATGTGACCTTCAAGACCATCCAGTGCCAACCTTGCTGTGGTGGGCAGGCCCTGGCAGAGGTTCCCTGAGCAGCTGTGGGGTGTCCCTGGATCCTTGGAAGTGTCCAAGGCCGGGTTGGATGGGGCTTGGAGCAGCCTGGAGCAGCT